>OZ005659.1:53025107-53655107 GCA_963930645.1 Salticus scenicus
ACATGCGCGAAATTGTTGATCGATAATCAGAATTGCGAATTTTGACAGAAGAATTCCTTTAATAAATTGTCTAAGTAATATGCTTGATAAAATGTCGGCATTAGAGTATAAAAGAAAAAAAAATGCTTAAAAGGATTTTTTTTCTTTTTTTTTTTTTAAATTATGATATTTTTTTCGTATATTTCTGTGCAAATAATTTATAATAATTTGGTGTGGCACTTACATTGCTTTCTTTTTCCTTATATTATTTTTAAAAAATATTATTTAATTTTAGCGTGCATTATGTGGTAAATATTTTTCAATATGTCTAGTACATTTTAAACAACAGTTTAAAATAATGTTAGAAAAAATTCTATTACACAAAAGTTCTATAACACAAATTACAATTACTGCTTGTGTGATAAAAAGGGGAGGGATGTGACCGCTTCCTCAATTGCCTGTTTGAATATTGTAGCTGCATTCATATAGGCTGTCATTAAATTTTAAAATTTATGTTAAAGTAAATAGAGAATTAAGCACACACCTTTTTTTTTTTTTTTTTTTTTTAACATTCGACTAATTTTGAGTACCCCTGTATAATAAATATAAATCATTTATGTATCAAACCGCGTACGTATATTTTGCACAGCGCAAATAAATAATAAAGGCACTTCGAAACACAAAAGTAGCATTAATGTACACGTATTCTTTGTGTGGCCCCGTAAACGAAAGACAAATACTTTTCATATTATATTGTACGCAAAACATGTTTGCATAAAAAAAAAAAAAAAAAAAAAAAAAAAAAAAAATCTGAAGGGACTTGACTTTTCAAACATTAAGTAACTAACGATTGTATAAATAAATTAAAATAAGACAAGTCTTTAAATAAACAAAAGTGAAATTTTTAATAGGGTGTTTGAGTATTTTTCTAATTTAATTAATTTTATACGATTGTACTTCAAATAATTTGAGCCCATAGATCATAATGATTAAGAAAACTTCGTTGTGCCCCTGTAAAAATCGAAAAGGACTAGATTCACCAAAATGTGTACAATTCGTGTGACGGTGACTTATAGCATGGTTATAAATTTTCAGCTCAATCGAGTAAGGCGTTTAGACGCAATCACACTTTAAAAAATTTGGACTCATAGATAATAATGATAAGGAATTTTGCTTTGTGCTCCTATAAAAACACTATAAGAGAAAATAATGCCCGAACCGGGAGTCGAACACCGGATCTTTGACATACATGGTCAACGCTCTACCAATTGAGCTATCCAGGCTGACAACCGGTGGGCATTACTCACTCAGACTACCTTTAGGCAGAAGAACTGGTCTATCATGTAGATAGCTCGACAGAATAAGCCGCAGGTAATGGAAAACACCATTAAACAATGGGAGAAAGAAATACATTTATTAATATCACACAATTAGCAGATTGGGAAGAAAATAAATTATCTTCCCATATTTTCCCAATATTTCTATTTTAATAATAATATAATTTTAATCTAATAATAATAATTTCTAATCTAATAATCTTCCCAATATTTCTAGCCATTATTTGAGAGAAATTTCTAGGAAAAAATCAAATGTGAGTAAAATCAGTCTTTTCCGATCAAAAATCTTTTCAGTCAAAATGAAGGTTCAAGTATCAGCTCAGTTCTGAACGAATTTCAATCATTTTTCATTTGATGTAAAAAAAAAAAAAAAAAAAAAAAAAAGAAAATGGCTCACACATGAAAAATATTTTTTAGATATATATAATTCATTAATTTATATATCGTTTAAAAAATATACTGTAGACATTTGATGATTAGAAAAGTAAAATATCAAAGTTATTTATTATTTATTTATTTATATTTTAAAAATATAACAAATGTTTTACATAAGCAACTGACAAAAAAATAAAGTTCTAAAATCAGGAGCGTTAGTCATAAAAGAATAAAAATAAGCAGTAAATGTCTTTATAAAAACTGTTTCTTAAAGAAATATGTGAAAAATAAAGAAAAATAACAATGTATTTATATAACGTAAAAATTTATTTTTGTCTAAAATTATTAACTATTTTTGTTATGTTCTTTTAAACTAATTTATTAAACTGCCTGCAAAACGTTCAACAAATGTTTTATAACATTTTAATTATAATTATAATCAACTTCAGGAATAATATGCCCAAATAAATTAGTACATACTGTTTTTTCAACTCATAATTATGCAATAAATTCTGGAAATTGTGATGGCATCTCTCTGGACCACCTCTAGGGGGTGAGTCCCAGACCGTCGTCAATTGCTCATTGCGCAGCACTAGTATGACGTAAAACCCAACCAAGAAATTCTGCAACGTAGCGTGGAAGTATTTATTTTTCCAAACGTGTTAAATTATATAGCATTAAATTGCAAGCTTCTAAAATCTCTGCTTGTCATAGAGGTTCGGTTTTCAAGAATTTTTCCCCAATTTTAAATCAAGTGTTATTTTAAGGAAGTTTATTGGGTTTCCCATAGCTTTATGTTTTGTACAACAAGTAAAAATTGATAAATAATATATTCTCCGTTTAAGAATGATTCAGAACGGCTATACAACCATTTTCAGCATGAAATCGTAGCGCAGTGGTAGCGCGTTCGTCTGCCACGGAAGGGGACCCGCGTTCGATTCTGTTTGAGGGCATATGGTATTTTTTCCAGCATCCCACAGTTTCACTCAAATCTGGTCCGATTTCTCTCAAAAATAAATTGTTTCAATTGGCTCAAATCTGAGCCACTCATAACAGCTTAATGATTTTGAGAGGATTCCTCTTAACGGGAGAAGTTGCCTTTCAACATGTCAATTGAGTGAAAAATGGCTCAATTTGAGAAAATTTTCCCTTTTCATTTTTAGAGTGTCTTTTTTTTTTTTTTTTTTTTTTTTTTTTTTTAACAACAAACATGCAATTATTGACGTAGAACTAACAAGAGTGAATTTAGAATACCTCAAACTAGATATACAGTCGGTAATAAAAGTCTCCGAACACTAGCAAAAATTCCTATGTAAAAAAATTACATTTAATACAGTTTTGTTAAATAAATCCTTGTCGAATCCTGTTCTTAGTCAGTCTAAAAACAGGATTCGACAAGGATTTATTTAACAAAACTGTATTAAGTGTACTTTTTTTTTATATAGGAATTTTTGCTAGTGTTCGGAGACTTTTGTTACCGATTGTTCTGAAATCTCACAACGGATAAATTCCTAATAATAATATTTTTTTATTATATAGGTTAAAGAGATAACTTTTAATACAGTAACTAAACTTACCTTTTTTTTTCTTCCACAGGCTCCGTGCCCTTCAGGCCGAGGCGGCCAAATCGAGTGAGAGGAGAGCCGTCGGGGGAGGCTTCGACGATGTCGACGGGCCGAAGCTGAGCCAGGAGATGGTGAAAAGGAGGGGCCAAAATCTGCATGGGGCCCCCGGGCCCTCCTCACTCTTCATACTCTCCGAAGAAAACTTCATACGGAGGTACACCAAGTTCATCATTGAGTGGCCATATCCTTTTACTGTTATATAAAACAAAATTATTTATGGATGACATAAAATTACAGGTAAAATAATTTCTATATATATACATATATTGATTTAAGGACCAATGGGCTGTTTAAAAAAAAGTCATCGTTTAGGTAGAAAAATATAACTAAGGATAGTTATTATTATGTGTGTATATATTCATAATCGCACTGCGAAAAAGAGAAAAAGTATATTAGTGAAACTGCTATGGTTCCTCTCTCTACCTCTTAAAAATTCCATGTCTCTGATAGCCAAACTCCACGCTTTCTATCTTTTTCTCCCTTGCTTTTTTTTTTTTTTTTTTGTAAAATTATACTATTATTACTTTATTATTATACTATTATTATTTGTAAAATTATAGTATCATTATTACTATTATTATTTTATTTATTATTATTTTTTTTACTGTGAACACAATCAGTGACTCCTATACATTTTTCCCTTTACTTTTGTTTCTTGTTCTGGTGTTTTTTGTTGGAATAATTTAGCAATCTTTATGTAATTTACTTGAAATTCATATGAATATTCTCTAATTTGTAAGGAAAAACCATGTCAATATGTATATTTATATTGCTGCGGAATTAAAGGATCTTTATAAACTAAAATATATAAAAACATTGTCGGTAGAAAACGAAACCATCTCTTGCATTTTATATAGACTTTTTAGCTTCAATTATACTTCATGAGCATAAAATGTATTAATGTTAATACATATCATAAATGATTTGCAATGGAGTAATTTGCATACACATAGGAATGATTGGCTTTTTAATTGTTTTCATTACTCCTCTATTTTAAACCCTGATTTTTTTTTTTTTTTTTTAAGAAAGAAAGACAGAAGGAAAGAAAGAAAAAAAAAATTAAAAAAACTACTATATTCAAATTCATGTAGTACGTAGTACAGATAACAGTTATTTTCCACAATAAATGCAGACGATTTCAATTTTCATCACAGAAATATATAATACTGAATGTCCAGAGAAAATTCATTGCATGCAATACAGATTTTTTAAATTAAAAAATCGATAGCTTTATTTCATATTATCCCGATTTATGTTTCTACTATTCGTTTTAAAGTTATTGAGGCGTTCTTTTGAAAGATATCCATAGGGGGAAAGTGGAAGAGGCCTCTGCATATACAAAAAAAATTTGGTTCACAATTAATATTATAAGTATTTTTTAATGTTTATTGATGACTATGCCTATCATAACTTTTTTAATAGCAGCGTACACAAGATTTATGATATATAAGCAGACAGACATTTTCTAAAATTACTCAAGTCATGTTCAGGACATCTCAAAATTCGTAAATCCGTCGAAAACTGGAGGACGGAAATTTTTACAAATACAATATTTTCTTCTTATATTTATAACGGAAAGTAGAAAAACTAGTATTACAGCCACTACTATTTTTTTTTTTTTTTTTTTTTTTTTTTTTTTTGTACAGTTTTCTTTACTAATTCACGGTGCGCAACATATTCATTAAAATCATTATTTGTAAAATTATTTTCCATGATGAAATCATACGATTTTCATCTCAGACAAATATAAAACAAAATAAATAAAGTTAATTGCGTACGTTAAAGTTAATTCTGTTTCCTACAAACAACATCTTAAGAAACGTATCATTTACCGTACGTCCCATAAGTCTGTAGCCATTTTAAAAATTCATGAAAGCGGAAGGATTTGATAGAATTGAACGCAGTTTTGCAAAAAAAGTATTCTCCTATAAATGCTTTTTTTACTTTTACTTACCCATAAGGTAGAGAAAGTATTGGTTTTGAGTCAAATTTTCGAACGCGAGATTCTGTTATATTTACACGTTTTGAGGTCCCCTGAATACGAAAATCATGTTTTTAGCAAATGGTCTGTGTGTATGTCTGTGTGTCTGTCTGTGTGTCTGTCTGTATGTCTGTGTGTCTGTGTGTCTGTCTGTGTGTCTGTCTGTATGTCTGTGTGTCTGCCTGTTATCAGCATATCTCAAAAACAAATTATGGCAGAAAGTTCAAACTTGATATTCTAAATGTGTATCATATAGGGATGCTACAGTAAGCTTTTCGTTAAGATCAAGCAAATGGTTCGTGTACAGGGACAATCAAGAGAATTCTAATACATTACGTCTATGGGGGAAATTGCAGGTAAGTAGAGTTTAACGTCTATAGACTGCACTAAACCAAATGAAACTAATATATATTTTTTGTAATAGAGATAGTTAACTGGGAAAAAAATTTGTGTATGTAGGAGCCTCGCATCCCCCCCCCCCTGGGGGGGAAGTCCCCCCTCGAGGGGAGTAAATTTTCATGATGGGTATCTTTCAAAAGAGCTCGCCAATACCTTTAAAACGAATGGTTGAACCATCGATATGCGATAATTTAAAACAAAGTTATCGATTTTTTTTTTTTACTTTTAACGAAAAAAAAAACTTAAAAAAAAAAAATCTTTTTTTTTTTTTTTTTTTTAATATTGAGGATAAATTGGGCTTTCTTTTTAGATATTTGGTGTTATACTACTTCTCTAATATGGAAATCGTCTGCATTATCATAAAAGATATATATATTTTTTAAATTATAATATTAATAAATTATTTTTTAAAAACTGAATTATTTTTTAATAACCGAATTAAATTCTATATAAATGTAGGTGCATTAATGAAACGGGGGGTTGAGGGGGGCGGTAGCCCCCCTCACACAGAACTAATTATCATATAAAACTCTTCAGAAGCCTAATCTGAATTGTTTAACGCAGGTTTACATAACAGTACTCGTTATCTTACCTTTTAATCTGCAACCTGTATTTATAGTATTAAATTTCAGGGTAAGAGAAAGTCGTGTGGGTGACACACCAGATTATTATTATTTTTTTTTTTAAGTTATATTTTTTGTCGATAGAGAGCGCTGCATGAACGCGTAACGACAAATATGCAAATCAGAGTTCTGTAAATTGCACGGTTTTACAATGAAAACAGCTTTTTTTAATTTTTACTTCGTACTTTGCATTCATGAAATTTTAATTGCGAAGCTGACTTAGAGGATGGAGCATTTTTGGTGAAAATGTTTTTCCTGGGCTAAGAATCTCCGACTGAAGCTAAAATTAGCGGTGTTGTAACTCGGTCGCAAACTGTAATTTGTGGTAATAGCGAACACATGGAATAGAATTTATATGCCTGTAAAAATCTGCATGGAAATAAATATAGTTTTTCACGGAAATTTGGGATTTGCACACGTACAGCGCCTTCTATCGACGAAAACTTTAACTATTATTTTTTTCTTAAAAAAAAAAATATCCTCATCCATGAGAATAACTTTTTCGCAAACCGCGTTCAAATTTACCAATTCCTTCAATTTTTAAAATGTCTACAGACTTATATACTTATATATATATACCCGGAATATATATGTATATTAATTTCACGATAACTGGTTAATCTTCAATGTGGGCATTTATACGAAATTTCCCCGTATAATGCCATATTAAAAAACTATGCACAAATGGGACGACAGCGACATCTATTGAGCGATATATCCGAAAACCTAATCTGCCCTACTTAATCCAAGGCACAAAAAATATAAACTTATATTGAATTCCGCTGAATGGTTCGTGTGGTAGAGCGTCCACAATATTTTGTCAATGCACACACAGGCAGATAGACATTTTCTGAAAAGGATTAAATCGAGTTCAGGACATTTAAAATCATCAAGGGCCTGTAAGCGTTCCAAAAATTATTTTACTCACATTTTATTATATTCTCACCACTACTTTCAGTAAGAAAGTTTTATAAATTATTTTTGAATGTTTTAATATTAAAATTTTATGTAATAAAATATTGTTTTAAAATAATGGTGATAATATAATAAAATGAACGTGAAATTTTAGGAATGCTACGAGGCCTGGAGATGTTTGCGTTCCAGATTTTTTTATTTTATTTTCCACCAGTAATTGCCAATTAAAACTTTCGTAATAGTTATGTATTATGAATTATTAGAAAACTATCAATAGTATTACTGTTAAAAAATTATAGGAAAGGTTAAAAAAAAAAAAAGAAAGGTTAAAAGGTTAAAAAGGTTGAAAGAAGTTGAAAATTTTTATGAATACAATACTTTCTTCTTATATATATATACAGAGAGAGAGAAGGACATAATAAAATAAAATAACAATATAAAATAAATAAACGACCTAAGAAAACAGAAAAGAAAATTTTTGTTCTCGGTTTATAAATAATAATTTAGGTTATTCTCAGCAGCATAAAAATTTCAGCTCTTTGACATGTTTCAGCAGTTAAAAAAAAAAAACAGTGAAATCTCTGGAGACACATTCATTCACATATTCTTTTATTTTTTTCGTCCAACAACATGGCATATAATACGGAGAAACTGAAGTAAACTAAATGACGATTGCAGTAGGGAAAAGAAGAAATAAATGTGCTCTTTTGCCAAAAAAGTTTTACTGTTGAAGTTAAGGTTTAAGTTTATTTTTTTACAGCCAACAGAAGGCTTATGTTAAATTACTTATATTTTATTTCTCGATGTCACGTATGGTTTAATCTAAAACTACACTCGTTTATAATTTGAACACATGTTATACTTTTTGAAATGCAAACGTTTTTAGATGATGTGTAAAACTTTTTTTTTTTTTTTCTTCAAATATGGATTTAAACTTTCTATTCGCGTTTATTTAAATATATGTCTATAACCAAGATTGAAAACGACTCATTTTTTTTGTATTCAGATAGCATAAATCCTAAAGGATAATAAAAATAATGAATATTTTTATCTTTTCATTTAAAATTAAAAGATTGTTATATTTTTTGTCCAATTTTAAATTTGTTGTTATTAAATTAAAAAAAAAAAAAAAAAATAGTACAATAGACGTCCCAGAATACTTTAAATTAATATTATACGTACTAATATTATTTAGAATTAGTTTTGAAGCACTGAAAATTCTTTAAAACATGTTTTTAAATTCGTTTTTTGACAAAAACAATATTTTGTAACAATTATATATACATATATATATACATGTAGATACATAAATAGATAGATCGATACACCAATTTCCATCCGCTATTTAACTACTTGTTTATTTCTCTTCTTCTTTTGTGCATAACACTTAAACAAATGTATAAGACAAAAGGAAATTTGGATGATATTTTTATTATGAAATCATTATTTGATTTTTTTTTTTTTTTTATGTTATTGTACTTTTGAGACAAATTTAAAGTGTGGTATTAATTTAACATTTTTCAAATGTAGGGAAGAAAATGTCCAGCTCGGACACTTGATATATATATATTATGAATTCGAAAAATTTTTAACATATATATATATATTTATATATATATATTGTTACAATAATTTGAATATTTGCCTTTATTTTGGTTAATATATCAAACTATTTTTCAATATAGTTTTTAGAATATGTTTTTTAAAATATGCATTTGTTTGTCCATACTAGCCCCATATCATGGGAACAAGCTAAATTTTTTATTATACTACACTGCAATATATAATTCATAAAAATGCATAAAGAATCATGATAAAATCAAATCTAACTTAAATAGAATAGTCTATACGTGTGATAACAATTCTTATCTGTGTCACCTAATCATCTCACCTAAATGTTGGTAAAAAGAAATATTCACTGTGAAAAAATAATAATAAAAAAAAAACCGTCTTCATCTAGAAAGAATAAGTGGTCATTTTCTAAATCCTTAAACTAGAAATATAGATTTCCGAGCTGAACGTATAAGGTACGCCAATAAGCTGAATAGACGAAATGATCGAGAATTTCTAGTCTATGCAATTTTAGATGGGGAAACAATATTCTGAATATTTTAAACCTTTTGTATTGTGAAAAATTGTCGCTGTATTTTCTACAATTGGGTCATGAATTAAGATTATAGTTGCTAAAACTCGCTTCTTGTATTCGCATTTATTTGCAGAGATTTTTAAATAAGTTTGACCCCTCGATAATATAGACAAACGCTCTAGAATTCTAACAGGGGTTTCTAGAACTCGCTTTCAAAGGGGAGTAGAATTTATAAAAATTACATAGAACTAATTTTACTAGAGCCGTAATTTAGATTCTAGAAATCAGTTACAGAATTTTTTCTCAGTGTTGACTCTGCGTCCTAGAACAGCTGCTTTAATCAACTGTTTTTCTTAAGAATCTTATATCAATATCAATTAGATCTATGTATGGCTTCAACTCTGTCAAGATAATGCACAACTTTGCCCCCCCCCCCCCCCTACACACACACACACACACTTTTTTTTTTTTTTTTTTTTTTTTTTATTTGTTCAGAGCTGCCAACCTAATCCGGCAAATTGTTAGTACCGCCCATTTTTCTACACCACTTAATTTTTAGAGTTTTTGTTTTCTTCATTCATCTTAAATATATTTTAAGAGAAGTACTCTAAAAGTTAAGTGGTGTAGAAAAATGGGCGGTACTAGTAATTTGCCGGATTAGGTTGGCAGCACTGTTTGTTTATTTGTTATTTTATTTGTTATTTTTTTTTCTCTCTCTCTTAAACCTTTCGTGGGCCATTTATTTCTCTTTTGAATTTCTCCCAGTTTTTTTTATGTTTATTAACAATTAAAAAATAGCATTTAAGGGCCCTCTTCACTCATCGCCGCCGTAAGCCGAAGCTAATGTTATTCTATGGGGAATTTTTCTTTACAAATAACTTACTAACTAATACATATTTTTAAATTCTGGTTTCACATTCTGAAAATTACCAGCTGTTAAATTGACGGACCTTTTTTAGAAATGTATTTTTTTAATATTTAATATTTTATTTTGAAGCTAGCAAAATACGAATTTTTAATATGTGAAAATTTTTCATTTTGTAATTTCAAAATAAAATATTAAAAATTAAAAAAATACATTTTTAAAAAACGTCCGTCAATTTAATAGTTGGGAATTTTCTGAATGTGAAAACAGAATTTAAAAATATGCATTAGTTAATAAGTTAGTTGTAAAGAAACATTTCCCATAGAATAACATTGGCTCGGGCTCCCAGCGACGGTAAGTGAAGAGGGCCGTTAAGGAAATATATTTATTTTACCGAATTTGAACTATTTTTTATTCAAATAATTTTTTTTTTTTTGAACTATTATTTATTATTCAAATTAGATAATTATTGGCATAATATGTGCAGAAATATATGAAATAAAATAGTGTTATTCAATAATAAAAACGGTGTTTTATTCACATTTGCAGAAGAATCGTTGAGCAGTACAAATATCACATGAAAACAGATCTCAAAGTAGAATAAATCTCACACAAGGCTTTCAAACTTTCAAAACAAGTGTGCTAATTCTATTCAGTCGATTGAACAATAGATGACAGCACAAAAATTAAGCAAGAATTAGTGTTCTCGTCGTTATAATAGCAAAACCAATACATTATAATGGGAGTTGCGCTTCCCAGAGGTGTATTTTTTAAGGTCATGTAAGTGGGAAGTAATCTTCCCACGGCTCACGAAAGAGTTAACAAACACTCATAAAAAAAAAAAAAAAATAAATAAATAAATAAATAAAAAAATCATACCGCTTTCATCTAAAACGAATAAGTATTCGTTTTCTGAATTCCTAAACTGGAAATATAGACTTCAGAACTATGCGTATAAAGTAAATAAATAACTGGAATAGACGAAATGATCGAGAATTTCTAGTCTATACTTTTCTAGATGGTGAAACAATATTGCGAATATTGTGAATATTATGAATTCTTTGTGTTGTGCAAAATTCTTGTCTGATTTGCTAGAAATGGATCATAAACCACTTTTTTTTCCCTTAAGAATTTTATATTAATATTAATTTGATCTATATGTGGCTTCAGCTCTATCAACATAATACACAACTCTCCCTCCCCCCCCCCACACACACACCTCGAAATATAGATTTCAGAGCTATGCGTATGAGGTAAAAAAAAAAAAAAAAAAAAAAAATCTGGAAATGATTGTTAATTTCTAGTCTATACTTTTCTAGATGGTGAAATAATATTGTGAATATTATGAATCCTTTGTGTTGCGCAAAATTCTCGATTGATTTGCTAGAAATGGGTCATAAACCAAGTCTCGCCATTAAAAAGCAAAATCAGAAACCTACTTTTATAGTTTTCCCTTTATGAAAATATTATTTTCTAAACTACTGCTGAGCTAAGAATTGTGCTATCATGTAACTGGTGATGGAAGCAAGTACTAGTGTGACCAAACTTCAAAAACTTACAGAGGAATTTTGAGTGATGAATAGCAGAACTATTCAGATTGTCAACAGTAGCCCCATATCCACACTAGCATCTTTCTCCACTACTTTCTCAAAAAAAAAAAAAAAAAAAGAAAAACCCTAAGACTGTTTTTGTTTTCTAAGTAATACATATAAAATACTGCACTAAAAAGAATTTAATTTAGTAAGACAAGACTTATTTTAATCTATTTTTCCATATAAAGGCATGCAGTAACTGCGTTTCATTCCCTAGCATCGGTTACAATATTCATGTCTTATTTTTTTTTCTTTCATAGCTATAGCAGTCTATTAAATTTCTGTAGTCATTTTGGCAATGATTTAAAATGGCTATCGCAACTGCATAAGTAAAGATCTTGACTAGAGACGTCCGAGCTATTTCGGTGCCAAATTTCAAATTTCGCCAAGAGGTCCAAGATGTCCCATTGCTTCAATTCGATATTTTATTCGATATTATTTCTCAATTTTATTATAATATTTAAAAAAATATATTTGAATATATTTCTTATATTTTCGTGTTATTTAAAAATGATACACCGCTAAAAATATTTATAAAAAAAATCATAAAAATTTATATTGTAAAAAGAATCATAAATTCCTTATATCAAGGCAACCAATAAGAATAGAGCAACATCAGTTTGACAGGTTATATATACTACCAAGGGCTTCTCAAAAAATGGCTTTACTCAAAATCGCAATTTTTTAGATACCCCCCCTTTTTCATGAAAACGATGAGATTATTAGAATGTTTTTCTTTAACTATGTTAATTTTTTATTGCAATATATAATACATATTCATTTTTTTTTTCATTTATATACAGATTTCAAGGCTAAAAAAACAGGAAAGGAAGAAAATAAATCTATCTTATGCTTTCTTTTAGACGTTTAAATTAAAATTATTTCCTGTGATATTTATTCGTCTATAATAAAAAACGGTAATTTTTTCAGATGTTATTAATTAGGAAAATATAGTTGAATATTAAACGATGTAACTAATAAATATAATTGGAAAGTTTTTCATAATCTATGCAAGTCGCATAATTTTTCATCCTTGTCCTTTATTATTACTATTCTTTCGGGGAGTAAAATACCTCAAGGAAATTTCCAAACTCAAAGATTACCACCCACGTACTTATTTTACGAAATAAATTGTCGGCCTCAATCTCATTATCATTAGCTCTTTTGTTCAAAGTAATGTTGCTTTTTTTTTTTTATTATTCTTTTCAAATTTATTCTGAGAGATATTGGGATTGAAAGCATTTAAATCTTTTACATGAAAAGTACTTTATTTTTATGCTGTTTGTGTATTTTGTCAAATCCTCGCCCCTTTTCTTATCCGTTAGAAAGTAGAGTCGTTAGCGTCTATTGTGTTTGCTGTTTCTTTTATCCTGGGGGTGATTTCGCCTCGTTTTAATTTGAATAAATTACAAACACTTTTTTCATCATTTCAAATAAAGTTTGTTTTGTCTTTACACATTTAATTAAGTTCCAGATTTTATTTATCTCACCCAGCTGTCAAGTTTTCTTTTTTCTTTCTTTCTTTTTTTTTTTCTTTCGAGAAACAGTGTGATTATTTCAGAATAATAATCTTCGACTTATTTTATGATAAAATCTTACTTTTGTAGTTGAATGAAATGTCTCTTTCACACGAATATATAACTCCAATTGTATTAGATGCATTTTTTTTTTCTTTTAAGAATTAGTACCATTATTTCAGAATAATATTCTTCGAGTTATTTAATCATAAAATCTTGCGTAAAAAGTGACTTGCATACAAATATGTAACTCAATTTCTATTGTATTTATAAAGTTTCGATGCATGTATATATATATATATATATATATATATATATGGAAGATAAGAATATTTAAAACTTTTCAGAAATATTGCTACTTTTAAACAATCAAGATTTTATTACTTAAATTCTTGTTATTTAAAAAAAGAAAAGATCATTTTGTTGCTAAGTTTTTTATTTATTTATTTATTAGCTCCCAACGCAAAGCAAAGAGGGTCAAAAGTTTGAAGATTTTGTCAGTTTACGTGTGTATTTTTTAGCACCATTGTAGCTCCTAGACGAATGGACCTATGCAATATTTTGAATTAGAATGCTTCTTTAATCGAGTTGAGTTGGTTCTTAATTATGTGCTAAAATCTGTTCAAATACTATTTTTTTAATTATTAAAATTAAGCTTTATAAAAATTTGTCATTTCTTATAAAACAGGTACAGAAGATGTTTTATGTTGTTTAAATTATGTTAGATCCTACAAAAATAAGCTTAGAGATTGTATCAACTATTAAGACAAAGTTGAAACCCTTAAATTTATCCAGTGTGAAGTAATTTATATCTGTTGTGGGCGGTGTAGGTGTTAAGGTAAGAACACGTCAGTCCCAGGATTAGGTAGAGTGCCTTCCGTAAGGGTCTTTCTAAGTGGAGTCCTAGTCCATATTCAAGAGAGTTCAGAGAATATCATGGAAAACTTTAAACATCTCCAACAACGAGCGTGACCTTAGATCGAGCCTGGCACTTGCACTCTATCAGCTTCGAGATCAGAACCGCTCGGTCACTGAAGCGGCATAATTTATATCTGAAAAATCGTAAATTTCTATATATTAACCAATACACCGTTTTCCGTATTAATAGAAAAGTACTCGTCTATAAATGACTGGAATCACTGTTTCTAATCGATTATAATCCTTTTCTTACTTTTAAACTAATTTCAATATATGAAAGAAGTTAATTATAATCAGTTACTGTGAGAGACATGGAAAATTATAAATATCAACTTGAAATACGAAACTATTCTTTGCTTTTGTATAAAAATGTGTAAAATATTTTAACTATTTTTTTTTTCTTCTTTTGTCATAAATTTGAAATCGTAAAATATTTTCATAAGTTATTTACATTAGTTTTACATATTAATCATATTTTTTTTCCAACAATTGGGTGAAATAACGATTTATTAACTGATGAAACCCTGTGAGGTTTGCGTTGATGCAAACTCCATCTTAAGTAACTACATAAATACACTAAATGGATAAGTTAAGAGAGCACGAGACTTGAATATAACATAAAATAAGATTTTTATTTGAGCAGATTAATGGGAGGGCGGTCTGGCACTTGAGATAGCTCAGTCAGCGTATTTAATTACTTTATCAAAATATATGTATCAGAAATTAGATAATTTTAAATATCTCACCCCGGCAAACAGTCGAAGGTGTAAAGACGGATGCACTCTTTAACTCCGCTACTGCGACTTCACTGTGGATCAGAGGATTCCTTGCTGAACCAACTTTACCTTTACGAATGCTAGTAGATACGCGTACCAACACTCATCACTACTTAATCGTCACACAACTAAATCTCCACTACTTCACACCTCAATATTCGCCAAAATAAGATTCTTCGCAATCTACACCACAATCTCCTACAATATACACCACCCTCCACCCTAAAACATCTCCATCTTATACTACTTCCTACTAACCTCCTTTTCCTTCATTTCAATCAAATTTTTAAAATCACTTCACATTCATCTAACTCTCAGAACCTAATTCTTTCGTTGCAGGACCATGCCGACTCGAAACTAATCCGACCTCAACTTTCGCCGAGTCACTGGCGTCGAAGCGATTTTAACCGCCCCAACTTTATACTTTGCTGGATCCAGCCTAATTTCACACAAGTCTCAACCTCACAACCTAAAACTAGAGAATCTAGCTAAGATATAGCTTTTAGAATATTGAACAGTCCGATAGTGTAATTAGTAAGACACTGGAATTTTGATATCACGAAGATTTTTAATTAAAAAGGGTGAAAAGAGTTCATTGTATGTTACACATGAATATAAATAGTATGTAGGGCATTATGCGCCTTATGAAAAGACTTGAATGACAATATAGCAGTTAACATGAATATTCTCTCCATAAGGATGTCCTTTAAAAAAGAGTTAGAAACAGCAGTTCTGATACAAGTAATCATCAGAATGCCTATTCCACTTTACCTTTAACGGCCCTCTTCACTTACCGTCGCCGAAAGCCCGAGCCAATGTTATTCTATGGGGAAATTTTCTTTTCAAATAACTTATTAACTAATGCATATTTTTAAATTCTGTTTTCACATTCAGAAAATTCCCAACTGTTTAATTGACGGACTTTTTCTAAAAATGTATTTTTTTAATTTTTAGGATTTCATTTTAAAATTGCAAAATAAAAAAATTTCACATATTGAAAATTCGTATTTTACAACTTCAAAATAAAATATAAAAAACTAAAAATATATATTTTTTAAAAAAGGTCCGTCAGTTTAACAGCTGGGAATTTTCAGAATGTGAAAACAGAATTTAAAAATATGTATTAGTTAATAAGTTATTTGTAAAGAAAAATTTCCCATAGAATAACATTAGCTTCGGCTTCCGGCGGCGTTGAGTGAAGCGGGCCCGTAAGGGCAGAGACCTGAAAATATGAGGCAAATCATTTTGCATAGTAAATTGCTTGTATCAGTTGCCCCCCCCCCCCCCCCAATCTTTTTAAGTTAAATTCTTCGGTCGTATACAGGTTACAAGAAAAGTTAGCAGAAGTTAAAATATTACGACTGCATTTTACTTTATATTTATTTATTTGTTAATGTTTTTATTTATTTATTTATTTATTTATTTATAATTATATTTATTTATTTATATTCATATTTATTCACTTATATTTGCTTTACTTACTCTAAGTCGAGTTCTTAGTTAACTAATCTGCATTTCGTTGTGTTCACAATTCTGCGTTGGCAAGTTTTTCAATACTATTCTCTAATAAAACTTATAAATAGATTACAAAACCTTTTTGATTAGCAAAAGACTGGTAAGGCAAATTGATTGTTTGAGTTGATGCCCTCATCTGCTTTATAAGATTAATTCTTCTGTTTCATACAAAGTAGTGAAAGAAGAAAGGGAAGTTAAAATGTTACTATTGCTTGCATTTTATTTTATTTTATTTTGTTTATTTATTATTATTATTATTATTTATTATTATTTATCTTAATTTTAATTTTTATTTATTTGTTTATTTTTATTTTTATTTATTTGTTTATTTTTATTTTTATTTTTATTTATTTGTTTACTTTATTTATTTTTATTTTTTTATTTAATATTTATAATTTATTTATTTTATTTATTTATTTACTGTTTTACAAACTCTTAAGTCGAGTTGTTAATTAACAATACTGCTTTTTTGGTTAGCAATTCGGCGTTGATAATATTTTCAGTAATATTCTCTACTAAAACGTATACATAGGTTACTGCAAATCTTTTTTGATTAGAAAAAGACTTTTAAGATAATTTTACTGTTAAAATAAAAAACATTCTAAATAAAGCACAGCGAAGAATAAAACGAAATATTGATTGACAAAGTTCTTCCCGGATTTCATATACGACTTTATCCGTGATTTAATAATTACCACTCCAAGAATTACCACTGAAAATAGTACAAGTAGACTAAATACTAAACAGTTGCCAAATCATTAATAAATGTCGCTATAATTCCGCACTGGGACAACAAATTTGTTGCCTAAAATATTTTTACAGACACATTTTTTTTTTTCTATAAATAACTTATGAAATAAAAATTATAGTTCAATTACATTGTATAATTTAAATTATTATTCATTTACTTAACAAAATGTATCATTTTATATGCAACTACATAAAACACATCAGCGATATAAAACTCTTTATCAAGTATATAAACTTATTAAGTCATTCATATACACATATGTTAAAGTATTTCAGTTAGTCATATTTTATACTGTGATTTCGACTCTATATCATGGAGTTTTCATCAGAGTTTATTAGTTCGTCTATAACAAATTTCATTTTAAAATATATATACAAGTTCAAAAAATATTTATCGAAAATTAATAGTCCCAATGAAATTGTAATAAGAGAATAGTAATAGTAGTAATATAAGGTACCAGGACTAAGCTAGACGAAATAATTACAACTGGCTCGATACAAAAACTTTAATAACAATTCACTATACTACATACAGATATACGAGTGCTTATTTAAGTATATACATCGCGCGCAGTAAACAGAACAGTTGAATGTAGGCTACATAAGACGACTATAACTCCATACAGGGCACTGCCTGTGGCCCATGGGCCATGGCCACCGGCAATTAATACGAAAACAGCTACATCTTTTAGCAAGAACCGATTAACTTCTGACTGACTTCTGAAATCAAAATGTTTTCACTTCACTTTATGGATTGGCAAAATATCATTAGATATTTTGCCAAGAATGGCGACAGCGCCGTCTATATATTTTTTAACGATAGGGAAGATGGCTCAATATCGATAGGCTATTTAATATATTCGTAAGAATTTGAACTTAACGCGTTACAGTAATAGTAATAAGTAAATATTAATTTTTGATAAATGTTTTTAAACAGTGAACTTTAATTTTCGATAAATGTTTTTTGAATTTTTATATATATTTTAAAATGAAATTTGTTATAAAGGAACTGATAAACTCTGATGAAGTCTCCACGATACAGAGTCGAAAGCTTTAGTATAAAATGTGACTAATTGAAATATTTTAACATATATATGTGTATACGGGTATGAATGATTTAATAAGTTTATATACTTTATAAAGAGTTTTATATAATAATATCGTTAAGGTGTTTTATGTAGTTACATACAAAATGATACATTGTTAAGTAAATAAATAATAATTTAACATGAAATGTTAATAAAAAAAATAATAATAATCGCAATCCATGTTTTTAAAATAAAATTCTATATATGTTTCCCTCGAGTCATTTTTGCCGTGCTTAATTTATTCAAGCCTAGACAATTTTGTTATTATTATTATTATTATTATTATTATTATTATTATTGTATTTGTGTGTATTTTTCTTATTATTTTCTGCGCCAGCTTTTACTGCAATTTGTTAAAATATTGTCAATGATAATTTTAGGAAGACTTTATTTCCAACGTTTCCATTCTTTAATTTAACGCTTTATAAATTGCATGTTTGAATTATAATCACTACAATTAACCCTCATCTCTCGTTTGTCCCTTCCGAGGGGACATTAAAAAATCGAGCCACGCCTTAAGGTGTTCCTCTGCAAATGAAATGTTATTTTTCTAAAACGTGTAACTATAGGCTACCTTTCGGCTACCGGAAAATTTTAACAGAAAGATTTATTTTATTTAATGATAAAGTAAATATATATATATATATATATATATTACAATTTTTCGGTAGCCAAAAGGTAGTAAGTTGGAAACTATACGTGTGACGTTTAAAAGGAACTCCAAAAGGCGTGTCTTACGGAAAATATTCCGAGCGCAAAGGGTTAATCTTGATCGCCTTTGTGCGAAATAATGTTTAAAAAAAAAAAAAAGTGGACATTTTTTGTTGAAAATATCTTATAATTATTATTTTTTTTTTTTTTTTTCATTTTTAATACTACAGAACTATTGTTTTCAATCGGACAGTTCGAGTTGTCATCATTTGCTGTATTTCACTTTGAATATGTCAGGATGTTCGCCAAAATACAGTTTTACCATTTTATTTCATTACTTATCTTATAATAATATGTCCAAATTGTAAAAAGACTTACATATTTAAAAATCTGTCCACTATTGGATTCACAAGTACATATAAATTTATATGAAATTCTGTTCGATAATTCCTGAGGATACCGCCGTTGGCACAATTTTTTTGTCTCACATACACACATACATTTTCTAAAAATGGTCAAATCGTGATCTTGATCTCTCAAAACGTATAAATCCTTTGAAGAAAACCTTAAGTTCAAAATTTCTACGAATCCAATACTTTCTTCTAATGACTGTAGATGAAAGTAAAAATGTGTGCACTTCCATATGCATGTCTATCATTTCATATTATTCGTCCACCCTATCAGTGACCGAAAGGTTCTGCTCTCATTGTTGTAGATTGGAATTGCCAGGTTCGAATCCAGGCAGCGTACATTGTCGGAGTTGTCCGTTGTTTTCTCCGAAAATACCGTGAATACTGTCTAGGAAAGATTAGAAAGATTCCCCACTAACTACACTCTCGCATCCTCAATCGGCCTTAATTCCTACAGCGCCAAACAAAACTGGAAAACAAAATCTAAATCTAAGTAGTCTTTTTCGACTACGATATTTTCATTGCTAGCGCAAAACCTTAAAATTAAATTTAATTTCGTTCGAGAGTAAATTTTTAAATACCAAATAGTATATACCAGCATTTTAAGGAAAAGCGTCTTAAATATTTATCTAAAAAATTTTTCTAAATGAAATATAATACTGTAAAATATTTGTTCTGTTTTCTCTAAGATCAAATTAAGAAGTATTCTTTATTTTTTCTGTAAATGCTATATGCATATACTGTGTTCTAAGTAGCTGAACCACAGCTTTAATTTTTATAAAATCAATTTTAAACATATGCTAGAAATTGTAAAAAAGACGTTAGAAACGAATAGAATTTTATTAAATTAATTAAAACATTCATAGCACTCAATATGAGAATTGTAAAATTATTTTTTTCTTTTTTTGTCTTTCCTCCCTCCTCCCCCAAGAAAAATATCAACATATCGCATACCCTATTAAATTGATATACAAAAATTTCAGTATATGAAATTGCAGATATCTATAAAACAGAAACACTGGCTTTATTCTATATCTAATAATTCGATATAAATTTTCTCATTGAAATAATTATTGAATCCAGATCACGTTTCAGTGGTCAAATACATATTACGTAAAAAAGAAAGATAACGTAAATAAATAACTCAAGTACATTTTAGTTTGTGGGTAACTCCAGAATTGCCAACTTTGTAATTTATTTCGGAGCAATGTCAGTCACGTATGTTTTTCATACCAGTAATTTTGAAGAATGATTTCCTTCTTTTTTAATCGTTGTTACATATTGGAGAAAAATATTCTACAAAATTTCTAGTGCGAAAAGAAGGCGGGGTTAAAAATGCTCCGAAATAAATTATAAAAGTTGGCAACTCTGGTAACACCTCAACAGCTTTATTAAATTTATTTCAAGAACTTTTTTCTAATATAATGCTGCAGTTTTTTCTGCTACCTTATTATCGTATTTTATACTTTATACTAATTGGGAGAAAATGTATACGGACCGTATAAAGTATTAAATTTTGAAAATTTTTAAATTATTTGCCCTACAAATTTGGAACGGTTTTTAACAGAATTCTGTACAGTGCATTATCTGATGATTTTTTTTTTCATTTGTTATATATATATATATATATATATATATATATATATATATATATATATATATATATATATATATATATATATATATATATATGTCTTAAGAATAATAAATATGTTTCAGGTTCTAAAGTCGAGGGCAAATTTTTTCGTACTTCCTGTATATGTGCGTACTTGGACGAGTGTACATATAAATATTTATTACCTATAAATATAAGTGCATTTGTATTCTTAGATACATACACAGGACCTGATTAAGGGGAAGATCGCTCTTGACACATTATTTATACTTACACCGTTATTTTTTAACAAATACTTTCCTCCTATAATAAACAGAAAATTTTCATTGAAAATTATTTAAAAAGAATTCTGGTGTCTAATAACGGTGAGAAAATTGGATTGTTTTACACCGTTCATTTTTTATAAAAAATATTTCCTTGTCAAAGCGTGGAATTTCTATGACATGAAGTAAAAATATTCCGGTATGAGCGAGCTTCCCCCTTAATCAGGCCCTGTACATACATATTATAAAATCTGTACTTATTTCTGATAGTAAGGAACTTATAAGTTCATATAAGTGTCTGTAAAATATTTCACACACTTTCTTCTACTAAAAATATTTCCTTAAACGAATTGTGACACACATGAAAAAATATTCCTCTGCCGCCTCTTTCATTTAGTTTTATAATTCCCTTTCTTCCCGCTTCTTCTCATTTCATTGGACGTTGCCTCCTAGTACAGCGGCAACTCAAAATAATCAATAGTCTCGAAGGGAAAAAACGTGTCCTAAGCAAAGAAAGAAACTCTTACGGAGTTTTATATTTTACCGCGCACTCTGCAGAAATTTAGAGTCTCAGAGTGAGTAGTTGTATTTGTAGACTCTAAGAGAGAGAGAGAGAGAGAAAAAAAAAAAAAGCCGACGTGAATATTTTATCTTGAGTATTTTTAACGTAAACATTTGTATATTCTGGCCGTCACAATACTTTTGTTTGTATATTTCTGTACAACTTCACGCATTGCAAAAATATTTAGTAAAATTATTGTTATAAGTATTTTCCATTTTCCCTCTCTCAGAGAACAGTGAATGTCGAAAGAAAACCAGTTTTGCGCCTTACAGATGGTATTTTCAAAAAGGCATTTTTTAAGTTTTTTTTTTTTTTTTTTTTTTTTTGGCTAAAAATAAAGAAAATCGATTATTACTATTTTTTAATTACCTCTTATCTTTGGTTCAACTATTAGTTTTAAAAGTACTGACGAGTTCTCTTGAAAAAATATTCATATTGGAAATTTTCACCTCGCAGGGAGTGAGATGCGAGGCTATCAACTTTTAGTTTTTCGTCTACCGGAAAAAATTTGTAAATGTTTTTTATATATTAATACAGCAGTTTTCCTAGATTTAATAAAACAAAAATCTCTATTAAATTTTTTAATAGCCAAAAAGCGTAAAAGATGACATTTACAGGGTGGTTAATAAGTATCCGGAAAAAGTATTTGATAATAAACAATTAGTGAAATGGCGAACAAATTTAAAGCTTCTATTTTTGCAATAAGTAATGTCTAATAATTATTTTTTACTATGAGTTTTCGAAATGGCGGTCATCGGCTTTGATGCAAGCTGAAGTGAGGTGACGGTGCGGCGCAAGTAGTTTGGATCCAAATCATCCTGTATTTTGTTCAGGGCTTTCTTGAGTCCATCAAATGTATGTGTTTCTGTGTTCGCAATTGTTCTTTTAAGAACCCACGCACAGAAAAATCCATTGGATACAAATCAGAGCTGTTAGAAGAACACAGATTTTTGGTCAGATGCCTTTTCACTTTGACATCGATTAAAGCAAACGTTGATTTGACTCCATGGGCCAGAGCACAAACTTAGTGAAGAATCTTAGCTGGGTGATTTTGCTTCCGCGGAAGTACAGCTTTCTCTGAAACATCTTTATGATAAACTTTTCCATTACTTTTTACATTTTCTTCTAATAAAAACCAGTTGAGTCTTTCCATTGTTGCTAATCACAGCCCAAACCATCAAACATTTTAGAAACAAAAACCTCGTTGTATCTTTTCGTTTTCTGGTGTTCTTGAGAGCTAGCTCCTAAAGTTTGGGATTATTTTGAGAGTTTTTAGCGACTTAAACAGGAAAAACTTTTTCATCAGACTACAAAATATCTTAGATGAGCCGCACTTTGAAAAAAAATCACGAAACTTTTTCATTTATCTAATAGATTTTGCTTTCTTCGATCGGCCAAAAATTGCCCGTTGAGTAAATTTTAATAATTTTAATAAATAATATTTAAAGGTAAAAGCATTGCAACAACAAAAAAGTGGTTATAATGAAGTAGGCAGTCCATGAAATCTCCTCAAATTTTTTACGGATACTTAATAGCCACCCTGTATGGAAATGCGTGATGCTCCTATATATACATACACTCCAACATACTCATTAATATTCCGTAGTATTTTTAGCCCCGCCTTCTTTTTCACACCAGTATCTTTTAAGAATGTATTTCTTATTGTTTAATCGTAATTGCATTTGTAGAATATTACTGTAAAAATTTACTGGTGTAAAAAAAGGGCGGAACTAACAACACTACGGAATATTAATGAGTATGTTAGAGATATGTATATATATATAAACCTTTCTTCTGGTTGACTTTTACTATTATATATATATATATATTCAATATTATAATTATTGGTTGAAAATAATTGTTATTATGTACATATATACGAAGCTTTGTCTATACTACCAAATTAAAAAAAAATAATAATAATAAAAGAAAACACAGAAAAACGGTATCGCAATGCCATCTGTTAAGGTATTCGCAACAAAAGTTCATAGGCACGGATTTATATCAAAGTGCATAGACATTTATATTTATATGAAATTCTGTGCATTAGTTCTTGAGATAAAGTTGCCATTTTTTTTTTCTTTTCACAAACTTTACACACAGAGAGACAGATTGGAAAGAAATTGTAAAAGTTTTCCAGAAATGGTTTCCAGATGGTTTCCAGAAATGGATTCCAAAATGGTTTCCAGAAATGGTAAAATCGAGTTCTGGATCTCTTAATACGAAAAATTCATCGAAAACTAGAAGTCGAAAAATTAGCATCTATCTTTTTTATAATAAAAGCCCAAGTTTTCCGAAACTAACTCTGAAAATGTTGTCTTAGTTGAAACAGTGTATTAGAATAAAGAATGAAAAACTTTATGCATGGTTTCCATGCATGCATTTTAATTGAATAAAATAATTATAAAGAATAATTTAACGGAAAAACTTACGGCACAATCGCAACAGAAAAAGAAAATAAAATTTTACCCATGGTTTACATGGTTTTGGAAGTTTCGTTCATTGATTCATGTGGATTTCCAATACGTCAGGAGAAAATAATAATGGTCAATTCCACGGAAAATGCAACGTCAGTCACGCATAGAGATATTTCTGCTTCCAACGGTATTTTTTAACAATAATCACTATCCTATTTAATCACAACTGTTGCAGTAAATATGTCATATATTTTTGTATGGTGATAGTGGTGGTAAAAAAAGAGGAAATTTCTTCCTTAGGTGTGACAGATGTTACCTTCTTCTATGGAATCACCCTAATTATAAATTAAATCTGTAGAGTTCAACTACGACAAATAATAATAATATGAATATGAATAAATAAATAGATACGCGCTGATAAAATTTGAATTAAAGAATTACGATGCCATTTATAATTTCTTGGAGACGTTTCAAGATATATAAATATCATGAGGTAAAAAGATGAAACCATTTGTTTTAAATATCATGTAAACCAATGTTTAGTTATTTGAACTGGCAAGGGAAAATAAATTTGGAAGTACGTGTGCAAAAAACGGGCACTAGATGAGCAGTGTTGCCAGACTGCTCGACTTTTTTAGTTAATGGTCACCAATAATTTTGAGCGCAGATAGCCTGAGTGCAGATAGCCTGACATAGAAAGAAATGCAAAAAATATTTGAATTAGAAAAATATATAAAACTCAAAAATTTAAATTTTTGAAAATTGTTAATATGTTTCCTGATTAATTTTTATTTTGTCCCTTATTTTTACAATAACATACCTTAAGAACAGATTGTAAGCATACTTGGTTATTACTTTGTAAGTTCATTAATAAGTTAATTTTCTAAGGAAAAAAAAAGAAATATGCTTGAATGCTGAAAAATTAATGAAAATTTTTAACATTTACATTCTGGAATCAAAGAGAAAAATAAAGTAAACGTGAATATTTTATCTTGCATATTTTTAAAGTAAAACATATACATATATAATTAAAAAGAAAAGAAAAGAGAAAAAATGTCTGTCAATAATTTTAGATGACAAAAAAAGAGGTGAACCATATATATATATATATGGGGCGATATTTAAGAACCGACGAGTAGCCCCGTCGGCCGAAGATAATTTGTGTTTCAAATGTAAGGTTGTATTTCTATTTCATTTTATTCTTTCGATTTTACCTTCAGTATTTCTTTTGTGTATTATATATATATATATTTTTTTTTTTTAATGAATTGATGTAATTTTGTAATTCTCCTATTGGTTTTTCTAATCTGTTGAACTTATAAATTTATAAAATTCCTGTTAATAGATATCTATATCTATATCTATATCTATATCTATATATATATATATATATATATATATATATATAATCACAGATGTTACATAGCATATTTATTTATAAAAGTAAAATGAATAAAATAAATACAAATTTATTAAGTTATTGCCGGCACAAATGCAGTTTTATACAAACTGGTTTGTTATATATTAATTGAAGAAACTGAATTAGGTCAAAATCTTTACCCTCTCTTGAATCAGAAACACACTTGTCAGAGAACAAAGCATCACACATAAGTAAGACAAAAGAGAGGCCTCGCAGCGTTCTTAAAATTTTACGCTCACTTTACTTTATTGTCACCACAATTTTAAAATAAATAACAATTAAATTAATTAAATTAGATTAAATATATTAAATTAATAATATTTTAAATTATATTATAGTATTATTAAATTAATTAAGTTACAATAAATAACAATTTTAAAATAATATTTTAATAACATTAAAACGGTAAAAAATATTCAAGAAAAACTCCTCTTTATTTATAGTTGCAATATAATAAAAAAAAAAAAAAAAAAAAAAAAAAAGGTAAAATTTTAGGATCACTGCGAGGTCTGCAAAAACTTTTCACATTAACAAAGATTTTCAGATTAATATTGACATCAGTACAGCTTAAACAAACAAGCGATCATAATATGTGATATTTATTAATTTTATTACTGATCCCAAAGGATTAAATATGATGCTGGAAAAAAATTCTGTACAAAAAAAAAAAAAAAAAAAAAAAAAAAGAGTTATAAATCACTGTACATTGTTAATATGCAGGCCTCACAGTATTTCTAAAATTTTACGTTTATTTATTACATTGTCATCACAATCTTAAAATAATTCTTTTTTTTTTTTTTTTTTTTTTTTTTTTTTAATGTAACGCAAAGCTTTACAGAGTAAGCGTATTCATTATAATGGAGCTATGGGTAGCGTACTATGTCATGGTTACGTCATAGTTACGTCACTGATCGATGACAAAGACATCTCGTGTTGGCGGTACCTGAACTACTCAGGCTGAAACTGCGCATGCTCGAATAGAATCTGTTTACTCGTGCGATGCTCCATATTTAAAATTAAAATAGAACTATGTTTCAACGAATGCACATCTAAACGAAAAAATTCATGTATTTTTAGAATATTCATATTTCGCATGTTTTCCCGTATTTTAAGATAAGTAATATATTTTAAATCAATTCTTAAAAATAATTTTTTTAATACTTCTTACAATTTATAAAATTATTGAAATCTTAACCACTTGAATTTTCATTCATTACGGATCAAGAGATAATCTATGGAATTTTGAATTCGGTTGTTTGATTTGTTATGAGGTTAGAAAAAGTTAGTTTTTATTATATTTGTTCATTCCTAAATGTTATTTTATCATTCCTAAATGTTATTTTAGTTATAGATTTGGTTATAAAGCGATTACAAATATATTTTGTTTAGAAGATAAAATTTTTGCGAATGGTTTCGTCTGCGTCTGATTGATTTTATGGAACATGACATAATGCTTTTTTTAATAAAAGAGATAATGATAAAGTCATCTTTTATAAGCGATTTCTTTTCCAAAATTAAAATTTTTTTTACCAAAATTTTAATTTTGAAAATTGCACACGTTAACATTTTCTTCTTAAATTACTAATACATGAATTTTTTCGTATTTACAATACAATTTACAACATTGGAAGATCGATTTAAAAAATTATATTTTACACTAATTAATTCTAGCTCTAAGTGAACACTATAGATGTGATTATTTACTTGAAGTTATTAGCGTACATTTGACTTTAAATACAAAATATGTTGGATGTTTAATAATAATGTGATTGTTTATTAGCTAACATCTAACATATTTTGTATTTAAAATCAAATGTACGCTAATAATTACATCTATAATGTTCATTTAGGGCTAGAATTAATTCTTGTTTATATTAAAACAATAAGAGATAACATTTTTAAAGAAAGCACAATAGGAGCGGGTTTTCACAGTTTTTATTTGGGTACCGCAGCCACTGCACGAAGCGAAGCGCTAACGTCGAGTTTACTTTGAGACATTTTTTAACATTATGTGAACGAGCTTACTCTGTAAAGCTTTGATGTAACGTTTCAGCATACTTAGCATTAAAATATTTAAAAAAAGTTTCTTAATATCGATAGTGGTGAAAATATATTAAAATTTTAGGAAAGCTACCAGGCTTACCAGGAAACCGTCCCAAGTGTGTAATAATAGAAATCAATTAAATTATGTTCATTCGAGAGGGCATAATCTGACGAGATTTTCGGCGAGTAAACTGTTTGCCCTCGTGAGCCTGTTCTCGAGAAATCTATATTTAAATATGGGTAAAAATGTGGTAACGAGAAAAGAGTGGGAGGAGTCCCAATAAAACCTGTCAGAACAATGAAATTTATCAATTTTTAGATTCTACATTAGCGAATTTTCTGACATTTTATCTCAATAGAATGTTTCTGAAAGCTGAAAAGGACAGCTGATATATGCATCAAGTAACATGTTTGTCTATGTCCTTTCGATTTCTGCTTGTTTCGGACTTTATTCATTATTTCAGTAAGACATTTTAAAGATTCAGGCGTGGTTTCACTGATAAATCGCAAACCTTCAAAATTTCTAAGTTGAAAACAAACTGATGAGGGCAATTGTTTTATGCATCAAAAAATCATGTTTCTATATGTTCTTTCGATTGATGCTTGTTTGAACATTTTTTTATTATTACAGTAAGGGATCGTTTCATGGCTAGAATATACATCCTCAAGGGTCGTACACCCCGCTCTTTTTTCAGGACACTCTCTAAGATAATAAATTTCCATATTTTTTGCGGCCACTAGTTTTATGAAGGAATACTTCTGGATACATTTATTGTAATGTGTCATGAATATACAGAGTAGAGATTATTGTATAAAAATAGTGGTAGCAATAAATAAAAAAAAATTTCATTACTGAGTGTGTCCTGAAAAAAGGGATGGGAGTACGACCTCAGCATCCTTTTCTTTTAATACCATTATTTTTTAACAATAGACATGGATTTAACTAATTTACGAATTTCTGAGATTAATCAAGAAAAAATAATAATATAATTAAATGCAAAGCAATTTTATGAAAATCTTTGGCCTTGAATTTCTTTAACTTTTATTTCTCTATAAAATTCATGTTTAAAAGAACTCTAGTTCACGAATTATAAAATGTTAATTCAAGTACGACCTTAATTTTAGGTAAACAGAGTTTTTTTTTTTTTTTTTTCCTAATCTCTAATTTTTAACCGAATTTAGATTTTTTTTTTTTTTTTTTTTTTACTATTAGTTCATATTTATAATACTTAGCCAATTTTTATTTTTTGCCAATGTCATTTGAATTTCAAGATTTTTTAAGAAAGCATCTTTATATTATGTTAAAAAAATGGGGGAACTGATTTAAATATACCATCTAAAATAAGTTAGAATTTGGAAGATTGACAGCTCGATAATTTTAAAATATTAATGCAAAGTGACTTGAGGAAAAAAAAATCACGTAATAATATAAAATATTTTTTAAAAATCTCTAATTTTCAGCCGAACTCAGAAGTTTTTACTTTTAAACTAAAATTACTATTTATAATCAAATTTTAACATTTTTCAAATACGATTTCAAATTCGCGATTTTTCTTTCTTTTTTTAAGGTCCACAAATACGCCTGATTTACAGTTTAATATAATTTAAAATTTAGAAAATGTCAACTCGTAGATTTTATGTAAATTGATTTGAAATTTGGAATTGAATGGAGTGGGTTGCAACGATGAATTTTATCAATTTTTAGATTCTATATTAGCGAGTTTTTAGACATTATACATTGATAGAATATACCTCTAATCGGAAATGAGCAACTAATTTATGCATCAAAGAACACGTTTGTGTATGTTCTTTCGATTTCTTCTTGTTTTGGATTTCATTCATTATTTCAGTAAGGCGCGGTTTTATCAATTCAGGCGTGGTTTCACCGATCATTAGTGAATTTTCAGAATTTTTTACCAGAAACAAGCTGACAACGGTAATTGTTTCATACATCATAAACATTTTTATTTGTACTCTTTCAAATGACTCTTGTTTGAATTTTTTTTCATTAATATACTTAGGGATAGTTTCCTGGTTAGAAGTGGTCCGGAGAAACGCCATCATAATTTTGAACCTCTTCTACGGGATTACTGAATTTGATTATTAAATGTGTAATATTTATGCTGGTAAATCTGCAATTTATCTCTAGAAATGTATTATACATTTTATTTTTTAGAAAGTGTGGTATAAATATATATTTAATCGCCAATGGTAACTCTGCATATATATTGCGGGAAAAAAAAAAATCTATTTTTATTTATTTTATTTATTCATTTATTTATTTTTTGTTTTGATCAAAGTTTATTTTAAAATAGTGTAACGATGCAAAAATTTTTAGGCCTATAAATATTTATGAATTTCATAATTGAAAAGCTACTAGTAATTAGTTGTTATTGAGCTGCTGCAAAAAATTAGGATATGTGTAATCTTAGTTATCACTTTTGAAATGTGTGGATATTAAACATTGCAAAATGTTAAAAGAATAATTTGCAGCAAGTGAGGTAGAAACAGAATAATGGAATTATTTAGTTAACTGTGACAAGTCATTGAAGTACAGATTGACAATTTAACGAATATTCAGCAAATATCCCATAATATTCTAAAATATTTCATGCATGACCATACAACTTACGATTACTTATTTATAGCATTAAAATTCTCACATTACTGGCGTTGCCAATACATTTTTTAAAACGCGATGACCGTTAATAGCTGCTTTAATGAGCCTTATTATAATTATGAATCTACTACCTAAATAAGAGAGAAAAATCACATGCTCTCGATTAAACTTACTTTTCTGTCCGTTATTAATTTCAAACATGCTGATGACTACTTTGTATCAAAGCGAGAGATTAGTTGAATAATATATAAGCAATCATGATTTAACATTAAAATAGTTTAAATAAATGATGATGGAATAAAATTAATGCAGAGTATGACTTTTAGTATATTGCATTAAGAATTAACGTATTTTCCTAGGTATAATCCACTGGTCAAATAAATAAATTTTACACCGGAAATATTAATTAGCAGACAAAGCTAATTTTAAACGAGATCAGTCAGCTGAGCGTTTATAAAATATTCGTTGATACTATTGTAGATGGCTGCAATAATTACCAATATTCACTACCGGAAATTTTTCATATATTTTCGTTTCGGCTTTTACTGATTAAATAAAAAAATTTCGTTAGCCAAACAGTGCTGAAGTTGGCAACTACGGTAACCGACAGAATGTTTCAGAAGCGGCCCTCTAGCGATTCCAAGGTAAAACTTCCCCAATTTCATACTGGCCAGCATTCTAATTAATATTCCGTGGCATTGTTAGTAACCGCCCCTTTTTCAACATCACTTTATTTTCAGAGCAGTTTTCTCAAATTCAGATTAAATAAGAAAAAATAAATAAAACATACTTTAAATACAGACTGGTGTGAACAAAAAGGTGGGCATTAAGAATGCTACGGAATATTATTTAGAGTTTTGACATGTATGCAATTAACACCGAAATGTTTCAGAAACCATTTTTGCAGTTAAAAGTATCATCCAATATCCCACAGTTCCTTAAAGTATTTCATTTTACGCGTCATAATTTTGTAAATATCGTAGTTCAGTTTAAAAGTTAATTAGATTTATGAATTAACAGTTTTTGATTTATGATTTATTAGTTTGCCTTATTACCACTACAAATAAAGGGCGCATTTTCCCTTGTGGCCGCATACCTGGTGGCATTTAAAATTTATTCCGGGATACTGTTAGTCTCGCCTTTTTTCCCACCAATTTGTTTTTAGAGAAATTATTTCCAATATGTAATTGCATTGAAATACGTTTTTAAAAAATAACGATGTGAAAAAAATGACGGGTACTAACAATACTCCGGAATAAATTATAAATGTTACCAGATATGCGACCGGATTTGACAATGAGCAAAGACGATGCTTTCACAAACACGCTTTGGCCTGGTAGCACCTATTCGTCTTTGAATATATTGGAGCTTGTAGCACCTGTTATTCTTTAATTAATCGACATAGCGGCCCCTAGGATCAATAGACAAATTTTCACAATCGAGGTAGATTATACAAATTTCACTGTGCGCACCTAAAAGCAGAGACAAAATCTCCCCTAACATCCATCTTTGGTACCAATTTCTTTTAACGATCACCTTCCCATGTTTTACACCTCTCCTGAGTTTCATCGGTAGATGTCTTCAAACAGGTAGTGTTATTTTATGGCCGTCATGCATATATTTATATTAAGGGTAGCATTCTTCGCCTTTTATTAGGACACTTTCAGGGATGAAAAATTTCCAACCTTTTTATTACCGTATTTTCCGGCGTATAACGCGCAGGTTTGTTAAATCAGTTATACACCGGAACTTTAAATTTACAGTAAAAGCTATTTTTCAATAAGCTTTTGTCTCTTACAAATATAGTTTTATTTGTAAATTAAATTTTCTGGTGTATAACTCATTCATATGAGCTGCGCGTTATACGCCGGAAAATAAGGTACTACTATTTTTATTACTACTATTTTATCGAGAAATTTTTATGGTGTTTTCTAAGTAATGTGTTGTGATTAAACGGGCTAGACAATTTCCTATAAAAATAGTGGTAGTAGAAAAAGCAGAAATTTCTCATCCTAGAAAGTGCATTAGAAAAAGAATGGAGAGTGCGACCCCTGATATGAATAACTTTAAAAAATTAACTAACATTTTCACAAAGTGATAAAATATGTAAGAAATCAAATTTGTAAGAAAACATTTATATAAGAAATACAAATATAAGAGAATACATCAAAGAATCAGTAGAATTTTTCAAAGAAGTCAGTAGTCTATCCCATTTATGTATTCTTCTACGTCGTATGACTTTTTTTTTTTTTTTTTTTTTTAAGTTCCTTTATATGCAGTTATGCCAAACTTAGAGAATTTTTTATTCAATACCTACCACTAATTTTAATTGTAACGAGTTGCTAATTCATCGAAGATTAATAGTCTCTTATACAAGGTGCTCCAAAAGTCCCACATTTACCTCCTAACTCGAAAATGAGTAGAAATTTTGAAAAATGGGGGAACACATATTTAATGAATTCGAGAGGAACCTCTTTTGGAGAAAAAAGTTTAGACCCAGGGGGGGGGGGGGGGGAGCGCTAAGGAGGGCAACTTTAAAATTTTAAATAGGAAGGTATCTCTTGTGATACATCCCTGGAAATGCCTCTTCAAGACAATGAATTTGATATAAATAGTTTTGCCCTACGATGATTATTAAAGAAGATACATGAGTTTTTAGACTTTTGAAATGTGGATTTTATACTTCTGTATCCCTTTTAATAATCACTGCAGGACAAAACTATTTATACTAAATTCATTGTCTTGAGGAGACGATTCCAGGTATGTATCACAAGACATACTTTGCCCAAAAATGTTTGAGCCTGGGCAAGGGGGCGGTAGGAGTGTCGCTAGGGAACACAAATTTAAACTTTCTAATGGGAAGGTATCTCTTGTGATACATTCCTGGAAATGTCTCTTCGAGACAATGAATTTGGTATAAATAGTTTTGTCCTGTAGTGATTATTAAAGGGATACATAAGTACAAAATCCACATTTCAAAAGTCTAAATCTCATGTATCTCCTTTAATAATCACCGTAGGGCGAAACTATTTATATCAAATTCATTGCCTTGAAGAGACGTTTCCAGGGATGTGTCACAAGACATATCTTTCTCCTTGAAATTTTAAAGTTGCCCTCCCTTGCAGCCGCCCTAGCCCCCCCCCCCCCCTCCCTCAGGCCCAAACTTTTTTCACCAAAAGACGTCCCTCTCGAATTCATTAAATACGTGTTTTGTCATTTTTCAAAATTCGGACTTATTTTCGAATTAGGAGTGGTGTATGGGTCTTTTGGAACATCCTGCATATATGAAATATTACTCCTTATAATTATTGGTGATAACTGAATGAAAGAATCCCTAAATTTGGCGACACTGTTTATAAGTCTATTTCCTTTTCCCACCATAACCCCTTATCTTTAATAGGAAAGGTGTGGTAAGTTATTACGCTTGCCTTTTTTATTTAAATAAAGTGCATGAATAGAACAAAATGTCACACTCGGTTCTGATCTTTTTTTTTTTTTTTTCTGAAATTCTCTTTTTAAAGCCGTTGTAAGTAATATTCCCACAAAAGTGGTTGTTTAGATTAAAAACAGTAGGCGTGGGAAAGTAGATTACCACTCCTTTAGCATTTAAAATTAGTAAATTAGGTGATACGTATACTTCTCATGGCCACTTAAAAAAAATTAAAAATCAAATTATTTTTATCTAATACACTAAACGAAGTTCCTTTCTAAATGTTTTATTAATCTCAATCCCCAAAATATTTTAATATATCATCACTAGAAAGAAATGGTTCGTTAAAGTGTTAAAAAAATATTAAAAATTAAAAATTTCAGTTTCACATACTTTTAATTGCTCTTTTTCTAAATACGTATTGGTATACATCATAGTCGCTTGATTATTTTTTAATTTCTTGTCCCTTTTTCATTTATCACAATTTAAACCAAAAATTATTAAAATTGCTTTTTGTATTTTTTATTGAAATATAGGAAATTATATAAATCTTTCCTATTCTTTCGATTTTTTTTTTTCTTTTTGTACTTTTCATTGCAAAAATTAACTAAAGTCTAATGTAACATTAAATAAAACAAATTTTGATTAAAATGCACTTTTTGTTTTTATATATAAAATAAGCCATGTTACTACGGACTATTCGCAATATTTATACAACTATTTTTTATTAGATTATTATTATTATTATATTTATATGTATTAAATACGCTAAGGATTACAATTTGTAAAGAGTAATATGAAAATTATTGACAATATGTATTAACTTGTAAACGCTCTCTTTTTCCACATATCTCTGTCTCTCTCTCTCTTTTTTTTAATCAGTTGTTTATCAAGTGGGTATTCGGATTTTTTTTTTAATTATTATTATCAATATTGTAAATTCTTGTCATATATTAAACAATAACTTTATCTGGACATTTCTATTTTTAGTTCTTATCAATATTTTCGGTATTTATTTATTTTATTTATTTATTTATTTATTATGCCAACATTTTAATTTAATCCGGAGCATTTTTAGCCCCACCTTTATTACATACCACTTTTTTCTTAAGAATATTTTTTTTCTTACTTTATCGTAGTTATACATTGCAGAAAAATATTTTATAAATAAAGTGATCTGGATTAAAGATGGGGTTAAAAATTCTTCGGAATATATAATTTTTTTTTTTCAATTATGCACTAGATAAATGGTGTCAATATATTCGCCTCGATCCCTAACAGCACATCTTCATACCTACGAACATTTTAATGAATACTCCATCATATTATTGGCATCCGCCCCTTTTTCTACACCACTTTATTTTTAGAGCAATTTTCTCCAAATACAATTGCCATTAAAAAAGAAAAATACTTTAAAGAAAGACTGGTGTGAAAAAGAAGGTGGGAACTAACAGTAGTCCGGAATATCAAGTAGAATGTTGACATGTATGCACATCTTCTTCCCAGGACATCATCAGGATATCTTGAAGATGAAAGTACATCTAATAGACATCCTCAAAATGTACTATGGATATGTGTGTTGTTAGGATGATAACTTTTAAAATTTGAAAGTAGCTGCGCATCCAGTGGGATACCCTATACTTGTTCACGGTATTCTCCTTGGATGCTTGGGTGCATCATCCCGAGTAGCACACCTTCTCGGGATATCCCGCGGATTTCGTGTTCCCCACATGACTTCTTCAGGAAATCCTTTAATTGAAATTATCTTTAAAATCTTGTGTTTAACGATACCTCATTTTTTTTCTTGATTTGTCGATGCTTGATAAAAATTGATCGCAATAAAATACTAAAGAAATTTGCCGATCTATTCTATTAAACTAAATGGAGTACTTTCGTCTATAAATACTTTTGTTTCACTTTGAGAACAGAACACTCTAACATTTCCCCCCTAAGAAACTAGTGTTTTATCTGTTTCTAATCATCTACAATCGAAAGAAAAATTATTGCCTTAAAATCAATACAGTAACTTATGACAATTGTTATATTGGCTCACGATTTCTTTACATCTTTACTTCCTTTCTAACATTTTATAAATATATATTGTATATTTCATAAATTCTCAAGAAGCATTTTTTCATAGATCACACTTTTAAAAATTTACAGTTACTTATGTGTTATATTCTCTCATGATTTCTTTACTTTAAATTTAACATTTCAAAATCATATATTGAGTGGGTAATATATATATTGAGTAGATGAGTATTTTCGTAATATATCAAACATTCTTTTGTATAACATATTTTTATAAGGTTTTAATCAAATAGTTTCTTTACTTTTGAAAATTTCAAGAATTTAATAAGTCTGCGTCAAGCTGTTTGAGAATGGTAAATGAAAATTGTTTTGTGAAAAATAAATGCGGACATAACGTTCTGAACTTACGTTTTCTTCCCCATTAAACAATTTTCGAAAGATTTTCGTTAATAAAATGTTCTAATAGAAATTTGCATATTTTTAATAGGAAAAAAAAACTAAATTTATAACGCATTTTCTTTTTCAAGCCTTGGGTAACTTAGTTAAGAGTAGTCATATATTTATCCTCAATTTATCTGTTAATATACATGATATATATCATAGTATTAATTTGACAGTTTCTTTGACTACCATCTGTATTCTGGTATCTTAAAAAGTATTTATAAGGCAATAATTAAGAGGATGCCTAAAATTTAAATAAAATTTAGAATCGACAATAGCTTTTTTATTATACAAAATAGTGTTTGCAATATTTAAAGTATTTTATGTGAAGGAAAGGGATTGTGATACATAATTTTCTCTGATGGTTAAGGAAAATAACTATACTTTATAGCGGATTTTGTTGACAATAGAATTTCTTACCACATAAAGAAATCTGTACGTTTTAATGCAGAGATGCCAACATTTTAATTTATTCCGGAGCATTTTTAGCAGCCCCGCCTTTAATTCATACCACTTATTTTTTAAGAGAATAATTTTTTTATTTAATCGCAGTTATGTAAAGTGGAGCAAATTTAAGGCGGGGCTAAAAATACTCCGGAATTAATTAAAATGTTGGCATCTATGCTAATTGTAATGTAATCTGATTGTTAGTTCAGTTTGCCATTCTTGGTATTTGTTAGAGAAATATTTGCATTTCTATCTACGTAAATGTAGTTTAGTAACTTTAAATTAGCCATAATGGTAATAAATTTAAATATGCTACTGAATTAGTGAAAATTATACAGAATTGTTGGGTGAATACTGAAGGAAAAAAGGCCTTAAATTTGAGAACACTGGTCTTTAGATACCCTGGACTCCAATAATTTTATTTTGTAGATAAATAAAGCAGAATCTTATACATGATAAGATTCTTTTGTTTAAAATTAATTAAAAACATGTAATTAACGTCCTAAATCATGGAACTTCCGCTATTACCAATGGTTTTGCTTATAGGAAATTTCATAGTGAATTATTTTTACCTGTTAAAAAATCTTTTAATATTCTTTAATGTATTATTTAAAGTTTGTATATAAAAAATGACTTACGTGATATTTAGCAGTCCCTTAATTAAATACCACTATATATATATATATATATATATATTTTTTTTTTTGGGGGGGGGGGGGAAATCTGTCAATATTCGCAAGAATTTTCTTTGAAAATCTTTAAAAATCACTGCGAAAGATTACTGATTTTATTATTATTATTATTATTATTATTATTATTATTTATTAAAAACGTAGTATTCACTTAAGGAACCTCTAAATGCCCTGTTAACGCCTTTTGATCTTATTAAAAACCTTGTGCTTGTATATATATATATATATATATAGATAGATAGAGATATAGATTTAATGCATTTCATGAATTAAGAAAAAAATAATCTTAGATTTCTTGCTTTCATGAAGCATATATATAGTAAGTTTTATGTTTTATGTTTTTTTTTTTGTTTTTTTTTATGTATTAAAGAAAAGCCGTGTAGGAACTTTAATACATAAGACATTAATACTTTCAAGTTTTTAACCCAATGACATCATATTATTTACCCTAATAATTGCTGTGAAATCAGATTTAAATACCCTACCAGCAGATAGGGCAAAATTTTAAATTTATTCTGGAACATTGCTAATACTCACCTTTATTTTCACACCACTTTAATTTTAAGAATAATTTTATAAATTGAATGAATTTGTTGGGAGAACTTTCGATTCGCTTGCTACTAGCATACTTGCCAACATACTAATTAATATTATTCTGTAGTATTCTTAGCCCCGCCTTCTTTTTCACACCAGTATCTTTTTATAGTATTTTTCTTCTTATTTAATCGTAATTCCATTTGGAGAATATTAATCTAAAAATTTACTGGCGTGAAAAAAAGGGCGGGCCTAACAACACTACGAAATATTAATTAGGATGTTGGCAAGTATGTACTAGTTCCAACTAATCTTATTGATTGGTAAGAAATGCTCATGTTTGTTCTCAACGCTAGAGCATACGTGTCAACCTACTAATTAATATCCGGAAGATTGTCACTACCCGCCCTGTAATTTTCACAGCAATCTTTATTTATTTATTTATTTATTTATTTTCTTATTTAATCGTAATTCCATTCGAAGAAAATTTCTCTAAAAATAAAGTGGTTTGGAAAAAGAGAGAGTTCTAAAAATCTTCCGAATATTAACACTCTCGCGACCACTGACGTAGATCCACGTCATTTCAAAATCTGTAACTCCGCCAGTGGGCGTTTCTTTTGCAATTTGTATGTCATTTATTTCTTAAGAATGTACATTATATTCATATTTTCACAACCAATACGCTAAGGATACAAATACTTTGATTAAAAAGAGTATAATTATAATGTATGTCCATTTGTAATGCGAATCTGAATATAGAAAATTTTGTTCTGAAATATTGTATCTGGAGAGATTAACTCCCACAGCCGGAACTTACTGTCAAAAAGACAAAAACATGCGGTCGCGAAAATGTTTATTAGTAAGTTGGCCGGTACGCAAGAAGAGCTAGGAGGAGGTGCACGACTGCTGAAGAAAATAAGCTCCGCCTACAAATACCGTGAATAGTACGAAGCGCATTTACAAGTTGAGCTCGTCATATGATTTAAATGCCATAACATCTTTATGCGACTGCAGCTCGTCATTTGATGGGATTGAGTCAATAGGATAACTTGCTTATCGCAAATTTTTGTAGATGAACCGAAATTTTCAACTTTTTGTAACGAAATATTACATAAAAATATTTAACTGCTTATCTCTTTTTATAAAGAGAAAAAAAAAAAGGGGGGGGGTGGCTCAAACTATCTTTATCAACTTTTTAGTTATTGTAAGAGATTGTGGTTTGCAATTAGTCATTAGAAAAAGTAAGTTAAAACTTTATTTCTAAAAAATTATTTTAAAAACTGTAAAAAGAAAAAACGTTACCCAGACTGTTGTTATACTTTTTCTGTCACCAAAACGTTAAATTGCTAGTTAATATTTTAATCAACAATTTAATTAAGCATGAATCTAAAAAAATAATAATGTACTATGTACATAAGCTTTTAATTTTTTCATATTTTACAATTTTCAAAACTTTTAGCAGAACTCGCGGTACAAATACTGGCTATATTGTTGCGAATACATGTACACTATTTTTTCAGGGTATGAATGAATAGAAGTTCTTTCTAAATTAATACTAGTACAGCAAACATTTTCAAGCATCTAAATTCAATAAATTATAAATTCGAACGTTATTATTTATAATTCGAGCGGATACTAACAATACTACGGAATATTAATCAGGATGTTGGCAGCTAGAAATTATAACAAATACATTTAACAGTCCCTCAATTAAATATAACTCTTTTTTTCCCTTTCCTTTTTTTTTTTTTTTTTCCACAGAAAAATTCAGGAATCGTTTGCAATTATTTTGAAATATTTTCGAAGAAAATCACTGTAAATGATTATAGATTTCTTTTCTGTTAAAAAAAAAAAAAGTGGTATTTTATGAAGGGACTGCTGAACGCCATGGACAGTTTATAGACACTTCAGAGGTCCAGAAATTGAATACCACTCTTTTTAGATAGAAAAGTTCAGTAATCGTTTGCAATGATTTTCAAAGATTTTTGAAAAATAAATCACTACAAACGGTTAAAGATTATTTTTTTTCTATTAAAAAGTGGTATTTATTAAGGGACCGCAGAATACTATGGACACCTCAAAGTCATTCCAGAGCAGTACCAATATTTGAATACCACTTAAATAATAATAATAATCATAATAATAAAATATATATAGAAAAATTCTGTAATTAGTTGATGTAATTTGAAAATAATTAATTAATTAATTAATTAAAAATAAATTATTACAAGCGATAAAAGATTTTTTCAATTAAAAAAAAATGGTATTTAATATAATTGAATTATTAAGACACCACTGAATGACCTGAACACCTCACAGAGAAACATTCCAGGACATTTAGCGGTGCAATAATTGAATACCACTTTTATTATTATTTTTATTAATTAGAAAAATTTCATAATTTTTTGTGTTTATTTTGAAAGATTTAAAAAAAAAAAAAAAGAGAGAGAAAGAAAACACTTTAAGCAAATAGATTTTTTCTGTTAAAAATATTGTATTCATTTAAGGAACCTTTAAATCTCTACGTCCATTTTATTTTTAGTCCTAATTTATATTTAAAAGCACAATTCTGAAAAGCATAATTTAAATTTTAAAAAACCTGAAATTGGCATAAAATTTCACCATTTAAGCATAAAATTATTTCTTATACATCAACCTATCATCATGGATCCACAAAGATCCAACTATTCAACCCCCTGTAACGGTCCATTTATTTTTAGTACTGTTGAATTAAAATATTTCTGGGATTAAGATTAATTTAAGAAAATAAACTCATTTAGCTTATTAATTAAAATTAAATTTTAATTTTAATTTTAATGACATAAGCAGTGCACTTACCACCCATTCATTAATTTTAAATGAGAAAGGTGCGGTAAGCCACTTTTCCACGCCTACTGTTGTAAAATTATTTACCACGGCCTTATAATTATAATTACAAAGTCAACCATAGAATCTTAAACTAGATGCCTTCCGCATGGCTTGAAAACTTGACAACAGAGTAAGCGGTAAACAGTAGATATGGGATAAATAGTTACTTTTCAGTAATAGGTTACTTCGTTCCATACTTCCTTTAATAATAGGTTTTTGCAACATATTATTTTTATAACCTATTACTTTTTAGTTTACATATGGCTAATGCCTTTCTAGTCCTTTCTGGATGATATACAATATATACATGTTTCCTACATAGTGGATGCGGTTCATGTTTTTAAGTCCCAATGCTTTCGAATGGTAATCTTCACTTTATTTAACACTAGAATTTCTTCAATTAAAAAAAAAAAAAAAAAAAAAAAAACAGCTGATATGAAATAGTGGTGAGTCAAAATTTTACACATACGTTTGTCCCAATCGAGTTCATTAAACCAATTCTTTTAAACACGAAAACAGAATATTTCAAATAATATCAAGAAACACGTACACAAGAGCCGTTTTCTGAAAAAAAAAAAAAAAAAAAAAGAATTCTCATATTATAAGCCATATATGTAACAGGGATGGAACACGGGCGCAGAATTCATACCACTATCAATGTAAGAAACTTTTCTACTTCTTAAATCAACGATATTATAGGTAGAGAAATTTCTTAAACGGATTCCGGTATGAAGTCTGCGCCCGTGTTCCATCCCTGATGTAATTAAGAAACAATTAAATAATAATAGAAAATTTTTAAGAAACATCTTTAAGGCATCCCAAATTTTAAACTACCGAGTGACTGTATCTTTTGATTTTCCGAAGAACTTGGACTTTCCAGATTGGCAAGAAAATTAGTTTTTTTCACTCAAACTTAGCAAACAGTCACTTTGAATATGTTTTCTAAAATTAGAAACACTTGTTTAAAAATACAGATTTTGCTTACAAAAATTGCATAAAATGGTGTATTTTCTCAGATACTTAATATTAACATAAAAGCATAATTAACTATTTTTAACATCTTTACTCATTTTAATTCTAAAATAATCTGGTGTGTCACTCACACGACTTTCTCTTACCCTGAAATTAAATGCTCTAAATACAGGTTGGAGATTAAGAGGTAAGATAACGATGTTATGTAAACCTATGTTAAACAATTCAAATGAGGCTTCGGGAGAGTTTTATATGATAATTAGTTCTGTGTGAGGGGGGCTACCGCCCCCTCAACCCCCCGTTTCATTAATGCACCGACATTTATATAGGATTTAATTCAGTTATTAAAAAATAGTTCTGTTTTTTAAAAAAAATTACTAAAATTATTATTTAAAAAATATATCTTTTATGATAATGCAGACGATTTCCATATTAGAGAAGTAGTATAACACCAAATATCCAAAAAAGTCCATTTTATTCTCAATTAAAAAAAAAAAAAAAAAAAAAAAAAAAAAAAAATACGATTTTCTTAAAAAAACAATTTTTTTTTTTTTTTTTTTTAAATACGATTTTTTTCGTTAAAAGTAAAAAAAATCGATAACTTTGTTTTAAATTATCGCAGATCGATGGTTCAACCATTCGTTTTAAAGGTATTGGCGAGCTCTTTTGAAAGATACCCATCATGAAAATTTACTCCCCTCGAGCCTACATACACAAAAAAAAAATTCCCAGTTGACTATCTCTATTACAAAAAATATATATTCGTTTCGTTTGGTTTAGTGCAGTCTATAGACGTTAAACTCCACTTACCTGCAATTTCCCCCATAGACGTAATGTATTAGAATTCTCTTGATTGTCCCTGTACACGAACCATTTGCTTGATCTTAACGAAAAGCTTACTGTAGCATCCCTATATGATACACATTTAGAATACCAAGTTTGAAATGTCTGCTGCTATTTGTTCTTGAGATATGCTGATAACAGACAGACACACACACAGACACACAGACACACAGACACACACACACACAGACATACACACAGACCATTTGCTAAAAACATGATTTTCGTATTGAGGGGACCTCAGAACATGTAAATATAACAAAAACTCGCTTTCGAAAATTTGACCCAAAAACAATACTTTCGCTACCTTATGGGTAAGGAAAGTAAAAATAGTCTCATGAAAAAATCAGATTAAAAAAAAAATGAAGAAAATCTAAAAAGTAAAAATAAATAAATATTCAATTTTCTTCTCAAATTATTCTTAATTAAACTTAAACAATATTCTTAATAAAACCACAATAAATGCTGTATGCCGTTACGCATTTTCAATTCCATCTGCTATAAGCAATTAAAATATAAACAAACACTCCTTCCTTTCAATTATCAAACTCCCGAAACATCTGTTTCCAATACGCAAGCGAATCCAAACCTAACAAGTGTAATCCCATTCCTCACCTTCATGACGAAATAGTAATCAACATCTAATAATCACCCCTTACCTATCTCATGCTAGCTGCATAAATTAACACTATTTCGTTAAACCGTGGTATTAAAGTATTTTATTCAAACAATTTTATTATCCCATGAAAAATAATCAACAATAAATAAAATCATTAATATCAGCACGATGTTATTTGTCCTAAACGTTAAAATTATCTTGCTTCTTAAAATTATTTTGTTTAATATATTTCACAGGGAATATTCCGTGATACATTCTAGAAAATATTAGCATTACAAATTATCGTTAAAAAAAATAATACAGCTGCAGCTGTATTATTTTTTTAACGATAATTTTATGAACATGGAAATGGAAAGAAATAACTGATTGAGAATTTCACTGAGTAATAGAGTTGCATGAAATCGTATGTATTCCTTACTGTGATTTCAGATCTATTGTTTCAGACGTGAAGTAACGAATCGATTCGAACATCTGCGCGGAAAGTCTGATACGAGTCTTTTACTTGTTACTTCGTTATCTGTTTATGTATGATGCTGTATCTAACATGAGCGGTGCGGGTATAGTTAGATGCGAAAAGACGGGTGTTTTATTCATTCCTCGGTACTTTTTTCCTACCGTATGACGCGATTTGGACTATCAGTTTTCGTATGATTTGAATTTTCGGTAGTAGCCGGCGTTCATAATATTTTTTTGTATTTTGTAAATAAAATAAAATAAAATAAAAGTAACTATTTACTTGTATTATGGCGTATTGTATCAGTTTTATCGCCAGAAATTTCTTGTCCATTTCGCGTGCAGTGATAGAGTTGAAAATATTATATTTTAACAGGATATTTTTTGTAATATATTACAGTGCTAATAGGCTACAATGCAATAATAATATTACTTGTGTTACGTGAAATAACGCCCATTTCTAGTAGGCAGCACCACCTGGTACAGATTGCGTGACTTTTTTTATTCAATGTCACCAATACTTTTAAGAAGTGATATATGATATATATAATCTAGGCTCCTTCGATTCTAAACGACTTTTATATATATCAAATCCCACTTTTAAAAATTTTTGGTGGCTCTTGAATAAAAAAGTCGCACAGTCTGTACCAGGTGGCGCTGTTTACCGCTTGAACTGCTGCCAAGTTTCCGAGCCACGCGGAAGACATCTAGTTTAGGAGGCTATGAATCAACACAGACAATGACATTTTCTTCTTTTATTTTGTTGTTTTTATGTATTTTTGTAGAGTAAAAACGACAGGCGTTTTAAAGAAATTTACCACGCCTTCCCCACTTAAAAAATGATGATTTTGTTGTTAAGTATACTTACCACGGCTCTTTGAAGAGTTAAAGCTAAACAATAATAATACAATATATTAACACTTTCGCGACCGCATGTTTTTGTGTGTTAGACAGCAAGGTCTACCTCTGGGCGTTATTTTCCCGAGTTGCAATTTTTCAAGACAAAATCTTCTACATTCACATTTATATTACAGACGGATATACATTATAATTATACTCTTTCTAATAAAAGTATTTGCATCTATAGTATATTGATTGTACAAATATATTCTTAAGAATATTCTTAAGAAATAAGTAACATAAAATTCCGAAAGAAACGCCCACTGTCGGAGTTAGGGATTTTCAAATGGCGTGAATCTACGTTAGTGGTCGCGAAAGTTTTAAAAGAAAATCAAAAATTATCCAGGAAGGAGCATTTCAAAAAAATCAAAAAATTACAATTCTGAATTTCACTTTTAAAATTTAATGAACGATTTTAATTTAGTTAATCTATTTTGTTATATTTACTATTATTATATTTCAATACACATACCTGCAAAAGTTCTTAATTTTATGACGGTAATTTACAAGGCAACTTAATAACGTTCTCAGTCCCCTGAACTCAGTTGTAAAAGATGAAACAGATTATTATCCGACCATTTTATTTTAAATTGAGGAAAGAATGTGTTATTACTTTTTGTCATTGCCATATTTTATCCTTTTCTTATCAATCTTATCTTAACAGAAATTTACTATCGCCAGTTAAATAGATTAATGTGGATTGGTCGGAAGGTCTGCTCCGTTAAATTTTCTTAAATGATTTTTCTTTTCTACCAATCTTTCTTAGAACTGAATAAAAACGCCAGATACGTTCTTTTTATCTTTAATTTAATACGAGATAATTTTCTTTTAAAAATCCTGAAACTTGTGAATTTTGATATTCAAAAGACAACCTCGTCCCTTTTACTTTATATTCTTCATATATGATAGTGAAAGCATTTTTTTTTTTGTCAATATTTGAAATTTAGTTTTTGCTAAAATACACAATTTAAGATGGCCTGAATTCTAAAATGAAATTTTTAGACGTTGCTCTGTGTGTGTATCTGTTTTCAGCATAAATTAAAAACGGACATTAGAAAAAAATAATATTATTTTGTATTCTAAGTCTGTATCATATTTAGATAGTACTTGACCTTTTTTGTTGAGATCGAACTATTGGTTCATGCACAGAAACATACTAAAGAAAAGTAATACATTGCGTCTGAGGACCTTATTTCTTGTTGGGATACTTTTTAACATGTTTAGACTGTGTGAAACAAAACAAAAAAATTGTTTCTCGTATGCATGTTTACTGTAGGTTAATATCACAGCCTCCTAAACTAGATGCCTGTCGCGTGCTTCGGAAACTTGGCAACAGTTCAAGCGGTAAACAGCGCCACCTGGTACAAATTGCGTTATTTTTTATTCAACTGTCACCAATAATTTTAAGAAGTGATATATGATATGTATCGATTCTATTCGCGTTTTATGTATATCAAATCCCCTTTTAAAATTTTTTTGGTGGTTGTTGAATAAAAAAGTGGCGCTGTCTACCGCCAAGTTTATGAGCAACGCGGAAGGCATCTAGTTTAGGAGGCTATGTTGGAATATAAAAAGCAACCGTCATTCTTTAACAGAACGACAAAAAAAAACATATATACAAATAATGATGTAGAAGGTATGATTGGAAGTTGCACGAAGTGCATTTCAAGTTGTGTTATGATTTGCTTATTTATTTATTTATTTATTTTATTTTATTTTTATTTTTTTACCGTGCTAAATTCAACTACACTTATTGGTGCGTATACAATTTAAAGACAAAATACAGAGCTACTCAAAATTAGTTGAATAAGTTTCAGACTCGTGTAGACGAAAAATCTCCGACTTTTTTTTTTTTTTTTTTTTTTTTTTTTTTAATAACAACTTTAAAATAATGATGCAAAAAATTGAAACGGAATTTGAGGAGGCTACCACACCCTCGCATAGAAATATGTGTTGCATAAAGTTGATTAAAAAATTTAAATAATTTTTAAGTTGATTCAAAAATTTTAATTCTTATTACTTTATTTATTTATTGTTGTTCCTTTTTTCATTACACCGCAAATGCTCAATACAGTGCATCTTAAACTGTAAAATATATATTGATATTTATATATTAAAATGAACAGCAGTGATTTTATCAAAAACCGCATAAACTTCTAAAACGAAAACACAAATTTCCCTCATTTATATTAAATGGAACAGTCTCATTTTTCGATCCTTTTGACCCAGTTTAAGAAGAAAAGAGTTTTATCTCTTTTTGTCACGGTCATATTTCATCCCTTTCTTATCAACCCTGTCTAAGCAGGAATGCACTATCTCTAGTTAGATATATTATTCTAGGCTGGCTAAAATACCTTTTTCGATGAGTATTATTCCCTAATGATTTCTTTCTTCTGCCAATGCATCTTAGCTTCGTCTTAGATGCATTATTTTTCACCTTCAATTTCGTTTGTAACAATCTTCGTTTAAGCTGCCGTGTGATATTAATTTTCTAATTTAAAAATGTGTTATTTTTGTTGTTTTTCCTTGAAGAACTCTTGTATGAAAATTAATATATAAGGCTTCGGTGTATAAGTGCATTCAATTTTAATGGGTAACATAAAACTATGATTATAAAAGTTCATTTTACCAGTTTATTTTTGTGATTGCTAGTTTAAAGTCGTGTGCTTTTTTAAAAAAAAATTCATTTTTTAAAAGTTTAATTTTTTTTTTTTTTTTTTTTTTTTTTTTTTTAGTTTTTGAGCTTAAGAAAATGACAATAACTTTTGTGGCCGCCTGTTTTTGTCTTTTTCACAGTAAGGGCCGCCTGTGGGCGTTATTCTCCCCAGTTACAATATTTCAGAACAAAATTTTCCTTATTCACATTTATATTACAAATGGATATACATTATAATTATATTATTTCTAATCAAAGCATTTATATCCATAGTATATTGTTAGTACAAATATGAATTTTGGGTATATTTTTAAGAAATAAATAACATACAAATTGCGAAGGAAACGCCCACTGGTGGAGTTAGAGATTTTCAAATGACGTGAATCTACGTCAGCGGTCGGGAAAGTGTTAAGTAAAGAGTATATACGATATATTTATTTTACATACCAGTCAACACTGTGAATTTTATAATCAGATTTGCCAGCACTATTTTTTAAAAGAAGTATGAGCTATTATTTTTTTATGATTAAACAAATTGAAAATTGGTATAGAAAATCTCTGGTATGAAGACTCCCGTTGAAATTGGGAGACTTTGCAACCATGCTTTTTTACTTAATATAGAAACATATACAGGGTAATTCCGAGGTCATGAGAGAAACTTGGAGGGGAGGTAGAAAACATCATAAGGATCCAGAAATGTATATGAACCCATGTCCTCACACGTCATTTTAACACTTTAAGAACCGGATGATTTTGCATGAATGTGGGCGTGCCTCTTTCCCATTGAAGAGCCACGCATTTTTCAAAAAAGAGTTTTTCATGCTAATGCTTACATAAATAAATAAATTCTGTTTTTATCGATGTATTTTATCGCAGTGATTGCAATAATACGAACAGTGTGTATTATTTTGCAAAATAATGTAGCATTAAAATTTTAAAATTTACACAGTAGGCGAAATTAGTAGTACACAGTAGCCCAAAAAATTCAAGTATAAGTATTTATGTCCTAAAAGCTAGTATGGAAAGTGGAAGTAGTAGAATACAAAATAATTGTCAATACAATGACTCATTTTTGGTTCAAAATAGGGATGGACCGGATATCCGGAAAATATCCGGTATCCGGCATATCCGGCTGATTTTTCAATATCCGAAATATCATCGGATATCCGGATCAAAATCACCGGATATCCGGTTAATATGCCGGATATCCGGTTTTTTAATATTGGTTTTTTTTCTTGTTTTCTTTCTTTAAGATATGGTGAGAAGTGCGAGAAGCAACTTTTCTCCCTCCGTTTGCGGGGAAACTTCAAAAAATAGCTTCTTAAATCACGTCACTAAATCAATAATATCATAAAATAAAACATTTGTGTCTCCGTTAGTTTGACTCGGCATTGCTGAGCGAGCAAGCACGTCAGTCAGGAGATCTGCCTTTATAGATGTAGATTCCTGTAATTCATTTCTTTTAATTAAAAACAAGTATGTTGTGGAAATCACAAGACTTTCTTCTATATTTTCCTATATAAATTCACTAAGGGCAAATAATTTATTAAAATTATTATTTATTAAAATTATCTAACATGATGAATACAAATAATTTTCATCTTAGAAAAAACTGACATTAAATATTCAAAGAAAGACAGTTTAAATGTGTACTAGCAGGCTTTGCCCGCTTCGCTGGTCATTATATATTTAAGGAAACTCTTTTCTATATCGCTTTATTAAAAAAAGAATAAAAAAATACTGAAATCGCTCAAAAGCTCTTCTTGTGTTCCCGCTGCCAGGTTGACATAAATTAGTGCCTATCAACAGTTAGTGTCAACCAATCAACAGGTGGCGCTGCTATGCAGCGACTTCCACAATTTCAAAAAAGGCAATATCTGAGGAACTACAGTGCAAAATTGCTTAAAAATTTACATGTGGATGCACCTTGACATAAGTTACAGCGGATCAACTTTTGGAACTAGTTGCTCAATAGGCGGCGCTCCTATACGGTGATTTCCTCAGCTTAAGGGAAGATTAAATTTCAGGTTCTAATGTGTATAATCAAACAATACTTGATATGTGAGAGAGCCTTTATGAGACATTACACCGATTCAATCTGGATGTATACCTACCAATATTTTACGCTGCTATAGTGCAGTTTTTTTCAGAGAACGGGAATGCATGCTTCAACTTCTATGGCATTTAGCTGTACGAAACTTCATACATGAGATAACCAGTATGAAAACTTATTTTTTAAGGTGTTAGTTAAACTGTGTTTCTTTGAATATTTAGTATTAGTTTTCTCCAAGATAAAAAATCGCCTGCATTCATCATGGTAGATAATTTTAATAAATAATAGTCATTGTAGTTTATTTTAACTGAGTGAATTTATATAGGAAAATATAGAAGAAAGTTTTGTGGTGGTCACAACATACTAGCTTTACTTTCTCTTACCCATGTAAATGGTAGAGAAATAATGTTTTTGGGTCAAATTTTTTTTAAGTTTTTTTTTTTTTTACACGATTTAAGGTCCCCTGAATCCAAAAATCCTATTTTTAACGGTTGGTCTGTGTGTCTGTGCGTGTGTCTATCATCAGCATATCTCAAGAACAAATAATAGCAGAAAGTTCAAACATGGTATTATAAATTTTTATGACATAGGGATGCTACACTAAATCTTTCATTAAGATCAAACAAATGATTCGTATACAGGGACACCCAAGAGAATTCAAATACATTGCGTCTATGGGGGAAATTAAGTATGTGCTAATTTTCGTCAAGGTGCATCTACATGTAAATTTATATGCAATTCTGTGTAGTAGATCCTTAGCTACAGCCTTCCCTTAAATTACGGAAATCGCTGTACAGCAGCACCACCTGTTGGACGATAAGAATTCAAATTGAACTGGTATTAGGACTCATAATGGCCTTCTTACATATTAAATTTTATTTGATTGTATGCAATAGAACCTGAGATATAGCAGCGCCACCTGTTGAGCGGTTGACAACAAAAGTTGGCAGGCACTAATTTAGGTCAAGTTGCATCTGGGTATGAAACTATCTGCATTTATGTGCAGTAGTTCCTGAGATATAACCTTTCTTTAAATTGCTTCCTTTATAGCAGCGCCACCTGTTAGCTGATAAGCATTCAAATTGCACCAGCATAATGACTTACAATGGCCTTCTTACATATTAGTTTTGTTTGCTTATACGAAATAGATCCTGAGATATATAGCCTCCCCTTAAATTGAGGAAATCGTTGTATAGCAGTGCCACCTTTTGAGCAGTTGACACCAAATATTGATTGACACTAAATTATGCCAAGTTGCATCTGCATATAAATTTATATGTGATTTTAAGCAGTAGTTCCAGAGATACAGTTGCCACAAAATTTTTGTTCTCTCTCTCTCTCTCTCTCACACACACACACACAGACGGACTGATCAAATCGTATTCTAGGCCTTTCAAAACGTGTAAATCCATCGAAAACGGAAGTCAAAAATTTTTACGAATCCAATACTTTCTTCTATTGAATAGAGAATAACGTAATAAAATAAAATAACTCTGTTATGGCTTTATTATCCCAATGATATTTACAATTTTACATTTTTTACCAAAGTATTGGATTCGTGAAAATTTTTGAACTCCAGTTTTCGATGGATTTACACGTTTTGGGATGTCCTGAACACGATTTGACTGTTTTTAGAAAATGTCTGTCTGACTGTCAGTTTGTGTGTGTGTGTATCACAAATTTTGTGGACGCTGTAACTCACGAGCCAATAAACGAAATTTAACCAAACTTGGTATTTAGTTGAACCCTGACATAAACTGGTGCTGATTAGATTTGTGGAACAATTGCTGAATAGGTGGTGCTGTGATCGCATTTTTCTAAATTTTTAACATGCCAGTATGGGACAAAATCTTGTATAAATGTACTTAATGAGAGTTATTTTAAACGTGTGATTGTAAAATTTATATGAATTATTTATAATAGTAATAGTTAACATGAAAAAAAAATGTGCAGTTTGCAGCATAGCTTCACCCTCTTGAAGGGGAGTTAACACCCCTCTCCCCCCCGGGGGGGGAGTAAATTTTCAATATGGGTGTTTTGTTTCGAAAGACTTCGTCATTACCTTTAAAAGGTTTAAGTATAGATCTGTGATAAATTAAAACAAACTTACAGATTTTTTTATCTTTTAACGAAAAAAAATTAGAAAAAAATCTTATTTCTTTTGATATTGGCAAAAAAATTTACTTTCTTTCACCATGTAGTGATATAATTCTTTCAGATAAAAATCATCTGCATTTATAATAAAAAATAATTTAATAATTTAATAAAAAAATTATGTTCAATGAATGTTGTGTAAAATTATATAGAAGAAATTCATGTGGTGGCCACATCATATATTAGTTATGCGAATGAAATTCAGTTTTATAACGAAATGCAAATATCTTTTTTACTTTCTTCTATATGCAATAGAAGAAAGTATGGGATTCGTAAAAATTTTCGACTTCCGGTTTTCGAAGGATTTATACGTTTTGGGAGGTCTAAGAACATGAATTTACAATTTTTAGAAAATGTGTGTGTGTGTGTGAGAGAGAGAGACAAAAATTTTGTGGCAACTTTATCTCCGAAACCACTACTCAGAATTGTATATAAATTCGTGTATAGATGCACCTTGACTTAAATTAGGGCCTATCAACTTTTGGTGTCACGGCTCAACAGGTGGCGCTGCAATACAGTGATTTCCTCAAATTAAGGGGAGGCTATATCACAGGTTTTATTGCGTGTGTTCAAACAAAACTTCATATGTAAGAAGGTCATTATGATACATTATGCTGTTTCAAGTTAAATGCTTATCGTCCAACAGATGGCGCTGCTATACTGCAATATAGAGAAGGCTATATCTCAGGAATTACTGTACAGATTTGAATATAAATTTATATGTAGATGTACATTGACATATATTAGTATCTGTCAACTTTTGGTGTCAACCGCTCAACAGGTGATGCACGCGCAGCGATTTCTGCAATTTAAGAAAAGGCTATATCTCAGGTTTTATTGGGTATAATTAAACAAAACTTGATATGTGAGAAGACCATTATGAGACATTATGCCGATTCAATTTGGATGTATATCTACCAATAGGTTACGCTGCTATAGTGCGGTTTTTTTAGATTGCTGTAAGATGAAAATCGCCTGCATTTATCGTGGTGGGTAATTTTAATAAATAATGCTTATCGGCCAACAGGTGGCGCTGCTAAAAAAGCGATTTCCGTAATTTAAGGGAAGGCTGTAGCTCAGGAACTAATGCACAGAATTGCATTAAAATTTATCTGTAGTTGAATCTTCACCTAAATTAGTTTCTATCAATTTTTGATGTCAGCCGCTCAACAGCTGCCGCTGCCACACAGAGATTTCTGCAATTTAAGAAAAGACTATATCTCAGGTTCTATGGCGTATAATCAAACAAAACTTGATATGTGAGAAGGACATTATGAGACATTACGCTGATTCAAGTTGGATGCTTATAGACCAATAGATGGCGCTTCTATACTGAAAATTTCCTCGATAATGGGAAGACTATATCTAAACTTGTATGAGATATGAGATAACCATTATAAATACGCATTTTTTAAGATTTATTTATAGGCAGTAAAACTGTCCTTATTTGGATATTTGGTTTTAGTTTTCTCCAAGATAAAAATCATTTGCATTCTTCATGTTAGATAATTTTAATGAATAATAGTTTTAATAAATTATTTGCCCTTAGTAAATTTGTATAGGAAAATATAGAAGAAATTATTGTGGTGGCCACAATATACTAGTTTAATTATTGTGTGCTCTTAAAAAACTGAAAATTTTATGTGAACTGGGGAAGGGGACTGCCGGATATCCGATGATATATCCGGCCGGATATCCGGATCCGGCAAAGTAAAAAAATATCCGGAATGCCGGATATCCGTATCCGGTTATCCGGTAAAATCCATATCCGGTCCATCCCTAGTTCAAAAGTAAAGCCTTGTGTAAATTGATATATTTTTCCTTAAATAACAGATGACTTTCGTCTTTGACTCCCCCCCCCCTCTTTTTTTTTTTTTTTTTTTTTTTTTTTTTGGCGAAAATAATAAAATACGCGTCTAATAGTTTGGCATAAAGAACATATGCCGTATATTTATATAAAATAAAAAATTTCAAGTATCCAACCGCGCTTGATCATTAAAAATCTGGCTCTTAAACATAGAAAACTACTATTACTACCACTACTGCTACAAAATAATAATAATAATAATAATAATAACAATAACAATATAATAAAACATTCAAATAAAACATTTACACATTTACTGGAGGCCGAAAATCGTAAAATTTGGCAACTGTATACGACAGAAACGTTTCTGTGAAATTTGTTACTGTGAAATTCATATAGTATAGACTGTAAACAGAAATCAAACGATTATCTCTATAAATTAACTTAATGAGAAACACATATATCGTAAGAAATTTATAAAGGTAAAATTTTATTTGCTTCACCACCTTAAACTATTTAAATGCTACGATTCATTTGAATAACTGCATTTCAAATAGTGTCATAAATCTAAAAGAAAATAAATTCAGAGTTTATTTTAAATATCTGAAAAAAAAAAAAAAAAAAGTTAAGATAAAGACTTATGATTATACATTTCTTTGCCTACACCAACATTAAGAACTAAAAATTGAACAAATATTTAAAACAGAAACTTTAAAAGTAATGATTTTTAAATACTACAATAAGATTTTTATTAAACTATCACGAAACTCTTGCACGAGATAGACAAATTGATGGTGGAAGTAATTAAGGTAAAATAAGGAAGAAAAGTTGACTATATCTATACTTTGAAGTTTTCCTGTACAGTTTGTTTTTCAAAGTCTTTAATCGCAACAGATGATCTGGATTGCAACAAATTTTCTTATCTGGAAAAATTCCAAGTCACTAAATGAATAGTAATTTCTCTTCCTTATCTCTACTATACAATGAAATTTATCATTTAAGTTATCAGTTTTAGTTTGCTTCCATTCTACACGTTTTTAGAGACCTGGTCTTACAATAGTCGAATTAAAGAAATAGTTTTCTTTTATTAACTTATTAATAATTATGATTAATATATATATTTCATGTGTTTCACATTTACTTCACATTTATTTCTTTTACTTTGCTGTGTAACCTCGTTGAGTCAAAATTCTTTATTTTATTTTTTATTTTTTTTCTCCTTTTAACAGAACTAGCTAAAATAAATGTTTTATTAAAATTTTAACCCGAATTTGTACTTTCTTTTATATGTATAAGAAGGAAGTGCTGGATTCGTTAATTTTTTGGATCTTCAGTTTGCGACAGATTCGCACGTTTTAAGATGACCTGAACAAGATTTGACCCTTTTTTTTCTTTTTCTTTCTTTAATAGAATGACTGCGTGTGTTTGCATGTATATCAAATATTCAGAGCTGCCAACCAAATCCGGCAAATTTTTAGTAACGTCCCTTTTCCTACATCACTTAATTTTTAAAGTAATTCTCTTCAAATGTATTTACGATGAAGGAAGAAAACAAATACTCTAAAAATTAAGTGGTGTAGAAAAATGGGCGGTACTAACAATATGCCGGATTAGGTTGGCAGCTCTGAATACTTTATAGATTTTATATCTTACGAATCAATGAACGGAATTTAACCAAGTTTGGTACGTAGCTAACTTTGACCTAAAGTTGTGTTGATTGCATCAGGAAATCAATCGCACAAGAAATGCGCTATAATGCTTTTTTTTTTTCATACTTTTAATTATAGCAACGTAGGACACAATTTCGTACAAATGTGCATAATAAAAATTAATTTTAACAGTTCATTGTGAAATTGAAAAAAAATATATAATGGTTTCAAATTATCCAAGTCAACCTTTTTATTTTTATTTTCTAGTATTTATTTAATTTTCGTTAATTAATTTTAACGATTTGATTTGAAAATGAGTATACCCGATCTTTAATTTCTAGATAAAAATTGCTTGTCATAATCTAACCAATATTCACAGTTTGTAACACAATTTTTTCGATACATGTTATGCATATTTGGATATATGACAATGGAGTTTGTAATTCCCTGCTATTAAAGAAGTAAAACATTCATTTTTACTACTTTAAAAAAGTATTTAATTAATAACTTTAGTTTCAATTTATGGGTCACTTCCAAAATCAGCATTTTGTCGCTCACTTTGTATCATGTTCGTTACCTTAATTTTTTGTATAAAAATTAGTTTTTTTTTTTTTTATTTATTTTTTTTTTATTTTAAATTAAAGTGTTATTTACCTAATACAGTTGAACATCGTTAACGTGAATTACTTTTAACATGAATTTTTTCTACAGTCCCGGTCAGAACAAATACGAACTATAATGCTTTTTCTCCTTTTAACGGGAAATTTCGCTTAGGATAAACTTAGGCCGTCTTTTAGGGTGAAGATAATGGTTAACATGAACGAAAATTTCTACAAAAACAGAATTGCCAAGTTTAATAATTTATTTTGGAGCATATTTAGCCCGCCTTTTTTTCATAGCCGTCAGTAACTTTGAAAAATGATTTACTTCCTGTTTAATCAGAGTTGCCAACATTTTAATTTATTCCGGAGCATTTTTAGCCCCGCCTTTATATCATACCACTATTTTTTTTTTTTAAAGTAAATTTTCCTTATTTTATCATAGTTATGTATTTGAGAAAAATGTTCTAAGAATAAAGTGGTACGAAATAAAGGCGAGGCTAAAAATTCTCCGGAATAAATTAAAATGTTGGAAACAATGGTTTAATTGTTGTCACATATTGAAGAGAAATAATCTACAAAAATTCCGGTGCGGAAAAGAAGGCGGGGCTAAAAATGCTCCGGAATAAACTATAAAGGTTGGCAACGCTGCTTAAAAGTTAAGAAATATTTTTTTAGCGTGGTAAACAGAAGAAGTCCTCTCAAATTAGAATTATTTCTTTCGTGTGAAAACAAAAATATCAATGTTTTTGTAATGTTTTACAGATTAGATTATGGATAAAATTCCCAAATAAATTATTACTCCTGATGAGAAAAAAAATAATAAAGAGTTATCGCTAAAATATTAAAGGTATAACACTAAAACTTACCTTGTTTCATTACAACTCCATCCTATCATGAAAAAAATTCACCTTCAAAATTTGACGGCAATTGAGAAACTGACACAATAGTACCACTCCCAGGTATTTTTTTCTTTTTTAGTTCAACCTCTTAATTTTTCTAGAGATACCTCGCAAATTTGTTAAAATTATTGGTATTTTTTAACAATTTTGAGTTTGAAAAAAAAATAGAGCGAAAAATCTTAATATGCATACTAAATTATTTAGATTATGAAAAATTGAAAAATATGGAAACAGGAAGTAAATATCGAAACCTCAAGAATACTGTAAAAAGAATTTTAAAAATATAGTTATTGATAACATGAACTTGTAATAATATGAAAAAAATTTTAATTTTTCTTCAAATTCACATTAACAAGGTTTCACTATACATTCAGAAGATATTTGTATTTAGCAGTGTTTGCGATCCGGGTTTTCTATTTTATTTTCCACCAGTATTTACAACTTGTAATTTTGGTTATAGTTAATTGTTAAACCGTACTACAAAACTATCAATAATATCCCTGTTCAAAAATTCTGGTAGCAAAATCCGGGGACACAAACACCCCAGTGTATGGTTATCTAAGTGTCAAACATATATAAAGTCAGCTTCTTCATCTTTTGTTTTACGTATTTATTGTTTTATTTTATCTTGTTTATTTCTTTATTTTATTACTTTCTTTTTGACTTGATTTAGATCCTAAGCTCGTTACAAGATATCATGACATAAATCGAGAAAGATTTTTTTTTTCTTTTTATCTTTTTAATGCAATTATTTTTTTAGCATCATCATAACACATAATTTGTTCATGTTTAAAATAATTCAATTTGTTTTTACTATTATTTAAATTTTACAATAACTAAAAAGTATTTTACTGCATTAAATTAGAAAGAGACAGACATTTTATCTAGAATCATACTTTAAAAGAAATCTAAAGCAATTTTATTGTTTGTTTAATTTAGAAATATTAAATATAATTTTTTACTTTCTTCTATATTCGATAGAAGAAAGTTTTGGATTCGTAAAAAATTTTGATCGCGGGTTTTTGATGGATTTACACGTTTTGAGAGATTCATAACACGATTTGACCATTTTTTAGAAAATGTCTGTCTGTGTGTGTGTGTGTGACAAAATTTTGTGGCAAATGTATCTCGGGTACTACTGCACAGAATTACAAAATGGTAGACTTACAAATTGGTATGTAGTTACACATTGACATAAATTAGTGCCTATCAACTTTTGGTGAAAATTGTCCAAAAGCTTGCTTTGCCACCCCGCATTTTTTAAATTTTTAACATGGTGGTATAGGACAAAATTTTGTATAAATGTGCATAAAAAGATTTTTTTTAAATAATCATTATGAAATTTAAAAGAACTATTTGTAATAGAGATAGCCAGCTGAGAAAAAAAATTGAGTATGTATGAGAATCGCCTCCCCCCCCCCCGTGGGGGGAAGACCCCCCTCCAGGGGAGTAAATTTTCATGATGGGTATCTTTCAAAAGAGCTCGCCAATACCTTTAAAACGAATGGCTAAACCATCGATCTGCGATAATTTAAATTAAAGTTATCGATTTTTTTTTTATGTAATATTGAGAATAAAATTGACTTTATATATATATATATATATATATATTTAGTGTTATCCTACTTCTCTAATATGGAAATCGTCTGCATTATCATGGAAGATAATAATTATTTTTACTGAGTGAATTTGTATAGGAAAATATAGGAGAAAGTCATGTGGTGGCTACAATATACTAGTTTTTAAATATACCGCACAAATAAATTTTTGAATACTAATTTATGTTTAAATTTTTAACTTTTTACCCCTGCGATAACATGTAAGTAGAATTTGAAAATGACTCCTATGTAACTGACGCAAAATCATTTTCCACTTTCAATGTATTTAGTATAAATAAAAAGGTGATTGGATAAACCAGTATGGTTGACCAATTACTTAATTTGTTTGAAACTGTGAAACGCTTTTCGTAAGATATTTTTTGACTCCTTATACACATTTTCCATGCATTTATGTCTGCCCGTATATCTGCGTGTATGCACAATGCTTCATAACTTCCTTTAATATAAATTATGTTTGAGTATATACATAGTAATACTGATTCTTTTGGCCCAGTACAGGGCGCGATAACCTGGGTTGGTAGAAGGCCAAGCTCGTATCTGGACTATTGCGGGTTCGATATTCGAGTCTAGTGCAGGGATTTTTTTTTTTTTTTTTTTTTTTAATCACCAATAATTTTGAAAAGTGATATTTGGTATATATAGACCTGCTAACTATGCTAGTTTATCCGTAATGGTATTAGGCCCCGTCTTTTTTTCCACAGCAGAATGGCTGTAGAGTTATATTTAGGAACATGGTCTCATGATTAAATAAGAAGACTATTGCTCTACAACTATTCTGGTGTGAAAAAAAGGCGGGGCTTAATACCATTACGGATAAACTAGCATAGTTAGCAGGTTATATATATAATAGACGATTAGTTTTAGAAATGATTAGTCAACCGTTACAATTAAAAATTTGTGGTGGATATTGAATAAAAATGTCCCTAAATTTGACAACGGTGCTCGCGTCGGCCAATGACTGTCGTGTGCACTAATAGAGGTGGGTACACGTAAAATCTGTAGCGTCTGCAATGTCCCCATGTTTCGTAATTAATACTACGAGGAGTTACCTAAGCGAGGAAGCCATTCCATTCAGAGATGATCAATATTGTGATGGTGTGTTTCCAGATCATCCCTTGGAGGAAATCTTAGACCGTCGTCAACTGCCCATAAGGTACCTATCGTGCGACATTAAACTCATCCTTTTTCGGCCCAGTAAATTAAAATACTCTTTACTTTATTACTTAACACATTTTTTAATCTATATTATAAGTGTTTGAACTAGCCACTTTTCTGGTATTTAATATGAAAATTAGTTTGCAGATAGTTATATAAACAATCATAATTGACTATTTCCCTTAATTTCCGAAATGTTATGAAAAGATTCCAACATTATGTGGTCTGTGAAAACTATTTAAAATAGTCCCAATCGCAAACCAAACATAAACATATACAAGAAAAAAAAAATATTATAATAGTTGACAAAAGATCTTAATGTCAATTGATCAACGTAAATCCAATAAGTACTTCCTCAAAGGGGAACGCGAAGTTTTGAGGCATCTGCAGTTGACAACTCTTTTCGTAAAGAATGACGTATAATCCTCGAGGCTTTAAGTTAATCTAGATTAAGTTTGTGTGCTGTGAAAGTGAGCTTTGTTGATTTTCTGGAGCCCTTGGTTTTAGATGCTTTCATTGAGAATTCCATATTTCTGACTTCTTTCTATTCTCAATGTTGAAATTTTAATTCTTCAATATCAAAATAAGATTTTTAAAATAACGAAATAATTCACAGATAATTTTCGCTAGTATTAGTAAACTTCAATCGATTATTAGTAAGAAAAAGTTACTTATTTCGATTTACATATGTAAGCAGTGAATCACTTTATATGTAATTCTCATTTAACAATATAATCGTTAGTTTTACAGTTAATACGTTTTTTCAGTTTAGGTTCTAGTTTATTCCAGAATGTTCTGATAGTAAAGTATTTTTCCTAAACATAAACACGATTTATTTATTTATTTTTTATTTATTTAGTAGAACAATTTTGAGCTAAGAAAAGGTAATTATTTTCGCCAGTAAGCTATTTTTATGGACACTAGTAGCCGTGTTGTCCATTTTAGGGACTTTCTTATTCAATATCTATGTCTAGATTTTAATTGTAACGTTTGTCTAACCTAGAGGTGCACAAGCACAACCTGCGGCCCGGGGGCCACATGCGGCGCATGAGCCAACAATTTACGGCCCGCGAAAGGATTGGCATTTTAGACCGCATTAATCATCAGCAGTAGAGATTTTTTTCTCTTTTTGTAAAGAAAAATAAGAAAGAAAGAAAAAATATGTTATCGTTGCAATTCTAAAACTTTCATTTACAAAAACTTTTTTGGGAAGAAGGGGCTGAACATGATGGTTTTTATATCAGGATTACTATGGGTCAGGGAGAACCTGGAAAAGCCAGGGAATTCGAAACTAGTGAAGAGTTAGGGAAATTGCAAATACTGCCCAAAAGTTTAGAAAAATGATGATATAGAACTGAAAAATACTTTTAAATCTTATAATTTAAAATCTACAATGTTATCCTTTATGTCACGAACCAAATTTTATGATCTGGAATTTTATAAAAATAGACCTGAAAATCCATTTAGAAAACGACAATTACGACCATAGAAGCACTTTCACTTACAAATCTCCCACTGCCATCTCATATCTCAAAATGATGTTTTTTTACCCACATATCTACACTTAAAACTGCTTATTTTGGTAAGTTTGAAATTGGAAATATGTTTCTATGACAGTTTAAGAGATAATAGCTGTTACATCTATTTTGAATCACCCGCTATATATATATATATATATATATATATATATATATATATGTTTGACCAGGTAAATATATATGCATAGTCTAATTCTTTTATATTATCTCGTTTGTGGCCCTTCAAGGCCCTCTTAACAGTAAGAGTGGCCCACCAGCCAGAAAGGTAGTGCACCCCTAGTCTAACCACTTCAAAAATTAACCCTTTGCCGGCTCTAACGCTTTAAAGTCACTCTAAATAGTGACAGTAGTCTTTACAGACTCTTTTATTCAACTTCCACCAATAATTTTGAGGCGTGATGTTTATATATATATAAGGGACGAATAACCTTCTTGAACCGGTACAGTAAAAATTTAGTGGTGGATATTGAATAAAAACAAAAATCCCTAAATTTGGCAACGCTGACGAGAGGAGTGAAATTAAATGGGACCGTCAAAGGGTTATTCCTGTATTATGTATATCAAACATCACTCCTCAAAATTATTGGTGGTGATTGAATAAAAAATTTCCTAAATTTGGCATGGGTGCACGTGTTTCTGTTTCAAAACGGACCTCTCACACCACTATATTTTATCAATAGTTTCTATCCTATTTGTACAATAAAATATTAAGATTGAATATGATAGAATTTTTTAAATAAATAATAAAAAAAATTAATTAATTAAAAAATTAAAAAATGGTGTTAAAAGTTCCGTCTTGATACGGAAACTCTCGCATCCTTGACTAGCAGATTTTAATCGACTTGTGGAAAGCGGAATTAACTTATTTTAATTCATATGAGCATGCAGTGAATTACTATATCATAGTCGCCAAATCTCACGTTTACCTGAGACACTTTTTACCAGAAATATGTAATAAAAAGGGTATTATATAAAGTGTTCCAAGCCTGCCAGAAGCGAGTTTTTTTAATTTAATTTATATATATATACAGGGTGGACAAAAAGTCACAAGTTTTTTAAAATAATTGTTATTTTTAATTTATATTGTTGGTTCCAGCAAGATGGAGCACGCCCCCACTCAACTGAAGAGAATTTGAAGAGAATTTCTGATGTCTTCCAAAACCGAATTATCGGTCTAGGTGCTCCCGAGAAAACTGGAGGAGGTATTGATTGGCCTCCGTATTCTCCAGACATAAACGTCTGCGACTTTTTTCTGTGGGGTGCCGTCAAAGATAAAGTCTATGCGAATCCAATACAAGATTTGGAGATGGTTAAGGATAGAATACGTGAGGAAATTCAAGCCATTCCAGAGACACAAATTCATGCTGCAATTGAGAATTTTTACATGCGCATCCAACGTTGCAATTGACGGACGACATTTTGAAAACTTGATACATTAATGCCCAACATTTCGCAATAAAATACCTTTCATTTGGTTTTTCTATCTATCATGGTTGCTTTTTTATTTAATTTTTAAAAAACTTGTGACTTTTTGTCCACCCTGTATATATATATATATATATTCTTTTCGTAATATTATTTCCCCAAAATAAAATTTATAATATGTTTACGCAGGTAAATCTGCAGTGTGTCTGCATAAAATTATTGAAAATTTTATACTATGAAAATAGCAGTACGAAAAAAAAAAAAAAAAAAAAGCCGCATGTGACAGCCTTTTGTTCAAGCAGGAGTCGATTGGTCGTACTCCTCGACCTTTTTTCAGAGCACTCTCAGAGAATTTAAAAAAAAAAAAAAAAAAAAAAACCTGCCTTTTTTACCATTACTAAATTCAAGCAAAAATACTTCTGGCATTATCCGCGTTTGTAATGATCGATAGATGGCGCTTTTTCAGCTTTTGTTGTTAGTAAATATAATAGCCACGTGTATTTATTTTTGTTCTATATGTGTTACTACTTAATATTCGTGCTATAATTTCTCCGCCATTACATCATGGAAAATTGATTGCTTTTGGAAAAAATATTTCAGTTTATTCAAAGTTCGATCGGAAGTAGATATTTAACTGAAGCTGAACAAATATTAGTTCCAAATCATCTGATTAATTCTTTACTTCCATTAGCCGAAGCAACTGAAATTTTAAATTTGTCATTTGGAAATAAATGGAAGCTTAATTCCGGATTTCTTGATTTTTTGGAGTTACATTTTGGCACACAACACTAAGTGCTATCTTTTTTACCGGATTTATTCATTTTTATTCAATAAATATATGTGAAACTAAACATCGGCAAGCAATGGCGTCTATTCGAAAGCCGAAAGCTATCATGTCAATTGTAATTTCACCTTAGCCCACCAGAAGGCGAGCATTTCATTACAATCGCGGATTAATAGTTATCTGCCCTGGAACTTATTTCATAAAAGTAGTGGTAAAAATAAATTTTAAAATTTATCATCCCTGAATCCCTGAGAGTTTCCTGAAAAAACGGCAGAGAGTATGACCCTGGTTCAAGTCACAAAATCGTAAAAAAAAAAAAAAAAAAAAAAAAAAAAATTGCAGGATTGAGATTTCTATAAAAATTAGTAGTGGTTTAAAAATTAGAAATGTTGGCAGCTATGCTTTATATATGATTCTCATTTATGTGATTATTATCGATGCGTATTTTAATTAATGCATTTTTGAGCTTAGATATAAGTTTAACTTACAAGGAAACATTCAAAAGGTGTCGTCTTCAAAAATTATTGAATAAAATATATGTGATTCTACTCTTCATAAAACACCAGAAAGTAAAAAAAAATTATCGGCTGAAATGAATTACAGCGACCACAAAAAATTATCAATCTAAGCATATTTGGCGATGTAGCGTTGTTAGGCGTTCAGGTTGCAGAGTACGAACAGAACCGTATTTTGTTTCTCCGCCAAGTACTCAAAACCAATCGCCTAACAATGTGAAGTCGCCAAATATACTTAATTTTGATATTTTTTTGTGGTCGCTGTAATTCATTTCAGCCGATAATTTTCACTTTCTGGTGTTTTAGGAAGGGTAGAATCACATATATTCTTTTCAATATTTTTTGGAAGACGGCACCTTTTGAATGTTTCCTTGTTAGAATGTTCTAATCATAAAACCATATTCTTCATTGACAAAAAAAAAAAAAAAAAAAAAAAAAAGAGAGAAAGAGAGAGAGAGAGAGAGAAAAGAAAAGACAGCCTTTCATAAGGGATTAAAAAATCCCTTATGTCAACTGCGTCCGGACTGAAAATATCGCCAAGTGCGACGAATCGCCAAATAAGGATAATAAAATTGTACTAGTAATATTTCAGCATAAAAGACTTGATAAATCTCGTACTTTTATTAGGCATAATTAGTGCAAATAACTTTTATATCAACTTTATAAAGATTTGAAATCTTTAAATTGCGTTTCTAAAATTTGCATTTTTTCATGAATTCATTATCTTTAAAATACTTATATTTCTACAGGTATTTCAGAAAAGCCTTTTTATGTTGTATTAAAAATAAATGTTAAAGTTAAAAATAAATAAAATGATAAAAAAGTCCAATTAAAAATAATGTTAATTTTATGATCATTCTCAGGCTACTTTAATTATTCATTTGGTAATTATTTTAGTTTGATTTTGGTAGCTTTGGGGATTGATCACAGTAATTGTTTAAACTAATAATAATCTTAAAATTAAATTATTGAAAAGTTTTAATATTTATTATTATATATATATATATCCGTTTTAAAAATAAAACTTATAAATAAATATCTATTTGTTTATTTAATTGTGAATTTAATGTGACTGGGTTGCGTCTAGGGATTCACAAAATATTTTGGATACATTATGGATAATGGTAAAAAAAAAAAAAAAAGGTAACGGTGATGGATATAATAATGATACAATAATGGAACATATGTTAATTTTTAAAACATACATAATGCTTGAAGTAATTATAGTTTGTGTTCTAACATAATTGGTATAGAGAAAATATTAATTCACGTCAGTATCTTCAGTTAAATTATTACTTTTCTCTGTGGATTTTCATGTAAGATTTTCCGAAAAAGAAAATCAATGCGTAAAAACAAAAAAATTCATAATAAAATATTTGAGAGCATTAAAATTAATACATATTTTCCCATAATAGTTTTTTTTTCTTTTATAATCTTTACAAATATCAGGAAAAAAAAAATGTATTATTATTTTTTTATTTATTTGATGTTTAAAGGTTATTTTTACTCGTCGCTATTTAAATACTAGCGACGAGTATATATATAAAGAGTATATGCATGCTGCATTTTTCAATTATATTTCTTCATATTTGTGTAATTGCATTAATTTTTTTTTTATTTTCTTTATTTTTTTCTTTTCTATGTTTTATATAGTAATTTAATGTGCCTCTCCATCCTTTCCGCAAAAAAAAAAAAAAAAAAAAAAATCAGTAAAAATTAAATGGAAATATAAATTTCTGAAACCATTACTGAGAAAAGCAATTTACGCTATGAGTAATAAATTAAAATTTACTAGTCGCATACTAAATTATAACCATGTGCAAAAATATTTGGCGATTTTGGCGAAAAACGTTCTTTGGCGGGAAACTTCTGGGGAACATTTCTGGGACGCAGTTGGTATAGGTGGGGAGAATTCCTGGGCCGCAGTTGACCTATGGGGGAGATAAAAATGTCATTTCGGGACGCAGTTGTCCTAGACCCTTTCACTCGATTTGTAGAAAGAGGAAGCCTACTCATTTTGATTCGAATATGTGTGCAGTGAATCACTGTATTATAATTTATGAGTTTTCTAACGATGCAGTTTTATTCAATATGTTTTTAATTCTGACGCCATTTTATTCCAGAATGTTCTAATTATTAAATATTATACTTCGTAAACACAATTAATGTTTAAAAGAGATATTTTCTTAATTTTAATATCATAATTTTGAGATTTAAAAAAGAGAGAGAGAGAGAGAGAGAGAGAGAGAGAAAATTTGTAAAGAAAGTAATTAGCAAGCTACTTTCGTTGAGACTAACATATTTCACTCGATTTGTAGAAAGAGAAAGCTACTTATTTCGATTCGTATATATATGCAATGAATCATCATATTATAATTTATGCGATTACTTATAACGATGCAGTTTTATTCAATATGTTTTTAATTTTGACGCCATTTTATTCCTGAATGTTCTAATGGTAAAATATTAATATTTATAGACATTAGTGAAGTTAAAACAAATGTTCACTCATATTTTTAAATTTTTATACTACAATTTTGAAATAAGAAAACGAAATTATAAGAGCAATTAGCAAATTATTTTTGTTGAGACTTGCATATTTTAATCGATTTTTAGAAAAAGGAAGCTACTTATTTTGATTCATATACGCATTCACTGAATCCCTATATTACCATTTACGCGATTACTAACGATGTAATTTTATTCAATACGTTTTTAATTTAGACTCTAGTTTATATCAGAATGGTGTAATGATTTAATATAATATTACGTAAATAGAAAATTTTTTTTAAAGAAATATTCTCATATTTTTAAATTTTATATGCTACAATTTAGAAAAAACATTTATTTCGAATAAATAAAACTAAACAATGCTTATAGTAATTAAAGTCTTCGAAACAAACTAACAACTAAATAAAACTCGAATAAACGACTACGTCAGAAACGCCAAAGAAAAATATTGGAATTGCATTTCCAATATTTTTTTTTGGAGTTTCTGACGTAGTCGTTTATTCGAGTCTTAATTTTCCAACGCCAAGTCTCCTGTTATTAACAACTAAATAGTTCAACGTCCTTTTGTTGCAATACAACTATGTTAAACACATATAAATAGTTTTATAGAAATCTGACTATGTATACTAAGTGGTTTTAATGAAACTTTCCATTTAAACAGAATCTTGCAGCGAAAACAGGTAAGCGGATTTGTTACCACACTTGCTATATAGATTATATCGAGATGTACTCAATTAATTAAAAAAATAAATAAAAATAAAAAACTAGTAAGTTTAGACAATTATTATTTTTTTTTCTGTACAATTTCACGTAGTACATATTATTTATTAAAATTATGTTCTACGATTGTAGAGGATTTTCATCTCAGAGACATATAACACTAAATGTCGAAAAAAAAAAAAAAAAAAAAAGTCAATTTTGGGCCCCATAGATAACATATCTATCTATCTATATAAATGAATATAGATTAATTTTTAATAAAAAGTATCGATAACGTTCTATTAAATCATCACAGATCTATGATTTCAACCATTAGTATTAAAGGTCTTGATGAATTCTTTTGAGAGATACTCATTTTGAAAATTTACATTGCGGGCGGTGCTCGTACATGTAGGAGGAAAAATTTTGTTTGACTATTACTATTATACAGTTTTTTTTTTTTTTTTAACTTTACAAAGACTGGTTTAATATAATATACATTGCATACGTTTGTGCGAAAATTTGTCCGATACTACCATACTAAAAATTCAGGGGGGGGGATAATGGCAAAGTCACCTGTTGGGCGATTTGCACGGAAAGTTGATAAGCACTGCTTTATGTCATGGTGCAACTACATATAAATTCATGTTAAATTCTATGCATTATTTCTTGAGCTAGAGCTACCACAAAAATTTTTCACACGCGCATAAAGACACACAGAGAGACAGGAGTTTTCTAAAATGGTCAAATCATTCTCCGGACACTTGAAAATATGTAAATTCATCGAAAACCGGAATTTAAAATTTTGTACAATTCCAATGCTTTATTTTATTCAACGTAAAAGAAAGTAAGGAGATTAAAAAGCTTTACTAATAGGCAATATGTAAGGAAAACCAATATATTAACAAAGGAATGACTAATACGCAATGCATAAGTAATTTCAATATATGACGCATAGAATGCCAAAGGGAGTAATAAAATTACAGACAGTTGTTTAAATAATGCTGAGCGTATCAGTTGTACGTCCAATACTACCGTCATTTACTGATGACGACATGCTCAATATTGCCGAAAAAGCTGTTTGCAATTTCTTTATTCCCTATAGTTTTCTATACATTTAAGACTTTTCCTGTGTTTATTTATCTAGCGCCAAATCTAATTTTAATATGATTTGTACATTTAATGGTTAGTTTTTAATATTGTAACAATACCTTCATTTTGTTAAATTTGTCTGTGTTTTCATACATAGCACCATTTTGCAAGCAATTTTTGGGGTTTTCTTTCTTTCTTTCTTTTCTTTTCCTTTTTCTTTTCTTTTTAAATTCCTTGAGTACATTTCGTAAGTACTAATTACTCGTAAGTAGTAGGTCGTGTCTGGTGCAAAATCTGATTGAAAAATTAGAAATGTTAGCAAGTATTATTGTTCGGTTCGCAATACAGACACTGTCATCCACCATAAAAAGGTTCAAAAGCACTTATTTACTGGAAATTCCCCCCCCCCCAAAAAAAACAAAAAACATACGTAGATTTATCTTGCGCATTTAAAACCGCCTCGTTACACCTTATAATGGAAGTACTAATTAATTTCACGTCTCAGAATTAAAATTTTCTTTTTAAAGCTTCATCTCAACATATCTACGCGAATTATTTATTAATTTTATTCATAGCAAGAAGCTCTCTTTCTAAACAAAATATAAACAATGTCGGATAACTGAATATTAAACAAATGCATTTAAAGCTAAAACGAAACCTGAAATGAATAACAATAGTCCGAAAAAGTAGCATACATTTCGGTGAAATATCTCATTTGTTTATTATCTTCAGAAATGCTTTGCATATTAATATTGTCTTACTTTTATCCTACGTGCATCCGAATGTGAGTAACATTCTAATTTTCCATTTATAAGTTAAAGTATCGTAAGACGATGTTTCCTGTTAAATTTCATGAACTAATTTGGTACGTGCTTAAAATTTTAAAAAGCTTTTGTTCGTGATGCTAAAACTGTGTCATGCTATTCTGTTAAAATTGCCCAAATCTCAGATGTTCAGTCTCTTTGTAAATGAAGTACGAGCCTTATTTTGACTTATTTTTATTAAATTTCTAACTTAGCTACTGTTCATTTACTATTTTCTTTATTCATTAACAAAAAAAGTAATTAGATGTTTAATTGTACATGAAACGTTTGGAATGAATTAACATACAATAAATGTTTCAAATAAGAGTTTAAATTCTAACTTATTAATTAATAAATTTATAACATAGAGTCGGTAACAAAAATCTCCGAACACTAGCAAAAATTCCTATGTAAAAAAAGTACACTTAATGCAATTTTGTTAAATAAATCCTTGTCTTATAGACTGACTAAGAACTGGATTCGACAAGGATTTATTTAACAGAACTATATTAAGTGTACTTTTTTTATATAAGAACTTTTGCTAGTGTTCGGAGACTTTTGTTTCCGACTGTACACCTAAATACTGGTTATAAAATACATTAAATTTTTATACGGATAACAGAAAAAAAATATTATTCCATTCTAATAAATTTTTGCAGAGTATTGAAATCAAAGTATCGAAATTTTGAGTTTATGTTGTTGAGAAATATGTATGAAAAGATGAAAAGCGTCACATCTCTGTCTCGCAAATTTTTACTTCAGAGGCATTTGAGTCAGTTTTTTTAAAGTCTACTCAATATGTTATTGTATTCTTTAATTCATTTTTTTTTTTTTTTTTTTTTTTTTTTTTCAAATACTACATTTTCAGGATGTATCACTTTTTTTGCCAAGTTGCGATTATGCTATGTAAAACATGCTTTTATGGTTATAAGAAATATATGCTTAATTTATTTACTGCAGTCGTCGATACCTTTAAAACGAATGGTTGAACTGCAAATCTGTGATAAATTAAAACAAAGTCATCTATTTTTTTTTTTTTTTTTTTTACTTTTAACAAAAAAAAAAAACTTAGATTTTTTTTTTAACGAAATTTAACCAAACTTGGTATTTAGTTGGTCCCTGACATAAACTGGTGCTGATTAGATTTGAGGATCAATCGCTCTACAGGTGACGCTATGATCGCATTTTTTCTAAACTTTTAACATGGCAGTATATAGGACAAAATGTCGTATAAATGTACATAATGAGAGTTATTTTAAACTTGTCATTGTAAAATTAATATGAATTATTGATAATAGTAGAAGTTAACTAGGAAAAAAATTTTGTGCATGTGGGGGCATCGGTTCTCCCCCTGGGGATTAAATTTTCAAGATGGGGATCTTTCGACAGGTCTCGTCAATACCTTTAACACGAATGGTTGAACTATAAATCTGTGATAATTTAAAACAAAGTTATCAATTTTTTTTTTTTTTTTTTTTTTTTTTTTTTTTTTTTTTTTACTTTTAACGAAAAAAAAAACTTAGAAAAAAAATCGTAATTATTATTATTATTTTTTTTTTCAATATTTTTATTGAGTGAGAAAATATAGAAGAAAGTCTTGTGATGGCCACAACATACTAGCTTTCTATTAACTTTCCTATTTACCTTCCTAATTTTCCTATTTCCTATTACCACACAAACGTATTCAGATACTTTAAGGGCTGCAACCAGAAATTGCTGGAATTACATTTCCAATCTTATTAAACATTTTAAACTCTTTTTAACAATGTTTAAGAGTGATTATGAGTTGGATTAACCCATATGTCTGTCTTTCTATCCGTCTGACTCTGCGTCTGTCTGTCCACTACTTAACTTCCCTAAATATTCATGGAATTTCTTAAAATAGATATATAATATTTATGTTTACTAAGCAATGCCCCTATTGAAAATGGAATAAATACTACCTGTGGTTTGTGCACAAGGACACCTAAAACAATTTCAAAGCATTGTGTTCTATGAGATACATTTTTTAAACCGCATTTTAGTACCTTTATTTTGTACAGATTATAATGAAATTGACATTTATTATTCAATTCACACACATACGCACACACACACACACAAAAAAAATCTATAAATACAGTTTTATTAGCAATAAGATTTACAGAGTCTCTCAGAAAGATTCACATAGAAAAAGAGCTATAATCGGAAATTGCTGAAAATGGATTTTCAGTTTTATTAATTGTTTTTAATACTTTTCAACAATGTTTAAGAATGAGTATGAATTCTATCAGTCTACTTGTGTGCCTTTTTATACTTTTAACTCTCTGTCTGTCTGTTCGCGTTTTAACCAGAACCTGATTGTCGCAGAGGCACGTGGATCACATGCTTTAAGCCAGAGCAGAAAAGTCATTTTTCGTATACTTGATTCAACAAATCCTGCTTATAATGCATAATTATTGCAATAGAAACTTTTGTTTAAGTAAGAAGAGGGGAATGGTGAAAGTCCAAGAAAGCATGTGGGCCCTTGGCCTCACTTGAAGTTAATCGGGCCCTGGTTCTAATTCCTATAAATATTTATGGAATTCTTTGAAATTACGAGGGAATGTCATTAAGTAAGTCACAAAAGGTAATAAAAAAAAATAATTTACCATGATAATCACTTGGAAACAATTTTTATTTTTCCACATAATCTCCAGCAACGTTGATGTACTTATCTCATCGTTTATCAGAGCCCCAATTCCAGATGCATGAGATTCTTTGGGTTACTGTCTCATACACAGTAGGACTTCATGTTGAACGTCGTCGTCATCTGCAAATTGTTTGCCTCCAAGATGTTGTTTCAGTATACCAAACAGATGAAAATCGCTTGGGGCTAAGTCTGGGCTGTAAGGTGGATGTTGTAGCATCCATAAACAGGTATAATTTTTATATGAATATTTTTTTTTATCCAAGTCCTTTCGCCCACAAAAATCGGACCACAACACACTGCTCTTCTATCGTGAAATCATTCAGCACCATCGCCTTTTTTTAAACTGAATTACGCATGCGTGTGAATGTTACTTACTCAATATGAATTGAATACTATCATAAAACTGTATGGTGCTGCCATCTATCAACATTCTTTGGAGATATCTGTTACTTCTTTAAATCATGCCATATGCATTTGTGACTTATTTAATGACTTACCCTCATAATATATATAGTTTAAGTTTACTGTGAGATGTTCCTGATTAATTCCGTAATTAAATTAATTACTCAAGCGAGAGAATTTTACAAATTTGCATTAACATGCACTAAAAAGTGGTGAACAAAGATAAAAGAATTGTGCAAACACCATAAATTACTGAAACATGCAGCAATTGTTTTTGGGTAAACTTTAAAGCACAACCCTTAAAAAAATAAAACACTTGTAGTGGCCACAAGTGTAATGTGAAAGCAAAGCGTATTGTAGTAGCGGGAAAGCAGAACTAGTATATAACCATAAAATCGATTGATATATTAACGATATTTAAAATAAACAGATGTCAATTTCTAAAAGGATTACTTTACAGTCATTTTGTGATTATTAAAATGTATTTTCCATATTTTAAAAAATATAAATTAAAGAAAAATGATAACGGAAAAAATATTTTGGCGACATGTTTGTTGTCCATATATGCGATTTTGTTTATGACTTGGCGACAATTATCACTTTCTTGCCATGCTAGCGTAAAACCTACTCAAATTTATTGTACTTGTAACTTTTAAATAAATTAAAAAGCACCGTTTTCTAATAAAATATCCCCCTGCAATAACTATCAACATCTTACTTTTGAGTATTCTAAATTAATTTATTAATATAAATGTTTTGATTAATATGCAGGATCTATAATTTTCTTATGAAGCTATTACATACATATCTGTTTATAAAAAAAATCGAAAGCTTTCCGTCCACTTCAATTTTCTCATAATGACAGTTTTCGTTAGAATGATCCGTATAATTCCTTATTAATTAGCCATATACTAGTTAAGCCTAATACTATACCCACTTTACCCCACATGATAAAATATCCTATAGAATACAAAATACAATAAATTTAACTTAACTTCAGGTGAATACCTGTTCTTAGATATTTTGTAATTCTTATTCTTTTGTAAATATTTTAAAATTTTGCTGTAAAAATGAGATAAAGAGAAGTCTAGAAGAGTAATCTATTCTTTATGTTGTACGCAAAACAAAATTGTAATTGAAAACGATAATTTTTTTATTGCCACTATTTCTTTTTGTATCAGAAATACTTTGTATTCATCTAATAAATGCAAAACGAAAGAAAAAATCAAAAATATTTTAATATTTTAAATATGTAGCAATTTTTTTTTTAATATCCGCGTTTGTAATGATCGATAGATGGCGCTTTTTCAGCTCTTGTTGTTAGTAAATATTACAGCCACGTGTATCTATTTTTGTTCTTTTTGTTATTCTACTTAATATTCGTACTATAATTTCTCCGCCATTACATCATGGAAAATTGATTGCTTTTGGAAAAAAATATTTCAGTTTATTCAAAGTTCGATCGGAAGTAGATTTTTAACTGAAGCTGAACAAATATTAGTTTCAAATCATCTGATTAATTCTTTACTTCCATTAGCCGAAGCAACAGAAATTTTAAATTTGTCATTTGGAAATAAATGGAAGCTTAATTCTGGATTTCTTGGTCCTTTGGAGTTACACTGGAGCACACAACAGTATGTGTTATCTTTTTTACCGGATTTATTCATTTTTATTCAATAAATATATGTGAAACTAAACATCGGCTAGCAATGGCGGCTTGATGGAATTCGAATTAAAGCATGTTTATTGTAATTTTCCCTTAGCCCACCAGAGGGCGAGCATTTCATTACAATCGCGGATACTGACTTTACCCCATACGCCCATTTTATCCCACCTGACCCTAATATTTTTTAAATTAAAATATTACAATATGCAAATAGCACAACCAAAATTTTATTTTATCCACAAAGTATTTCATATTTTTTTATTATTATTATTTATTTAGTTAGTTAGTTTTATATTTATTTTGATAGTTTGTTTCACGATCGTCTGCTTTATATTGATTTTTTTTTTTCCCTTTAATGTCAATAACAACTTCAACTTTAGCATAGTCTATTTTTTTTTTTTTTTTTTTTTTTTTTTAATTCACTGGTGGTACAAATCGTTTATTCTTTATAACTACGCTTCTTTCTTTAAATCAATACCTGTGTTAACAAAAGGTAAATGAATGAAATTCGCATAATTTTCTCAAATATGAGGAAATATGTTACTAGTTTTACAAAGCGAAAGATCATTGGATTGAATATGCACTCTTACTTGTAATTAACGAAGGTCAATTCCATTTTAAGAATGAAACATTGGCAATCATTAAGGTAAGAAAGTCTTTGATCATTATGAACATTCCATGAATTTATAAATTAGAATTACAATGAAAATGAGGAATATGGCTTGAATCATAGAATTAAATTATGTAAATTGCAATTTATATCAAAGTTACGAAATTATAATTAATCGAGACTTTCAAACTACAAAGAGTTTAGAAATCCTTATATAAAAGTTTTTAATATAAGTATATATATATATATATATATTGTATTGCACCAAGTAATTTATAGAACTTATCTGTGTCATCAACACCACATTTGTAATTCGAGATAATAATATAACATGAAATTATATTTTCCCTGCAATGCAACAAATAATATATTTTTAAACTTTTACTAAATATATAATATTGTAAACTGTTTACAAAAATAATATTTTAACAATGATTGCATTTTAGTAGAAATACATTTTACTAGTACTACATTTTATGCCAAAATTGTTTAATAAATTTCTGATTTAATTTTTTTTCTTCTTATGCATTAAATAATCGTCTGCCGTAATTTTTTTCCCACTTAAATATACTAATAATACCTCAAAAGGTATCCATTGGCGATGCGTCCCGCGGTGATGCGATACAGTGTATCGCCACTTATTACTGGTATTATTTTTGTATCGGAACTTCTTTTTTGCGTCTCAGAACTTTGCGCCCGCGCCGGCCGCTCGTGTGTGCATAGTACATGGTAGTGATTGCTGTTGTACAGACTTGGCTAAGCTTTACTACAGGGCATTCATTGAAGATTCGTGACGCGGTGATGTGATACAGTGTATCGACAATTTTTACTAATAATCCTTTCTGTGTCGGAACTTTTGTTTTTGCGCCTGGCGGCACAGCTGAATAATGTTGTATTTATTTTTTTATTTTTTTATTTTAATAACTTTTTGAGATTTAAAAAATAAATATTTTTGAGTGTATTTTATTTATTTTTTAAATAAATGGAACTATTTAGGGGGAAAAAAAAGTGTGCACAGTAGTAATTGATGCAGTACAGATTTTCATGCACAACGAATTAGCGTGTCTAATGATTTTTTTTTTTTTTTTTTTTTTTTTTTTAGTTTTAATGCTCTTGAAGTGAGCATACATCAAAATACTGACGGCTGCAGAACAAACTTTCATTCATTTTCTGATGCGTGCACCATGATTTAGGGGTATCTAGTGGTATACTTTTCTTTTAATGCTTGCAAAGCGAGTATATAGCAGGATACTGACCGCTGCTGTACAGATTTTCATGAATTTTCAGATTCATGCACGAGAAATTAGCTGTATCCAGTGGTTTTATTATCATTAATATTATTCATGCACGCATTCATGCACGCAAAGCGTACAGACGTTCGAAATACTGGCTGCTGCAGTACAAAATTGTGCATATTTTTCAGATTCATGCATCTTGAGATAGGGGTATCCAGTAACGGTTTTTTTTTTTTTTTTGGCTTTCGTCTACGCAAAGCGTAAAGACGTGTGTGATACTAGCTGCTGCAGTACAAAAGTTTACTTAAAATGCATGAAATTCAAAAATATGCAAAATTTTGTACTGCAGCAGACACTATCACGCACGTCTGTACGCTTTGCGTACACGAAAACCAAAAAAAACATCACTGGATACCCCTATCTCAAGATGCACGAATCTGAAACATATGCACAATTTTGTACTGCAGCAGCCAGTATTTCGAATGTCTGTACGCTTTGCGTACATGAAAAAAAAAACATCTTTGGATACCCCTATCTCAAAATGCATGAATCTGAAAAGTATGCACAATTTTGTACTGCAGAGGCCAGTATTTCAAACGTCTGTACGCTTTGCGTACATAAAAAAAAATCACTGTGGGTACTCCTATCTCAAAGTGCATGTGTCTGGAAAATATGCAAAAGTTTGTGCTGCAGCACTGCTAAAATAACCGGTAAATGTGGTAAATATTGAATAATTAATCACATTCCCCAAAATTTAGCGGAGATTATGCAGCATAATCATTTCATACTTTAACGATTAAGTAATCGTTATTCTATAGAATACCTAGTTAAATCGTAGAATTCAATAATATTATATACTTTAACTGACTTGTTTAGTTATTTCATTAAATACCTAGTTATTCAGTTATTCTATGAAATAACGGATTTCATGCTTTAACGGTAACATATACACTGCATAAATTTCTTTTACAAACTTTTTTTTTCTGTAAGAAAAACGGTGAGACATTTTATCTGTTTTTTTCTTTCTTTCTTTCTTCTTCTTCTTCATTTTTTTGTGTTTGTTAGTTTTGTATGTGTGTGTGTGTGCGTGTGTGTGTGTGTGTATTTTCAACCAGCTGGATATCAATTTGTCATAGACGCCCTATCTAAATATAGATAAAATCTTTTTTTTTTTTTACTTATGTATATGGTAAAGAAAGTACTGTCTTTTGTTTCCAATTTTCGATATTCAGTTTTTGTTGTATTTACTCATTTTGAGGTCACCTGAATCCATAGGTCAGGTTTTTAGCATTTGACCTGTGCGTGTCTCTGTTATCAGCATATCTCAAGAACAAATATTAGTAGAAAGTCCAAACTCTGTATTCATAAATCTGTATCATATACGGATGTTACACTAAATGTCGTTGTGATCAATCAATTATTTCGTGTACAGGACCATCTAAGAGAATATAAATATATTACGTAGAAATTTTACTAGGTATAATTTAACATATGTAGCCTGCACTAAAACAAATGAAATTGGCATACATTTTCTATATGCAAAAAAACGTGTTTCGTGTAGAATATGGTATGAAAATCGTTCACCATTCGTTTACAAGGATACCCAAAGAAGTAAAATATAGATGGATTATGCTTTAAAATTTCTGCCAGTACATTTCAGATTGTGCAGTGAGTTATTAATATAGTACTATGTTTAAGTACACAATGTGGTGTGTACATGATTTATGGGTGACATATAGGCCTACCAATAATTAAGCTAAACATTTTTTTTTCTATTGAATGTAAATGGTGGAAGTGCTCTACCATATTTTACCATCTCTAGGAAAACTGATTACAGTCGAACCTCGTTAACGTGAATCTTAAGGGAGATAAAATTTTGTCCATTTTATCAGTAACTAATCGTCATATAACTGAACTAATCTTCATTTTGTTGGGAATTGGGAAACTGTTGGGGTTTATGTTAAAAGTAATTCACGTTAACGAGGTTTTTACTGTATAGTAGATGTGAAAATTAATTTCCCATAAACACACTGTAAAGGAAATATTTTTTTTAAGTTCGGTTTTCAGTGTCTATTTTTTTTATACAATTACGCTTTTTGGAATTCCCTGAATACTAAAATCAAGTTTCTTACGACTGATCGTTATGTTTGTATACTTAAAAACAAATAATTGCTGACAATTCCAATTTATATTTTGAAGTCCATATGAGGTCTCTACTTAAAAAATTCTATGAGGATAGATAAATTTCAAGGAGTAATGCGAGAGAAAGTTGTCTGAATAATTTAGAATAAACATTTAGTTTTAATAACAGCATTGAATTCTATATAAAAACGGGGGGTTGAGGGGGCCGATAGTTCCCTCACATAGAATTATATGTCAAGTAAAACTGTTCCTATACCTAGTTTGAATTCCATTGAATGTAGATTTATATATATTTTTATCTTAATCCTGAATCTGTATTTTGTCTTTATAATATTGTAATGCAGGGTAAGAGAAATTCGTGTGAATGCCGCATCAGATTATTTTACACGCGTTTACATATTAGAAAATAATAAAATTTAAATCTTCATACATAAAAAGTTTTCATAATGTATTCAAATGATTATTTTCGAATAATCTATAATGAATAAGTCTTTCTAAAAACCTTTTATGTCTTTCAAAAAAGGTTTTTAGGAAGACCCTTTTTAGTAATGGGAAGTAATCTCAGTCATTTGAAACAGGATTATGTTTATAAACGAATTTTATCTGATTTCTATTTTAAGAATACAGTTTCAACATTGTTATTTTAAAATGCTACGAAAAGTAATGTTCTGAAGAAGTATTTAATTTAAAGTATAAGCATATTAAAGAGTGAGAAAGAGAGAGAGAGGGGATGTTTTGATATTTTACACTTGAAGAACACCATGTTATTTGGCGCAACTGGCGATTTATAAGTACGTATGGCGAGATGCTATGACACCGCTTTTGAGTTTTTCTTTTCTCGCGCAATGGACAATATTCCTGTGACGTCACGGTAGGTAAAATCGCCGAACACGTGGCCGATATTTTGTAAACAAATTAGATTCAAGATGCCATTTTAGTGTTACGTATAACATTTTCCTAAATATTTCTGCAGTGAAACTTAATAATCAGATATCTGTTCAAACAAGAACAAAAGAGAAATGTAAACAACTGAATCGAATGATAAAGTTAAGACTATTTCCATATCGTAAAATTGCTGAACATTTTATGTATACACACACACACACATATATAATGAATAAAAGATTAATAAGAACATTTTATACACACACACATATATATAGACATCAAAGTTTAAATAATTAGAATTTCAATCACTTTAATAAAGTAATTTATTAAATGGAACATCCATTTAAATTTGTTAACATCGCCACAGTTCACATGGCAACTTTTAATATTACATATGTTGATTAATATTAAAGTATATTTCTAAAACTGGATTAAAAACAAAACAAAGGTGTCACTATATCACTCTTACTTCAATTTCATGTAATCTGTAACTCTTATAAATAATATTGCAAGATAAACATTTGCAGGCCACAATGCTTTGCTATGGTAGAGTTGAGGATTGTTTGCCTAACCAGCTGATATTCTTGTAGCCTCGAGCCTAAAATGGGAATATGGTCCATTCATGAATCGACATGAATCGGAATCACTATCCATTTATTATTATTATTATTAACGTTAAATTATTTACTTTTAAAATTATTAAATTAATATGTAAGTTTATTATAAACATTTCTGTTATAATTTTAAGATTGCCTCAAATTTAGCTAAATGTTTTAAACACAATTTGGCGTATCACAGGGACTGTGAAAAATATCGTAGAATTGCTAAGCAGCAGTCCTCAAATGGAAAGGTATACATATTTTTTCAGTAATTTTATGAATGTTCGACAAACATATGAAATATTGTTTTTGTTCTTTATTTTGTGCATAAGTTAATAATAAATTTTTGTGATTAATTTGAAACAAATATTAATATCCATATAAATAATGTTCAATTATGTAAAAATTTATTTTGTTGTTATTTATCATTATTAGAAAAATTGACTTAATTTGTATTTAAAAATTCTCTGCAAGTTTTATGTGTATATAGCGTAAATTATACTTACTGTTTTGATTGTTTTTTTCTTGTAAAAAATATTTTTCTTAACTCTGATTGTACTCCGTTTGAGTATGCAGTTTTACTAACCATCATAGCAAATTGTGTGGTGTTGGCCTTAGAAGAACACTTGCCCAGGCAAGACAGAACTCCACTGGCACAAAAGCTTGTAAGTATTTTAGTTATATTCTTTATTTGCCAGTATTTTGTTTATATTCTATACACAAGTTCGAAACAACAAAATAAAAAAGTATTTAACAAAAAAGAAATTATACATACAATAAATTATGAGAAATAATGGGTAACTATTAAAAAAAAAAAAATAAGTAACTTAATTTTAGTCATTTATTTCTATAAAAATCATACATGAACACCTCATAACTTTTTTGTGAGTTTACGAAACTATGTCCATTTTTTTTTTTTTTTTTTTTTTTTTTTTGCTGAAAACGTAAAATATTATTTTCTAACATTATAACGAGGGGTTATGTAGTGATCAAAATGAAATGCAAACAACTAGACTACTAGTCCTAAGCACTAACCTTCTATTGTTCGATCGCGTAAAGTTGGCGTGTAAATCATGTGATTTTAGACGACTCCATTAATGAAATAATGTGAGAAGTAATGTTTAGATGATAACTTAACCAAAGCTGCTGAAGCTTCCTGATGTCATACTTTCAGCGCGTTTTTGGGGGAGAAAATATAAAACTGATGATATGCTTAATATCCGGATGTTTGATCAGTAACTAAACTTTTTAAATTCTTTAGGAACAAGGTAATTATGACAATTTAATATGACTGCCACAAGAAATTACCACAAAATTAAAAGGAAGGAAACCATAACTATTTCCGCTAATTTTAATAAGCAAAATATTGATTAAAATTTCCGGTATGAATCTTAGCAGTTGAATAGAAAAACTATTTGGTATAAAATGTATAGAGCCATGGTTCAAAGTTTTTAAAAATTCGATGTTCAAACAAAATTTAAAAGCAAATTTAATTTTAAAATATGTCATCTGCTTCAGGAAACTAAATAAACAAATATTTTAATATTATTTCTAAGAACAATCATAGTAAGGGAGCCTTTTAACATTTTTTAACAATGTTTAAGAGTGTTTATAAATTTTATTACTCTACCTAACTGTCTTTCTGTCTGCCCGTTGTATGATCACATAGGCAAAAGTACATTGAAGCCAAAGAATACATACAATTGGAAAGTGTTAATAACCTGTACGAACTGAAAGATTTTCCATTCTTGTTTCTTTTGTTGTCTAACTGAAATATTATACGGATTTAAAATAATGCAAACTGATTTTCATATTAACTTTTACATTTCATTACATTTATATATTATGATAATTTATCCGGCTTATCTATTTATATTAGTTAGCAGACGTTAAAAACAACATGAAATTAAATGACTGAAACAATATTAAAATACATAAATCAAATATAAATACTTTTTTAAAATGGGAAGAACTTATGTACAGACGAGGGGGGAAAAAATACTTGACGTAACTTATTGCTAATCGATGCAGAAAAATGTAATAGACAGCATTTGATGGGAAATTGTGAGTATTTTTAGAAGAAAAAAAAAAAGTGAAATTTTTAATAGGGGGTCTTCTAAATATTGAAACGCACACCAGCTTTGATTTTTTTTTCAATAGTAGTGTCCTATTTTGATTTTATACTTGAATTCCTGGAGTCGAGGCAATGCGAAAAAGTATATCTGTTGTATATTTCACTTTTTTTTTTTTTTTTTTTACAGTGTTATAAACGTTTAAAGTTTGAAGAGGGTAATGTTAAATTCATATCACAAACTTTTATTAATATCTTCCTAAAAAATAACTTGATTGACATAATTAATTTTTACAAGATACAATGAAGAAATCCAAACGTAATCCATGATCACTTTTGATTCTGAAAAATATTTTTAACTATGAAAAGTATTAAAAAGTCCATATTACAAACAAAATTATGAATTATGGCGTATATTAATTTTTGCATAAAATGAATCCTAACGCTGTAAAATATAGGTGCACAAATTTTCAGCTCATTCTAGTTTGGTTTTCGAGATATAAATAAATCTTTCTTTTGGGGAGGCTTAGGGGCCATCCCTTATAAAATTTTGCATGAGATAACAAAGATAATCTTAAAAAATAACAGAGAAAATTAAACAAAATATTTTAAATTTTTATTTACGGGTCAAACTATGTACAACAACAACGTCAAATGAACAAAAAAAAAAAAAAAAAAAAAAGAAAAAAAAGAATGAAACACAAAAGATGACTTTAAGATATTAGAGTTAGTAAACGGGAACTTTTGTTTCCTAAAGAAAATAAGCCCTGATTTTCAGCCGTACTAAAATTTTATCTGTTTCAAATTTTAAGGAATTATAATGATAATGTATAATATTTGGCATTTCGTTGCGACATAATTATTTTGAAATTTTTATTTCACATTGTAAACCCAGTTCTTTGCAATCTATACAATTTTATCTAATTAAATTAATATATTATGATCACAAAACTTTCTTCTATATCATTCTGTACAACAGATTATTCTAATTATTAATATGCATAAAAATTTAATCCCAGCTTCTCAAAATAACGATTTTTACATGTACAATTTAGTGCAATTTTTGCAACAAATGCTGATATGCAGAAAAGAGAGAATTTCCAAAAGGTAAGTAAATAGCCTCCGTCAATCGATTTACACTCAAATGTATTCAACAATCTTTCCCATCATGGTCACCTCGCTTATCCAGCTTGATGCATTTATACATTATAAAAACAGAGATATAGCCTTCCCATGCATGAAGAAATTTGCAACATAGCAGCGCCAACTATCAGTTGATATTCAAAGATATTTATTCAGAATTTGATTTTATAATGATCATCTCACACAAGGCCGCAGCGAAGGGAATTTTGAGAGTTCAACCATCACTCCTTCCCGAAAATTTGCCGATTTATTGACAAGTTTTAAATTATTCTTTCATTTTTAACACTCAACATTATAAATTAAACTTTGAACCCTCTCCGAAAAATTTTATAACAGCGGCCTTCACCTCACATATCATGTTTGCATTTATGCGCCACAGAAGCTGAGACAAAATCTTCCACGCACACGTATAATTGCAATAGAGCAGTTCCATTTTTGGGGGGATATGCACCCAAATAGAATTGGTACAGTGTTACATAATGATCCGATCACATAAGAAATTTCTGCAGTTATACGCAATGGAATATGGGCTATAGCCTTTCGGTAAATAGATGATTATCAGTGCCACCTACTGGACGATTTGTGTCAGAAGATGATAGACATGAATTTATGTCAAGGTACAAGAAAATATATCCAAATTTAAGAGGTTCAGTCTATTAGTTCTTAAGCTAAAGTTGCTACAAAATTTTTGTCACACAAAACACAAGCAGACGGATATTTTCTAAAAAAATACTAAAATCATGTTCGTGACCAACACAAAAGGGGTAAGTTCATCGAAAACCAGAAAATGAAGACTTTTACGTATCCTATACTTTCTTTTACTGAACATAGAGGAAAGTAAATGGGAAAAATATATACATGTAATTCTATTTTCGCATTATATAACTGCAATGATTTCCCTAACTATTGAATAAATGGAAGCACTATCATAGAAAAAGTTATACGTTGACAAAACATATTAATTTTAAATTGAAAACTGGATGAGAAAAATGAAAACAAAAATGAAAAATTTACTTATTTATATTTTAACAAGCATGTAAGAAACTAATACTTTTGAGAGGAAAATACATAAAAGATTAAATTCAAGCCAATCTTTATCATTGACATGCAATTTAATTTCTTCTCATCCTTAGGCTATTTTGATTTCTTTTTATACAATGAAAGAAGTTTTGAAAGGTTCCCAAAATTAATTTGAATATACCAGATATATATATATATTTTTTTTTCCCCGTTTTTTCTCTTTTAACAAAAGCATTAAATTTTTATTTTAAAGAGACAGGTTTGCAAAATATCTTTAAAACTTAATTTGCATCTATTTATTACTTTCTTCTATATTAAATAGAAGAAAGTATTAAACTCATAAAATTTTTTGACATTTGATTTTCGATGGATTTACACGTTTTGAAATTTCCAGAACAAGATTTAATCATTTAAAAAATATTTTTGGCGGTATGTCTGCTTGTGCGTGTGACAAAAATTTTGTGGCGACTGCATCTCAGAAACTACTGCACATAATTTTTCTATTTTATATGTATTTGCACCATAGCATAAATTAGCACCAATTAACTTTTGGGGCAAATCACTTAAATGGAGGGAGCTTTTATAATGCAATTTATCCTATTTAATGGAAGGTTGTATCTCAGGTCCTATTTGATATAATAGCACAAAATTTGACATGTGAGAGGGCCAACATGAAATATTATGCTGATTCAATTTGGGTGCATATCGACCAATTGGTGCATGTCGATTTGGGTAGATATCGGCGCTAATCAAGACTGCAACCACCAAAGAGTCTCCCTAATAAGAAATTCTTAAACAAATATTTAACATTTGTATCAAATTTTATATTACAGTAAACTCAAAATTACCCGCGTGCGGATTACGGGTGTTGCGGATTAGCCATGAGCTCTAGAAAAGAGTGGGATTATAAAAGAGTAGGATAAAAAAAACTATTTTCTCAAGAACAAAATTAAATTATTCTTTCCGTATGAAAAATATGTAAATATAAATAACTATGTTGTTTTTGCTTTTTTTTTTTTTTTTTTTTTTTGATAGTGTAATAGTACTTCTATTTAATTTAGTGCATAAATTAGCTCACAAATTGTATCTGGGCTTCGTTGTATGTATAGTGTAACCACGTTTCCTACGCCTAGCAGTGAGGACGAGTCGAAAATCTTGGAGGGTTTCCAAGTTAACCAACAGGATTCTATTTAGTAAACATCCAGTCATTCGGTATTCCCTTATCGCTTGTTTTCTCTCAACGAAAAGCTTGTCCCCCTATTTTACTAGTGGACTCGTTGAATCCGCACTTGCGCAGAGGCTTCCATGGTCGCAAGAAATGTAGTTAAAGAGTACACTTTTTTGTTTATGTTTTGTTTTGTTTCCTGTTTGTAATGTGTTTCATGTGTAAACACAATCAAGTTTTTGAGCTAGAATATTTTTTAGTTCATTTACTCACATTTTCAGCTTTTCTGCGGTTTATCCGCAATTTACATTATTATCTGCGGAATGCCACTCAGTTCCGCAAGTAATCGAGGGTTTACTGTACATATTTAATAAAAATTATATTAAGATATTAAGATATTTTAGTAGGCTTAAAATTTTAATTATTAAAACATAGTAATTTGCTAACATTATCTTTTAAGGAGTAAGGAAATAACAACTATATTTACATACAGTGCGGTAAATCTAAGTTTAAGGCTTTACTTTTAATTTTCTCAATAAATAATAAGCAGGCAATATAGGTTTAAATGCATTTCTTTTTAAATTGAAAGTTTGTCTTTTTTAAATTTCTATTATGGTTTTATTTTTATTTTTATCATCTTAAATTAAGTATTTTTAGAAGTAAAGAACAGTCTTTATTTCTGAAGGCAATAATTGTAAAATCAATTTTTTAAATACATTTCACATGCCAGTTTCCTAAAAAAAAAAAAAAAAAAAGAAAGAAAAGAAAAAGAAAGAAAGAAATGCTAAAATTTTGTTTTTTCATTTTTTCTGTGCTTAAATAACAAAACATTTTTTCATTATATAAAAGATTAGACTGAACTAGAGTTATAAGGAAATGTTTATTTATTATAATTAAAAGATAGGTATTTCGTGAAATATTACTTATTTTAACCTGTTAGTTCAAAAAATTAAGTCAGAGAATGAATATATAAAATCCAAAATGATATATAATACATGTATCAGTGGCGAATATTGAGTTTCAAAGGTGATATATCTCAATAAATAAACATAATTTTTTAAAATAAATTATTTTACCTTATTTACTTAAAACTTATATGTATTAATTATTTAAAAAAAATTTCAGAATTTAATAATGTGCAGCGCCAGGAAAACAAATCTTTACATTTGAGCAGCAGAAAAAAAAACTTTACACGTCAATTGCGGTTCCCGCCATAAAAATGTGTCGAACCCCCAATGATGACATGTGGTGTTAGTCGATTACATACGACCTTTCCCTATCCTATCAACACTCAGTTGACCTCGTGGACTTTTATAGTAAAGCATACAGCCTTTTGCTCCCGCTGGCCAGTATTTCGTTCATTTGTTAAAAGTTTGAGAACCTACATCGATATTCACACTCCACACAATGGATCGGATTATGCTTAAAATGGAACAGAAATACCTTGCTTTGACTCTGTTAGAGAAGGGGACTCAGTGTTTGATGTAGCCAGAGATCTGTCAGATCATTATAGATATAGTCAGATGTAGAAAATTATTACAAGGTGAACAGAATATAAACATTTCAGTCAAGATCTTAACATTCAAGTGGCTTATTGTGAATATTACATTGCAGTCAGTATTTTGTCTTCTCATTTTTACATTTTATTACCATCTGCAGCCGTTTAGGCGCGGATCTCTCGCTACATCTAGCTACATCTAGAATGGTTTGTCAGATCTCTGGCTATATATACATTAATCACAGACTCCCCTTTCTTTTGCCGAGTGAAGGCACGGGTCTTTTCTTTTCTTTTAAACTTATTCCGACCCAGTGTGTGGAGTGGGAATACCGATATAGGTTCTCAAACTTTTTATAAGTATACGAAATATTGGCCGGCGGGAGCAAAGAGCGTATAATCTCATTGTAAAAGTCCACGAGGCGAATTGAGTGTTGATAGGATAGGGAAAGGTCGTCTGTGACCGACTAACACCCCGTGTCATCAGAAGACTTCGCAACATTTTTATGACGGGAACGGCAAATGACATGTAAAGTTTTTTTTTTTTTCTTTCTTCCTTTTTTTTTTTTTTTTTCTTTTTTTTTTTTTTGCTGCTCAAGTATAAAGATTTTTTTTTTTTCGGCACTGAAGTATTTAAAAAAAAAATTGAAATTGGATTTCACTTGTCTTTTTTTTCGGTAAATTTTAATTTGACGTTTTCTTAAAATTTTCTTTTAAAATCCGAAAAAGAGCAAGATTCAGGATAACCTTTTCTTACAATATGAAACTTGTAAACAATTTTATGCTGATTAAATGATTAATTTTTAAGTAGTTTACAAATAATACCAATAACACTCACTTTAACTTGTCCCTAAAAATTATGTAAATTCTTTTGATTTTATATCCCTACTTTACTGTTCCATAATTACATCAAAAACTTTTTTGCACTGCTGGACTGTTCTCTGTTCGTCATCATAAATCTGTTCTGATAAATTTCTACCACAGGTTTTTCTGTTTTCATGATAAGAGAAACGAATTTGGCCGATCACTTGACATGGTCCAAAACTGGCATTCTCCACTATTATCCTTCAATTCGATAAATTTACATTATTCTAATTTGCTGATTAATTTTATAAGGCCAGTTTCCTATTTTAGTTTTCATTCCATTCTATACTAATATTCATTGCCTGTTTATGCGATTTTTTTTTTTTTTTTTTTCTATTCTGTCATGTTAAAAAAATTTTAAATTTCGAATAACTTACGAAGTTTAAAAAATTAAATGTTCATAGTTCATAATTTTAATGCTTGCTCTTTTAAAGTTGGTCTGACATCTTTACGATAAAAATGTTACTTTTAATGCACGTTCAAGAAAAATTTTGCCCAATTTTCCCATGTTAAGAAAATCCTAAATTTCTAATAACTTACAAAGTTTTCAAGCTAGAATGTTGGAAATCAATATGGTTCTTTCCAATCTCATAAGTGATATTTTAAATTTCGTCCGACTTTTCTAAGTTTATTTGTTCTTGGGATATCGTGTAAAAATACTAACATATTAACTAACATTCTAAAGTAATAACAAACTAACAAACTGGCTGACACGTTATCAATTTTGTGATTTTCGTATTAGTCATACCTCAAAAACGCACTCAAAAGAAAGAAAGAAAGAAAAAAGATGTTTAAGATTTTCACGAATACCGTAATTTCTGGTAGATAACCCGCAGGTAAGATGTGTCATTTCTCCACCAGAAACTTTATTTAATAGAGAAATCTATACTTTTTCGAAGAAAGAGCTCGTACAAATATAAATTTATTTATCGATTGAAATTTCTGGTGAAAAACTAGATTATATAACCTGCGGGGTATCTACCAGAAATTACGGTACTTAATATTCCCAGAACTATATATTATTTTAATGTAATTAATATTAGTTCGGCGATTGCAGATAGCTTAGCTATCCCTTGATGTAACCACTGGTATGCGCATATATTTATACAAATATTTAAAAAATAAATAAAGAGAAATTATTCTTTCGTTAATTATTCAGTAAGACTTTCAATAATAATTTTCTTCATATCGTGATTTTAAAAATATATTTATAATTTCAAAGATTTCTAAGATTTCATGTTTAAATTGCGTAAATAAAAAGAAACGAATGGAATCTGTTTATTATACAGTGAAACTTGAATAATTCGAACTTGTTTAATTCGAAATTCTGGATAATTCGAATTTTTTAGTCGGTCTCTTGAATTTTGTATTAAAATAATTCTAAAAATTCATGGATAGTTCGAATTTTATTTTGGATAATTCGAATTTTTCATACGCTTACGTTTAAAAAATAACAGCAAAATTTTATCCCGAGATTTTTCTTAGCTAAAGTGTATTATGTTTTTTAACAGTCTTTCAAAAGAAGGATAAGGAAATACAAGAGTATTTCCTATCTATAGTGCATCAGAAGATATGATCTATATACATGAAATATCAGGGGTTTTTTAATTGAAAGTTATGTCTAATGTAGAAGATTCTGTTTTTGTATCAATTCATGGGTCGAAGTCCTATGCTTTGACACAAAGATTGTACTTAAAGAAGCAATCAAAAGTATCTGACTATTTAAAAAAAGTGTTGAATATTTAAGCTCGTAAAAAATATTGATTTAATGGGAGGGGGTTAATAATGCAGTATTCTTAGATATAAAGTTTATGCGTTAAATCTTTGATCATAGAGTTTTATATTTTTAATTTATCTCTTCTTTTTGACAAAATAGTACATGTAATTCAAATTTTTGGATATTTCGAATTTTTCTCTGGTCCCTTCAACTTCGAATTATCCAATTTCTACTGTAATTTGTTATAATTATTGCATTGATTTTTCGAAAGTTGTTTTTGGTAAACAAAAACTTATTTAAATCTTGCTTTTGCCTTCAGGGCAGTAGCACGTGTTTTTTGCACCTGATGAAGGAAGGCTACGTCCTTTCGAAACCGGTTGTGCTGGCTTAAAAATTTATGGCGTGTGAAGAAGTCTTATTGTCTATTTATCTTTTGTACACCAGTTTTGCATTTAATTTTGGAAAAACTTATTTATTGATTTTTTTTTCTTATCCTTCCAGGAAACTACAGAGCCATACTTTTTAGGAATTTTCTGCTCTGAAACTTTATTAAAAATTCTAGCTTTAGGTTTTATACTTCATAAAGGGGCTTATTTAAGAAATATCTGGAACATCATGGATTTCGTTGTAGTAGTTACGGGGTAAGTTCATCGATTTCGAACCTTTTTAATTTTTACTGTTTCATAATTTAATTTTAATTTATATGTTTACGTAATGAATTAAACTTTATAGATTTGAATTTCATATATTTAGTAATTATTTTTATTATTTATGTATTAAAATGTTTTGTTTATTTTAATATAGTATACCAAACATGGATACTTTTTCAAAAAATACGTTTAAAGCAATTTAATATATTAAAAAGATGTTAATTACAGCAAAGTAAAAAATATAAACTAAGTTATTAAAATATTTAAAAACGTCTCTGCTTGCATCAACAAGCCATATTTAACTTAAAAATGAATGTAACCAGCTTCAACTACTGATAAAATATCGAGATGTTCAAAAACAGACAGCTTAAAATTAAACATAAAACAGTTCGCCTACTTTCAATTTAGATTGTTTTAATACTGGCATACACAATTTCTCAGATTACAAAATTATAACGTTTCGACCACTTATTGTATGCAATAGTAAACACTTGGGTTCGTGACTGAAATAGGCAAGCGGCAATGGAAACTATAGGGATTTAGTCATATCTTGGAAAAGCGTGGACATTCAAAGTTGATATAAAAACGCGCATTTTACCATTCTGAAAAACGGAGGGAAAACGAAATAAATAAATGAATTCTCTTCGTTTCATTTTCCATCCCTACCAAACTTAGCTGTTTGCCGAAATTCTTTGCTATCCGTGGATAAATAATACATATTTAAAAACTTTTGTAAAATTTCTGAAAGCTCCTATATATTCATTGTGCTAAAAAGACTTTAAATGTATCCACAACACTGATAAAAGACTATTTTTCTATTTACCTTATGTTTAGATTTAATATCTAATGTTAGTTTTTCTATGATTTTTTATGTCCATTTTCAACTTCAACAATCTACAAGATTTTTAGCGCACGGACACTTGGCACCTTTGACTTAGCACCATTGAAGGTTTCATATAAAAACTTATATTTCCATCTAATAATTATAAATGAACTATATTTGGTTTGTTTGATAAAATGTATATTCACGTAAAAATTCTTATGGTTTTTGATATATTTTTTACAGATTTAAAAACTTTAAATTGCGGTTCCTCAGTTTGCACATTTTCTTGATTTCATTGAACTTCAAAATGTTGAATTTCTACAGATATTTAAAAATTAAAACTTAATATATTTTTTGGATGTTTAATAGAACCTACCATACAGAATTAAGAATGAAATTTGCAATATCTTTAAAAGACAAAATATTAAACATTAACAATATACCACAAATCATGTTTTTTTTTTTTTTTTTTTTTTTTTTTTTTAATTTTTACATGGAAATTCACTTTTTCATTTGTTTCTCAAAAACTAATCAATAAATTTCAAAATCCATCCCTCATTCTTTTAAACATGTTCTATTAAATGATCAAAAAACATATTAAGTTTTTTCTTAAATATCTCTAAAAGTTTTAGCATTCTTGAAGATCATGAATGCATGAAAAAAACAAACTGGGAAAATCCAACTTAAAGATTTCAAATCTGTAAAAAATCAATCAATATCCATAAGAATTGTTGCCTGAATATCTATTCTATTAAACAAACCTAATATAATATCAAATTTATAAATATTAAATAGAAATATAAGTTTTTAAATGAAACCTTCCGCGGTGTCAAGTCAAAGATGCCAAGTTCCTTTAAACTTATAAATTTGTGGATGAGATTGGTTAATCAAAAACAGCTTGAAATTACATAGTACTATAAGATGGGAAATAATTTTTACAGGAGTTAGTGCCAAAAGAAGTAGACGAGTCCAAAACAAAAAACGAATTAGTGTAACCTAAAACATTTTAATAATAAGCTATACATTGGCAAAAAAAGCACAATTGCTATGAAGGTGATCAACCACAAATTAAACCCTAAAGACTCAAAAGCTTCATATCGCACAAACAGGAATCCTAAACGATTTTGCAAGCCAATGAATCGGAGCAGTATAGTCGGTAACAAACGTATCCGAACACCAGCAAAAAAATTCCTATATAAAAAAAGTAGAGTTAATACTGTTTTGTTAAATAAATCCTTGTCGAACCATGTTCTTAGTCAGTCTAAGAACATGATTCGACATGGATTTATTTAACAAAACATTATTAACACTCTACTTTTCTTATATAGGAATTTTTGCTAGTGTTCGGATATTTTTGTTACCGACTGTACAATCGATCTTATTCTGTCAAAATGTAACGTTTAAGTGTTGTCAAATTTCATTAGAAATGGGGATATTGTATTAGTTTTTTGCTTCAAAATGCAAACTTCTATCAGAAATAGGTTATTCAAAGGCAATTTAAAATTACATAGCATTTTACTGTCAGAAATGAATTCTACACGAGCCAACATAAAACATTTTGATAACGAGCAACGCTACAGAGTGTGCTCAACCACAAATTAGACCACATGTACTCACACAGGCTTAGTGTAGCGCAAATTCGAATCCCTAATAGTGAGGAAGATCCTGCGATCTTCCAGGCTAATGAATCGAATCATTATAATCGTTCTTGTAATTTAAAAATGTAACATTTCACTTTCTACTTATCGTTGGCGGAAGCCAAATCCAATGTTATTTTATGAGTAATTTTTGCTCCATTATAACACATTAACTAATATACAGGGTGATTCAGAACTATTGTATACTTTCTTTTGTCTAATCGTAATCTTTTGTTACTTGTTGCTTTTCTTTCACCCGACTGCTGCAGGCAACTGATTCTGCTGTAAACGGACACTTTCAAACATTATGTTGTGTCACTTGCCTTATAATCATTTTGAAATTTACCCTGTATAAATAGCTGATAATGATTGTGTTTTTTAGTGAACTGATAATGGCTTGGTGACGCAAAATAAGATATTTTTAATCGCTTTTAATAAATTATTTTATATATGTAACTGACATATTTAACAAATGTTTTGGTATACTAAATTATTTTTATAATATTTTAATTTATTCAGGGATGAAAGAGTTCCGCTTTTTTTGCCACCAGTATTTTCCTAAAAAAATTTTTAACCTATAAAATCACGAAAATAACTGTAAAAATATGCTAAAAATTTCTGTACAGAAATTCCTGTGGCAAAAAAAGCGAAACTCTTTCATCCCTGTTTATTATTTTTGTTAACACGAAATTTCTCATAGTGTATGATTTGACATTCTTTTATTACTTTAAGACTTGAAAATTCAGAGCTGCTAATACTTTAAATTTTATCATACCACTAGTTCTCTAAAGATTTCTCTCCTTAACTGCCATCGATAATTCTCTGATTAAATTAGACGAAAGAAAAAATGAACTTTCCAAAAAGAGGGGTATGAAATAATCCGGAGTGTTGGCAGTTCTAACAAATTTAATATATATTTTTAATATACATATTCTATTTAATTTAAATTTATTGAAGAGCATTATAAAAACTAGTTACTTGAATTCATTTGCATTTAACATTATTTATTTATGCTGAAATATTTATGTACTTATGTATGATATTATGATTTTTAAGTTTAATGATATAACTTTCACTTTAGAAGTTTTAATATTTCTTATTTATTAACAAGTATTTGTATTTAAGTATCAAAATTTTGTGTTACAGAATTGCTAATCATATACATAAATTCTCTCCCATAAAGTTATGCATGTGAAACTAACAAAGATGTTCTAGTAACACAATATGCTGTAAAACTTAATTCCAACATTTATTTTTTTTTTATATAAATTAAAAAATTTTATTAATTACATTGTAAGAATAATATATTTTTTTTTTTTTTATCATGCTTGAAACAAATGATTAAATGAAAAGTATTTACATGTAGAAAAAAAAATGAAATAAAACAAATATCTATAATTTTTTCTGAAAAAAAAAAAAAGAATCATAAAGCTATTTACTCTGATATATATATATATATATATACAGAGCTGCCAACCTGTTCAACTTTTAAATCAAAATTGACACCAGTATTTTTAAATGAAAAATGGTATATACATTTTCGACGATTAATAATACAGGAAACAGCTATAAAAATTTTCCGGTTTGAAGTCTCCCTTGAAAAACGGGAGACTTGGCAGCTATGTATATATATATATGTAGATTAATTTTATAATTTGTAGTAGTTGCGTATAAATTGGCAGGAACGAAAAAAATAATAATAAAATCCTTAAGTAATATAAATAACTAAAATTCTAAGTTTTTTTTTTTCTTTTTTTTTTTTTTTTTTTTCTTTTTTGTTATATTTAAAATTGTTTTATGTTTTATTACCATGCTCGCAAAAAAATAAACACAACATTATATGTTTTATAATATTAATGCCTACTCGTTGAAATTTAACTCAAAAGCTTTATGCAGAATAAATTTTTTATTACTTTACAGTATTTTAAAAAATTAAAACAATAAATACTTTACATACTTATTTTATTTTATTTATTTGTCTTTATTTATTTATTTGTTGAGTCATGACATGATGTTTCTAGAGAATAATGAAAATAAACTGTCATTTATTAAAACTTTGTGAAAAAAATAACCAAACTAAAAACATCGAATGCATTGATTTACCAGAAGAAAAAATAAAAATAAGTAAATGTATATGTTATAAAATCGTTTATTATGAATTTAGTTGAAAACAAAATCTTAAGCGTAACCAAAAAAAAAAAATGTATCCCACTTTAAAAAGTCTTTGAGAACATCGTCCGAAATTATAAAAAGTTCTCATTAACTAACTAAAGTTTTATATGTACTATATGTATATTATTAATTATTAGTTGTTGCATCCATTTTCTGTTTTCTTTATTTTCTTACTAACTGTGCTGTATTGTATATTTTTATTCATTTTTATTCATTCTTGCATATTTTGAAGTCGTGATTTATATAGCATCATATTTTTATATAATGCAATTTGTTTATGTTTATCATATATACAGAATGGGCCAAAAGTTTATGACATATTTTTAATTCAAATAAAAATAAAGCAAGCGGCTCACGAGCGTGCAATTTGTACTACAATGCTTTTTATGATGAAAAATTATATCTAAAAGAACAAGTTCCAAAAATTTTCCTCAGATTACGTTACTTGTTCCTTTGTTTTGTTTATATAGCGTTTCTTGTAGTGTTACTATGGCATATCTGTCAACATGCTAATTAATATTCCGTCGTATCTTTAGTACCCGCCATTTTTATTTTTCACACCAGTCTTTTTTTTTTTTTTTTTTTTTTTTTTTTTTAAGAATGTTTTCTTCTTGTTTAACGGCCCTCTTCACTTACCGTCGCCGGAAGCCCGAGCCAATGTTATTCTAAGGGGAAATTTTCTTTGCAGATAACTTATTAACTAATACATATTTTTTAATTCTGTTTTCACATTCAGAAAATTCCCAACTGTTAAATTGACGGACTTTTTTTAAAAATGTATTTCTTTAATTTTTAATATTTTATTTTGAAATTGCAAAATTAAAAAGATTCACATATTGAAAATTCGTATTTTGCAGCTTCAAAGTAAAATATAGAAAATTAAAAAAATAATATTTTAAATAAGGTTCGTCAATTTTACAGCTGGGAATTTTCAGAATCTGAAAACAGAATTTAAAAATATGGATTAGTTAATAAGTTATTTGTAAGGAAAAATTTCCCATAGAATACCATTAGCTTCGGCTTCCGACGGCGGTGAGTGAAGCGGGCCCTTAATCGGAATTATATTTGCAAAAACATGTACTAAAAATAAAGTGGTGTAGTAAAAGGGGCGGTACTAACAATACTGTGGAATATTAATTATCATGTTGGTAGGTATGCTATGTCCCCTTCGATTCGCAGACTTATCCCCCTTTGATTTCTTCTTGTGGGACTATGTCAAAGACAAAGTGTATGCTTCCTTATAGCTAATATTAAAATACAGCATAGGTGCCAACTGTTATGCTTTTTTAATCCCAGAAAATTCTAACAGAAATTTTTATTTTATTTAATCAGTGACAACTGTTAAAGAAATATATAAAAAAATTCTATTAAAAATTTCCGTTTTTTTTTTTTTTTTTTGTACAATCAATGCTATAGCGAATACTTGGATTGAACTGAATTACCGTGATTCGAACTAAGGTCACACATGCTGAAACATTGTAGGGAATTTCACAAAATAAATGCTCTGTAATAACTTATCCATATCTGGTAATATTTATAATTTATTCCGGTATTTCGGAGTACTATTAGACCCGCCTTTTTTTCACACCAGTAGGATTTTACAAAAATTTTCAATGTATTTGTGATGAAACAAGAAGAAAAAGGCTTTTGAAATATTCTGTCTTTTCGAATTAAAACACTGACATCAGAAATTCATCTTGGACAATATTTAAGACTTCCTCAGTAACTTTTTAAATGTTAATTAGTAAAGTACTATATAATATAGTTGAACAAAAACATCTGGTGTCAGTTTATCAATACAATAGAATTGAACTTTCCTGTGTACCTAATATTTTTGCCATCTATGGGAAAATTTTAGATATAGTGTTTATATATTCTTCAACAAAACTTTTCACCATAAAAAGTATTGTAGTTCAAACCACATTTTTATACGTCAATTACTTGATTTTATATTAAAGCTTAAAATGTATCAGGGACTTTTGGCTCACCCAGTAATATCAATATATAAAATAGAATCATTGTAATAGTAAAAATTGAGATATTCCTTTGAGTTCCTGAATTTTGTAAAAGCGATTATATCTAAAAGTGAACCTTTGTCAATCCATTTATTCCTTGCAATTTACGCTGAAATTCCGAATTTAAATCACTCAGAGCAAAGAAAGAAATGTATAATATCTCAAAGTATTTATAGGTTCTTTACAAACTTGAGAAAAGTAGTATGAAATGTGAGAGAAAAATGTATATATAATTTCAGTAAATATTAAAAAAAAAAAAAAAAAAAAAAAAAAAAACTTTTAACGAAATAAGATTTGGTTTCTTCCTTAATTTATCACTTAACGTATTTAGCAAAATGAAATTTAAATTAAATGAAAAAAATTTTTTTGTTGTTCTCTAAATTTTACCCTGTTTCTGATTTTGTTACTTTGAATGAAGATAAATAAGATTTCATCCAGAAATATTTTATATATAAAAAAAAATTTCAGTATTTTATTTTATTTTATAAATCTATTTGTTTATCTATTTTTAATTTAACAGAAAAGGAACATTACTTATCGCATTATGATTTGAAAGGCAATCTAATTAACTTTTGGATACTAGAACGATTTAGAACTTTCTTAATAAAGAATTTGGAGCCAACAGATTTTCTAAATGTGATTTCTCATAGATTTCAGAACTTGGGATTGAATTAGACAAGACAATAATAATAATAATAATAATAATAATAATAATAATAATAATAATAATAATAATAATAATAATTTTTGTCGCCATTTATAGAGAGGCTATTAACAAATTTGTATTCATCATTTAGGATTCATACTTAAACTTGCGACCTTTATTGACCAATGTTAAAAAAAAAAAAAACTAATAAGATGCAACGATATATTACAACTTGGAGCAAATTTAGCATAATTACCAATTTTTCCGCTTTCCAACTACTGGAATATTTTAATAGAAATTATCATTTTATTTAATCAGTGAAAACTGTTACATGTATAAAAAAAATTTAAACTGAAGTTTTCCGCTATCCAAAAAGCGTAAAAGTTGGCAGCTATGAATAAGTAAACCTAGTTATTAATTAGAACAGTATTAGCAAGGGTATCAAGATTTTTAATTTATTTCGTAGCACTATTAATACCCGTATTTTTTTTCGCACCGAATTTTATGTAAAATATTTTTTTCCATTATCCTTATTCATAACTACATACGTAATTAGGAATAAGTCCGAAGAAAATTACGTTACATGAAAAGTGGCTTGAATAAAAAGCGGGTACTAACAGAGCTACAGTATAAATTATAAATGTTGGTAGCTCTTGTATTTGTTATCGAAATGAGTAATGTAAATTCTCGGTTTAAATGTAAAAAAAAAAAAAAAAAAAAAAAAAAATCTTTGCTCAAAAATAAAAGAAGAAGAAGAGCGTTTATCATTTAAATTAGTACAGCTAACCCCGAAAAACACGGTACTTCAAGAACACGAGTTTCGAAGAGCACAGATACTTTCTCCCGAATTACACAGTTTCAAACTACAGAATTTTCGAGATTAAAATTCTTTAGATTTTTAATTCTTTTGAGAAATAAGTAAAATACTTATATTATTTGATATGAAATTATTTCTAAATATGTCATTTGTTTGATAAAATAGAAGGTATGATCAAAGGCAAAATTGTTCAAAATTATAATGGAATTATAATTTTTATCACGAAATTTGGAAAATAGTTCCTGGATGACTCCAGTTCTAGATGGCGTGGTAATGTAAATTTAATTGAAAAAAAGTTATGCATTGCATTTTTGTCTTATTTTTGTTTCATTTTGATAATATAGATTTAAGATTAAACTTTTTTTTTTTTTTCAAAATTAATTAAAAAATTAATTTGAATTATGTAATACAAGATTTCTTAGAAGCGTTTACGAATAGGAATTCGGAAACTTGTGTAAATACAGGCTAGGACCCCTTAGAAAGATCCCCACGGAGGGCACTCCCTCAGGCCTAGGATCCTAGAGCAGTCAATCGGCCTTACTCCCAAAATACAAGCTGTCTCGAACAACACGGTTTTATAGAGCACGGAACCAATTAATCGTGTTCTTCGGGGATTACCTGTACATAATAGTAAAACAATGTCATAATCTTTTCATCAAATGGCAAAAATTAATACTTAAATGAAATCCGATAGCATGGTAAACTGCTATAGCAGACAAAAATATGAAATTTTAAATTTTCACCCAACCAATAATATAGACTTTATCATAACTGTCATAAAAATCAATATATTTTAAGAAATAAAAGAAATAAAAGTGTAAAACTAAGGAAGATTAACAGACACTGAAACAATATTTAAAACACTAAAATAGTAATAAAACATTTAAAGCACTAAAATAATAATCATTACCCTTATTATTAAATTTTTCTACCGATATCTGTGTACTGAGCTTACTGTCATCAGTAAGTACTGAGCTTACTGTCATCATGTCATAATCTTTTCATCAAATGGCAAAAATTAATACTTAAATGAAATCCGATAGCATGGTAAACTGTAATAGCGGACAATTATATGAAATTTTAAATTTTCACCCAACCAATAATATAGACTTTATCATAACTGTCATAAAATTCGATATCTTTTAATTAATAAAAGAAATAAAAGTGTAAAACTAAGGAAGATTAACAGACACTGAAACAATATTTAAAGCACTAAAATAATAATCATTACCCTTATTATTAAATTTTTCTACCGATATCTGTGGACTGAGCTTACTGTCATCAGTATAAAACTGAAATGATTCGATTATTTAGAATTCGAAAAGAATGGGAAAAAATTATTCAGCTAAATTTCAAAGAAGTATTATTAAAAAAGGTCCAAATTCATTCATTTCAAAAAAAAAAAAAAAAAAAAAATCCAGACTTCTTTAATTTTAATGAATTTTATATTTACTACCTTTTGCTTAATGTAATTCTAATGATGGAATTTTTTTTATTTCTCTCCTGCAATTGTATCTTTCGATGAAATTCCACTTAAAAAATAATTTAATGCTTACAAAACTAGATTTTTCTCCTTAACACTATAAAGTCTATTAATAATAATAATAATTTGAGCATAAAATTTAAAAAACATAAAAATACTAAGTACTTCTTTTCCTTGGCACATATTTACATACTTGTTTTTGGTACGCACATACGTAAAATTTTTCTCTCACTCAAAATAAAAATACACTAATTAGAAATTTTATTTCACATTTGAATAATGGAAAATAAAATATCTTATAATTTATTACCAAATCTTCCCGTATATAAGTTTCTAGTGTCATCTAAATAAAATTTAATAAAATTAAAATTTTATTAAACTTTTATAGCTTCGTTTTGAACAGCCACTTTATGCAGTTCATGCTTTTATATCCCTGAAAATTTCTTTAATGGGTTAATCTATACCTCATTATTTTGTCTATATGTTCTCCAGCGAAACAGTTCTTTAATGTTTTACATTTTAATAACAACTATAGAACGAATTTTTATAAATGAGTATATTAAGCCTCTTATGGTTCGAGGTGAACATTTTTTGTTTAACCCTTTCATTCCCCGTGATGCCAGTTGGAATCATAACATTTCGGATTTTCTTTCTTACTATCTAACACTCCCGCTGATTCAAAATGAACAATATTAAAAATCTATATACATTTTCCCACCGAAAAATATATGTTTTAGATGATTTCACTATCTTTGTTGATAAGTGAAAGTATATTTTACTCTATTCTGATAATAATATTGGAAACAGTTTCCTGTTTTAGTCCATTTAAGTAAATTAACCGTTTGAAATAATTTTTATTTTATTTATCAATGTTTATAATTAGTATTTTAATCAATTATAATAAGTATTTCTTCCAAAATTTTGATATTTTTATTTATTGAAAATTTATTATTTTAAATGGCATCAGCGGTTATATTAAACATAAATAAACACATCTCAGTTGCTTTGTAAGTTATATTAATTCGTACACTGTTATTACTCTTTAAAAAAGAAAATATTGATATATATTACCTTTGAAATAAACCTATGACTAAATATAAGATTTATTGTTTTACGTAACGAGATATATAAAGTAGAGTGATAAATGGTAACCCTTGAGAAGGTCCAAGATGAGTCATGTGACATGCTCTCCTTGCACCTGCGTATTCGATGGTTCCCTTGGTAACAGCATATTTTCAGTAAATTTCTATGGCAACGGTTTGCAGATTGTTCTTCGCATAAGTCATAAACGCCAATGTTTTTGTTTACTTGCGTAGTTTAATATTCTTTTGTTCTAAATTATTTTGATTTTGATGTTACTTCTCTTTTATTTCGTGTAGTTGAACTTTAACCGACAAAATGCTTAAAAATAGTTGAAAAATTATTATTTGTTGTTAAATTTAGCTATTTAAAAGTTTGAATTTCCTTTTATAAACACTTTTAAACTTTGTTGGGAAACGATGAAAAAAAAGGTATTTTATTATTTATTAAAATGTGAAATATGTGTAAAATTATTTTAAAAACAATTTATTTCGGTCATAGGACTGTCATGTTACCTAATAATAATGATAATTTGTCGAACTGATATTTTAAATGCCAAAATAGCGATAAAAGACCAAACACAGCAACCTATTCGAGCATGTCACGTGATTCATCTTGAACCACGGAAAGTTAATCCTTCATCCATTGAATCAGCACTCTAATTTATATATCTCGTTGGTTTTACGTATGGAAAAAGTTGGGAATGAAAGGGTTAATATTTGCATGAACTTTTTAATGGAGGTTTGCCTTCTACTGCCTGAATAATCGTGGACCTCTTTACCTGAACTAAACGTTAAGAAAAATTTTGCTTATTTCAGGATTATTAACATTACAGCTGAAGAAAGCGAAAACTTAGATTTACGCATGCTTCGATCCTTCCGAGTATTACGTCCACTGAAACTTGTGTCTCGAACGCCAAGTAAGTTTGAGTGGGAAAGGAAAATTACTTGAAAAAATAAACTATAACAGTAGATAGACCTATTCCTGGGTCACAATGTAGTTCCCACTCACTCTCTTCATCTAGTTCACAATCACAGTACCTAGATCAAGAGTTCCGTCGATGTTGGTAGTTCCGAATGATTAGACCGTATTTTCTGTAGACCCTCATAGTCTCTTTCATAGTGCTATAGTTATATACTTTTGTATCACTGACTGTTTGGTTTAGTTCCTGGTATTGCATAGTGTCAAGTAGTTCTATAATCTGTAATTTGTCATAAATGTGTTCTTGTCCTGTTTTATTACGTATTAATGACTTTCTTCCTTTTTTCATTGAGTATTACGTGAATGTTTGTTGAAATAATTATTATTTTTGATAATGCTTTGCCTTTACTTTTATATTATAACGAACTTTTTATGTATTTTTTAAATGAGTTTTATCAATCTTACGAGTTTTATAGTGTTGCATATTGAAATGGTACATAAAATTTCGGGATGGAAAATTTCTAGGATTTGTAATTAATTTCTCATTTTTAACTAACTAGATCTTAGCTATTTCAGTATGCACATTTTATAAATCTCATTTTTTATGTGTCTTTATTCATTTAGATATTCTATATATCTAATTTCTTAAATGAATTTTTTATATGTTATATTGTTTATGATTAGATATTATTAAGAAAAAAGTGTAAATCTGAAAATCATGTTACTGCTCGAAGGTTTACTAATGCATTAAAATATATTAGAAATACAAAATATTAATATTTTTAAGTAATAAGAAAAAAATTACCTGGTAAAAAATCAAGCATTATTATTTGTGACACAAAAAACGTGCGCCATATTCTACCATCAAGAAGACAGCAACGTTAGCTTATGTCTTGGGATATAAAGAGTTTCATGTCATACGGAGGATTGCATGACCAGTGTAAAACAAGCATCCTGTGACTGGACCTGTGTCACTAATCCTGCTTTCTGTAGTAAAATTTAGTCACTATTTTCTGCATAGTTTCCAGTAGTGTACCTAAATGGATGCATTAGTCACTTCTATTGCTTGCATTTGTGAACCCTTAGCGTAGAGTACCTGTAGATATCCTCCCATTTTTCCAGGTTTATTACATTCATTGTACCCCAAGACATAGATGTAGACTTGAGAACGTTGAGAGCTATTAGAGTACTGAGGCCTCTGAAGCTGGTGTCTGGTATACCAAGTAAGTCTTCCTTTCAATGACTCTGAAAACATGGTACTATGTAGGTGAGGAATAAATTGAATATAACTTTAGTATATCGAATTAACATTTAAACTACCACAAATCTGATAAATAGTATTTGAGAAATAAATAAATTAATTTTAGCTTCTTTTTTTATTCTTTCAAAACTTTAATTATTTCTTTATCCATCGCTTCAAACATGATGAGGTCTTTATAATCTTAAAATGATCAATTTAAAGCTTTCACAAGGTTTAACATACAAATTTAATCTGCTTCTATAAGAAGCTTTATTTTAATGTCTTTTACTTAAACCTATTACTATGTCAAAAATATTTAAGTTATCACTCTTTAGAAGTTTCCAAGATATAATCATAGTTAAATAATAATAATAATAAAATAAGTTTTTTGCTTTATTCCGAATCAGAAGGACAAAAAAATACACATTAATTTTTAATTTAAGCAGCTTAAACCATCGTTTAGTAATACATATGAATAAATTTCTCTTATCGGTAAAGGACATTTCTTTTTTATGCTCACTATTTTGTTTATTTTATTTAAACTTCTAATACTTTTACAATAATAAAGACTTTCTCTTGCAAACTGCTGCAAAACAAACATAATGTATGGGGGAAAATAATTATATTTGTTCATAAATATTTACAAGTTATTTTAAATCAATACAGTTGTACATAAACATCTTGAAAAATGAGAAATAATTTTATACCTTTTCTATTAAAATCTCTTTAAAATAATTTTATACCTTTTCTATTAAAATCTCTTTTTCTCATATATTTTGTTCTGTATGAGCATTTTAGAAATCTGATTATATAACAAAATTTGTTTAAATCTTGCTTAACGGCAACTTGCATATTGCTAAACATATAAATATTGAATATTTAGATTAAACTTCTTCAGTATAATCTTTTTCGTAGGATTTCTAGATTCAGACATAGATTTCTAATGTTCTACTTGCTATCAGATGCTTTCGTCTCTGATATTTATCAGGGATGTTCTATTTAAGCATTATTTGTTTTTTTATTTTGGCAAGCAAAGTTAAATCAAAAACTACTTGGAAGAATTTTATAAATGAATTTTTTTAAGCCTTTTATTGTTCGAATTCTTTATGCTTAAGATAAAAGTACAAAATACTTTTCCGTAGGTCAGGAACATTCCATAAATTTGAGTCACATAGACTTAATTTTAATTAAGTTAATTTAAATATCTTTAATGAATTTTTATTAAGTTTCCACATAATATTTACTGATGCTAATTATGTAATTCTAACGTTCTAAATTTTCGTTAATAATTTTAATTTACTTTCTTTTTATTGGCGTGTAATTTCTATTTTAATTCTGTATAAATTGCTTTAGATCATTTCACTCTTTAAATAGGCTTTTTATTTTATTAAATAAATCTGGCTTATCTTATTATTTAATCATGAAAAAATATTATTATTGCCTCACGAATTCTCTTTAATCTCAATTAGAATGGTGGTTGTATATAAAATTTAATTTTTTCTCAGATTTGTGTCAATCAATATGAAAATAATCCTACAGTAATTTAGATATATGTTTTAAAAGAAGACTGTAAATTTAAGTTAATAACAAGTCTTTAATAATATTACCAAAAATGTTTTTGACATTTTATTATATGTAGTACTGAGGTTTTTCCTTTTTTATGTAAAACTGTTTCAAAATATAACAGAAATCAGCCTACAAATATATTTTCATGTAATAAAAATTATCTAAAAGAAAAAAATCTTACATGTTGGAATTTACACCTGACGAAAAAATAAAATATGATGTTAGTTAAAACTAAATTTAATATATATATATATATATATATATATATATGTATATATATATATATATATATATATATATGTATATTTGAAATATAATATCTGAGAATGGATTACTTGAAAAAAAGATAGGTTTTTCATAAACGTTATCACAATGAGATATGAGCAAATTATTATGACAGATTAAAGCTTCCAAGATACTACTGAAAAGGACGATTTTCAAAAGATCTTTGAAACTCTGAACAAAGAATATTTTGAAAAGAGATACTTCAAAGAAAGTAAAATATATCAGTTTTATTGTTTATCTTATATTATCAAAATATTAAAATATTACGTCTAACTGCAATTTTTATAATCTAATATATTTCAGTTTATATTTAAACTTGTCATATTAATTTATTGCAGAATTTCTAAACGATGGAAGGAATAAAAAGACAAAAATATCCATATTATAAGATCAGCTGAAATATGAAAATCATTCTACGATTTCTACACTACTCAGGTTTTTCAATTTTCATGTAAAGATATTTCAAGATATAACAGAAATCAGCCTATAAATATATTTTCATGTAATTAAAAATATCTAAAATAAAAAGTTTTACGCATTGGAATTCACACCTGACGACAAAAGAAAATACTGTGTTACTTAAAATTGAATTGAAGGAAAAAAAAAATGTTATTTGAAGCATAATCTCCAAGAATGGATTACTTGCAAAATAGATAGATTTCTTATAAATGTTATCACAATAGGATACGAACATATTATTATGACGGATAAAAGCATTCATGATATTGAAAATGACGATATGCAAAAGATAAAGTGTATTTTTAATACTCTTAACGGAGAATCTTTGAGATACTTCAATGCAAGTGAAATATGTTAGTTTTATTTTTTATTTGATAGTATCAAAAGATTAAAATATTGCATATAATTGCCCATTTTATAATCTCATATATTTCAGTTTATATTTAAACTAGTCATAGTCATCTGTTACCGAATTTCTAAAATACGACATGAAAGAAAAGACAAAAACATCAAAATAATAAAGTCATTTAGAATCACATTTAATTAATAGGATTAATTTCATTGATGTTTATGAACATATTATAGTATTTGAATCATATATATCAAATGCAATAGCATTTTTATTTTAACAGCTAGAAACAAATTAAGTTCCATTACACTTCTTATAAGCAGAAAAAAAAATTACATTTCCAAATAATTCTCTTAAAAAGGTCACTTTATCCGATATCAATTTCAGTTCACTGCTTCTAGCACAGGATAGTTTAAAAAGAATTATGTTTATACGCTTATTTTTAATTAAATAAGATAATTTTTAATTAATTTATAGTATAATATTTTAATTAAAAATGATTTTTTTAATTATTAAATTAATGTTTATGACTCACCTTGGTTGATTCTAAATTGAAATCCAATGGATTCTTTTTCGCTGTTTATTGTAGCATGTGTAGATATAATGTTGATCTACACTAGAATTCGTGTTTAATTCATTTAATCAATTCTTAAATTCATAATAAATTTTATATGCTGAAAAAGTTGTAATTCTTAAAAATAAAATAAAATAAAATAAATAAATAAAAATCTAATTTTAATTCTACTGTTAATGTACGTAATACTCCTATTTTACGAAAATAAGTTTTCTACTGATGCCTTTATCTGCATTATCTCTTAAAGCCTCAACAGTAAACGAAATTAACAATTTCACAAATCCTAAGATCAGTCATTATCCTAATTATGATTGTGCAATATCCCATGTAAAACGACTTTTGCTTAACCCTTCGCAATACAATGGGCGAGATTGATTTACCTCTCAAAGTATACATATAGACCTTTATGAAAACACTTTTAAATTTTGAAGTCATGGTACAGCTATATTATTCTATAACAGTTTAGTTATAACGAATAATATATACTGATCAACTCGACGGATGTAACTTCATTTATCTGTAGATCTTTTCTTTAAAATGTGTAGAAATTATATCGAAAAAAAAAAGTAAAAAGAAAGAAAGAAAGAAAGAATCAATTGGATGCAGTTCAACAGATGTCCAATTATTTTTCGCTATTATAAAGAAAGAATGAATTTAATGTATATGTAAAGCTATTCTTAAATTTTACAACAATAATCATATGTGAATATGATAGGTTTATTGTATGGTTCGTTGCATTTGAATTATAAATTTTAAAGCTCTCAAGTACCTTCGATTAACCCCTTAACACGCGGTGTCCTTGCTGCGAGGACGCAAAATTTAAGATCCAGCTGCAAAAATTCATCCCGGAAACTTTTTAGCAAAAATTTAAGTTTATAACATATCCGAAAAGGCCGTTTTTTTTAACCTTAAAATTTAAAATTTCTTTTAGTTTAATTTAGTTCATGAATTCCGGTGGAAGTATAATTTAAATGATCTGAATTGTCTTGCGCCGCAAAGGGTTAAATAGAAGTTAAGGCATTAAGGAAAGAGTGAAATAAAACATAAGATTAAGTAATATACAGGGTGTCCCATAAGTTTTTAGACATTTTTAAAATTCATAACTATTGAATGAATTGATAGAATTGAATGCGGTTTGCGAAAAAATCATTCTCGTGAAGGGTCTTTTTTTTTTTTTTTTTTTTTTGTTTGTAAAGAAAAAATATAGTTAAATTTTTTGTCGACGATAGTTAGACAAATAGTTAAATTTTTCGCTCGGATGTGAAAGAAAAAGTATGCAAATGAAAGTCCTATAAATTGCACAATTTTGCGATTAGAACAGTTTATTTCTTATTTTACCTCCTACTTGTGCATACATAAAGTTTTAATTGCGATTCTGACTTGGTGACTAAAGCGTTATAGACCCGCCGACTGAAGCTGCAGTTAGCGTAGAATTTATATGTCTGTAAACATTTGCATGCGAATAAGCACAGTTTTTCATCAAAATATGTGCTCTGGTCACGCTCAGCGCCCTCTATCGACAAATAGCTTAATTATTATTTTTCTTTACTAAAAATAAATCCCCTTCACGAAAATGATTTTTCCTCAAATCACGTTCAATTCTATCAATTCATTCAACAGTTATGAATTTTTAAAATGTTTACAGACTTATGAGACACCCTGTATATATATATATATTTAAAAAAACCTAGAACAGAAACTTCTAAGCGTCAAACATAAAGGGCATTAATGAAAGATCATTAACAAGCTACCTAGGGTTTTTTAATTTGTAAAATGCTTTATGCAAATCCAAGTGAGAAGAGAGGATAAAAGAAGAAATGATGAAAAATATTTTTCATGATGCTTTTATAGAAATAGATACAGATCATATTTACTGAAAATGGATAAAGTTCTATTTCTATATTGGGACATACATTGAATTTAATGCCAATTTTTTAAAAGATTCTTAATATGCCCATTTTAAACTGAAGCATTTGATTTTCATAGAAGAGGAAATGGATTCTTTTTTTATTTTTATTTTTTAAGAAATAAGATTTTTTTTTTTTCTTTTTTAAATTACAATGGCAAGGATAATTAATCCAAAATAGAGTGGTACTGGAATTTTCTAGAGAAATGTTTTTTTTATCTTAATTTGTTGGTAATGAAAATTATATACTAAATGTCAGAAGAAGAAGATATGTAATTGTGTACTTCATATCGTATTCAAGAAAAGAAAATTCAGTATTTAAAAAGTTAAAAAATAAATAAAACTGCAAAATACATTATCTATAATTAAATAAATTCTAATGTGCAATCAAATCTAATTATTTTAGTACAAAAGATTTTTATATGAGAAATGAAGAAAGCATAGGAATTAAGTTTTAGTAAATACCATATGTTATACTCCAAAAATACGTATAGAAGATAGAAGAAGAATTATACTCTTTAAAAACTAAAATCTATCATTATTTATAACAGGAAATGGATTATATGAATAGTAGAATTAAAAAACATTTCAGCACAGCAAAGAAAAAACAAGACATATATAACAGTAAATGGCTGTTAAAAGAATATAAGAGAAATTGATTATAATTACTTATGTGCGTAGTATTAAATTCTTTATTTTTAATTTAAAATACTTTTTCAACAATATTTTTGAATTTATGTATTTTAGATATTACATGGTTTATGAGATACATACATATATTAAATCTTAAATTATTTGATTAAGTGGACAATGGACATTATACAAAATTTGTAACGTTATATCTTAAAGTTATGAAATTTTGCGTACGTGTAAATATAAATCTAATGTTACGAAAAATCTATTAAAATTTATTTTAAATATTTTAAACAGAAAAATAAAACTAAAATAATAATAATTATTATATAATAATAATAATAATCGCAAAACTTGTTAATATTCCATGCGTTTTAATTTCTAATTTATCTCTGTGGATTTATAGTGCGACCACGTTTCCTACGACTAGCAGTGAGGCCGAGTCCAAAAGTTTTGAGGGATGCAAAATTGGCCGAGAGACAGTTATTTGGCAAACATCCAGTTATTCGGTGTTCCCTCATCGCTTGTTTTCTCTCAGTCACCCCTATTTTAACACTGGACTCGTTCAATCCGCACTTGCACAGAGGCTTCCATGGTCGCAACAAATGTGGTTAAAGAATAGCATTAGTTTTAAAAAGAAAAAAAATCGTTAAAAAAAAAAAAAAAAAAAAAGCTGTTTAAAAGATAATTTTACACTTTCGTGTGAAACATTCTATTCTAAAACTATAACTTTTTTATTTAAAAAATTATATTTATAAATAGTATATTAAATATTAATTTGTGTGTATATATTAGTCGGCCTTCGTCCCCCTGACGTTCGATGTTACCAAATACTATCAATTTTATTATTATTTAATATAATAATTTTAACTTTTTTAAATTTTATTTCCTTTAATTTAACTTAATGGTTTCACCATATTTTGGCAATTTTTAGCAGGGGCCGAGAAAAAAAAAATCCACCAAATCACCAAGTGGCTTCCTTACATAACATTACATCTATTATTATTATTATTATTATTATTATCTTTTAGATTTGTTTTATTTCTTTCAAATCACGTATATATTTTTTTCTCTCTCTCTCAGTGCATTGTTGCAAATGTGGTGTCACTTTTCTCCCCGCTAAATCATTCTTCTTCCGTTGCTATTCATTCCTCCCGAAACAAGGATACGAATTTACTCTATCTTTTCCGATACATTTTTGGTGCTATGACTTTATTTACGAGTGTTAATCCGGACTTTTATTAGCGGGAAGATAATTTTAATGTCCACTGTCCTCTTAACTTTTTTTTTTAATAATGTTATAAAAAAATCATCTTTTCAATACCAAATCACTTTATGCTAAATAATGTTTCTGTTCTGTAGGTCTTCAGGTAGTTCTTAAGTCTATCATCAAGGCGATGGCACCTTTACTCCAAATTGGCCTCTTGGTGCTATTTGCCATCGTAATATTTGCTATTATAGGCCTTGAATTTTACAGTGGTGCTCTTCATAAAACTTGTTTCAGTTTAGTCGATAGAGGTGAGATTTCATTATATTTACTCATTCTTTATTTATTTCTTTTATTTACTAAAGATTTTCTTGAATTAATATTTAGAATATAGCTTTGAATTTTGTAAGTACAAGCTCTTCTACCATTCAGGCGATATGCAATCCCTCAAAGTACAGTCGGCAGAAAAGTTATTGAAGAACTAGCAATAATTCCTGTTTAAAAGATGTGCACTTAATACTGTTTTGTTAAGTTATTATTTGCCGAATCATGATCTTACTCTTTATGCTATTTATAAAATAGTAAGTTGATGATAAAAATTAGCTATCAAACTAAAACACACACACACATATATATATATATATATATATATATATATGTGAAAAATGTTGATGTGTGCTTCAATAATTTTGCTGCCAACTGTAGAGGCAGGAATTGGTTTTCGTTGCAGTAAAAGGCAACAAAATATTGGCTTTAAAAGTATTCAGGCCTCGGGGCCTCGCAGCGTTACTAAAATTTTATCATCATTTTATTATATTGACACTACTATTTTAAAACAACATTTTTTCGAATATTATTTTAGCCTTAAAAATTTAAAAAAAAAAAATTACCATTTACCGAAAATTATAAAAATATAATAAAAAGCGGATGCAAATTTAGGCATACTGCAAGGACTGAGTATTGAATATAAAACTATACAATGAAAGGTATGGAATGTAGAAACTCCCAACAACTGTTCCGATTAAAATAATTGAATAGGACTCTTCATCTAGCGAAAACTTTAAGCACCAATGAAGCCCGAAAAGGCAACGCAACACAAGTACAGTTTGGTGCGTTACAGCTTTCATGCTTTTCTCGTGCCTTATTCTCTCGTATGATGAGAGCTCGTACAGAATTATTTCGACTGACACAATTATTGCATGTTTCTGCAATTTATGGTTTATGCCCATGAGGAGGTTGTGCATGTCCTGTTTAAATGATTATAGAAATTCTGAGCAATATTGTGTACTTGCAACATACTAATTAATATTCCGTAGTATTGTTAGCCCTTTTCACACCAGTATCTTTTTAGAGAATTTTTCTTCTTATTTAATCGTAATTGAATTTAGAGAATATTACTCTAAAAACTTACTGGTGTGAAAAAAAATGGCGGGACTAACAAGACTACGGAATATTAATTAGTATGTTGGAAACTACATAGCTGTCAATATTTTAACACTTTCGCGACCGCTGACGTAGATTCACGTCAATTGAAAATCTGCAACTCCGCCAGTGGGCATTTCTTTCGCAATTTTTATGTTATTTAATTCTTAAAAATATACTTAATATTCATATTTCTACAATCAATACACTATGGGTACAAATACTTTGATTAGAAAGACTATAATTATAATGTATATTCATTTATGATATAAATGTGAATACAAAAAAATTTATTCTGAAATATCGTAACTTGGGATAATAACGCCCACAGACGGATCTTACTGTCAAAAAGACAAAAGTATGCGGTCGTGAAAGTGTTCATTTATTCCGGAGTATTTTTAGACCCGCCTTTATTTCGCACCACTTATTTTTTTTAAGTGTTTTTTTTTCTTAGTTGATCGAAGTTTATATTACAGAAAATTTTTCCATAAATAAAGTGGTGCGAAATAAAGGCGGGGCTAAAAGTACTCCGGAATAAATTAAAATATTGACAGCTATGAAACTATGGTATTGTAAAATTTACGAACTCTTTTACTCAAGTACCACCAATAATTTTGAGGAGTGATATTTGATATATATGATGGATGAATAACCTTTGCATACTTGCCAATCATCTCATTAATAACTGTACAATTGTTAACGCCCCCTGAAAAAACGCCCTTTTTCTCACACCACTATATTTTTAGAGTTATTCTCTCCAAATGTTGTTACGATTAAATAAGACTAAAATTACTCTAAAAAATTATTGGTGTGAAAAAAAAAGGCGGGTAGTAAAAATTGTACAGTTCATAATGAGATGGTTGGCAAGTATGCTTTTGAAGTGATTGGGCAATCATTACAGTTAAAATTTAGTGATGGATATATTGAATAAAAAAGTCCCTAAATTTGGCAACACTAGTTCTGAACTTTTGAAACGGGTAGTTATGTTTTTAATTTTACGGTGTGTAATGGAGGAATTGAATAAATTACTATTTTATACCAGTTTTACTAATTGTAGTTATTTATTTGTTTATAATGGTTGATTTTCCAATTACTTTATTGTCCTTAAAATGTTAAATAGTTTGCTAAAATGTTTGACTTTAACTTATTTTATATAATTTAAGCTTTAAATTGTTTAGAAATTTAATAAGATAATAAATTTTTTTCAATAATATATAATTATGGGATAATAATAATAATAAAAAAAAATGAAACTTTTAAATTATTAAAATTATTTTTTAAATACTACCAAACATTATTTTATAATGCTCCTTAAACCAGTAAAAGAGATAAAATATAATATTGTAAGTTTAAGATTTTAAATTAAAAATATATATACTTTATAATATATATTACATACAACATATGTTTTGAAATATCCCTTATTTTCAAAATACCTAACGAATTATTGGAAATATTTTTGATTTTGAAATATTGAATGACAGCTGAAATGTGTAAATTTTTTATTCAAAATGTGTTTAATTTTTATACAAAGAAAACTGCTCTCAAACATAGAAAACAAAATCATTTGATAAAGTTTTATACAAATAAGTAAAATCACGTGGCTTACAAAAAATTTTATTTCAGGTGAATTTTAAAACAGGGACTTTGGATTTGCAATTTCTCTCGCTTTATTTGAGTTTTTCGTAATGCTGGATTATTAACTAACACAAAGCTTGTATTTAAATTATTTAACATGTGGTATGATTTTTGAGTCACTGGAAGAAATTTAATTACTAAATGTTGTTGAAGAGGAGTTTTAAATGATTTATTTATTTATTTATTTTACGACGAAAAATGTTTAATAGTGTTTGCACGTAATCCAAAAATTTAACATTTTTATGCAACAGTTTTTCAATATTTTTTTTTTTTCCTTGTTTTAGTCTCTTTTCATTTGGTACTTCTGTGTTCGGTAGATAGCAACACTAATCCGAAATTTTACAAAAAATGTTTCACTGGAAACCAAATGCAGTCACATAAAATCTCTTATTAAGCCCGAGTGCGTAGTTACTGTTTTAGTGATGCATTCAAGTGTAGTTTTTTTTTTCCTTTCTTTCTTTTTTTACCTGATGAAGGTCTGCTCTGTTATTTAGACCTAAAACATCTGTTGGGATTTTTATTTTTATTTTTATTTATTTATTTTTTATTTATTGATTTTTATTTTTTATTTTTTAGTGTTCTTTTGCAAAGTTATTTATTTACAAAATTAATTATTATTTGAATTTAATCAGTTTAATAAACAGATGTTTCTAACCAAAAACGTCTCTAAAATTAAAAGATATTAATAGTTTTCTTCTTTATTACATAATTAGGATCATCTATGGCCTAATAGCTGTTTTTAAAATTAGTTTAGGAGAGTTGCCAACCTATATAATTTATTCCGGAACATTTTTAGCACCGCCTTCTTTACGCACAAGAATTTTTGTCCGCTATTTCTCTCTCCTATGTGAGACAACGACTAAATAAGAAGATAATTCTTAAAAATTACTGGTAAGAAAAAAAAAAGGCGGAACTAACAATGATGCTCCGAAATAAATTACAAAAGTTGGCAGCTCTGGTTTAGTAACTTTCAAAACAAAATATAGACTGAACGTTAAAGGGTTAAATATTCGAATACACAACTTGTCAGGCAGTATGTAAATATGTATCACGAATCTAGAAGAAGACAGTTTCTTGGCTGCAACAATAGAAAAAAATTCTCAGTATACCAGTGTACCGTTTAAATATATATATAATATATACACTTATAAAATATCCTGAAGAGCAGTTTCTTTACAATTAAATCATAGTGTAACTGTAAATCAGTTATAAAATACAATTTATTCCAGCGCAGACATATTAATCATGATATTAACATACGTGCCAACATGTACGGATTTTTAACACCACTATTTCTTAGCAAAAAATTTCACCATGTTTAATCACAGAAAACTGTTAAGAAAATTATTAAAAATTTCTAGTAGCAAAAAACGCACTAGTTGGCAGTTATGTATTAGAAAAGATTATGTCTAAAAGAATTTTTTCATATAGAATCTGCATTTGGATCGGGCAGATTAACATCAATATAATACGTAACATCTATTCAGTAAATCACATTTAATCTAAATTTCTCAAATAGAAATTATTTGTATATATGTCCTTTTCATGTTTCAAAATTGCTTGTTTTTATATTTTACACATTGCAAGTAATTAAACTGTTCCTTTTTTTTCTAGATGAAATTATTACTGAGGGGGACCAAACAACCCCTTGTTATAAAACAGATGACCCCTTAAAAGCACCCGCTGGGGCGTACATCTGTAATATAAAAGAAGCAGTCTGTGAAGAAGGCTGGATAGGACCCAATTATGGGATCACTAGCTTTGATAATATTTTTTTTGCCATGTTGACAGTGTTTCAGTGTATCACCATGGAAGGCTGGACAGCCATTTTATATTGGGTAAGATTGTGTTGCTTTCATGTAGATTAACTTTAAATACCTCTTTGTTTTCAATTTAATATTTAAACTGTAATTCTCTCTCTCTCTTTTTTTCTTTTTATTCCGGAATGTTATTAGTACCCGTCGTTTTTAAGCAGGGGTCGTACTCTCCGCCCTTTTTTCAGGACATTCTTGGTGATAGGAAATTTCCAACTTTTTTTGCCACCACTAATTTCCTGGTATTTTTATAGTAATGTTTCACGGTTAAATATGATAGATATTATTGTATAAAAATAGTGGTAACAATAAAGGCAGAAATTTCTTATCCATGAGAATGTTCTGAAAAAAGGGCGGAGAGTACGACCTCTGTGTTTATTCTCTGTATTTTTTGTAAAGAAATTTTTTCCTTTTTAATCGTAATTACATATGGAGAAAATTACTCTACAAAGAATACGTTGTGAAAAACAAAGGGGGGGGGGGGTACTAACATTATTCTGGTATAAATTAACAATTGGCAGCTATGTACAGTCGGTAACAAAAATCTCCGAACACTAGCAAAAATTCCTATATGAAAAAATTACACTTAGTACAGTTTTGTTAAATAAATCCTTGTCGAATCCTGTTTTTAGACTGACTAAGATCAGGATTCGACAAGGCTTTATTTAACAAAACTGTATTAAGTGTACTTTTTTATATAGGAATTTTTGCTAGTGTTCGGAGACTTTTGTTACCGACTATATATATATATATATATATATAGATAGATAGATAGATAGATAGGTAGATAGATAGAAAGATAGAAAGATAGATAGATATATAATACTATTTACAGCGTATTAAAATGTTACTCATGCATTGATGAATGGTATTAGAATCTTAATTTCGATTTAGAAAAAAATATTCGTGATTATTAGCTTACATCGTTTAAATAGACCTGCTAATTATGCTAGTTTATCCGTAATGGTATTAAGCCCCGTCTTTTTTTCACACCAGAATATTTGTAGAACAATAGTCTTCTCGTTTAATCATGAGCACATATTGCTGAATATTACTCTACAACTAGTCTGGTGTGGAAAAAAGGGCGGGGCCTAATACCATTACGGATAAACTGGCATAGTTAGCAGGTCTATTTAAGTATTACTCTATGTTCTGTAAAATTAATACCTCTCAGATTTACTGAAGCAGGGGAGCTATCAACTCTGCGGAAGATCAAAAGATCTCCCGACCACTGTTACGGATGAATCGAAGATCGTTGCCAATAGCCTCACCAGGCAACTTTAATACGCTGTTATACATGCAATCCTACACTTTAACCTTTTTCGTAAGCCAACGCTTGTACTTATTATAATTACCCTTGTAGTGTATTTATAATTAGTACTAAACTTTGAATTTACACCATAAAATTAACTTTTAAACGACAATTCTGTGGTGATTTTTTTTTTTTTTTTTTTTTTTTACAATTTTTATTACAGAGTATTTATGTCTATCTAAAATCAACTGCCACTAGATTCAGAACAGGAATACAAGAAAAGAAATTAATAAATACATGCGGTTAACTTTAGTAAGGAAAATTTTATAAAAGATCTCTGTGTGGATGTGATGAATATATGGCATCACCGCCCTTAAAAGTGCCAAATATATGAAAATCTTGACTCCGAAGATAATTTCTCCGGAAAAAATCATCCCTGAAAACAAAAGGTTCCCCAGAAAAGTTCACGAATAAATTCTGTTTTCTTGATAAATTAGAAAATGACGCTGATTATATTATAGACAGAGCTGCCAACCTAATCCGGCAAACTGTTAGTACCGCCCATTTTTCTACACCACTTAATTTTTAGAGTATTTGTTTTCTTAATTCATCGTAAATATATTTGAAGGGTATTACTCTAAAAATAAAGTGGTGTAGAAAAATGGGCGGTACTAACAATTTGCCAGATTAGGTTGGCAGCTCTGTATACAGATACTCTATTTCAAGTAAACCACGTGTATCCGTCGGATCCCGGTGAAAAGGGCACTTTTACAATTTGCAAAAACAATAAATATCAAATAATGAATTTAAAGAATGACTTTCGTATTACATTTTTTAAAATTTTAATTAAATTGGTACTTGGTATATACCTGACGAAAGGATGGTGGAGCTGGGATCGGACTGAAAGAATATTGTTGTTGTTTTTATCACCTTCTAATTGATTTTAATGAAACTTTGTATAACAGTCACTTAATATTTATAAAATAATCTGGTGTGTCACTCACACGACTTTCTCTTACCCTGAAACTTAATACTATAAACACAGGTTGCAGATTAATAGGTAAAATAACGAGTACTGTTATGTAAACCTGTGTTAAACAATTTAAATTAGGCTTCGGAAGAGTTTTATATGATAATTAGTTCTGTGTGAGGGGGCAGCCCCCCTCAACCCCCCGTTTCATTAATGCACTACATTTATATAGAATTTAATTCGGCTATTAAAAAATAATTCTGTTTTTAAAAAATAATTTATTAAAATTATTATTTAAAAAATTATCTTTTATGATAAGGCAGACGATTTCCATATAAGAGAAGTAGTATAACACCAAATATAAAAAAAAAAGTCCATTTTATTCTCAATATTTAAAAAAAAAAAAAAAAAAAAAAAAAAAAAGTACGATTTTTTTTCAAAGTTTTTTTTTTTTTTTTGTTAAAAGTAAAAAAAAAATCGATAACTTTGTTTTAAATTATCGCAGATCAATTGTTCAACCATTCGTTTTAAAGGTATTGGCGAGCTCTTTTGAAAGATACCCATGATGAAAATTTACTCCTCTCGAGGGAGGACTTCCCCCCAGGGGGGAGGCGAGGCTCCTACATGCACAAAAATTTTTTCTCAGTTCACTATCTCTATTACAAAAAATATATATTCGTTTCATTTGGTTTAGTGCAATCTATAGACGTTAAACTCTACTTACCTGCAATTTCCCCCATAGACGTAATGTATTAGAATTCTCTTGATTGTCCCTGTACACGAACCATTTGCTTGATCTTAACGAAAAGCTTACAGTAGCATCCCTATATGATACACATTTAGAATACAAAAATTGAACTTTCTGCCATAATTTGTTTTTGAGATATGCTGATAACAGACAGACATACACACAGACAGACACACAGACATACACACAGACCATTTGCTAAAAACATGATTTTCGTATTCAGGGGACCTCAAAACGTGTAAATATAACAAAATCTCGCGTTTGAAAGTTTGACCCAAAAACAATACTTTCTCTACCTTATGGGTAAGAGAAAGTAAAAATTAAAGTTTCACACATAATTGGGGAGCTAAGGCGGGGAAGGGGATCAGAGGGATTATGTATATATATATATATATCACCTTCCGATTTTAATGATAACTTCCTTAATTATCACTTACTCTTTATCAAAATCACAATGAGTATTACAAACAGATGAGGGGGCAAGGTGGTGGTGCAGATGGAAAAGTGATTTTTTTTAAACCACTCTGTTATCGATTTAAATAAAACTTTGTGTAAATATTGTTTACTGCTTAAGAAAAATTATAGTATGAGTGTTGCACATATCTTGGAGGGGGGAGGGAAGAAGGCACCAGGGGGGAGGCGAGGCTCCTATATACACAAAATTTGTTTCTCAGTTGACTATCTCTATTACAAATATATATATATTCATTTCATTTGGTTTTATGCCGTTTATAGATGTTAAACTCTATTTACCTGTAATTTTCCCCATAGACTTAATACATTTGAATACTTTAGAGTGTCCCTGTATACGAACCATTTGCTTCATCTCAACGAAAAGCTTAGTGTAGCATCCCTTGGAATTTCTCCTATTATTTGTTCTTGAGATATGCTGATAACACACACACAGGCCATTCGCTAAAAACATGATTTTCGTATTCAGGGGACCTCAGAACATGTACATATAATAAAAACTCGCTTTCGAAAATTTGACCATAAAACTATACTTTCTCTACCGTAAGGGTAAGAGAAAGGAAAAATGGATAACATTTATTTCTTCTTTTGTTCTATTTAAAAAAATTAAGTTTTAAGATTCAAAACATATATTAAAATCTTGTTTTATAAAAGCATTTAATGTTTTCTTGACCAACCTCTATTTTAAATAGTAGTTTTCTTTTCGTTAAACCGAAGTTGGGACGCAGAAAAATAATAATAATAATAATAATAACAATAATAATGGGACGAGTTCCACGGGACAAGCAGTATTCATTCATTTTATATGTATATGTGTTTATGTATGTGCGTGTGTATAAATTCACAATATTCAATATATATATATATATATATATATATATATATATATATATATATATATATATATATATATATATATATATATAATATATACATTGTTTCTTTCAGTTGAACAGGTTTTAGTTTATACAAACAAGACTTTCATCTGATATTTAAATTATTTAAAAAAGTTTGAAATTTTTAATAAGTAAATATATGAATAATTACAAGATAAAAAGAACTTTTTATATGCCATGTTTTTAAATTTTCTGTTGAATCATATAAACGCTACCGAATGCAGCAGGGATCTGAAACAATTGGCTAAAAGTATTTAAAAAATGCATTGTCATCCTTTTCTGAGCTATTTTAAAAGTTTCAAATGTGTAGACAGTAAGGAAGTTACATGATTGTCGAATCATATAACAAACGCTGCCGGAGGCAGCAGGGACGCGAAACAATTGGCTAAAAATATTTAAAACATGCATTGTGACCGTGTTCTGAGCTATTCTGAAAAATTCAAATTTCAAGGTAGTCGGGAAGTTACATGATTGGTGAATAACATAATAAACGATGCCGATGGCAGCGGGAACCCGAAACAGTTGGCTAAAAGTGTTAAAAAATGCATTGTCACATTGATCTGAGGTATTCTAAAAGTTTCAAATGTCTAGCTAGTCCGGAAGTTACATGATTGGTGAATCATATAAATGCTGCCAAAGGCAGCAGGGGCCCGAAACAGTCGGCTAAAAGTATTTAAAAAATGCATTGTCACCGTGTTCTGATCTATTCTGAAAAATTCAAATGTCTAGCTAGTCGGAAAGTTACATGATTGGTTAAACTATACGCTGCCGAAGGCAGCGGGGACCCGAAACAATTGGTTAAAAGTGTTGCAAAAATGCATTGTCACTGTGTTCTGAGCTTTTCTAAAAGTTTCAAATGTCTAGCTGCACGGAAAGTTACATGATTGTAGAAACATATAATAAACGCTGCCAAAGGCAGCGGGAACCCGAAACAGTTGGCTAAAAGTATTTAAAAAAATGCATTGTTACTGTATTCTGAACTATTCTGAAATTTTCAAATGTCTAGCTAATCGAGAAGTTAGCTAAAAGTAAACTTTCTTTCAAATCATATAAACGCTGCCGAAGGCAGCAGGAACCCGAAACAGTTGGCTAAAAGTACTTTATAAAAGGAATTATAATCGTGTTCTGAGCTATTCTGAAAGTTTTAAATGTCTTGCTAGTCGGAAAATTAGTTAAAAATCGATTGCAATAATTGTACTGGGCAAAAACCCGCAAATAAGAATCGAAATTAATAAAAATATGGTAAAAATAATTTAGTAGCGAGATAGACCTGACATGTTTTTCTTATTTGATTTTAAATTTAAATTTCGTTTTTTAATTAATAATATATATAAATATATATTTAAAAAAAGAAAGGAAAAGAAATGCTATACATTTCATGTGTTTTCTATCAAGGAAATTTAAAAAATTGCATTAATTAAAAAGAATAAAATATGATCTTCTTGTCCACTTTTGAATGAAATTAAACCCAATATTTTTTAAACATTAAATATTTTATTCACAATGTTTACGATAACTCTTTAACTTTATTTATTTTTTCCAAAAAAGAAAAAAAAAAATGCAATTTTGAACTTAAAATTGAATTTAATAGCTGAGTTTCTAGATGGAAATATGTAATTTATCTCTAAATCGTGAGAATGTTGTCGGTGAGTATGTGCTGCCATCTAGCAGTAGTTTCGGTTTTTAAGTGTTGCTTCATGTTACATAGGAACTGAGCGGACTTGGAAGGCATTTACTAAAAGAGGCTATACTGGAATAAACATCATTAATTATATTTCTACTCTGAAAACTTCGTAAGTTATTCAAAACGTACGATTTTCTTAACATGGCAGAATATGGCAAAATTTCGCGTAAAAATATCATAAGTAATATTTCATCGTAAGAATATCAGACGATGTTTAAAATATCACTTATGATACTGAATTGATTATGATCATTCTAATTGGAAAACTTTGTAAATTTTTGGAATTTAGGATTTTCTTAATACGGCAGAATAAAGCAACATTTCACATAAACTTCCATTATGAAGTTCATTGTTTTGAAGTGCTATAGCACGAAAACTAAAATACGAATAAATTGATTATAATGTTAACCAATAGTTTATACTAATTTTCAGGCACCTATAAATTCTCTTTTTTTTTTTTTCAGACAAATGATGCACTTGGAAGTAGCTTCAACTGGGTCTATTTTGTACCTCTTATTATTATTGGATCGTTTTTTATGCTCAACTTAGTTCTTGGTGTTCTTAGTGGGTAAGTTCATTTGTATACGAAAATCTATATTTTTATTTTTTAATTATTTATCACTATTAAGAGAAATAATATATTTTTTTTTCTTTTGCATTTTTATAAGTGAATCTATAATAAATTCAAAATGTCTCAGAAAAAAAAAAAAAAAAAAAAAAAAAAAGCTTTACACAGTTTTTAATAAATAAATACATAAAAAATAAATAAACAAAAATTAAGCATTAAACGTTAAGTCATTAAACTTTTAATCATCATACTTGCCAACATCCTAATTAATATTACGTAGTGTTGTTAGTCCCGCTCTTTCTTTCACACCAGTAAATTTTTAGATTAATATTCTCCAAATGCAGTTATGATTAAATAAAAAGTAAAATACTCTAAAAAGATACTGGTGTGAAAAAAAAAAGAGGGCGTGGCTAACAATACTACTGAATATTAATTAGTATTGTTGGCAAGTATGAATCATACGCAATTTTACCGCCATTTTTACATGCATCTTCCAAATTATAATTTATATTTTTCTCATACCTAACAATCAACAATCCAATATATTAACTAAAAATACATCTTAAATTCCAATATTTAAAAAAAAATTAAATTTATCATTATCTTTAAATTGCTTCTTATACCTGTCACGACTTTTTCAAATTGATTTCATTTATTTAAACTGAATATATTTCAAATGAGTTATATTTTAATTAATTACATTTGAATTACAAATAATAAGGAATTGTTTTAATTCATTTACTAACAAGGGACACACACGAACTGTGACACGCTGATCGTAACCAAACTTAACAGGTAGTTAACACTTTCACGACCGCATGTTTTTGTCTTTTTGACAGTAAGGTCCGCCTGTGGGCGTTATTCTCCCAAGTTATAATATTTCAGAAAAAATACTTCTATATTAACATTTATATTACAAATGGATATACATTATAATTATATTCTTCCAAATCAACATATTTGTATCCAATCCACGTTATATTTGACCGTACAAATTTGAATATTGGGTATATTCTTAAGAAATACGTAGCATACAAATCGCGTAAGAAACGCCCACTGCTGGAGTTACAGATTTTCAAATGAAGTGATTCTACGTCAGCGGTCGCGAAAGTGTTAAAGGGGACGAAGATTTACACTCTTACCAGTTGTACCGGCAAGCGTTACTTCAGAACGGAGATATATGTGTTCGAAGTTGGAACTTTTTTTTTTTTTTTCTTTTCAATATTGTGACGTCATTCAATATAGCTATTTGAATTTTCTATTTTTTCTCCACCAAACACGCGCTGTTGATTTATTTATTTAAATTGTATTTCAGATTGCTTGCAAGGAAGAATGTAGACGTAAATGTTTGGAAAATTCTAACGAAATAGACCTGAAAATATCCACCCACCAAGTTTCTATTAAAAACTAGTTTGTTGTGGCCGCTACAAAACTTTCTACTATATTTTTCTATATAAATTCATTCATAAACTATTTATTAATATTTATTAAAAGTATTTACGATAAGAAAGCAGACGATTTTGATGCCAGCAATGTAATCATAATCATTCTCAGTATTAGTAGTAGCTATTTTCACTATTATTAACTGCTTTATACGATCCATGTTAACATCAATTTATATAATTTGCAAGATAGGGGATGATACCAGTTCGTACTCATCTTCGAGAAAAGCTGCTGCCCTAGGCAACGGAAAAGCAAACTTATCGCGGCCATATTTAGGCCTAAATACTCCCATGCCGTTTGTTCAACTTACGGAAATATACTTATAATTTGTTTTGTATCGCATCTATTCTTTTTTATTTCCTCTAAAACCTTCAAAAACTGTCCAATTGTAATGTTTAAAGCTCCAAATTAAACGTAACGGATCACCTGCTATTATAAACAACGAAATAACAGATAAAAACAAACCAAAACTGTTACCATTCAGAAAATACAAATTCCAAATGAACGACTCTTTGAGGGTTTCATTAAAAAAAACTCTTAAAATATTTGTAAAAGCTTATCAAAGCCTTTAAATATTTTTTTTGTTCCATTGTTTGTTTACATCTTATACTATTAAGTGAGCAATATTTGTATATATATTTCACTGTTCTCGAAAACGGTAGCTCGGACAGTCACGAGATTTAACACAAAGGTGCCCCCCGAAGGGTCATTGTGCACATCGAAGTCAGATTTTCGAATTTTTGATTAGTTTTTTCTTAATTAATTAAAATGTGAAAATAATAACCTTCTAATTTTTGATAAATAAGCCATTTAAATTTTATCCATAATTTAATTGTTGCCAATTTTTTTTTCGACAGAATAATAATTAAAAAAAAAAAAAAAAAAAAACGTACATTTATTTAAAATGAGGAAAATAAATCAGGAAGATTAGAAAATAAATTAGAAATATCAGTCGTATCGTTACAAATAAGATGCTCGGACAATTAGATTTTTTTTTAAATTAACTAAAGTATGAAATTTAGGTGGCAACAGCAGAAGATTGTATGGAAACCATTAGGAGGAAAAAAAATAAAAAATCTGCTTCAGATTAAGTCACATGTTTTTGAAGTGGGATTAAAAATTGCAGTTTTCAAATTCTTTTAAATTTTCTCTCACGAACACAAAAATATAATATACAGCCTGTACCCCACAAGACCAACTTGCATTTCAAATTTCATCAATTTTTTTGGTTAAGTTACATCTTTTTTTTTTTCAAATTAAGTTTTATTCTAACTTCGAAAAGATTTATGTGATCATAGATATAATAATACATATAGACCTATCATCCCCATATTATCGTGCAAAGATTTTTGATGCCGAAAAAAAAGCTTTGGAATCAGCCATTAAGTGGTATTGAAAAAAAAAAAGGGAAAAGAAGAAAAATGAATTTTAAACTATATCTAGAGTTTTTCATTCACTTTTAGTAAATAAATTATTCATGAATTTTATTTGCTGAAATATTCGTGTGTACTCCCGTGTGTATTCCGTGTGTACTCCCGTGTGGGGAAAGACTGCCATATTTTGGTAAAATCGCCGTCTTTTCCCGAGTGAAAAGGAATCCCTTTTTTCTCCCCAATGATTAATCTATACATTATTACTATATCTATGTATGTGATACGATACATTAAGAATTTGGGTTTTAAAATTTTTTTTTTAAATAGATTAAACTCTATGAACCATATTTTTATTTTATCAGTTTCATTAATAGATCCTGCTGGGCGATTTTTTAAATTTTGGTGTTGAAGTACACCGAACGTTTTTCGACAAGAAGTTTAATATAGCAACAGCCATTTTAATCTAAGTAGCGCATCAAATATATAAAAACATAAATGATTTATTTTTACACAAAATTTACAGAAAAAATGCAGTTTTAAACATAGGAAATTTATTTCAACAAGCACTATTTTAAACCTAAAAACCATTAAAAATATAAGCAGAATATGAAGGATTCTTATGTATAAACAAAAAAGAGTCTGATAAAATTATTAGCAAAACAGTCTTCCCCTTTTCATACAAAAAAAAAAAAAAGAATCCATCGCTAATATGGCGACAAAAATTCAAAAGCCGCTAATGGAGCGACATAATAAAGTTGTGTAGCACGATAATGTTTACCTATTTATTTATTTTTTATATAATAATCACTATGCTAATTTATCATACAAACAAATGAGCCTCTGTGTGTTTCTGCACTTGCACGCTGTCGAACAGAAATATTTGAATAATTCAAATTAATAATTAAATAAATAAATAAAAATAAAAATATGTTTAATGGGAAATAAACATAAAAATAAACAGATCGGTTGTCTAAAATACGGCAGAACTAGCGCTCATAGCATATTGTTACAAGGGATTAAGTCTTATTGTTACAATGGATTAAAATTCTAAAATGGTGACGAAAATTCAAAAGTCGCCAAAGAGAACTATATTAAGGCTGTACTATCAGGTTTACAAAGCATGAATTATATATAAACACAAAAAATTAATTGTCTCATGTGACAGACGTAGCCGGTCACAGCATATTGTAATATTTGGCGTGAAATTGCTGTCATTTTATGGTTGATTGGATAAATAAAACAAACATAGGAAATAATGTAAAAGCAAATATTATGTGCACCACGTATAATGTTGTTCACCTGTAACTGGGATTTAAATATAAAAGGGAAACTCCAATTTTTTCGATACTATCTATTTCGAAACTGTTATATAATAAGCACATAAATGGAAGCTCATTGGAAAACCATTGTCGCAGGTAATAGGGACAAGCGCCCGAGTTGCAGTGGATGACCAAATCGCTGCCGAAGGCAGTAGGGACCTGAAGCGAGCTTTTGAACAATTTCAGTAATTTATTTTATTTTATTTTTATAAAGCTATATAGAAAAGCGTTTCCTTTAAATTTAGTGACCAGCGAAGTGGGCAAAGCCTGCTAGTTTATAATTAAGTAAGCTTACGACATACATACGAAAATACCTACATAGGAATGCATAATACATATGGAAGTATTTTCTATGAATTAAACTAATGTTAGTAATTTTAATGATTTATCTTCATTGAATTTCATGAGTAGGGACAATATTCCTGTGACGTCACCGTAGGTAAAATCGCCGAACACGTGGCCGATATTTTGTAAACAAATTAGATTCAAGATGACATTTTATTGTTACGTAATAACATTTTCCTAAATATTTCTGCAGTGAAACTTAATGTTCAAACAAGAACAAAAGTGAAATGTAAACAACTGAATCGAATGATAAAGTTAAGACTATTCCATATCGTAAAGTTGCAGAACATTTTATGTATATACACACACACATACATACATATACAGGGATGGAACACGGGCGCAGTATTCATACCGGAATCTGTTGAAGAAATTTATCTACCTATAATATCGTTGATTTAAGAGGTAGAAAATTTTCTTACATTGATAGTGGTATGAATTCTGCGCCCGTGTTCCATCCCTGCATGTATATAATGAAAAAAAGATTAATAAGAACATTTTATACACACACACATATATATAGACATCAAAGCTTAAATAAATAGAATTTCAATCACTTTAATAAAGGAATTTACTAAATGGAACATCCATTTAAATTTGTTAACATCGCCACAGTTCACACGGCAACTTTTAATATTACATATGTTGATTAATATTAAAGTATATTACTAAAACTTGATTAAAAACAAAACAAAGTTATCACTATATCACTCTTCCTTCAATTTCATATAATCTGTAACTCTTAGAAATAGTATTGCAAGATAAAAATTTGCAAGCCACAATGCTTTGCTATGGTAGAGTTGAGAATTGTTTACCGAAAACAGCTGATTTTTTATAGTCTCGAACCCAAAGGAGGAATATGCTCCATTCATCATTATTTATATGAATCATTCATGAATAGTGATTCATATCAATGATTCAAATATTGATATTGTTTCTGTTTGCAGCCGGTTTTTGAGTGTTTTTGAATCATTTTTTGACATTTTTACTGTGGAAATTATTCATGTTGTTTTGTTTTAGTCAGAAAAATATTTTATTTTTCAATGTACAATTCCCATGATTAAATGTTACCAGAAAATGTAGATATTTTGGTAGAAGTTTAGGCTTTTTGCTACGAACTTTAATTTAAAAAGAAAAATAAGGCCTGTATTTTTTGTCAACTAACAGTTTTTTTATTGTCATTCATATTTATTGATCGGGTAGATTTTTTTTTTTTTTTTTTAATCTCAGAACGAAAATTATAAAATAACGAAACACATTTGATGCTGCCATCTACAAACAAAAATTGAAAATATATTTAAATGATCACATACATTTAAATGGTCACGTCTTCATGATCTAAACATTGTTTTGAAGATTTATCGTTCACATTCCGTCATTTTTGACGGGATTATATACTAGTGTTATATAATAAAATAGGAATTAAATAAACTTTTTAAAATTCTAATTGAAATCTCTCTTGTTTAAAAAAAACACCATGTTATTTTTCAAATCTTTTAAATAAAATAAATTCTACAGTAAGAAAAATATGTACGTGCCGACGATTAGAGAAAACAATTTAAATAAATAAATTAACAGCGCATGTTTGGTGGGGAAACGGAAGGGAAAAGTCAAATAGCGATATATTGAATGATGCAACAATGTATGCTGCCAGATTAAAGGAATTTTTTATTCAACAGCCACCACTAAATTTTAATTGTAACGAATAAAAATTTCCTTCAATCTGTCAGTATTGCTCAGAATACTGGGAAAAAAATAGTTCCAACTTCGAACATCAATATTTCTGTTGAGAAGTAACGTTTGCCGATATAATTTGGTAGTAGTGTAAATCTTCGTGTCCTTTAACTACTTGTAAATTTTGGTCTCGATCGACGTGCCACAGTTCATGAGTGTCCCTTGTAAGTAAAATTTCTGGTGACTTTATTTTTTATTTGTAGCATAGACAGGGCCTGATTATCCAAAAGGCTCAGGAAGCACAAGCTTCCCCTCTAAAATTTAAGAGGAGGCCCCATAAGGATTAAAAACATGGTCTTGAATTTTTTATTTCATATTTTCACACTGAGATTGAATTTTTCTGAGAAAGGTTACCTAAAACAAGGCAAAACACTCACTATTTCGGGAAAAATTTATTATTTAACCTCAAAAATCTGAATGTTCTTAATTAAAAAGTTGTACGATTTTAATGTTCTGTGTAGAAACCACCCAGATGTATGAAAAAATAAATGAAAATAATAAACACACTATTTTTTGGTCTACAACTTTTTTATATTACAATATGTAACAGGAAAACAAGATTTTCCGAAATGAAAGGGGGCCCCGAAATGATGCTGAGCTTCCCCTAGCTTCAAAGCTTAATCTTTCCTGAGCATAGATACTAAAAACAATGTATAACTTTAGTACAACTAATTTAAAATCTCTTTATTAAAAATATCCAATTAGTTGAAAGATTACTTCTGAGATTTCGACTTAATATTCGTAGAGTAACTAATTGGATAATTTTAATAAGGATGTTTTGAATTAGTTGTACTAAAATTATATATTGTTTTTAGTATCTATGATACAAATAAATCATTTTATACAATGTAATCTACCTGAAAATTAGGCTTTATTTTTATTTAAACTTAAAAACTGAGAATTTTCGTAGCTGTATCATCTATTTATTCTAAAAATAATAATATTTGTTATTATTATTATTATTTGAATAATTACGAATATTTGTTACGACACTGCAAAAAATAATCGTTCAACGTTTCAACAAAAAAGAGGACTAATTAAGCTAATTCAGTTGCAATAAATATTTGATGCTGCGTTTCGCGATTTAGTGGTACTTACTATTAAAATGGTGAAACGCAGCGCACCAAATTAAAAAGAAAATATTAGTTGCAGCTAAATTGGAACGATTTTTCTTGTGAAACATACGTATTCAGTTTTAACAGGGTAATTAGGAAAATGCATTTGTTTGAATAATTGATTTTTAAATTTTATTCATTTATATATATATATATATATATTTTTTTTTCTTTTCTTTTTAGTGAATTTGCTAAAGAGAGAGAGCGTGTGGAAAATAGACAAACTTTTTTAAAACTTAGAAGGCAGCAACAGTTAGAAAAAGAATTGAATGGTTATGTTGAATGGATTTGTAAAGCAGGTAAGAGAGAGACTTTTTGTTAAAATATCATAACTGCCAACTTGTACGTTTTTATAGAAATTTTTAATAATCTTTTTAGCCGTTTTCTGCAATTAATCACAATGAATTTCTTTTTAAGAAATACTCCTGTTAAAAATCGTACAAGTTAGCACCTATGCAATATCATTTAAAAGTCTTGCAAACATAACCTAAGTTTTTATCAAATACAGAAACGACGATTTTTAAGAAATTATTGTCTGATTACTAGATTTTTATGATGCTTTATTTTTAAAATTTTAACTCCCAAAGCTTTTGCATTAGTATAAGAAAAATAGCCTATAGGCAGAGTTGCCAACTTTTATAATTTATTCCTGAGCAATTTTACCCACCCCCCTTATTTTCGCACTGGAAATTTTGTAGAATTTTTCGCTTTAATGCGTGACAACGATTAAAGAAGAAAATCATTCTTCAAAATTTTCGGTATGAAAAAAATGTGGATCCGCATTAAATTATAAAAGTTGGCATCTCAGCTGTATGTTAAAAAATAATCTATCCACTCTATTACTAATTATCTACTATCTAATTATCTACTCTTTAATTTTACTTAAAATTGAAGTACAGAAGGTCGCTCATACTTTATGGGAACAATGTTGATAGTTAAATTTTAGAAATTAATGTCGTGTGTTTTGAAGCGATTAGCCTCCATTTGATAGCTACTTTACCCCAATCATCACCGGTCGTCATTCAATATCCGTTCAACGTTTTTAAGCTTCCCCTATTTTTTTTTTTTTTTTTTTTTTTTTTTTTAATGATCTTTTAAATAAACCGAAAACGCAAAAGTCCATTTCAAAAGCGTCAGTTGATTTTCCAGTTATTTTATTAACCCTTTAACTACGGTTGTCGTCAATAAACGATTTAGCAAGGTACGTCATCAACAGAGGATTCGTGCTATTTAACATTTTCATGTCCGCCTATTTTTAACCCCGCCTTTTGACGTTGTGCTAAAGTATTACGTTACAATAATTGATATTGCAGCAAATTTTTGAGATTAAATAGGATAGTGGTTATTCTTATAAAATAGTGGAGGAAGGGGAAATAACCTTGTGTGTTACTGACACTACATTTACTGTGGAATTACTAAAAAGTTAATCTGCAGTCCCGGTAAATAATCTTACTAAGCCTTTTCCATTAAAAAATTAATATAGGTCGAAGCTTTTTTTTTTTTTTTTTTTTTTTTTTTCTGTTTGACGTTTTAGTTGTGTATAACTTTTCCTGTAGTTAAAGGGTTACGTGGGATACACTTTATTCTGCTTCTGTTTTTCTGTTTGCTAAATAAACATCAGTTGACATCAACATATGACTATACTGACAAAATTACAGTAGCTTTATAATGAATTCGCGTTCAAAAAATATTACAAAAACCCAATTATGGAGGTATGTTTTTTATTCTATACAAATTTGGAGCAAAAAGGTAATAACTATTACAAATAATTTCATTGTTAATTTTTTTTTTCAAAACGTAGAAAAATGATTTCAAAATAGGGCAGTCCTCAAAAAGGTAATAACTATTATAAATAATTTCATTGTTACTTTTTTTTCAAAACTTAGAAAAATGATTTCAAAATAGGGCAGTCCTCAGGAGAAAGCATTGTCGATATGAAGTTCAACTTTATGATTGTGCGTCAGTGGTTAAGTTTTATTTATCTCGTTACAGAAAAAAAAAAAAATTATAGCTGACAACTTGCACGGTTTTTTTTTTTTCTCTTTGCCACAGGAAATTTTAATAGAAATTCATACATTTCAAAGATTAAAAAGTTGAAAATTTTTCTTAAAAAGTGGTGTTAAAAAACTGTATAATCTGGCAGCTAAGAAAAATGTTTTGAGATGTAGTATAACAGTAAATTTCTGTAGCTTCAGAAATAAAATTTTCTGTAGAAAAGTTACGGTTTTCATTTATTTACAATGTAGTTTTGAAACAAAAGTCCGATCATTTGAACAAATCGTAGAAGAATGTTGCTGCTTTAATTTAGATTATTTTTGTTTTAAATAGAAGAATTTTGTCTGTAGATGTACAAAATTTATTTTTTGTGACTACAGTTATTTATCTATCTATAATAATAAAAAGGAAGATGTCTGTCTCTCTGTCTGTCTGTCTCTCTGCCTTTGTGTCTGTGCATCTATACGTTCAGCCCTTACTGAACGTAGAAGTACAAAATTTGACATACGGTTGCTCAGGAGCCTTCCCGAGGGGCTCCTGAAAACAGAATTTAAAATTTTTAATTAGTTCCGGAAATATTAATTAAAACGCCAACCTATGTCTAATTAAAAAGCCAGCGGTTTCACCAAGCGGGACTTTCCCAAAGTCAGAAATTTCGAATATCATAACATGGTGAACAAACAGGTTGTTTCAGGTACTAAAACGGGAAGATGGCGCCGCAGGCGCTACCGAGTGGGAATTTACTGCGATTAAATTTTTCAATAAAGCTATTTTCACTATATGTCAATAAGCTGTAGTTAGACCTGAAACGGAAATAAGACACCGCAGGCACCACCGAGCGGGAGTTTTGTAAAGTCGGATTTTTCAAGGATCGTGAACTAGCTAGTCGCCGAAGGCGACTAGTAAGTAATAAACATAAAAATATCGATAATTAGGTCATTATTATAGTGAATATTTAAACATTAAAACTCAAGACCTACTTTTTGGACAGTTCATGAAAGAAAATTAATGTATTAATGTACTTTATTTTGGTCTTTATTAAAATGTTTTTAACACTTTCGTGACCGCTGACGTAGATTCACGTCATTTAAAAATCTTTAACTCCACCAGTGGGCGTTTCTTTCGCAATTTATAAGCTGTTTATTTCTTAAATATATAACCAATATTCACATTGCTACAATGAAATATACTATGGATTCAAATACTTTGATTAGAATGAATATAATTATAACGTATATCCATTTCTGATATAAATGTGAATGCAGAAAATTTTGTTCTGAAATATTGTAGCATGGGAGAATAGCGCTCACAGGCGGACCTAACTGTCAAAAATTAAATATCGTGCAGTCACGAAAGTGTTAAAATCGTAATTAATATTCTGTAGTACTGTTAGTACCCACCCCTTTTTCTACACCACTTAACTTTTAGATTAATTCTTTCCAAGTGTAATTACAATTAAATAAAAAAAAAAAAAAATCTGAAATAAGACTAGTGTAAAAAAGAAAGAAAAAATCTGGAGTGACTCCACTTGACTTTCCGAACATTGAGTAATTAACAGTTTTGTAGATAAAGTAAAGAAAGAGGAGTTGTTAAACAAACAAAAGAGAGAAAAACATAATAGAGTGTTTGAGTATTTTTCTCCATCTATTACACGGTGTTTTATTTAACGCTACTGAACTTTGAGCCCATAGATCATAATGATAAAGAATTTTTCGTTGTGTCCCTGTAAAAACCTATAAATGCTAAATTCACCAAAATGCTTATAGTTAGTGCAACAGTGATTTATAATACTCATATAAATTTTCAGCTCAATTCAATAAGGCGTTTAGATGCTATCGTACTTTTAAAAATTTAGTCCCATAGGCCATAATGATAAAGAATTTTTCTTTGTGTCCCTGTAAAAAAACTGTAAGTGCTAGATTCACCAAAGTCTATACAGTTAGTTCAACTGTGATCTATAACAACATGTGTATACATTTTTTGCTCAGATTAATAAGGCGTTTAGGCGCTATCACCCTTTTAAAAATTTGGTCCCATAGGCATAATGATAAAGAATTTTTCTTTGTGTCCCTGTAAAAAAACTATAAGTGCTAGATTCTCCAAAATCTATACAGATTGAGTATTTGTGACCTATAATATGTGTATAAATTTTTTGCTCAATTGAATAAAGCGTTTAGATGCTATCGCACTTTTAAGATTTTGCTCCCATAGGCCATAATGATAAAGAATTTTTCTTTGTGTCCCTGTAAAAAAACTATAAGTGCTAGATTCACCAAAATCTATAGGGTTCGTACTATGGTGACTTACAATATGCGTACCAACTTTCAGGTTAATTGAACAAAGCGTTTAGACGCTAGCGTGTTCACTCACAGACATACACACATGCACACATACACACACACATACATACATCATCGTAAAAATAGTGAAAACGGACTCAGGGGACCTCAAAACGTATAGAAACATCAAAATCTCGAATTCGGATTTTTGACATGATTACAATACTTTCCTCACTATAGTGTTCGGAAAGTAAAAAAAAAAAGTGGGTTTTATGGATTATTAATTAGGATGTTGTTGGCAGCTATGTATATGTGCCAAAATTTACTTTTTGCAACAATATTTCGTAACTGGAAAATTGGTAATATCGTTCTTATTATAATGATTACACAATCATTCATCTAATAATATTTGAAATTATTATTAGGGAGCTCACTTTAAATCTATAACTTTTCAGTAATCAGGCTCATAATGTTTTATGCATTTAAATTTCTGAGATTTTTTCACAAAGACAAATTTAAATAAGGCTTGGTTAAAAGTAATGCTTGAAGTCATAACTAATATAAAAATATGCCATAGAGTTTTATTTCTGTTGTATTTAAAAATTTTATATCATATAACATTTCAAAGTACAACGATGGCCATCTAGACGCAAGAAAGTGATAGAGATACAACGGATTTTTCAGCATTAATATTTTGTTTTTCTTTGAAATACTAGTAGCTTAAATACTCGATTATTTAACTACTAATCAACAAATTCTGTTTCTCAAACCTGATTTCTAAAATATGTGATCATTTCACTGGAAATCAAAGAAATTTCTGCTTTAAGGATGTCTAATTTAACAAATAGGCCATGTTTTTGCATGCCTTTTTCTGTAATGTGCGATCATTTCACCTATATTTAACTTAATTTACATTTATTTGCAAAAATAAGCAACATATAAGTGGCCAATTAATTTTATCGAACCTTATAATGGTCACAAGTGTGTGTGGGTGTGTGGGTGGGGGAGGGGATGGCGAGTTGTGTTTAGTATTTTAAATCATCACTTTTTTTTTCTTTTTTTTTTTTTTTTTTATCGCCGGAGCGAATAACGGGTGGATTTTTTCAAATCCATGAGTTTTGTAGTCCTACGGAATTGCGATAATTTTAATATCTGTCAACGTAAGTTTTTAGGTTTTTTGTCTGGGTTTTAGACCATTTTTGAAACATTTCTATAAATATAGGAGGCTTTTATAACAAATTAAAATCTGTAGAAGACAGATTTATTAGTACGAAAGAACTATTTTTACCGACAACAAAATTTTGTCGTCACAATTTTACCTTAGACAATTTGAAATAAAGCAGGAAGACCAAAATATGTAATAATAATAAAGAGAAAAAGCTCTCATTTAAAAATAATTTCAAATTAGAAAAGAATTTAATTTTACTTTATTTTTTAATGTTTTATTTTTCAGCTTTAAAAAAAAAAAAAAAAAAAAAAAAAAAAATGTTTCTACTTCAGAAAAAAATATATTACAGATCATTAATAAGCTTCCCCTAATACTTGATTAAAATAGGCTTAATTAACCCCTCTCAGCCCACTAAAAAACGCAGAAACCTGAATCATGCTGCCATCGATAATACAAATACTAAAATGTCAAAATTAAGCATTAGTAACCCAGTTAAACTAACAAACAAATTTGATTCTTTAAATGAGGAAATTCTTGATGAAAAAAATATGCCTACTAAATCTGATGAACCAAATTACAAATTTAAACGTGTTACCCCACCCAAAACTACGCATATCACGATTAGGAAACTCCCGAATATTGAAAGGAATAAATTACTTGCTACTCTCGAACAGGAATGCCATTGCAAATTTACTATTACCCCTGCGGGAGATTTCTTAAAAATCTACCCGGACACTCCTGCCAATTATGAAAAAATAGCCCAATAATTAGACGAATTAAATCAGGAATATTATGTTATGCCCTCTAAGAAAGAATACGTACCAACATTAAAAGTCGTTGTCAGAGGTCTCCATTGGACACTATCCCCCCCCCCCCAGGAAATTCTGGAAGATATAAAAACTAAAGGATATGAACCATTTAAAGTTGATCAATTGGTCTCTTTTAAAACCCGAAATTACTTCCCACTCTTCAAAATTGACCTCCCATTAAATGAAAAACCGAAAGAAATTTTTCTCGAAAACAGACTATTGTACTACGCTGTCCAATTAGAAAACTATAAAGCCCCATCCCGCACAAGACAATGTTATCGCTACCAACTTTATCATCACCACGCCAAATCTTGTAAAATGTCCCCACGATGTGTCAGATGTGCTGTGGTGAACATGAAAGGAAAGATTGCCCCATCCAAGATCAAAAAATAGCTAACCCTAAATGCTGCAATTGTGGCGGTGACCACACAGCAAATTGGAGACTCTGCCCTAAATTTCCCGAAAATAGAAAACAATTCACCCCTAAATTAGTTAACCCCCAAATCTCTTACTCTAATATCGTCAGCCCCCAATCCACCCTTCCCGCTTCGGGACTTTCAAAACTTAACCCTCTCCAAATATTATCTGAACTTTCTGAACTTAGCACCATTCTAAACGAAATTGCGAAAGAATTTAATGTCCCCAACTTCTCCAGTCTAATCGTTTCACTAAAAAGCACACAGCAAGAAATAAAAAACCAAACTGATCCCGCTGCTAAATTAAATGTCCTTCAAAAAAATTTTTCCCATGGTCCTTCAGCTGAATAATGGCTTTTAAAAATTCTCTTTGTGTTGTTTCCTGGAACTGTGATGGAATTCCTGGTAAAATTCTTGAGCTCATAGAATTTTTAAAGGAGCTAAATCCTGATATTTTTCTTTTACAAGAAACCCACCTTAGACCTGGAATTACTTTCAAAATTCCAAATTACACTATTATTAGGAATGATTATGATAACCAAACTTCTCACAGACTCATGCGTGGCACCGCCATTGGCGTCAAAAATAATCTCGATTTTATTCCATTTTCTTTACCGGCAATCGAACTTGTCAACGCTAATGCTATCTATTACTCTTATGCTTCCTGGAACCCCTCCTTTGACCTTTTTCTCGGTTTACATCCCTAATTGTGAGAGCATTCCTATAATTAAAAATGAAATAGAAACTCTTCTGTTTTCTGACAATAACCTTTCTCATCGGTGATTTTAATGCCCACCATACTTCTTGGAACTGTGCTTCAAATTCTACTTATGGCATTGGTATCTTCAACCTCATTCAAAATTCTGATGTAGACATTCTTTTTCCGGACTCCCCCACCCATTTCACTAATTACAGTAGTAGTACCATTGATTTTGGCATCTTCCATGGATTTTACTATGAAAAAATGATAGAGTCTATTCCAGCACTCTCCTCTGATCATAATCCAATCAAAATTCATATTCAAATCCGTACTCCCAAAGACCCCCCCCCCCTTATCTCATTAATAAAATCACTTGGTCCAAATATCATAAAATCCTTAACGAACTTCCTCCCGATTCCCCCCCCCCCCCCATCAATAGCACTAATGACATTAATCTCTTGGTCGATACAATTACTAATCAAATTCGAAGTGCTATTGAAGGTGCTACTACTAAAATTCCAAATAATGAGTTCTATAAAAACGATCCCAATGTCTGTAATCTCATCAAAAACAAAAATCGCGCTAGGCGCAACTGGCAACGTACGCATAGGCTTGTTGATAAAACAATCATGAACAGAGCACAGCAAGATCTCAAAAACTATTTGTACAAAAAAGGCAAGAAAACTGGAAGAATTACTTAGAAAATCTTTCACCAGTTGACTGTTCCATCTGGAAAGCCGCCAAGATATTTAAAAATAAAGTTCAAAAATTTCCCCCTATCCTTATTCCGAATTCTAATTTCTATGCGTACTCCAATGATCAAAAAGCTGATGCTATTGCCATTCAATTTGAGACTCAGTTCCAGGGAAATCCTATTATTAATTTTGAAACCGAGAGAGAGGTCAATATTAAAGTTAAAAGATTCTTGAGTTCTGACATCAATTCCCCACCCTCCAGGCTCATCGATGCTGATGTAATCAAAGAAATTCTAAAACTTAAAAATAAAAAATCCCCTGGCATCAGCACTATCACTAATGAAGCACTCAAGAATCTTCCACGTTCCTTTATTCCAAAAATCACCCATTTAATTAATAATATCTTCAATTTTTGTTATTTTCCTCATGCCTGGAAGACGGCTATTATTGCCCCTATCCGCAAAGCTGGTTAACCCCCCGAGAAGGCCTCCAGATACAGACCCATCTCCTTTCTAAATTCGCTTAGTAAACTTACCGAGGTCTTCATTGCTCGACAACTTGATCAATTCATCAAAGATATCATGAAACCAGAACAATTCGGTTTCAGGAACAATCTTTCGGCCACCCATCAAGTCTATCGTCTTGTCGAGTACATCACCACCAACAAAATTCAGAAGAAAATTACAGCAGCCGTCTTCCTTGACATTGAAAAAGCTTTTGACAAGGTCTGGATTGCCGGTTTTATTTTTAAATTAATTAACTATAATTTTCCACCCCCTCTTATTAAACTTATTTTCTTTTATTTACTAGATCGTTATTATCATGTTAGGGTTAAAGATAAGCTTTCTAATAACTACTTTGCCCAATATGGTCTCACTCAGGGTTCCAAAATTTCTCCAAAACTTTTTAATATTTTTATTAATGAGATGCCCCATTACCCCCATACCCAATTGGCTATCTATGCAGATGACACCTGCATTTTTTCGGCACACAGAAATAGGAAATTTGCTATTACTGCTATCTCCAAACATCTTAAAATTTTAACCAAATGGTTCCAAAAATGGAGAATAGCCATTAATTACGATAAAACGGAGACCATTCTTTTTTCGGCTATGAGTCCCCAATACAGAGATAAATACGAAATTAAATTCAATAACCACTCAATTCCATGGTCTAACCAATGCAAATATTTAGGTATTATTCTTGATCAGAGACTTACATTCCAACAACACATTAGAAATACATTAGAAATTCGCGAAATAAGTTCCGACGTGCTAGAAGCCAACATTACCCCCTAATTGCTCGGAACAGTGATTTGTCGATTAGTAACAAAATGCTCCTTTATTCTTCCCATCTTCGTCCTCTTCTTACTTACGGATCCCCTGTGTGGTCATTCGCATCTAAATCCAATATCAAATTGCTTCTTCAAAGCCAAAATGCAAACACCAGACAAATTTATAACCTTCCACGTTATATACACAACTATCAAATGTATCGTGAAATTAAATTCCCACGACTTGAAAATTTTATACAACACCTTAATATTAAATTCCATGAACAATTAGAATCTATTGAGAACCAAGCTTTAAACACACGCGATGTGTATGACCACACGGATCTTGCCAATAGGCGTCGTCCAAATGTTGGAATTATTCTTTCTTCTCTTCTTTAGTTTTTCGTTGTTTTCTTGTCATCTTGTTTGAAAAAAAAAAAATATATATATATATATATATATATAAAATTTTCCATAAAAATTTGTTCATTTGTTCGTAATGCTATACTTAAACTTTCTTTTATTTTGGTTTATTATTGTAATGCTATACTCAAACTTTCTGTTAATTTCCCTATCACTATTTTTATTTAGGTTTTACTTAATTTTTTATGTATTATTAATTGTCTTTTTTCATTTTCTTTCTATCATCTTTCTCTTTGAGCTCAGAATTTTTTTTTTTTCTTGTCGTTCTGTCCGGCCTGTCACCAATTTTATATATTTTTTATTTTGTGTAAGCCATCACGAACTTGATCCAATTCTGTTACCATTTTCTGGTTCGCTGAGGTGTGGGGTCATCATTGGACCAGGGTACTCAGCACTCAGCCCCCCCCCCCTCGAAGTTGATTAAAATAATATATGTTTCTGTCGTTAAAGTGCAACTATATATGTAAAATTAATTTTTATTTATATAATCTAGCAATTAAATAAATATAACTAAAAGTTTATTATAAAGATGCCTCAAGAAAAGCTTTTTTTTAACACACACACACACAGAGCCTGATTAAGGGGGAAGCACACATTATTTATACTTACACCGTTATTTTTTAACAAATACTTTCCTGCTATAATAAACAGAAAATTCTCATTAAAAATTATTTAAAAAGAATTCTGGTGTCTAATAACGTTGAGTAAATTGGATTGTTTTACACCGTTCATTTTTTATAAAAAATATTTCCTCGTCAAAGCGTGGAATTTCTATGACATGAAGTAAAAAATAATTGTAAAGATATTCCGGTGACAGCGGAGATAATGTGTGCTTCCCCCTTAATCAGGCTCTGCACACACACATACTAAATTAAAAAAAAAGATAAAATAAAACTGCATAGAACGCATCAGAAAGAAAAGAAGAAAAGCAGCTAAAAAATAAAAATAAATAATAAAATTTTGCTCTTTTTTAATAAAAATTGAGCATTGTTGATTATTTCTTTTGTTAAAAACCGTTGTCCACTTAAACCTGCACATAAATTGTTGCACGATTTTTTAAATCGATCTTAATTATCCAAAAATTAGAAATTTATGTCTTAAGAAAATAATAATCTAGATTAAAAATTTGTAATTTAAAATTTATAATATTTCCTTAAATTTTTACGACGCCTGTATTGGAACTGATTTAAAATAAATTAAGTAAGTAACTGGAACGTTTGTTTCAATAAAGAAGTCGTTAATGATTCTGTTAGTTGTTTGTAGTAAGTTTCAACAATATGTAAGCAAAATCCAAAAACCGTACTGTTTATTTATTTATAAGAAAATAATAATGATAAAATCATGAGGATTTATTACAATAGAATACGTTTATAAAATGTGTTTAAAGTGAAACGTTAATATTCGTTCTTTCAGAAATATTAAATTTATATTTAACTTTTCAGAGGAAGTTATTTTAGCTGAAGAAAGAACAACTTTAGAAGAAAAAATGCATATTATGGAAGGTAATTATTATTATTATTATTATTACTATTATTATTATTTAAGTTATTTTTACTCTTTGTTATATTTATCTCTGTTTAAAACTTAAAAGATATTTTTGTTATTTTTAAGGAATACCTTACCATTGTTTGTTTTTTTTTTTTTTTTTTTTTTTTTTTTTTTTTTTTTACGACTACGAGTTATTATTTAATGATGAAAATAGTAATTTGCAACCAATGAATAGATGACTACAAGTAATTAATAAAAATTGCATTGCGATAATTCATTACTAAAGAGAAAAGTTGCTTTTTAAATTAAATGAGAAAGGGATGACAGTACCATCAAGGCTGTTAAATAAAAAAGATATTCCCCGTTTATTATTCTCTTTTCACTCAACGAGAAAGTACTACTGCATTATTACGTGAAGTGTGGTAGTTATTTAATACTTTTTGCATTCTGCAAATAGATTGCGCAAATATTAATCAAATGCCATTTTTTAAATAATCCATATTTTCAGAGTTGCCAACTACATTTTAATTTATTGTGGAGCAATTGTAACTCCGCCTTTCTTTCAAACCACTTTATAGAATATTTTTTTCATATACATATAACTGCGACAAAATAAGAAAAAGCGGGGCTAAGAATGCCCGGAATAAATTAAAAAGTTGGTAACTCTATTTTTGTAATCTTACACTTTTTCCGATCACATAATTTACTTGATTTTTACAGAAATCCAACTCTTACCCTATATTCAACAAGAGTTTTGCATACGGTCAAGTTTGAATTTGATTAATAACTCATAGCCGCCAACATTGCTAATTTTTAAATAAGATTTATGCACCAGTATTTTTAAAAAAGGTTGTGTCACATACATTTTTAAAGAATAAATAAAATTAAGTAAACTGAAAATAGTAATAAAAACTTTCCGGTATGAAGTCTCCTTTGAAAATAATGGAGACTTGGCATCTATGATAACTAACTTTTTTTGTTCAATTTATTATTATTATATACTCGTTATACGCGTATATACTCGCGTATATACTCGTTATACGCGTATATACTATAGTATATACTCGTTAATACGCGTCAAAACTTGACGGATCAATGGCACATTAAAGTGCAATTTAAATCTTTTCACGGCATGAAGCGTAAACTACATCTGCATTAATTGTTACCGTTAAAGCTCAAAATCCGTTAATGTGCAGATTACCTAACTAATCTGTAGATTAACTAAAATGACCCGTTAAAGTGCGGAATCAAGAATTTTCCGCATTTTAACTAGGTAATCTGCACATTAGCGGCTTCTGTATCGTTAAAGTTAAAATGTTTGTTTCGAGCCTTAGTTTTTTTACATTCACTATGACGTCAAACAGTCATGTGATACAGATACGCGAATGAGCTTCAAACATAAACTAAAATTTTTACCCCTTCCGCTCCGCTAATGATAAACGGTAAGGTAAACGCAAAATGTGGAGGATCGAAGTCATAATTAGATTTCTTATTATGACCAACACAAAATTTAAAGTAGCAAGTAAGTTATAATTGTTTTAATTTTGATTTTATTCCTTCTCTTTTTTAATTCTGTCAGTATGAGTTTGATAAGGGTCTGCACTTTATTAATGAAATCTAATCTTAATTAAAAGCTCTCTCTCGTGAAACTTCATTTTGAATTATGAATAATAAATTTACAACACAGTAATTATTTCTTCCCGAATTAAAACTATTAAATCACAACTTTTTAAAACTAATTTATTTTAAAATTGGTATTTAAATTACTATTACTTACTGGGGGAAAAAAAATGATGTATTAATCTTTAACTCTGAAAAATATTATGGCACTATTTAATAAATACTTAATATGAAATTCTTGTGCATTTTTTAGCATTTCATTACAAATTACATATATATATATTGCTTGTTTGTTTGTTTCAATTTGAAGTTTCCTTTATATATTTTATATATCATGATTATATTTATATTTATATTTTTTAAATTTTATTCACTTTTTCAGATAATTTCGTTGTAGTTTATCACATAAAATGTGTTAATATTTATTTATTTATTTTATTTTATTTTATTTATTTATTTATTTATTTTTTTTTTTTGTAAAATCAATATATTTGCTAAACTTGTACAGATATATGTACGCTGCAAAATATAGTTTAACACGTTAATCGCCACGATAATATCAGAAAAATTTTCACATGGGCCATAGTAACTTTATTAGACAATTTAGTTAAAAATGCGTGTTAAAAATGCGTGTTAAAAATGCGTCAGGCACATATGACTGACATGGCGATTAACGTGTTAATAATTACTCGGCGTATATCATATTCCTTTTAGGGTTATTTCCTAGTTAAAAATGCGTCAGACACATATGACTGACATGGCGATTAACGTGTTAATAAAGCATTGGAAAACTTTCATTTTAATTTTCATGCGTTCTAAAAAATATTAAAGCAGTTTTAATTATTTGAAGTACTTTTTAAATAATGCTTCTGATTTGTCTAATTTAATATATCTTTAGCGAATTAAAAATTGATGCATAATTAAAAAAAAAAATATATATATATTGATAGCAAAATAAGTTGTTAATGAAACTTTTTTTTATTTATTTATTTAAATGGTTAAATATTTTTATTTTGAAAAGAAATCGTTACTGTATTACAGTTTTAACATTAATTTATAAAATAAAATTTATTGAAAGCTATTAAAGCAATTATATTTCACATTAAATATACATAACATCTTCAAACTTATATTGCAAAATAAAAAAGATGAAATAAATAAAAAAAAATTAAAACACATACAGATTAAAATAAGTAAAGAAAGAAAGAAAAGAAAACTATTTTTTTTTCCGAATGAAAACTAGTATGTTGTGGCCACCACATGACTTTCTTCTATCTTTTCCTATACAAATTCACTCAGCAACAATACTTAAAAAAAAAAAAAAAAAAAAAAAAAAGTGGGACTTTGACAAAATTTTGGGTAAAATATGAAAATTATTCTAAGTTTGTCAAAACACGGAAACCGTGGGACTTTGACAAAATTAGGGGAAAAAAACAAAAATTAGTTTAAGTTTGTCAGAACACGGAAACCGTGGGAGTTTGATAGAATTAAGGGGAGAGGAAAAAAAAAAGTGGGACTTCAAATTTTCACATTTTACCCAAAATTTTGTCAAAGTCCCACTTTTTTTTTTTTTTTCCTCTCCCTCTAATTCTATCAAACTCCCACGGTTTCCGTGTTCTGACAAACTTAAGCATATTTTTGCATTTTCCCCCCCAATTTTGTCAAAGTCCCACGGTTTCCGTGTTTTGACAAATTTAGAATAGTTTTCACATTTTACCCAAAATTTTGTCAAAGTTTGTCAAAACACGGAAACCGTGGAACTTTGACAAAATTAGGGGAAAAATGCAAGAATATGTTAAAGTTTGTCAAGACACGGAAACCGTAGGACTTTGACAAAATTAGGGGAAAAAAGCAAAAATTAGTTTAAGTTTGTCAGAACACGGAAACCGTGGGAGTTTGATAAAATTAAGGGGAGAGAAAAAAAAAAAAAAAAGATTTTTTTTCTAAGTTTTTTTTTCGTAAAAAGTAAAAAAAATCGATAACTTTGTTTTAAATTATCACAGATTTATAGTTCAACCATTCGTTTTAAAGGTACTGACGAGACCTTTCGAAAGATACCCATCTTGAAAATTTTTGCCTTTATCACCCTGTTGAAAATTTAGAAAAAGCGGGATGGCAACGCAACCTGTAAGACGATTTTTACCAAAAGTTGATAGGCACTAATTTATGTCAAGGTGCAACTACATACCAATTTGTATGAAATTCTGTGCAGTAGTTCCAGAGATACAGTTGCCACAAAATTTTGTCACACACACACACACAGACAGACAGACAGACAGACAGACAGACAGACAGACAGACATTTTCTAAAAATGGTAAAATCGTGTTCTACACCTCTCAAAACGTGTAAATCCATCAAAAACCCGAAATCGAAAATTTTTACGAATCCAATACTTTCTTCTATTGAAGATAGAAGAAAGTAAAAACAAATACAACACAGCGTGCTGTAAAATTACAACACCAGAGAACTTATTTTCACTTTAACGAGTGCCTAGTAGGTAATGTGCAGATTAACGAGTGTGTAGACGGTAATGTGCTGAATATCTAGGTAATTCGCAGATTACCTAGATAATTTGAGAAATGAAACAATTTTCCTCACTTTAACGGATCACCCTAGTTAATGTGCAGATCACCTAGCTAATCTGTATATTAACTTATTTCTGCACTTTAGCGGTAACATATACATGAAATATCACTTCTCAAGCTGACTACTGAATAAAAAAAGTCCGAATCTGGCAACACTGCTTACAATCAACGGTAACAGATCACTATTTTTCATTAAGGACAACAATAATAAGTACATTTTAAGTGTAAAATCATAACTTTGATTCTGATTTTTCATTCTCATATTTGAGAAATTACCTAAATTTCTGGTAGATAAGCCGCAGGTAAGATGTGTCATTTCTCCACCAGAAATTTCATCTAATAGAGAAATCTGTACTTTTTCGAAGGAAGAGCTTGTACAAATATAAATTTATTTATCAATTGAAATTTCTGGTGCAAAACTGGATTATATAACCTGCGGGGTATCTACCAGAAATTACGGTATTTGGATTTAATCCAAAATATTAATTCATTGTATTTAAAAAAAAAAAAAAAAACTGCAAATCGGAATAAATTTAAAATTTGTTTTTACTTTGAAAAAAAAAAAAAACTTCATTAACACTTTGATAGAATCAGTTTTTAAAAACAATTAAAATTAAATTAAATTAAACTCTTATATTCAAGGACAATATCAAGAGTATTATTATGTATCATGAATTAAAAATAAATATAAAATCAAATTAATTCAAAATATTTCTTCCAAATGAAACTATTACGTATTAGGAAATTTTAAAAGGAATCATCAAATGAGAATATTTTAAAACTAAAGATTAGATAAAAATCAATTTCAAGGCTCATCTTTGAAATGCGACTACAATAGTTTGAAAATAATGTTTAGACAGAAACACGTTGAAATAGTTGAATAATGAGGGGGGAGGGGGAAACATGTATGAAATTACGCCTTCCTCCTGTGAATTGTTTATTTTTTATTTATGTGAATATCGAGCATGTAAATTTAAGAATCAAGCTACAAAAACCCATGAAATGATCACTAAAATAAGAGAAATCAAACTTTATCCTTTATTAAACCAAAGATGATGGGATTAAAATATATTGGTTAAGATAAGGAAAAAACAGGAAACGGGGGATGAGCAAAATATCTCTACGTATAATGTTCTGCTACAATACTATATTATTATTTAAATATTTTATTTGACAATAGCATGTGGTTTAAGCAAAATTATGAATTTGCTTAAAATACATTTACTACTGTGCAGTGTTTTAAAAATATAGTTAAGTGATTATTAAATTGTCATACTAATGTAAATAAATATTTCATTTCTTCAAACTAATCAATATGTAATATATAGTTTACTATTAGGGGGGCCGGAAAATAATGTCGGAAAATATTAAAAAAATGAAACCGGAAATTTTTGTTTAACAGTGTTTACATGGTACTTTAAAAATAACCATCTTATAAGTTACCTAAGAATATACTAAATTTATCCAGGATAAATTTCCGATGTCAGTATTTTAATTCAAAACGACATTATTTTCCGGTCCCCTAATACATAGGATGAAAATAAAATCTAACGAGCACTAATGACCATATTCCATTTCACTCTCAATATTGCAGTTTTGGCGCCATCTGCAGAGTTACCAACATTTTTAACTTTTAAATCAGAATTGCTGCCAGTATTTTTAAATGGAATATGTTATATATATTTTCGTCGATTAATATTACCGAAAACAGCAATAAAAATTTTCCGGTTTGAGGTCTCCCTTGAAAAACGGGAGACTTGGCACCTATGCATCTGTAAGATTTAAAGTTAAACAAACCTTTCATAAAATAAAAATCTTTAAAAAAAAAAAAAAAAATCTCAGAGGTTTTTTTTTTTTTTTTTTTTTTTTCCTTGAGATTTATAAAAAGATACAGATGTAAAATCATATAAATTTAAAAGACAAAATAACTGAATTTTAAATCATTAAAATTATTTAGAATTTTATTATTGTTTTGTGTTTTCTTTAGATTATATAATTATGATTTTATTTGTACTTGGAAATAGACTACGCTGCTTAAAAAATACATAAATAACATCTTTGCTTGAGTTTGATTTTTTTTTTTTTTTTTTAGTTCAGTTAGCATGTTTCTATACAACCCATACAAATATGCCGAAATTTACACTAAATTTAACTAATGAGTTCGATCAGTAAAACTACGAACCTGATTCCAACTTGCTATAAAAAGAATTGAATTCCGTAAATTTTATTTACCATAAACGGTGTTTATACAATTTCCTATACTATGTATACATTGAACATCTCTGCTAGTGTCTTGCCGTAAAGGTGCGGGGTATCTGGCCCCAGGAACTTAGCAAATATTCACCTCGAATGTGGTATGCTTACCAGGAAACCATCCCAATAGAGTAATAATAGAAATCAAATAAATTATGTTCATTCGAGAGGGCATAATCTAACGTGATTTTTGATGCACAAACTGTTAGTCCTTGTAAGCCCGTTCTCGAGAAATCTGTATTTAAGTTTGAGTAAAAATGTAGTAACGAAAAAGGAGTGAGAGGAGTCCCGTTAACACCTGCCAGAACCATGACTTTTATCAATTTTTAGATTCTGTTTTAGCGAATTTTTAGGCACTATATCTCGATTGAATATATTTTAAAGTTGGAATGGGCAACTGATTATTGCACCAAAGAACACGTTTGTCTCTCTATGCTCTTTCGATTTCTGCTTGTTTTGGATTTCATTCAATATTTCAGATTTCCGTAAGGCGTGGTGTTATCGATCAGGCGTGGTTATACCGATTATTTGCGAACTTTCAGAATTTATAACTCGAAAAGGAGATGACAAGGGCTGTTGTTTTATGTGTCAAAAAACATATTTCTATATGCACTTTTGATTAAAGCTCGCTTGGATTTTTTTTTTTTTTTTTTTTTTTTTTTTTTTTTAATGATTACAGTATGGGACGGTTTTCTGGTCAGCTGCTATTGTAGATATGCTAAAGTTTTAATTTAACCCGGCGAGCTATTAGTAGTAGCTGCTCTTTTTTCATGCCACTTTATTTGTAGTGAAATTGTGTTTAGCATGTAATTAGGATTAATTAAGAAGAAAACGCCTTTCAAGAAAAGTGGTGTGAAATAAAGGAGGGTACTAACAACGATCCGGAATAAATTAAAATGTTAGCATGTCTGCTGTTGAATACTTTAAACGTCATATTAAGTAACCTTTCGTACACATAACTTCCTGGACGCATTTATCTTTTATTACATTTAATTACTTTATCTTATTGTTTCCACGTTACTTTCTTTTAAGTAAAATATCTCTTCTTTAATCTCTCTACTTCATTTCGTTTTCTATCTTTTCAGATGATAATTGTTAAAGTACCATATAAATATTGTTTTAAAAAAATTCCGGAGTCGATTTATTCATTCAAAAGGACAGAATTTTCCGCTAGACTTAATATCATGCCTGCCACCATCCTTATTATGAACCGGAAGGTTTTTCAGTATGCGTCCCTTTTTAGACGCACCAATTTACTTTTAAAGTAATTATCTCCAAATGTATTACGATTAAATAAGTTTAAAATTACTCTAAAAAAAGACGGGTACTAAAAAGCTTCCGTTTATTAATGAGATGGTTGGCAAGTATGTAATATATATTTATACCATAAATATATTTACCCTTTATACCATACATATATATCATACTATATACCATACCATATCATCCATATACCATATGGTACCATATACAATACCATATTTTATACCATACCTTTATACCATACCCATTATACCATACATACCATTTACCCATAAATATAATATACTCTTTATACCATACATACCATTTACCCATAAATATATTTACCATAAATATATTATACCTATTATACCATAATGATAAAGCTGCAATGCGCATCGTATCTATTCAGCAATATGTTGTATTATTAAACAATTTCATAGCTGCCAACTGTTCCGTATATTGGATACCGGAATTTTTTATCATTAATAATCAAAGAAAACTAAACAAAATCTTGTAAAGGATTTTCTTTAAAAAAGTCGTTATGTAAAATACGGGAACGGTTGGCAGCTATTCAATTTACAAAGAATGTAAGTAGGTATCTAAGGCTCTGTATGTACGAGCTAGTGCATCCGACATTTTGTTATCTTAGGGTTCTTACGTTACCCAGCGAGTCCGTAGATTCATAACAGCTTATTTGTTTTAATAATGAAGACTTGTGTATAAGGCAGATGTATAAGAAAGTTATGTGGTGACTACATCAGATTATTCTTTTTTCTTTTTTTAATGCTAAAGAAAGCTGTACACTTTATTTTCTTCTCATGAGTAATAATTCTTACTTTAATTTGAGGCAAAACAGTGAGAAGATTTTTTCTTTTAACCCTCTAGAGGTTGAGATATATTTATTATAATAAAGAGGTGCACTCTTATATATCATCATGTGTTTTTCTGTTTGAATTTGTTTACTTGGCTTTTCTAGTTTTACTAGTGTTTATTACTACTACTATTTTTATTTACTGTCAACAGCTCGCAAGCGACATGCCAAAAGGAAGAAAATGAAAAACATGCACAGTAAAAGTACAGACGAAGATGAAGAAGATGATGATGGTAGCAAAGATAGTGATCCTGTTGGTAAGTTGTTTTAGAAAAAGAAAAAATAATTCAAGATTAAAATTAGAAATAATCCATCAAATGAATTAAATTAATGTTAGTACTGGAACTTATAACCTATTTGCGCTAAATACTTCCCTTTAAAAATTGGTCTGAAAAATTAGAATACGTACTTTATTAATGAAATTTCATGTAGCCCATTTAAGTCTCCCTCCACCGTATGGTCGTAGCCGGAACTTTTTTTCGGAAAGGACTGAGAATATGAGAAGTGTAAATTCGGAAACTAATGTTTCCTAACATTCTTTGCGATACCTTTATTTTGTATTTTATATTTTCTTACCTTCATCCAAAAGTGTTTACCCATAAAAATAAATAAAGATATAGATCAGAAATATCAGAAGAAATATATAATACAAGTCTAAAGTCTCATTTACAGCTCAGTTAGCCACATCCACGCTCCGACCCAGCTCAACCATTAAGTGCAGAAGAGATGAAAAGAATCTTCACCCATCTCATAGACATTTTCGATTGCAACGTTTTGGTTGGAAAGTGACTTCAAACAAACCAAACAAACGGTTGCAATGTTATCTTCTATTTTGTTTATACATTTTTAACTAAGTATTTTAAGCACTTTTTGCACACAATTCAATTAGAGTACTTTTTGTGCACTATTTAATTAGTACACTTATTGTGCACAACAAAATTAGTTCACTTTTTGAGCACAATTCAGCACAACACTTTTTATGCATAAGCAGAGGTGCCAAATACGCTCGGATTTGGCCACTTTTTTGCGGGGTTTTTTAGTTGGGTATAGATATATCTGCGCTGTTTGTAGTGTATAAAAATAAAAATAAAAATCGTGACAATACTGCATTTCATACACTGTTTTTTTTTTTTTTTTCCCGAAAATTGAAAAAAATAGCAACACAAACTTCTTTTTTTTTTTTTTTTTTTTTTTTTCTTTTTTCAGTAAATCTGATTTATTTTTTGGGTGTAATTTCAATATTAGCGGTATAATGCTACGAACTATTTAATTTTATTAAGATATTCATAAGAAACTACGCCATAAAAAAATTGGTAACGTTACACTCACCTATCACAAATGTTCCTGGTTTTTGGAAAAATTGTTTGAGAATAACATTTTCTCCGTGGAACGTTACAGATTTTAGTAATTAAATAGTATTTTAATGACATATCTGATTGTCATTGATATGTTCCAGGAATGTTACTGGTAAATTTGGACAAATAATTGCCCCTTATTTCCCAGAAATGTTTCGGATTATTATTTTTTTTTTTTTTTTTTTTTTTTTTTTTTTTTTTTAACAGTTTAGAGAAATAACAATAAAGCGCATTTTTTTTTTTTTTTTTTTTTTTTTTTTTAAATCAAGCGTAACTTAGTAATATTTTAAAAACAGAAAAGCAAATTCATACACTGAGTATTGATTTATAGTTTAGCTTATTTTCATAGCATTTGAAAAAACAGTATATACATAAATAATTTGCTCCAGACTTTTTATTTGACATATTAAAGTCAAATAATGCTATGCAGAATTACTTTTGCAAAGTTACTGGGGTGCCACATGAGAGATTTTTGCATATCACTATCTAAAAAAGTAGTGCTTGCCTCATTTAATCATAGAAAATTATTAATAAAGATTACTAATTGTAAATAGTGATTTTCAAAAAAGTCATCTGTGGCCACCCTGAAGACATGTAGAACATGCATATAGCATTTTTCAGTAAAGTCTGTTTTAATAAAAATTAGTAATTTCAATTGTTTTTTATATATTTGAATAAATATTGATAAAATATTTTCTAATTCTTATATGAAATTGTGATTGACTTTTGCAGCTAAAAAAGGAAAAATGAAAGGTATTGTAATTATCATAAAATAGTGAAATTATTTCTAGAAATTCTGTTTAGTAGTTTTTGCATGAATCTAGTGATGTGTAGTGATGTGTAGTAGTGAAATTTATCTGTTTATGATAGTTTTCAGTTCAGATTTATTTGTGGTAAAATACTTTTTGTATTTGTTTTGTTGTTGTTGTTTGTTGCTGACACCCCACTTTTAAAACTTAGTGCTATGTATAGTTATAGTTATATATTGTTTTTACTTATTCAAAACAACGTACATATCAAGGTACACCGTAAAAAATGGTTATAGTACAGTGTACAGTTAAAAGTAAAAGAGGAAAAGCAAAGTCTGCTGATAAAAGTAAAGAACCCCTATTCACCGTGCTGTGTTTTTACAAAAAAAAAAAAAAAAAAAAAAAAAAAAAATTGATGTAATTTTTGCAGTTTTCTTTTAATGAACAAGTACGTGCCCTAAATTATTAAAAAAAGAAAAAAGAAAAAAAATCAAATTCTTGAATTAAAAACGTAAGATACCTGCATTTTTACTTTTATTAGCAACATACGTTACGTTATTTTGGCAATACACCACCTAAATATTATTGCACGACGGTTTTCCAAATGGCGAATGGCACTTAATATTGGCAAAACTGAGGCGATTTTGTTTTCATGTGAAAGTTGCATGACACAAGATTCTAGGGATACTTATAAAACCGAATTCGGCTGTAGCACCCTTCCATGGTTTAATAAATGTAAATACATTAGCGTTAACTTGGATCAAAGCTTCACTTTCACACAGCATATATGCAGCAAAAACTCATATCAAGTTACTCATTAGAGCTCAAAATATAGCCATTTGGCAAACACATGATATGCTCTAATACAATCGAAATTGTTACATTTAAGAATAAATTTCCACTCCGAGTTTAAACAATGTATAACATTTTAATATTAACTTCATTTGGTTTTAGAATTAATTGACAACCCTGCTTTGAACAGACTAGCTACATATAACTATAATAATGTTGTTAATAGACACAGATCCAATATGAGTTTACGATTCAACTCCCTTCTTCAACCTTTTACTTGTCCATTTCTAATTCTCTCTTTTATTCTGTGCTGTCCTTTATAATGTCATAAAACTTTTTTTTTTTTCTTCTTCTAATGCAAAAACTTTCTAACTATCCCTAATCTTTCTTTGAATGATGTGATGCTATCCTTAACCGTTCCTATTCTCAGTATATTGTGTTTCTATTTCTTATGAGCTCTTTATTATTATTATTATTATTATTATTATTTTCTGTCTATTATATGTATTGTTATTATTTTTGTTTTTTCCTTTTTCTGGCAGACAATTGTACTCCTTATTTCCTCATGTTATTATACAAAGGAAGATGCGCGACATTGGCCCTTAGTGCTTTCAAGCTCTAAAATATTCGAAGTTATATTACCAAAGAATAGTATTGAAAAATTCCGGAATGGAGGTTACGGATAATTCTTAATAATTTTACGCCTTTGTCTATAAGATAGAATGACTGCTACCTCGAACGCTCCATAATATTATATTTATTACGGAAAACGCCCCGGTTACTTCGACAAAATTTTATAAGTTACATACAAGTGTAAAATGGTCGAAAGTCACACAATAGGGTGGTAAAGCTGTCCCCTACTAAAATGTTTAATGAGCTTAGAGGCCAATCATTAAAAATAAATAAATAAATAAACTTACTTATTAAAAAAAAAAAAAGAAAGAAAGAAAGAAAATCTAAAATGAAGCGTGTTAAAAAAGAAAATAATTAAAAAAAAATACGAAATAAAATTCGGAAAAACATGCAGAGAGTTTTGAAATTAACCTTTCCATTACTTTTAACTTTAAAAAAGGTACATAGTTAAAACTTTCTGTTTTGTAATGGACCATGCTTGGCAGCATATGTATGCATCGTTAAGTACCTATTTATGTGAACCTTGTGTTATCGTATTTAAAAATAAATTTCTTTAAAATTATATGTGCGTACTTGCCAACCTATCCCTGAATATTATTAGTTGCCGCCCATTTTTGTACACCACTTAATTTTTAGAGTAATTCTCTTCAAATATATTTACGATTAAATGCGAAGAAAAGTATTCTAAAAAAAGACTGGTGTGTGAAAATAGGCGGCAAAGGGGTGGGACTAACAATCTGCCTGGTTAGGTTGGCAAGTATGTACATTAAATTTAAAAAATATAAAAACATATATATTCACTTTCTAATAACGCAATCTATTCCTCTCCAAAAATATATGAATAAATAATTTAGATATTGGAATTTGACTTAGCACAGTAAAATTTAGGAAAAAATAAATACTTTTACAAAATTTCAGTTCTAGGTAAAATTTCTGTATCTAACTCTATTACGATCTAGAAACGATCTCTAAATTTATTTATTTCAAACAAATTAAAACATTCATAATGTACAATAAAATAACTTTTTTTTTTTTTTTTCTTGTCTGTGGTAATTATAATTGTCTAATGATAAAAATTTGCTCTATATTTATAAACTCCACAGATCAATATTTTTCAATATCTTACATTACATCGTTTCCAATTTTATAAAGAATATAAATAAATATATATTGAACCAAGTTAAAATGAACAATTAATAACGTATTTCGATGCGCAGTTTATTTTTATTTAAATATTTCATTTTTGTACTTGAAAATATTGCATGAATTTAGTTACAATCGCGCCATTTTTAACAAAATCATAAAATAATTTTCAGCAAGATTTTTTTTTTTTTTGTGCTTATCATGACATAACATTATAAAGGAAAACAAATAAATGTAAATCTAACTTTGTAAAAGTCCTCGATCTTGAATTTAAATAAATATTATTTATTTATAAATACTGTAATTTTTAATTGGAAGAATGCTAGCTCACAAGTTATAGTGAGTCAATACAAATTATAATGCCTTATAACTGAATTGGCCTTGAATTTAATTAAATATTAGTTTTCTTTAAAATATGCAATTTTCAACCGAATTTAAACATTTTTAAGAGAGTACATTCATAATCATTATTTATCTGTATATATATATAAATTACGTGTCACGATGTTTGTCCGCGATAAACTCCTAAACTAAGGAACCGATTTTAATGAAATTTTGCACACTGTGTGCAGTTTGGTCCAACTTGAGAGATAGGATAGTTTTTATCTCAATTTATTGTCACAATATTGTTTTATTGCAATTATTTGTTAATTATAGACCTTTATTAAAGTTGCTCCAAAATATCTGTGAGTTCCATTAATTTAATTGTTGCCAAAAAAAAAAATAAAATAAATAAATAAAATAAAAAAATAAAAATACGAGTTCATTTTCTTTTGACATAAAAATAAATACATTTAATCAAACGTGAACGTTAAAAAAATATAAAAAGTTAAATTATACATCTCACGAAAATTGACGTCATAATCAATTTAGTCAGTAATATATTAGTCAGTATATCCCCACAACGATATTTGGCGATTTTTTGTTGGCGATTATGGCTAAATCATAAATCTATAAATGATAAATGATAATCTAAATCATAAATCGTAAACATAAAATAATAAATCCAAAATAAGCAACATATAGGCTGCCATATTATATCACAAACAGTCCAGAGCGACATCGTTATCGTTCAAAACGGCGCCAAAGAAAAATCGCAAAATTCAGCTGTAGGGATATACTGAAGTTATAATTATCCGAATATAATTACTGAAGTTATATTATAAGTTATAGTTGTGGGTAACAACTATAGTATTTCCCCACAACTGGATTTGGCGATTATGGCTAAATCATAAATCTAAAAATCATAAGCTAAATCATAAATCTAAAATAAAAGCATGCAGGTTACCATATTTTATTGTAAAGAATCCAGAACGACTTCGTTATCGTACAAAAAGGCGCCAAAAAAAATCGCCAAATCCAGTTGTGGGGAAATAATATACCTTATCAAATTATCAACGTATTACTTAGCCGCAGCAACGCGTGGCCGGGTCTGCTAGTAGTAATTATAATTTTTTTGTTAAAATTCGTTAAAAATTCGCATTTTTCCCCCCTGACTGGAAACTATATGATTTTTAATCTAATATCAGTTGGAAATTGGAAAATTGGAGCATAGGCGTGCTTTTAAAAATTCTGATATCAGATCTAAAATTGCATAGCCCGCTATTGAAATTGAAACATTAACCGGATTTTAATCAAGTTAAAATCATTGCTAGTGCTCTTTCAAATCCCATTTATTCTATAGGTAAAATTGTTTATAGAAATATACTTTACCTAATTGTTATTTTTAAATACCGTTTTCACATTCTGAAAATATACAGCCGTTAAATTAATACTGATTTTCTATTCTTCTCTCTTTTTTTTTTTTTTTTTTTTCGAAATTTAAATTTTGAGTTTAAAAATGTGAAACATTAACAAATTGCATTTTTCTCATTTTTTAGCTGTAAAATAAAAAATTAAAATTAAATACAGATTCAATTTTTTGAAAAAGGGTACTAATTTAACGGTTGTGAATTTCCTGAATATGAGAAACAATTTAAAAACACCAATTAGGTAATGAGTAATTCTATAAAAAAAAATTTGCTGTATATTTACATGGAATTGGTGACCAGGACAGGGAAATCGTAAGAGGGAGTGAGCAACCATGTTTAATCTTTTATATATGCTTAAAAGAGGCCTCTCCACTTATCATCCCCAGAAGCCAGAGCCAATGTTATTCTATGGAGAATTTCGCCCCATTATAACTTATTAACTAATATATATTTTTTAATTCCATGTTCACATTCATAAACTTCACAACTATTAAACAACTTATCGCTTTCTAAAAATTATTATTTTTTTAATTTTAATATTTTATTTTGAGGTTGTAAAATGCGAATTTTCAAAATGTGAAAATTTTCATTTTTGAGCTTAAAAATGAAATCTTAAAAAAAAAAAAAAAAAAAAAAAAAAAAAAAATCAATTTTTAAAAAGCGATAAATTGTTTAATAGTTGTGAATTTTAGGAAAGTGAAAACGGAATTTAAAAATATGAATTAGTTAATGAATTGTAAGGGGGCAAAATTTCCCATAGAATAACATTGGCTTCGGCTTTCAGAGACGATAAGTAGAGAGTCCCCTACATTCTAAATGATATTCTGTACTATTGTTAGTATCTGAATTTTTCCCATTCCCACGCCACCTCTTGGGGGGAGTCCCAGACCGTTTCCAATTGCTTGCCCATTGCGCAGCACTAGTGCGATGTAAAACCCAACCAACCAACGAACCAACCACTCCCACGCCATTTATTTTAATTAATTAATTTATTTTATTTGTTTGTTTATTTATTTTAGAAAATTTCTCCAGACTTAATTAAAATAAAACAAGAAGAAAACTACTCCCCAAAAATACTGACGTGAATAAAAGAAAGACATTAACAATACTACGGACTATTAATTAAATTGTTGGCATGTATGCTTATGTGATATTTTAATAATTTGTCTCCGATTTGATTTCTTATTTTAGAAGCTACAATGTTGCTGTGTAATTTTAAATCGTTGCATAAGGGAAATGACTACTTTTTTTTTCAGTTGCATTCTATTACTAGAGCGCGGATTACATACCTATTTTGAACTGTAAGCCCGGCTTTTGGCGTTTCTAACGAAAAAATGGCCTTTACATGAGTAAGGCTGCGGAGAAATATATCCACATGCAACAATGTTAATTGAATTTCCAGCGAAATAAATGAATTAGAAAAAATAACAGAAAATAAATAGATCGTTACGTCTTTTTATTTTATTTATTTATTTATTTACTTTTAATTTGCAATTAGCCCGTGGTCACTATTTTATAGATTACAAATTTTGTATTATTTTGGGGTTAAATTTGGAAATTTGATAATTTGATAATTTTAAGGATATCTAAATTTTTAAGATTTTTTTACGTGGTTTTTAAAATTATTTTCTCTCTCTCTCTCTCTCTTTTTTTTTTTTTTCAAAATATGACTTTGACAAATTTCTCATAGACGGATTTATTTATTTATTTCCCCCTCTTATTTATGTGTTTATTAGATTGTTGTGCATGCAAATTTTTTGCCTTAAAATAATAAGGAAGTATAAATTTCTAAAACATAAAATGAAGATGCCATTTATCTCTGTATTTAGTTAAGAGTTATTAGCTGAATATCTTTGTTTACTGATTGATTTGTTTTATTAGGTTTGGCTAGGGCTTCCTATCTCAAGGCCAAAATAAAGAACAAAGGAGCATGTGTAGCCTTTTGGCGCGTAGAAAAAAGAGTAAGGTAAATTATAATAAGGATATTTTATTTGCTTTTGGATTGCAAGTTCTTCAGAGTTAAATCTTTCTTTTAAACTCATCTGAATAATTTTCATTCTTTGACTGATTTATTACTATTTTTATTACTATTTATTTTGAATGTAATGAATGTTTTGTTTTCATGCGCCAAGTAACACAAAAATTCTTAAATAATTTTAAATTTCTAAAAGTTGAAAGAATTATATATAAATGCGGTTTGCAAATAGCTTCTTTCCATAGAAGTATTTTTTTTTTTTTTTTCTTTTCTTTCTTTCTTTCTTTTTTTTTTTTTTTTTTTAGGGAAAAAAATTAGTTTAAATTTAACGCTTTCTATCTATTCGCCATATTGGTTCTTATTTTAAAATTATTTATGTTACGGGAATCTGATTTGCATATTTCCTATAATTACTAAAGACCTATATTAAGAAAAACTGGACATTGACGGGAAGCAGGGGCCGTACTCTCCGCCCTTTTTTCAGGGCACTTTCAGGAATGATAAATTTTAATAATGATTGCTACCACTATTTTTATATAATAATCTCGACCCTGTATAAAGGGCACATTACTAGAAATATATTCAGAATTTTTTCGCATGAAATTAGTGGTGACAAAAAAGGTGAAAATGTATTATTTCTGAGAGTGTCCTGAAAAAAGGGCGGAGAGTAAGACCCCTGCGGAAAATCATTCATCTTAGCAGAGTTCCCAACTTTTATAATTTATTCACGAGCATTTTTAGCCCCGCCTTTTTTTCATACCGGAAATTTTGAAAAATGATTTTCTTTTTATTTAATCGTTGTCACATATTAAAGAGAAATAATCTACAAAATTTCTGGTGCGAAAAGAAGGCGGGGCTAAAAATGCTTGTGAATAAATTAAAAAAGTTGGGAACTCTGCATCTTCGTGTCAAAACAAAACGATCCACGTAGATTGTAAGTATTTTTCTTCGTGATTGAAGCTTTAATATACAACATAAACATGGGCACCTGGGGATCGTGCCCTGCGCTGCTGTAAATAATTTTACTGCAAAAATGAGTGTTTAGACTGAAAACAGTAGGCTTAGAAAAGTAGCTTACCATGCCTTTCTCATTTAAAATTAATGAATTGGGTGGTTAGTCGTACTCTCCGCCTTTTTAAAGGACATTTTGAGGAATAAGAAATTTTCGCTTTTATTGCTACCGCAATTTTTATACAATATTTTCTATCCTATTTTATCACGATAAATTATTATAAAAGTATCGTTCTGCATGAAATTAGTGGTGGCAAAGAAGGCTGTAATTTATCATCCCTAAAATTGTCCTGAAAAAGGGCGGGGACGACCTCTGCTTGTATTAGCGCTTGAGGGTTTTTTTTTTTTTTTTTTTTTTTTTTTTTTTTCAAAACATTTTTAGGAATGGGGAATTTTTTCTTTTTTTGATACCACTATTTTTATGCATAATTTTTTGCCGTATTTCTTTAGTAATGTGTTGTGATTAAATAAGATCTGTGTAATTGTATAAAAATAGTGTGTTTTAAAAGAAGGCAGAAATTTCTCATCCATGAAAATGTCCTGAAAAAGGGCGGAGACTTCGTGCTACGTTAGTATACATCTTATGGCCTTTTCAAAGATTGAAATTGAAATTAATTTTATCTAATAAGCTAAATGGATTTTTTTCTCCTAAATCAATCTCAATACCAAAAATATTTTAAATAACATTGTTATAAATAAATGGCCCGTTAAAGGGCTAAATGACTGTTTTCTTTCAACTTGTGATTCAGGTGTTAAAAAAGGTTTTATTAAAAAAAAAAAAGCACCTTTCGCTTTAAATAAATACAGTTAAATGAATAATTTTTTTCAATTCAATTAAAAAACTTTATGAAATATTTTTACATTATTACATTATTTTGAATCGGCGTGTTATTATCAGTCATCTGTTAAACGTGTTGTACTTGTTCTAAAATAATTTTTAAAGCGCATTTGTTGTAATTTATTCAAACTTATTATTTAATAAAGTACTTTTTTCTTTCAGATTTTTTATTCGTCATGCTGTAAAAACCCAAGCCTTTTACTGGTTTGTGATTGTCCTAGTGTTTTTAAATACTGTATGCGTAGCAGCTAATCACTATGGCCAACCAGATTGGCTGTCAGATTTTTTATGTAAGTTATAATTTTTAAATTATTCTTTTTAAATCCTTGTAATGTAGAATAAATCTTTTAATGCTGCAGAGTGCTAACTGCCTGTACTTTTTGATTTATTTATTTTCATCTTCCGCCAGTATAATTTTTTCATAAAAATCTTGTGAAGCATATTTCCACCATTAATTAAGTGGCAAATTAATAATAATTTCTCAATTAATGGTGGAAAGAACAGATAATGGCACAGAGCTACCACAGGCACTTTTTTTTAATATTCTTAAAATGAAATTTGTAATATATTTATTTACAGGGCTGTATCAGATGGCCTTTCTTTTATTCTTTTATCACCACTATTTTCAAAAATAAAATTTATAATACATTTTCAGGAGTAAATTAGAATTTCGCCTGCATAAATTTATTATAAATTTTACATTATAAAAATAGTGGTACGGAAATAATAATACTTAAAAATAAAAAAATTGCCTATGTTAGCTGTACAAGTAGGTAAAATGCAAATTTACCTGTATAAATGCATTATAAATTATTTTGCTTGGAAATAGTGCTACAAAAATAATATAAAAAAAAAAGAATCGCCTGTGGCAGTCCTGATAATAGATGATTCCACCACCATATATCCATAAATGTACAGTGAGCAAAAGAAGCATTTGCACACACACAATTTTTTGCATAAGTAACCATAGAAAGCAATTTTGATGCTATTGTTTTAACTATAATTTATTTAAATGAGAAGAAAATAAAATTAATCAACTTTTTACCTTACACATTAATATTACGCATTTTAAAAAATTAAGCAATATTTTCTCATGATAAAAAAATATTTGCACACGAAACATGGACTGTTATAAAAAGCATTGAATGTGAACATTATGCAAATATTTAGAACACCAGTCCCGCAGTATATTAGCCCCGCACGTTAAAGTCACATAATGTATTAACTGGAATAGGGATTCTGAGGAATTTTTGTTGTTATGGCGCCTAAAACGTATGAATTCTCTGTAGTTATTCGTGAGAAGATTATAGTTCTTAAGAATTCTGGATTAAGTTACCGAGAAATAGGTAAAGAATTAAATTTAAACTTCTCTAGTGTTCATAATGTAATTAAGAGGAAGAAAGAGAGTGGTTCGACAATACATAAGCCGCGAACAGGGCGTCCAAGAAAACTAGGTGCTAGGCAAAAGAGAGCCATCATAAAATAATCTTCAAAAAAAACCCTTTTCTAAGTGCTCGAGAACTTGCTGTTGATGTCGCTTCAACGTCGGGACAATAGCATAGGTGCCTAGTCTCCCTTTTTCAAGGGAGACTTCAAACTGGAAAATTTTTATAGCCGTTTTCGGTAATATTAATCGCCGAAAAAATATGTAACATATTCCATTTAAAAATACTGGTGGCAATTCTGATTTAAAAGTTAAAAATGTTGGCAATTCTGCAATAGTTACGCCACAAACAATAATACATATTCTTCATAATGCAAATATTCGAGGAAGAACCCCTTGAAAAAAAAACCATTCATTAATGAAACAAATAGGGTGAAAAGACTTGAATTTGCAAAAGCTTATGTCAACAAACCACTAGAGTTTTGAAAAAATGTTATTTTTTCCGATGAAAGCAAGTTCAATATCTTTGGCTCAGATGGTATGAAAACTGTGTGTCGAAAGTCAAATACTGAGATCAGATGTAAAACATGATGGTGGTCATATAATTATTTGGGGATGCAAGTCTTTTAACGGAGTTGGTGAAAGGGCGTTTATTGAAGGGAATGTGAATGTCAAACAGTATATTTATATATTGTGAGATAATTTGTGTAACAGTGCTTTGAAATCAGGAATTCCTAATTCATAGTATTTCCAACAGGATAACGATCCAAAGCACACTGCATACATTACGAGGTTATGGTTGCTTTATAATGTAAAAAATCAGTTGCAAACGCCATCACAATTTATGGTATATTTTGGAAATTAAAATAAGGAAAAAGAAAATTTCAAACAAATCAGATCTTAAGCAAGCTCTTAGGGAAGAATGTCTACAAATCAGCAGCGAAACTTGTCACAAATTAATTGAATCTATTCCCAGACGATTACAAGCTGTAATTGAAGCAAATGGCATGCATACTAAACATTAGCACTGTTTTTATCTTATAAATTATTCTTATATTTCTATTCATATTGCTAGTGTGCAAATACTCTTTTGGCAGTACAAATGTTATTTTTTTATATTTTAATATTTTTACTATAATTATTATGTCAGATATTAAATATATTTATTTGTATTGCAAAAGATTTTGTATTTTAAATTTTTAGTTGTTTTTGTATTTATTTATATGCATGATACAACAAACTTACCTGGTAGGCAAATACTTTTTTTGCTCACTGTATGTGATAGTGGAAGATGTTTTTGGTTGTAGGGTTTAAGACAGATTGAATACGCTAGGATCCTAGGCCTATATGTGGAGTGCCCCCATGGGGATTTTTCAAAGCTAGCCCGCATTTACGCGAGGTCGATGCACGCGACCTGGGATCGAACCCGGCACTTCCCATCTACCAGCTTTGAGCGCGGTAGTAGAAGAATATCTATAAAAAGGAGTGACCGTCAGTGCTCTGTTCTCTATGTTTATAGTTGCCAACTTGAGCACTTTTTGTCAACGAGAAAATTTCAATAATTTTTTTTATATCATTTGATTAGCAACAGCTGTTACAGAAATATGTATAAAAAAATATATTATTAAAATTTTCTGGTATCCAAAAAATGGTGAAATTGGCAACTATATCTGTATTACCTTTACCTTTTCCATAATGAATATATAATGTATTTTACAATAAATTATAACAATAAATTTAAAAGCATAAATTTAATTAATGTGAGAATTCATTCATGCAGTAAATATGAAAAAAAGTTCTAAAATATGCAAAATGTTGTTTTTATTTATTTATTTTTGTTTTTATTTATTTAGAATAAAAACTGTTATTATTTTTTTTTTTCTGATTAAAATTTCGAAATACTAATAATAATTTTGAATCTTTACTGATTTAACTACATTTCATGTTTATTTTCATTAATTTATTTTAAGCATATATTGATACATTATGTATTCAAGTATTTCAATTAAAGTTTCATATGAATTGATAAACGCAAAAAAATCGAAAATGTAAATTAAATGTTGAATCCTTGTTTTACCATTATTAAAATTTTGAATAAATTCAATAAAACTAGACTTATACTAAATTTTACTGGAGTAAATATCATTCAACAGATTAAAAAAAAAAAAAAAAAAAAGTTTTAAAAATGTTTTGTTAATTTTTATCGTCTTTGAAATTATTTATGGCAGCGAATAAATGAATAGAATTTTATATCAAATTAAAAATAATAATAATAATAATAATTTTTTTCTCAAAATTTTAAATGTACTTATATTCCTTAGATTAAATAGAATAAACTATAGAATAATCAAATAAACTTTAGTCAGTGTTGACTTTAATGCGATCAGCGATGCTCATTCAGAGTGTCGACAGTCGAAATGTTTTTTCTTGATTCTGCCACCAGTATAATTATATAATAATTAATTGTGCAAACTTAATATTAAAAATTCCGAAAGAAAATTATTGGTGTAAGAATCAGAGAATAATTTTTGACTGTCGACATATTACTGAAATAGAACCACCAAAAATAGGGAAACATTGCACCAAAATATTGATTGCTCAGCTACTTGGAACCATTTTCTAGAAAAAACGTAGAATTTTATTTCCAACAGGGTGCGTTACGCGTATTTCACGACATTCAGATACAATTATAATGTACTTAAGATATTTTAAATTTAATTGCGATTTTAAAGTGGCATATTTTATGGCGCTATAAATTAATTTTTTATTTTATTTTATTTCGTTATTAGTAGTAGTAGTAGTACGACAGGTCATACTATTTTTTTCAATCTGCGATTTTTCGTTGTCACCCATTTTTGTGTTTCACATTAATATGCTAGAATTTTTCTCGGTTCAAGAGAATTTACCTTAAATTTTTTTAATCAACTTTTAAAGAAATGGCTCAAACATGCATGCGGAGAGATAGAAGAAATCTTCGTAAATTAGGCTTAAAAGGAGTATACACGGCTACGTATGGAGAATGATAAATAATTTATTGAATAATTTTCTGATGTAAGTTTAAAAATTTAATTTCCTTTGTAGATTTAATATTATTATATATCAAAATTGTCTAACTTTTATCTGGGACGCTCCGTACATTAAATTTCTCTTTCTAAAGCTTGAACTAATCCCTTTGTACAATGGAGTACTCTTTACAGGGATACTGCATTGCGATTACAGCGTTGGTACCTTTTCTTATTAATTTCGAAATTTCCGTAATAAAGTTTCAGAGCTTTTACAGTTAACGCACCCCTCTGTTCCATTCTTCTATCGATCTTTATTTTCGAGATTTCTAATTGAAGAATCGAGGTGGCCTTCCCTAGACGTTCTTTTTAACCAAAAACTTGTTATCCCTGATTGAGGTATTAAAATTCTAATCCTAATAGTAGTTATCGAAATCAGTTGATATATCATGCTGAGTATCCAGTGGGACACCCTGTGCATACAAGTATGGAGAATGATAAATAATTTATTGAATAATATTCTGATGCAAGTTTATATTTAATTTCCTTTGTAGATTTAATATTATAATATATCAAAGTTGTCTCATTTTTATCTGGGACGCTCCGTACATTAACTTTCTCGTTCTAAAGCTTGAACTAATCCCTTTGTACAATGGATTTCTCTTTACAGGGATAAAGCATTGCGATTACAGCGTTGGTATCTTTTCTTATTAATTCCTAAATTTCTGTAATAAAGTTTTACAGCTTTTACAGTTAACGCACCCTTTTGTTCTATTCTTCTATCGATCTTTATTTTCGAGATTTCTAATTGAAAAATCGAGGTGGCCTTCCCTAGACGTTCTTTTTATCCAAAAACTTGTTATCCCCGATTGAGGTATTAAAATTCTAATCCTAATAATAGTTATCAGTTGAATTATCATGATGAGTATCCAATGGGACACCCTGTACATAGAAGTGAGTCATTCGAAATTAATTCTTTATACTTTTGCTTTACAGACTATGCAGAATTTGTATTTTTGGGACTTTTCATCTGTGAAATGTTTATTAAAATTTATGCCCTCGGGCCTCGCCTATACTTCGAATCTGCCTTCAACAGATTTGACTGTGTTGTAAGTATCTGTTCTTTGCTTGCTTTTTTATTTATTTATAACTCCAATAAAATTACTTTTTTAATGCCCTTTCTCTTTCTTTTAATGTTTTCTGTGACTATACACAACTTTTCGCATTGTATTAGGTTATATGTGGAAGTATATTTGAAGTCATCTGGTCCAGTTATTACGAAGGTTCTTTTGGCCTTTCTGTGCTCAGAGCGTTAAGACTTCTCAGGATATTTAAAGTCACTAAGTAAGAATCATATGTATTTTTTATTCTTGTCTTGTGTAATATCTGAAGTAAATATTTTTAAAAATCATTATTCAAACTGGCTTAGTAAAAATTATTTTATATTCGCATTATGTTTTGCGTATAAGGTCTGTAGCAAACATTTAATAAAAATCCTAATTTTAAAATTATTAAGTGAGAACTAGTTGAAATTTATTTTCTTGTTTTGTGTAAAATCCGAAGTAAACACTTTTAAAAATAACAATTTAAAATGTATTTGTAAGAATTATTTTAAACTTGCAGTCTTGTTTCGCGGAAGCTCTGAAGTATATACTTTATAAAATTACAATTAAAAATGACTAAGTAAGAATTATTTGAAATCTGCATTCTTGTTTTGTGTTAATTGTGTAGCAAATATTTTCATAGCTACTAGTATTTTAATTTGTTCCGGAGTACTTTTAGCCCCGCCTCTATTTCGTACCACTTATTTAAGTATTTATTTCTTATTCATCGAAGTTATATATTAGAGAAATTTTTTCGAAAAATAAAGTGGTGCGAAATAAAGGCGGGGCTAAAAGTACTCCGGAATAAATTAAAATATTGACAGCTATATATTTTACAAAAATTATAATTTGAAATTATTAAGTAAGAATTAATATAATCGCTGTTTTTGTTTTGTGTAAGTTTCACAGCAAATATTTAAAAAAATTATATTTAAAGTACTGAGTAAGAACTATTTGAAATCTGCATTCTTGTTTTACGTAAGTTCTGAAGCAAGTGCTTTTTAACTGAAATTTAAAATGACCAAATAAGAATTATTTGAAATCTGTTTTGAACAAAATCTGAATTGAATACTTCAAAAGATCACAATTTAATGTGACTAATAAAGTGCAGAGATGCCAAGTTATTACGGATTGTCCGTAATCGTAATACCGGAAATTTTTTAATGTATTATTTTGTTATAATTATCTGCAATTTAACAGGATAAGTTTTACTTTTTCTTTTATTGCGGTATAAAATTTATTTTTCGTTAGTAGTAACTTGGCATCTCTGAAAGTGTTATTTGAAATCTGCATTCTTCTTTTCTGAAACCTATGAATTTAACAGGGTTCCCACGTCCACGCCTTTTTTCAAGGACCCTTCCACCAGAATAATCTTAAGATAAATTTATTCTTAAATGTACAGTGTACATTTAATGAGAAATTTATTTCTTGATAATACTGGTGGAAGAGTCCTTAAAAAAATTCGGGCCGTGGGAACCCTGTTTAAGTACGTTTAAAAATATTCTACAAATAATGTGTTGTGAAAAAAGGGCGGAGCTAGAAATGCTCAAAAATAAATTTAAAATTTTGGTAATCTGATATTTTGCAGAGTTGCCAATTTTTATAATTATTCCCGGAGCATTTTTAATTCTGCTTTTATTTCATAGGACTTTATTTGCACAATATTTAACTCCAGTATATAACTAGGATTAAAAGAAAAAAAAAAAAAAAAAAAAAAAAAAAGCAAATTACACTTTAAAAAAAGGAGGGGGGGATACATTAAATTAAGGGGGGGGGGAGTACATTTTATAAAAAGTGGTGAGGGGGGGGGTAAAGTTAGCAACTCTGTATTTTGTATAAGATCCATCGCTTTATGTATATCATAGTTGCCAACATTTACACTTTTGGGTTACATATTTTAATAAGTATTTTTCTTTTATTTAATCAGTGAAAAATACTACAGGTATATATACAAATTTCTATTAATTTATTTCCGGGAGCCAAAAATCGGAAAAATTCGTAGCAATTTTCATAAGATAAATTTTAACTTAATTAATCAAGCAAACTTGCTATTAAGAATTCTGGAAGAAAAATACAGCTGGGAGAATCTGGAAAAAATCTGGCCTGTGATATATGCCTGTGATAAACCGAGTGTTGACACTTGAGAACAGAAAATTTCCTCTTGTATAAAATTAGCTCTTTAATTAATTAATATTAAATTAAACATGAAGATGAATATATACACTGAGAAATTTATATACATATGAGTACCCATGTACTCATGTAATAATAAGAATAAACCAACGGAATAAATCCGTTACTCGGGCGCGCCAATTGCACCCTACGTTTCAGGCCGAAGGCCAAAGTCTTTCTCTCTGCGAAAATACCTTCTCCCGCTCACGGCGGCTTCCAAGGTTGGTTGGTTGCATAAAATAAACTTAGGAGTGGTTGGTTGCATGACACCCCCCAACTAAGATTGAGATACGCCAAGCGTATGAAAATCTGATAATTATTAGCAACCAACTGACACATAAATATTTAAACACATGAAAATAAAAACAATGCCAAATAAATACTTCACAACAGATGTACAGAAGTCTTGATACAATACCGGAACAAATATAGATATTTCAACACAAATAAATGCAAAAATAAAACAGACAATTCACAACAGACGTAAAGAAGTCTTGATATAATACCGGAACAAATATTTATAATACTAAACTCACACAAAAAAACTAAATTACCAAATAGAACCAAAGTTATTTGTAAATAGCAAAACTTATTATTGGCATAGTCTCGACAATCCATCAGCGTTTTTCAGTTTTGCACCAGGGCAATGCGATATGTAAATATCATATCTTTGTAAAGATAGTGCCCATCTTTGCAGTCTAGCAGATTGAGGTGCAGTTTTTTGTAAATAAACAAGAGGATTATGGTCCGTTATAATCTCAATACGAGTTCCGAAAACATAATTTTCAAATTTCTTTATGGACCACACTACAGCATAGGCCTCACGTTCTATAGTAGACCAATTACACTGTACATTAGTGAGCTTCTGACTAATAAAACTAATTGGACGTAGATTACCTTCATCATCTCTTTGCGAAAGACACGCACCGACACCATAGGAACTGGCATCACATTGAATGGTAAAGGGTTTATTTGGATCTGGAGTATAAAGCTTAGGAGCTTCGCACAACATTTCTTTAAGTTGTCGAAATGCTATCTCTTCCGTCTGTGTCCACGGTAAATTTTCCGGAACCTTCTTTTTAGTTAAATCGGTCAACGGTTTGGCAATTTCAGCATAGTCTTTAATGTAACTTCTATAAAAGTTAAAAAGACTAAGAGCGCTTTTTAAAGCTGTTTTAGTTTTCGGCGATTCAATATTTTCAATAGCAAGTAACTTTTCAGGATCAGGTTGATGTCGTCCAGATCCTATTAGATGGCCTAGATATTTTATCTCTGATCTGCACAATACACATTTTTTAACATTTACGGTAAATTTTAGTTCAGTTAGCTTAGTTAAAATTGCATCTAAATGTATAAGATGTGATTTCCAATCATTAGAAAAAATCGCGATATCATCGAGATATGCTTTGCAATATTCGCGATGTTCGTTCAGAGCTTCATTCATTATTTTCTGAAAACTTGCAGCCGCATTTCGTAATCCGAAGGGCATTACCTTCCAGCGATATTGAGAACGGTGTGTCTTGAAAGACGTAAAATCACGACTTTTCTCTTCTAAGGGAATTTCCCAATATCCTTTTAACACATCTAAACAAGTAATAACATGTGCACGACCGACTTCATTAATTAAGTCTGTAATGTTCTCCATAGGGTAATCAAAAGGTTTGGTTGCCGAATTGAGCAAACGAAAATCTATACATAATCGTACACTTCCATCCTTCTTAGCTACGCACACTACTGGATAAGCTATTTCGGCTTCACTCGGCTCAATAAGACCTAAGCTTTCTAATTCTTCTATTTGTCTGTCAACTTCAGGTTTAAGTGATTCGGGTATTCTATACACATAAGGCTTTTTTCTTTCAGTACCTGGCATTAGACGAATTTTATGTTCCCCAACATTAGCAACTTGAACTTTACCCGAAAATAATGGTACATGCTTATGCAAAAGTTCGAGCAATTCTGTTTGTTTCTCCTTTCCTAAATGACTAATATCCACATCAAAGTCAGTTTTATTTTCCTTAATAGGGGTTGGGTGGATTTCTCCGAATTCACAGTCATCTTCAAAAATTACACCTATCGTTTGTGCTCTAACATGGAATTTTCTTATCTTATTTACATGTACGTGTCGTATATTACCGTCAGGTAACTTAACTTTATACGAGTGAGGTTTAATTCTTTCTAAAATCTCACCAGGACCTGTCCATCTCGCATACAATTTATTAGTAGAATCCGGAATTAGTAAGTATACTAATTCTCCAATTTTGAATTCTTTTATTTCTTTGCGACGATTAAAATAATGAGCATAAGCTTCTTGCTTTTCCGCAGCAGTTAAAGATGCTAAATCGGCAGCTTTCTCTAAGTTAATTTTTAATTCTTGTAAGTAATCTACAGCTGTATTACTTAAATTGAGAGGTAAAGGGATTTCTCCTGACCACGTTGATTTTAATACTGCTAATGGACCTCTAGCTTCGCGCCCATACATAAGCTTAAATGGAGAAACTCCTGTTGTACAGTTAGGAACTTCGCGATACGCGAAAAGTAAATACGGAATGTGTCTATCCCAATTTACGGGGTCAGTTCGTATTACATGATGAAGCATTTGTTTAAATACACGGTTAAATTTTTCAACAAGCCCATTCGAGGCAGGGTAAGCTGGAGTTGAGAAACGAGGACTTACTCCTAATCTTTTCTCAAACTCTTGTGTTAATTGAGACGTAAAATTAGTGCCTTGATCACTACATATCATTTCTGGGATTCCTGTACGCATAAATATTTCTAAAAGTGCATCACACGTGACCTTAGCCGAAAGGCTTCTTAAAGGTATGACTTCGGGCCATCTCGAATGTTGGTCAATTAGACAAAGACAATATTTATGTTTTCTACCTGAGGGTGGCGCAATCTCTCCAATTAAATCGACACTCACTGTATGAAAAGGATAAGGAGGACGTACCACAGGCGTTATAGGTATTTTATCGGACGTTTTTTCCGGACTCCTCAACTGACATTTTTCGCAAGTTTTACAGAAATTTTGTACATCTCTTATTAGGTTAGGCCAATAAAATGATAGTTTTATTCTCTCTTTTGTTTTCCGCATCCCTAAATGATTACCGAAGATTGAGTCATGAGCTAATTTTAAAACACTTTCTCGATAACTCAAAGGTAAGACCAATTGATCTACTGTTTCTCCACATATTTTATCTTTATGGAATAATAAATCGTCTTTAAGAAAATAATTATTTTTCTTTAATTCCGCTTCTTTAAAAGCAGTTTGTAACGATAAGCATTCTCGCTGCTTTTTTCTAAACGCACTAGAATCAGATAAATTACTAACAATGTTTTGTGAGCTCTCCTGTCGCCTATTTTCAATTTGATTATCTTTTCCTAAGTTAATCACTTTTTCTTTATTCGAAATCAAATAAACAGCTGCCTCCGAATCGCTATTATTTATTGAAGAAACAATCTTTTTTTTATTTATCAATTGAGATGGATAATTATGTGAACTAGTTTCTTTTTTATTAATCAAATCTTGCATTTCGTTTGACCTCGAAAAACTATCACTCTTAAATAATGTATTATCCTCTCCCGAAATTATTTTTTGATTACAACATTCATTTTTGATATGTAACAGCGATGCCGATGACTCATTTAAATTACTTTCATTTCCTGCCTCATTCGGCGCCAATAGCGTATTAGAGTTTTCTTGGATAAACAATTCATTTAATATTTCCTTTTGGTTTACTAATGTATCATAGAAGTGTGGAGTGATTAAACATGGAACATTTAATTTGTCGGTTATTGCAAATAATGAATCCGCGTGTGTAAATATACAAGTGTTAGGATTTTTATAATAGACTGGAATTACAGCTAATCTCGCCTCAACTATTTCTCGAAATGCAGATTCTAACAGAATTTTGCCTTTGCTTTCTATGTGAAGATCAGGAATTAGAGTGCTATTTAGAACACAAATCTCAGTACCTGAATCGATAATTGAGGGAACCTGTTTACCTGAGATATAAATATTAACCTTTTGTAAGGGGTATAAATTAAGTTTTTCCGATTTTCCACATTTCTGTAAATGTTTCGACATTACGTGGGTCACTACAGATTTTTTCTCTGTCGCTTGTGCGTTACTTTTAGATTTTTTTATTTCCTCACTTTGTTTGTTAATTTTATCGAATCTATTTCGACGATTCGGACAATCTTTAGCTACATGAGAAATATCAGAGCAAATATAACACTCCCGCTTAAAAGAATATTTACTCTCATTATTAGAAGAATATTTTCTCAATGGAGGTGGGACGTATTTTTTATGATTTTCTGTGACCGTTTCCCGATAGACGCGTTTTTCATATTTTGTTTCCTCAAATGATCTACCTTTAGCAGTGAAATATATATCACACGTCTTAGCTAATTGTTCTGGGCGTAACCAATCTTCACCCTGTGTGACTGCAGCATGCATTGCCAGATCCTTATCTAGATTTTCAAATATTTTATCAGATATAATCAAATCTACTAACGACTCAAAATCATTTACATTTCGAATTTTACAATAATGGAGCCAACTGGATCTTAAACGAGAAGCAAACTGTTGGTGTGTCTCCCCAGATATTCTTGTAGCTTTCTTATAATTTTCTAAACAAGTGAAAGGGGATGGTGCATATTCTTTTAGAATTAAGGATTTAATTTTCTCATAGTTCTTTAATTCTTCTTCGCTTACATAAATCAGAATATTCGCGGCTTTATCGCCAATTACTTTCAGTAAAATCTCCGATTTATATTCTTTAGGTACATTTTTATGCTTAAAAGCTCTTTCAATGGAATCGAAAAAAAGATTCCATGGTTCATTCTTTTTAGGTACTGGTATTACCAAAGTTAATATAGCTTTCAAAAGCTTATCTAATGATAATATATTTTCTGAGTTACTAGGATTATGCAACACCTCATCGTCACTTTCGGTTTGCTTTAACAAACACAAACGATTTATTTCTTCCGATTCCTTTCTTTGCGCAACTGTGGTTGCTAAAAATTCACTCACAAATTCTTTATCTTTAATGTATTCTTTAGATTTTAACAATAAATCTTTTAATTCAACTACCTTTAAATTAGAGTCAGCTTGTTCGCCTATCTCTTGCAAAACGGCAAGTAGATCGGCCTTCGTAACACTTTTAAACATTGCTATTTAAAATGTTAATTCATATCCTATCACCATAAAATAACATTAATTTCTCACCTTTATATATTGCGTCCATGGAATTTATATTATCCTTTCTGAGAACACTATACTCTGGTTCGACGTTTGCAGAGCGTGCTGTGATAAACCAAGTGTTGACACTTGAGAACAGAAAATTTCCTCTTGTATAAAATTAGCTCTTTAATTAATTAATATTAAATTAAACATGAAGATGAATATATACACTGAGAAATTTATATACATATGAGTACCCATGTACTCATGTAATAATAAGAATAAACCAACGGAATAAATCCGTTACTCGGGCGCGCCAATTGCACCCTACGTTTCAGGCCGAAGGCCAAAGTCTTTCTCTCTGCGAAAATACCTTCTCCCGCTCACGGCGGCTTCCAAGGTTGGTTGGTTGCATAAAATAAACTTAGGAGTGGTTGGTTGCATGACAATGCCCATCAAGCTTTTTTTTTTTTTTTTTTTTTAGTTTTGTTGTTCAAAATCTGTGTGGTTTTCATGCGTTTGTACCAGCCTATTAAAAGTTTGTTTTAATTTTGATGTTAAATTAAAATTATTTGTTTTTCTTAGATTCTCAACACTAAGATTGTTTTGTACATTTCATTTCAGATACTGGGCTTCTCTACGCAATCTTGTTATATCCCTTCTGAGCAGTATGCGTTCCATTCTCAGTTTGTTGTTTCTTTTGTTTCTGTTCATTTTGATATTCGCACTATTAGGAATGCAACTTTTTGGTGGAGCGTAAGTATTTATTTTACAATTTATGCAAACATTAGTATAATTTACGCTGTTAAAAAATTAAGTCCAACATATATCATCACAGATAGTGCCAATTTAGCTCCGAAAAATATTTTTGTAAATTTAGTGAATTAAGTTTCACCATTTTGGTAGTGCTTACTGATAACGTAGCACTACTTAAATGGTGATAGTTATCGGACCCTTTTTCTAAAATATCTAAATTTTCACCATTTTTTGTGTAGTAAAACATAGGCAGGGTTCTCACTAGTCACATTTTTGGGCACCGGAAATTTTTAATAGAATTATTTTTTTTAATATTTTTTCATGATAATTAAGGATAGTCGTAAGAAATGTTTAAAGGAAATACCTAAAAAGATGACTAGTGGGAACCCTGCATAAGACTTTATTTTTAACAATGTTGGACACACTACAATTTATTTTGGACAAAATAGTAAAATCTTTTTTTTTTCTTTCAGACTATTTGGGTAATAAATATCCCAAACAGATATTTATTTCTGAATTATCAGTTCATGAGAGTCCTAAATTTGAGTGTCAAATGCACTATTCGTACAAGTATTTCTTATCATTACCCCTTTGTCATATTTCTTTAAGATAAGTCAAAATTACTAATCGTAAATAATAGAACTTAAGTAATAAGAAAGAAGGACCCCCGAGTATAGTGTAACCACGTTTCCTACGCCTAGCAGTGAAGACGAGTCGAAAATCTTGGAGGGTTTCCAAGTTGACCCATAGGTTTGAATTTAGTAAACATCCAGTCATTCGGTATTCCCTTATCTCTTATTTTTTCTCAACGAAAAGCTTGTCTCCCCTATTTTACTAGTGGACTCGTTGAATCCGCACTTGCGCAGAGGCTTCTATGGTCAGTGTCCGCAGCGGTCCTATATTTTCACGTTTGTTTTATTATTTTAATACCACTATTTTTTTTATAAATTTTTTGTCAAGATTTTAAAGGTAAAGCAATATCTAAAAGTATATTGATTTATTAAAGTGGTGGCAAAATAATGCATGTAAAAATATAGGACTGCTGCGAGCACTGTATGGTCGCAAGAAATGTAGTTAAAGAGTACCGTAATTACTTGTTAAATAACTCAGAAAAGAAGTATAATATTGTTTTCGTATCCGGGATCATTAAGTTTTGGACACAATAGTAAAAGCTTTTCTTTTTTTTTTTTCAGATTATACATTTTTTTTTAAATATAAAACTGTATTAAACGGGTGAAAATTTTACCTTACAGCAAAATTGTGCTTTAAAATAACAATACAAAAAGGGGGTAGATAGAAAAAAATCTTCCACATTTTTGTAATTTATTAATTTTTATCAAAAATATTTTTATTATGTATTTTAGTCACTGATTTTATAAGTTTGTGAAAAAAGTATACATAAGAAAAAGGAAATAGGACATTTCCTGTGTATAAGTACTCATACGTAAACCTGCCAATTATGCTAATGTATCTGTAATAGCGTTTCGCACCGACTTTTTTTTTTTTTTTTTTTTTTTTCACATCTGTAAATTTGTAGAGTAATATTCAGCAATATGTACTCACGATTACATAAGACTATAACTCTACAAACACACTGGTGTAAAAAAAGGCGGGACCTACTGTTACGGGTAAATTAGCATAATTGTCAGGTCAACATAGGAAAGGTGGTTTTATTATTCATAAAAATAAAACATTTTGATATAGTTCCTTTGTTATAGTGCACCAGTGATTGACACTTTTAGAGCAATCTCTGATGTTTTTAATGTTCTAGTCATCAGAAAATATTTTTAGAAATCTTAAGTTAATATATATGGTATGAAAGACACTCAGAACCACATATTATGTTAAAATATATACATTGAATTGCAATTATTATTTTTTTTAATGAATTTTTATTTGACACCCACTCAATGTTCCAGTAATTGACACTGCCAGGTTTTCATTTTATCAGTAATTGGCACCCTATGTTCTAGTGTTTGACACTGCTAGTTATTCATTTTACCAATTATTAGCACCCTATGCTCCAGTGTTTGACATAAAATGTTAAAATTCTTATATGTAAAATATATGATTTTATTATTTTTTTTATCTATTAATTATTTCGGGATAGATGCCAATCACTGGAGCACCTACCCTATCATGTTTTTAAATCCTTCGCAAGATTTAAAATGCTAAACTTTCGCACAGTCATAGGTGCCAACTTTATGTTTTTTAACGCCACTATTTCTTTGCGAAAAATTTCATAATTTTTAATCACAGAAAACGGCTAAAATACTTGTTAAGAAGTTCTATTAAAAAATTCCGGTGGCAAAAATGCGTGCAAGTTGGCAGCTATGCACAGTGCATCTATAAATTTTTTTAAGATTTCTACAATAGGGCATTTTACAATATTTAAGGGGACGGTAGATGTTGAAATTACTGTCGTAGAGTTGAAAGTCTGCATATATATGCATTGTAATATATCAATATTAAGAATAGTGAAATTCCTTAAAACTAATAAAAATAAATTACAAAAATTGACTTTCTAGAAAAAAAATTAAAAAGTCCCCAATCTAACTAGTTTTAAATTTTCTTTCTAAATTCTACATTATTAATTATAGTTTAGCAATATATTCTGAACTTATTTGGGTATTACTTTGTCGATTAATCAATGTTTATTTATTTATTTATTTTAATATTTTTGTGTTTCAGTGTTAAAAATTTGCATGAAACTTCAGCATTCGAAATTAAAAATATTTTTTTAACTTCAAATAATCAATGAATGCACAAAATAATACCCAAATATGTTTAAAATATATTGGTAAACTATAATGATGCATAGCTGCCAACCTAATTCAGAGGATTGCTCGTACCAGTCCCTTTTTCTCTACACTATTTTATTATTATTATTATTATTATTACTTTAAGTACTGTACTTTCTTTCTTATTTCATCGTAAATACATTTGAAGAGAATTACTCTAAAAATTGAGAGGGGCGGGAAAAAGGCCGGTATTAACAATCTCCAGATTAGGTTGACAGCTATGACGATGTAAAATCGAGAGGAAATTTTTAATATTAGTTGTTATGAAGCATTCATTTTCTTAGTTTTAAATTTAAAGTTTTTTTTATTATTATTATTTAAATCGTTCTTAAAAAATTTTAATGCACTTAATACATTTCAATGTCTATGTATGCAAACTTTCATAAATCTCAGTCATTAATTTAAAGAAAGATTTACAATATTCACTATCCCCTTACATATGTATTAAAATATTAACATCCCGCTAATTATAGAAATATTTAAAAAAGTCAAGTCCCTTTACACTGAGAGAAAAAAGAACAGTTTATTGGATTATAGTTATTATTTGTATTTGTATTTAACTGAAAAAAGACTATTTTATACCGATTTTTAGTTCTTAATCAGCTATTACTTCCATACTATTACAAAATAAGCATTTCGAATAACAGATATTCTTTAAAATGCTTTATAATGCTGCTCTATCAATTTTTTTTAATAAGATTTACGTGATAAAAATAGGGAAAATTTTTATAAAAGTTATGAAAAAATTAAAAAGTTTTTTTGGAGAAAAAAATCACGTAAGCAGTCAGAAAAACTCTTTCGCCCTTCAACAAATATAAACAAGACGTTCTCGCTAGATGATACAGTTTAGATACAATTTAATATTTTTAGCCATCCACTAGGGATAAAGAACAGGAAAAAAAAAAAATCGTAAAGAAGATTTTTTTTTTGTCTGTAGAAAATATGGATTTTTATCAAGATATGCTGGGTACTGTATTTTGTAATAAACAATATTAATATACACAAAATGAAAAGAAAAAAAAAGGCGAGAGAGAGAAAGAAAGAAAGAAAGAAAGAAATTTTTTGAACTTTTAAGAAAACACCATGTTGTAAGAAATATTTTATAATATAACCTACAATCCTGTTACACGATTTATCATATTTATTTGAATTTTCCTGTTATCTTTTTTATTGAAAACTTATGACAGGAATGGAACACGGGCGCAGAATTCATACCACTATCGATGTAAGAAATTTTTCTACATCTTAAATCAACGATATTATAGGTAGGGAAATTTCTTAAACAGATTCCGGTATGAATTCTGCGCCCGTGTTCCATCCCTGTTATGAGGTAATTTGTTTTGTTTTTGCTTCTATTGCCCGACTACTTTAGGTAATGGGACTATTGTATTCGATCCAAATATTCGATATCGATTTCTCATCTGTTTTATATGTTTTAAGGTCACCCGAGTACCCAAAAAAGTGATTTTTGGCAATAGATCAGTGTGTATGTATTTATGTGTCTATCTATGTAAGTGTATGAGGAATCTTCTGACTATCATATCTCTGAAACTAATAAAGATAGAACAACAAAACTTCAGAATGGAGACAGGTCTGGTGTACAGAAGAATTTTCCAATTTTTGTTGAAAATTGGAAAACCAAAAGTAAGACATTCGAAACCGGGAGTGGGACCGGACCGTAAGTCCGTATCTCATGAACAGCCCTAGCAATTTTCTTCAACATTGCTGTATACACCCTATTAGATGTTCTTTCATAAGTATTAGTTGGTTTGTTCAGTAAAATTGATAAACGTCCTCTACGAATAGGTCAATTTGAGGCCTCACAGGTGCGTTTCGTTAAAAATGGCTGAACGAATTTTTTCAAACTCGCACTCATTATATTAATTCATTTTTAGATATCCTTTCGTATGTAATTGTTTTCCGGTCAACAGCTGAGTTTGCCAAAAATTTTGTGAAACTCGGTACCTTAAAAACGACTCTAATGATTTTTCTGAAAGTTGCTTCATAAACTTTTTTTCAGATATCCTTTCGTATGCATTAGGGGTTATTATAGGAAAACTGACAGTCATTCTGATTATGAAGGTCAGTTATAAATCTCGGAAATGAGTGTTTAAAAACAGTTTGTACCTTTTTTTTTTAACTCTTTATGTAAACTCTGTTTCACAAGTCTTTACTCGTGCATCAGTTTTCTCTTAAAGAAAAATTGTTAGGTGTCTAATTTGTTACATCAGTTTTATGTTTCCTGACCACATTATTTCCAAAACGTGCATATGGGTGATTCCATGGATGAAGGTAACGTCAGCATAGCTGCCAATATTTTAATTTATTCCGGAGTACTTTTAGCCCCGCCTCTATTTCGCACCACTTTATTTATAGAAAAAAATTCTTCAATACATAACTTTGAGAAAATAAGAAAAAATTACTTTTAAAGAATAAGTGGTACGAATTAGAGGCGGGGCTAAAATTACTCCGGAATAAATTAAAATATTGACAGCTATGCGTCAGTCACACAGAAAGATAAAATTTTCTCCTTTTTTGCCACCACTGTTACCATATCGAAAAATTAATGGCATATTTATAGTGGCTTTTTTGATTAAATAGGAGGTGTCCATTCATTACGTGAGGCGGTTTTGACGACTTTTTGACACCCCCCCCCCCTCCCCCCCTGGTAAGATTTCGTGAGATTTGGCTCGACCCCCTCTCCCCTCCCCTAATCTCACGTGAGATTTTTCAAAATTCGTACTTTTACTGTAAATTATTCGGCTCGTACGCTGCAACGTTCGTCGAGTCGCGTGTGTGGCTGGCCTGTGGCGCCTAAAACAATTGAAAGGCTACTGTGCTGTTTCGCGGCGTTCGGATAGCCACGATAAATGTTATCGTGTCAGATTTTGCCATATCTAAGTCAAGAAGCATGTTTTACTTGAATTTAACTCAATTTTCTCACAATTTTACACTGTTTTTTGCGGGGAAAAATTACGTGATATTTGCCGAGACCCCTCACGTGAGATTGGTTGAGATTCGGCTCGACCCCCTGCCCCCCCCCCCCTTTGAACACCTCACGTAATTAATGGACGATCCCATAAGATAGTGATATTTGCTAAATAATATTAGTAGAAGCAGAACTATCTCTATAAGTGACTGACGTTACATTTTTCGTGGAATTGCCCATATAACATATGTAATAGTGGGATATGGAAGTCGTGTTGTTGTTACACACCAGAATTATTTTGGTAGATAGTAATTAATAAAACGATGTAATGCCAAGTATAAAATGTATTTAGTTGTATTCTTTAATCTAATACCCAAGAATTCAAATACTTATGAATACAATGAGTCTTTTTATGAACTTTTCTAATTTCTACTTTTTAACAATGATTATGATAAATTTAAGTAAACATTTATTAATTAGGTTTTAAATTTAGAAATATAATCAAACTAAATTTTACTGCATTATTATTTTTGTTTCAGTTTCAATTTTGCTGACAGAACGCCTCCAGAAAACTTCAATTCTTTTCCTATTGCCTTGCTCACAGTGTTTCAAGTAAACAGAAATTGTTTATTTTTAAGAGTTGCATTTTGTCATATTAATTTCTTTTTCACTTTATTTTTCTAATAATATATATAAAGAGTATAAATATTTAATATATAATTTGTATCTTTCGTACAATTTCACAAATTTTTATAACATTACATGTTTTTAATTCAAAAACTGTCGTTTCTTAAATGTGGAAAAAACATTATTGTATACATTATTCTATATGCATACACTGTTTTTGTGCATACTTGGATAAGTATTGTTATTTGTATGTATTGAGAGTATATTCTACGCTATATGTATTTTATATGTTTAAGAGATTCAAATTTTCAGTATACTATAAGCACGCTATATTCTATTTCACTATGTATCATATGCATCTGTCTTTTATAATCTGATTTATTATATCTGATTTATGCTACAATATTATTTTATATGGTAAATATGTGATTTTCTTTTGAATTTACCAATATATATATATATATATAAATACGTGTTTTTTCTTATACTCTTTAGAAAATAAAATATTATTTGTATAGTGTGTACAAAAAATATTTCTAGCAAACAACTGCGTGAATTTCTGTATATTTTCGACAGATAATCTCTTATAGAATGTAGAATTTAAAATAAAATCTTATTAATTGAGAAACAGTAAATAAAGTAAGCAAGTTTGGAGGGAAAAAGTTTGTTAAACGAAATTTATTATATAAATAAAAATCAATTTATTTATGTCATGGCGGTGGCTTTTACATTCTATAATAATTTAATTAAAAGTGAAAATTATCCTATGAAACTAAATTCAAGGTTTCCTTCAATGTTTGATAAAAATCTTTTTTCAAAGCTGAGTCTTAGAAGTAAATTTTATTTTTATCATTTTAGTAATCAATCACCAAGTATTTATCCTCAATGAGTATTTTTAATGTGCAGTAAGCTTAATCACTATACACAAAACTAACTACTTCATTATTATTCGTTTTTTATTTTATTCCCACAAAGTTAACAATAGATTAAAGAGGGGTTTTACGGCAGCTTTCAGCCGCAAGCCTGAGCAACATCATTCTGACCTTTGTGACCAAATATATTTGTTCCTTGAGTTGTTTTCCGTAATATATTCATACTTTAAATTTTCATAGCTAGGAATTTTTTTTTATTTGAATCTCATACATAAATACATAGATATTAGATTAGAAAAATGTTCTCCAATTTATAACTTCGATAAAATAAGAAAAATCTACTCTTAAAAAATAAGTGGTTTGAAATAAAGGCGGGGCTAAAAATACTCCGAAATAAATTAAAATATTGGATCAATGTAAATATCAGAGCTGCCAAATTTTCTCGATTTTAAGAATTACTTTATGCTAGAATTTTATGAGCGTGAACTTCGAGATGTTAAATCTCTCAAAATTAATATAAAAAGTTTCTATAAAAATACTGGGGTGAATATCTTTATTTTAAAATTGTAAAAGTTGGAAACTATGATAAATATTTTTAGTGTCAAACGGAAAGTTCTGATCTTTTCGATTAAAAAACTGATACCGGGAATGTTTGTTTATCAATATTCATATAGTAATTGACCAAAATTTCTTAATTATTATAGAAATATCGAACATAAATTTTCATTCATTAAAAATTTTTCTACGTCATTTATTTATTTATTTAAATGGACAAAATTGTCCGGCAGATCTAATATAAGGTTTATCTTCAAATACAAAGCTTTAAATTAATTATAAATAAAGGATCATTTTAAACATGTTGAAATTTAAATACCTTACATTAAAATCTTTTGTTTAGCAGCATGATATATTTCGACCGCTATTCGCAGTCATCTTCAGATGTTTCTGTTGCCGCTTGTTGACCGCTGTCTTCATTGATCTTCTTCTCTTTACCAGTGGCGGCTCGTGAACCGAAAATAGGTGAAGAGCTCAAAAATAATATTTAAGTATTTTTAATCATAATTTTTACTAAGCATTGTCTTAACTAAAATAAACTAAAAATACTTATTTAAATGTAAATTTATGTTCTATAAATGAACACAGCGTAAAATACAGTGTGCCTCTTCACCAATTTTCGGTGCACGAGCCGCCACTGCTCATTACATCGTTCTTTCGTTTTACTTCATTTATTAGATGTTGCCAGTCATTAGGGATAATGCTATGCTCTCTGTCATTAATAGCAGTGTTAGTGGTTAGTATTTCAAGGGCTTCGCGTTTTAAAGCATATTGGTGTCAATTGTAATGGGCTATTTTCGTAGTTGTTAGTGTACTGAAGTTAATAGGGTTGGTGGGGTCTATTCTTGATAACGCGGTGGAGGATCTATTCTATTTTAACTCAGTAAGGTATTCAGTTTCACGATCTTTAATTTTTCGTTTGGTCATGCAGATGCAACAAGCGTTATCGTTGTTTTCAAAGTTGAAATTTATTTTGTAAATTCCGTAGGTATCTTTGGGGTCAATTAAATTATTGAAATATACGGAAACAACAAAATCAGTGAAACCTTGATCAGCGCTAAGAATCTCCTCCTAAATAATTCAGTTTTTGCCTTTAATAATGCCATTTACAAGCAAACTAAAGGCGTGCGAATGGGCTCACCCATATCAGGAACCATTGCCGAAATAAATCTCTGTCACTTTGAATTCTCCGCTAACGATATAATTAAAAACTGTAAAATTTGACTACGATATGTTGATGACGTCTTTGCCGTCATGTCCGCTCATATAAACCCTCAGCATCTTTTAAACGATCTGAATAATTTGAATAGCAATATTAAGTTCATCCTCGAAACAGAAACTAACAATAGCAATATAAATTTTTGTGATGTTAAAGTCATTAAAAACACAAACAATACTTTTGATACCATCGTTTTTTGCAAACCAACCAACAACAATGAAATTATTAATAATGAATGTAAAATAAAAATTTTGCCGCTCTCCATTAATACGTAAATAGCGCCATTCTTGTATGCTCTAATAAAAACCTACTCAATATGGAAATTAAATTTATAAAAAGTATTGCACAAAAAGCTGGTTATAGCGGCTTCCTAGTTAAGAAAATCTACAGAACACGTGTAAAATCCTTAAATTCTATCAGAAATGCTCAAAAAATAAAACCCAAATTTACCCCCTTCATTCACTTTTATAACTGCGCTGCTAACAAAAATCAAATACGAAGGTTTCAGGGCTGGAATTAATATAACAATAAAACCAAACAAAAATATTTTCTAACGAATTAGAAACGAAAATGATTTACTTGACCCCAAAGATACCTCCGGAATTACAAAATAAATTAAAACTTTGAAAACAACAATAATGCTTGTTACATCGGCATGACCAAACGAAAAATTAAAGATCGGGAAACCGAACACCTCACTGACTTAAAATACAATAGATCCTCCACCACGTTACCAAGAATACACACCATCAACCCTATTAACCTCAGTACACTAACAACTACGAAAATAGCCCATTACAATCCACATCAATATGCTTTAAAACGCGAGGCCCTTGAAATACTAACCACTAACACTGCTATTAATGATAGAGAGCATAGCATTATCCCTAATGACTGGCAACATCTAATAAATGAAGTGAAGCGAAAGAATGATGTAAAGAGAGGAAGATCGACCGAGGACAAGTTCGACGAAAACAGAGGTCAACAAGCTGCAAAAGAAACATCTGAAGATGACCGCGATTAGCGGTCGAAATATATCATGCTGCAAAACAAAGGATTTTAATGTAAGGTATTTAAATTTCAAGATACATAGCGTTATTTTTAATTCCATATTAAAAGTAACTACAATTTAGTAGATTGAAAAAATTGAACATTGAAAACGGCATTACAATTATACCATTTTCTTAGGCTCTTACACGCTTTATCGGGTCGCTTTTAGGAGTGGCTACTATCTTCTTGTATCCGCGAATCCGCCCCTAATATATAAGAATAACATATGTACGTAAGCATGGGGCAATATATACATATTTACTGTAATTAGGGGTATTAAAAAAAAAACGATGTTCTTGATGTTTATAGTAAAAGTTTTCACAATACATTTATAAACAATTTTACACATATATGCTGTAAGAAAGTTTTTTTTTTTTTTTCTACATAGCTGCCGACATTCTGATTAATATTCCGTAGTACTGTTAGCCCCTGTCTTCTTTTCACAAGAGTAATTGTCTCCAAATGTAATTTCGATTAAATAAGAAAAAAAAAAAATACTCGCTACTAAAAAATACTAAAAAAAAGGCTAGTGTGTAAAAAAAGACGGCTACTAACAATACTACGGAATATTAATTAGGATGTTGGCAGATGTGTCTAGAGCCATGATAGTGTTTTCGAGTTATATTATAGAAACTGGTACAAGTTTTATTTTAATAATAATTATGAAAGACATGTAATAAATGAAATATTTTGTAAGTAAACACCAAAAATTGCAAAATCCTCAATTAATTTTTTCGAGTCATTGAAGCACCGATGTTTTGCCTATTTAATACTTTGCATACTACACTCATGGTTACATTTTCGTTTGAAGAAAGGTCATGCTTATTTCTGCTAGAAAAAAATTTTGCAAGATTTTGGAATTTATAATGATTGCTTATAAAGATTTTTTTTTTTTTTTAATTTCTAACACTAGCATAGATACCAACATTTTAATTTATTCCGAAGTATTATTAGCCACGTCTCTATTTCGCACCATTTTATTTGTAGAAAATTTTTCTCCAACATATAACTTTAATAAAGTAACACATATTTACTTTAAAAAATAAGTGGTATGGAATAAAGGCGGGGCTAAAAACATTCCGGAATAAGTTAAAATATTGGCATGCAATAGTTTTACTGTGTATTTTACTGTTATGATAGAAAAGACCCACTGCAGTAATTATGTCTTTCTGTCTTGGATAAGATGTTTATGATTGTGAGAACTAAAAAAATAGTTAAATAATAAAGAACAATGCATTTTTGAGCAAAGTCCGCATTTCATTTTCGGGATGCACCAGAGATGTCTGCGACTTTTAAAATCATTGTGTCAATTGAAAGTGAGTCGAAATTTAACGAGTTTTTCGAAAGTAAGATTATAACACAAAGTTTTAAAAAAATTTTATTTTATTTTATTTTATTTATTTATTTGTTTATTTTAAATTTTTAATAATATTTCGTTTTGAACTAACTAAATTTTAGTCAAACCTCCACCATTTTATTATTTATATAACGGCGGCTCAAAAAAAAAAAAAAAAAAAAAGCTGCTGTATAATTGTTGTTAGTGAGACATAGAAATTTAAATCAGTCTAGGCGAAGGTATTTTAATTTATTTTAATTAATTAATTAATTAATTTATATTATTGTTTTGTATATGCATCTAATATTACACTACAATTTTGAAATAAATTATAAGTTAAAACATTTAAAATTTAATTACAATTTTGCAGATTAATTATAATGAAAATTACATCTTTGACATAGAACAGCTTTGTTTGTTAACATAAAAATATTCATATTAAAAAAATACATAATAGTTATTTCTAACAAATTGGGGGAAAAGTTATAAGCTATATTTGGGAAATATATTGATTGATTTATTTGGTTTTAACGTAGCTTAAAGCTTTTTTTTCTTTTCTTCCTGTTTTTGTTTTTAAACATTTTGATACTTTAATGTTAAAAAAAAAAAAAAAAAAAAAAATCATATACAGATATGATATCTCAAAGACAATAAATACAATTTAAAACAGGTCCAACCCAAAAGGCATCAAAGGCCGCTTTCGAAATGCAATTTTTTTTTCCAAGCAGCCTTGTATGTATAATATATTACATACTCATATATATCCAGAAAGTAAAATAAGTTCATATTGTAAATGGATTTAAATAATACTAGTATGCTGTGTCAACACAAAACTTTCTTCTTTATTTTCCGTTTAGAAATTGACGCAGGGCATATTATTTATAAACATTATTATTTACCAGTTATTTATTAAAATTATTATTCATTTCAATGATGAATGCCGACAATTTTCATCTCAGAGAAATATAACTCTAAATGTATAATTTTGTGCCCTACGATTGCACCTGTGGAAATGCTATACATATGAAAAACAATGATAACTTTGTTTTGAATTATCACACATATATACAATCATTCGTTTTAAAAGCATTGACCAGTTCTTTTTAAAAATACTCATACAGAAAATTTACATGACCCTCTTCCCCGTGCGTTGTTTCCTTAGGAAACATTTTCAGAAGTTTATTTCTTATTCATAATTACTACTATATATAATTATTTTTAATTCCAAAATTATTAGTTGAAAATAATTCTCATCCTGGGTGCACAGTTATACGATATTTTGCTCGATACTGTTATATTTAATATTATAAAAAAAGTCACGTCAACAACACCTATTGAACGATATATTCGAAAATCTAATCAACACCATCTAAAGCCAAGGTCTAACTAAATATAAATTTATAGAAAATCCCGACTGTTAGTCCGCCAGGTACAACGTCCATAAAATCTTATTAACACAAAGAGACAGACACTCAGACAGACTTTTTTTAAATTGTCAAACCGTATTCAGAACATCTTAAGACGTATAAATCCATAGAGAACCGAAAGATGAAATATTCTCGAATTCAATAGTTTATTCTATTTAATATAGAAAAACTATTGGATTCGATATAAAAATGTTTAAATTTTAGACACGGATCTGCGCCACCTAGCGCTCGATTTTTACACATGTATCTCCAAATTTATTTCTCTTTGTCATTTCAAATTACTAAACTTTAGTTTACATGATATTAAAAAAAAAAAAAAAAAAAAAAAAAAAAAATGCATCATAATATTACATGTTTTAGAGTGCAAGCGGCTCAAGAAAATTATAAACTACACCATAAGCCTTAAATTCAAGTTTTATAACCATAGGTCTAATTATTCATTTATATGAATAATTTCTCGTGACTGAATTATGTATATCTAGTTGTGGAGTATTATTATATTCTGTCGCATAAAAATTCCTCATATCAACGAAAATAGTTTATTCTAAAAATAGAAATTGTTTTGATTTATGAATGAATAAATTCTGGGAAATTATCAGGTTATTCAAAGTTTGTTTTCTGATATGGTAACATCTATGTTTGTACGCTATATTGAAATAAATTTTTAAAATAAGATATCTCTGTAAATGAACCAATGAATTTTGTATGTTCAGTTTATTATTTGAATAATGAACAAATTTTTAAAAACATGCAAACCACGGATAAAATTATATTCAATAATCTCAATATTTTATTGCAATTGTGCTGTAAGTTTTCTGTTAAATTATCCCTTTTTCGTTATTTTAGTTGAAATGCATTCATGGAAACCATGGATAAAATTTTACTTTTTTTATTCCAGTATATTGTAACTATGATATTAGTTTTCTGAGTTGTCTCCAGGAAACATGAGCTTTTATTACTAAGAAGATGATGTTTGATTTTGATATTAATTCTTTTATTATTAAATTTACATCTAGCAGTCCGAAGCCGGGATTTTTCGACTCGAACGTTCTTATGTCGATAGGGTGCACGACTGTACATTGTTTTCCATTCGGAAGCGTCAAAAAGGATCTCTATATTTTTGCCGTGTTAACAAGACAGCGAATTATAAATTTTCGCCTCGGGTCGCATGTAACCAGTGCTGACAGATTGAGGGAATTTTTTATTCAATAGCAACCACTAAATTCTAAGCGTAACGGTTGGCTAGTTACTTAAAGACCTTTTCTTGTGAAATGTCTTCGAAGCAGTGTTGCCAGATTTGGCTAATTTTTTAATTCAATAGTCACCAACGATTTTTAATTGCAGCGTTTGCCTAATCACTTCAAAGATTAATCGTCTATTATATATGTCAAATATCACTTTTTAAAATTATTGGTGATTATTGAATTAAAAAATTTGCCAGACCTGACAACACTGCTTCGAAGCTGTTAGGCAACCGTTACAATTAAAATTTAGTGGTGACTATTGAATAAAAAATTCCCTCGATCTGATAGCACTGCATGTAACCCGAGAGCTACGAAATACCTACCTCTGATTTAAAATAATATATTTAACTAATTTTAAGGATTATGCTAAAAGAAAACTTATGATTTATTTTTATAACTATGATTCAAATTCTTGAGACTGAATGCATGTTTTAATTTATAAAAGGTTACTTTTAAAGGATGTAATTTTATGTTTTTGGTAGTATAATTTCTTACAGGAAACTAATCGTGTTTTTCTCTTTAGATTTTAACTGGAGAAGATTGGAATGAAGTTATGTACAATGGTATAGAGTCTCAAGGAGGGATAGGTGCAGGAATGATATATTGTTTATATTTTATAATTCTAGTGTTGTTTGGTAATTGTATCCTTTCGAATTGAATTTATTTATTTTTAGCATTCCAACCTCTCTATTACATATGTGATGTTAGAAAAAACACAAATTATTTTGTCACAACAATTTTTCACCAAGCTTTAAACAGTGTTTAGAAAAATTTATGGCCAATTCAAAGAAATACAGTCATTTGCAAAAGTTTAAGACCTGTAGCCGATTTTCAGTATTTTAACACATTGCATTATTTGCGCAGATTATTGTGTCATCTCATGTGCTGATTGCATCAGACGCATTCTACTATTATAAATAAAAGTATCCGGGACGTTTATCGTCGGCTGTTTATTGGATTTTGTCGCAGACAATATTGTTGTTTAATTTTTGTAATGGATAAAAAACCTTCACTTACTGTTACAAAAAGGTCAGAAATATTGATCCTGGATAAAATTGGATTTTTTGTACGTCAAATAAGTTTGAGGGTAAATGTGAACAAGATAGCTGTGCATCAAACTATTAGTAAATTTGAAATTTCGGGAAAATTTGTGGATCTTAACCTTTTGCTACGCAAGACAATTCGGATCATTTAAATTATACTGCCACCGGAATTCATGAACTAAATTAAACTAAAAGAAACTTTAAATTTTAAAATATCGGCTTTTCTGCTATGTTATAAACATAAGTTTTTTGCTAAAAATTTTTCTGGATGAATTTTTGCAACTGGTATAGACCTGCTAACTATGCTAGTTTATCCGTAATGGTATTAAGCCCCGCCCTTTTTTCACACCAGAATAGTTGTACAACAATAGTCTTCTTATTTAATCATGAGAACATATTGCTGAATATTACTCTACAAGTATTCTGGTGTGAAAAAAAGGCGGGGCCTAATACCATTACGGATAAACTAGCATAGTTAGCAGGTCTACTGGTATACCGCCTCTAAAAGGGTTAAGAGTCGTTTATTTTTCATACTTGGAGTAAGGCAAGGTTTCCTTGCATGTTTACGGAAAGATAAACCAAAATCTTTGGCCAAACGTCTTGAAATATTACTCAAACTGAAATTGGTGTCTTTTGCAGCCAGAGAATGTCTAATCGTATTGCAGGAGGTTCTTGGATCTTGTACGACCATCCTTATCACATGATTATCACGTGCGCACGTTTTTTACGCTGTCCTCGCTGCGAGGACGTAATTATTAAGTTCCAACTGCAAAAACGTACCTCGGAAATTTTTTAGCAAAAATTTTTGTTTATAACCCATCAGAAAAGACCCTTTTTTTTAACTTAAAATTTCTTTTAATTTAATTTTGTTCGTGAACTCCGGTGGCACTATAATTTAAAAGACCCAAATTACCTTGCGCCGCAAAGAGTTAAAATCCACAAATTTTCCCGAAATTTTAAATTTACTAATAACTTGATAGACAGCTGTCTTGCTCACATTTACCCTCGAACTTATTTGACGTTCAGAAAATCTGATTTATGCAGGGTCAATATTTCTGACCTTTTTGTAACAGTAAGTGCAGGTTTTTTACCCATTACAAAAGTTACACAACAGCACTGTCTACGACAATATCCAATAAACAACCGGCGATAAACGTGCCGGGCACCTTTATTTATAACCGTAGAATGCATCTGATGCAATCAGCACATGAGATGATGCAATAACCTGCGAAAATGATGCAATGTGTTAAAATACCGAAAATCGGCCACTGTTTTGAACTTTTGCAAATGACTGTATAACAATTATGTGCATATGTATATATATATACTACCGCTCATAAGTATTTTCCTAAACAAATTCTGTGATTTTTTCTTTTTCATTCATGTTTTTGATAAAATCAGTCTAATTCTTCGGAAATAATAATATTTTTATTAATTTGGAATATCTAATAATGATTTGTTGTGTATTATATTGGGTGATAAAAATTAAACCAATAAAAGATAATATGTGGTTAGTATTGCTGGACTTCGCGGTTTTTTTATTCAATAGTCTACGATAACATTGAGAAGTGATATTTTATATACATAATATATAATTAATCATCTATTATGTATAACAAATACCACATCTTAAAATTATCGGTGACTATTGAATAATAAAATAGTGCGAAATCTGGCAACACTATATGGGGTAAATATTTAAAAAACAAAAAAAAAAAGGTGGGCAATAATTTTGAGCAGTAGTGTACACATGTTTAATATATCTTTTCCGTTTAATTTAATTTAATTTATTTATTTTTTATTTGTATTTATTTATTTATTTATTTGTCATCGATGTTTATCTGGATTAAAATCGGGATTAACCTTTTAACGAGCCGTGGTAAATATACTATCTACCAAAATCTTTAATTTTAAAAACGGGAAGGTGTAGTAAGCTACTTTACTGCACCTGCCGTTTTCACTCTACTAAAATACATGAAAAAAAAAAGAAAGTGTTACACTCTGTGTTGATTCTTTTTTTTTCTGAAATTCTCTTTCTAAGGCCATGGTAAGTAATTTTACCGCAAAAATGGGTGCTTAGACTAAATACAGTAGGCGGGGAAAATTAGCTAACCACACCTTTCTCATTTATTAGGTGTAAGGGAAAGCTCTGTCTTTTTTGAACACGTGCACTTTTATGCGTTGTCGATTGCCGACTGAAACCGATTTAAACAGTTAGGTTAGAGTACGATTGATGATTTATACACATTTGTTCGTATTTTAGTCGTTTTTTCAAATTTGAACTGTCACCATGCGTGAAGAAAAAGTGCGCTTGAGACATAATATGCTGTATGAGTTCTAAAAAGGGAATAACGCGATGGAGGCAACAAGAAACTTGTGTGACGTGTTTAGAGAGGACGCAGTAATAGTTCGAACATGCCAAAGATGGTTTCCGAAATTTCGTTTTGGTGATTTTTCTTTGAAACATGAACCCAGATCAGGAAGGCCATCAGGTGTCAGTGACGAAGTGCTACAGTATGATCAAGACAAATCCCACGTTAACGGCCCTCTTCACTCACCGTCGCCGGAAGCCCGAGCCAATGTTATTCAATGGGGAAATTTTCTTTACAAATAACTTATTAACTAATACATATTTTTAAATTCTGTTTTCACATTCAGAAAATTCCCAACTGTTAAATTGGCGGACCTTTTTTAAAAATGTAATTTTTCAATTTTTAATATTTTATTTCGAAATTGCAAAATGAAAAAATTTCACATATTGAAAATTCGTATTTAGCAGCTTCAAAATAAAATATAAAAAATTAAAAAAATAATATTTTAGAAAAGGTGCGTCAATTTAACAGCTGGGAACTTTCAGAATGTGAAAACAGAATTTAAAAATATGTATTAGTTAATAAGTTATTTGTAAAGAAAAATTTCCCATTGATTAACATTAGTTTCGGCTTCAGGCGGCGGTGAGTGAAGAGGGCCCTTAACACGTTAACTTCCACAGAAGTGGTCTTCAAGCATGGAATTCATCAGACTACTGCTTTGTATCACATTAAAAGGATTGGTTTCGTGTCGAAACTCTCTGTTTGGGTGCCACACAACGACAGAACTTTTCCTTACACCTAATAGAATTAATGAATTGAGTAGTAAGTATACTTCTCATACCCTTATAAAGGATTAAAATAAATAAATTTTACCTAATAAGCTAAATGGATTTCTTTTCTTTAATCACTCTATTCACTAAAAATATTTTAATATTTTCTTTGCTGGAAATAAATGTAAAAAAAAAAAAAGCCTAAGTTATACAAAAGGGTTAAATTATACAAAAACAGAGGGTCGTAGTCTCCGCCTTTTTTTTTTCAGGACACTTTCACGGATAAGAAATTGCAGCTTCATTTGTACCCACTTTTTTAGATAAATATTTATTGTATTTTTAAAGTAATATGTCATGATTGAACAGTATAGATATTATCGTATAGAAATAGTGGTAGCAAAAAAGGCATAATTCTAATTTCTCAAAGTGTCCTAAAAAAAAGGTGGAGACTACGACCCTGTCAAAATTTTTAACTTAAAGGGTTATATGAGGAGTCTTAGTCTCCACTTCATTTCAGGACACATTCAGAAATAAGAAATTTAAGCTTTTTTTGCTATCACTATTTTTATACAATAACGTTTATTCTATTTGTATTTTTTTTCCCCTGATTCGACTACCAGTATATTTATATATATAGTAATCGTCTACAGCATGTTTTTACGATCAAATAAGTGGAAAATTGCTAGATAAATAATATGCTGGTGGGAGTGTTAGGAAAATAAGGCAGGACCGTAGCAATTCTGAATGTGTATCGTCCTATTAGCAGCATTTTACTGTTTTTGCAAAAGTCAATATTTAATTGTATAGTTTTAATGTCATATTTTGCTCTAATGAAATTTTCAATTCATTCTTTTACATAACAAAATGAATAATTAAACAAATAAGCATTTTTAAAATACATAATTCAAGAACTGCATCATCATGTAACATGAGTACTTTGTTAATAACTAAATTCTTTATAAAAAGAAATATTATTTTCTTAATACATTATTTTAATGTTTAACAACATAATATTATTATTACTTATTTATTTATTATTATTATTGAAAAATGATATCCTCAAATATGTGCTTTTATGAATGAAATGTAAGATTATGTACTTAACTGAAAACAAGATACTCTGTTAAATGTATTTTTGGCCATTGCTGTTGATAATTTAGCCAATGCTCAGGAGCTAACTCTTGCACAAGAAGAGGCTGATGCTGAAAAGGAGGTAAAAAAAATTATGCAATCCTATTAAAAAATAATAATCTCGAAATAATTTTTCATTTGCTAATTTATATCATATTCATGGTTTCAAACACTTTATATATATATATATATATATATATATATATTATATGATATTCTGAAAAAAGTAAAAATAAAAATAGTTCTAAATATCTAACAAATAGGTGAGACTGAATCGTTAATCAAATATCGTAAATCAAATGCTTCAGTTTCAGTCGGAAGAGTAAATTGATTTCTTTGTTGAGTATATATATATATATATATATATATATATAAAACAAAATGGCGAACAAGGTAATTAATAATATTGGTTTAGACCTTCATATGGCTACATAGCTGCCAATATTTTAATTTATTCCGGAGTACTTTTAGCCCCGCCTTTATTTCCGCACCACTTTATAGAAAAATTTTCTGTAATACATAAATTCGATAAAATAAGAAAAAATTACTTTTAAAAAATAAGTGATACGAAATAGAGGCGGGGCTAAAATTACTCCGGAATAAATTAAAATATTGGCAGCTATGTGGCTACATATATATACCGAGGTTTACACAAATTGGCTCATAAATATGTTTTTTATCTAAGTTTAAAATATTAAAAGGTCATCCTTTAACACGTTGATCGCCATGTCAGCCATCGGTGACTAACAGTGTCATATATGATATAAAACCGCGTCAACCATCGGTGGTTGACAGTGTAAAATATAATATAAAACTAAAAATATTACACTGTTTCAAGTAATTACTTAAAATTTATTTAAAATTTACTTAATTTTTATTTATTACATGATAATATCATTAAGGAGTTTTAATGGATTTTATTAAGAATTCGCGTGGCAATCAACGTGTTAAAAACAAAATAGCTGATAGATTTAATTAGATAACACCAGTAAGACTTTAGTATGGGATAAGTACATATTGAGTTTCTAACATAGCATTTCGTATCGGTGACGTAAATTTCCTTGAAATTTTCAAGCGGTTGCCATTTGAAGAAGGATGGTAGATCAAATAAGCCAACGAACTGAAACAAAATATGTCTAAGGCACGTTCACTCTCCGAATTTGGTTGGAATTGTTTCAGTACTTTGGAAGGTATCATTATGACTATTTTTTCGTAGTATATATACAGAGACAGCTAGACAACAAATTATAAAAGAAAAAAAGACTCGCTTGGATATTTTTACCATGTTTTTATTAACTTCGATTCTAGTTTGTTTGTCCAGTACAAATCTTGCAATTGATTTTTAACTAACTTCCCAACTAGCTAGATATTTGAAATTTTCAGGACAGCTCACAACATGGTGACAATATATTTTTCTAATAATTTTAGTCAACTATTTCAGGTCCCGCTGCTTTCGGCAGCGCTTATATGATTCGACAGAAAATTTATTTAACTAACTTCGCGACTAGCTAGACATTTGAAACTTTCAGAATAATTCAGAACACGGTGAAAATGCAATTTTTTAATGCCTTTAGCCAACTGTTTCCGGTTCTTGCTGCCTTCGACAGCGTTACCAGTACAAAGCTTGAAAACGATTTTTCACTCTTCCCGACTAGCTCAAAACACGGTGACAATACATTTTTTTAATACTTTTAGTCAACTGTTTCAGGTCCCTACTGCCTTCGGCAGCGTCTATATGATTCCACAGAAAATTTATTTGACTAACTTCCCAACTATCTTGACATTTGGAACTTTCAGAATAGTTCAGAACACGGCGAAAATGCATTTTTTAAATATTTTTAACCAACTGCTTCGGGTTCCTGCTGCCTTCGACAGCGTTACCAGTACAAAGCTTGCAAACGATTTTTCACTAACTTCCCGACTAGCTAGACATTTGAAACTTTCAGGATAGCTCAGAACACGGTGACAATACTTTTTTATAATATTTTTAGTCAACTGCTTCAGGTCCCTACTGCCTTCGGCAGCCTTTATATGATTCAACAGAAAATTTATTTAACTAACTTCCTAACTAGCTAGACATTTTAAACCTTCACAATAGTTCGGAACACGGTGAAAATGCATTTTTTTTAATACTTTTAGCCAGCTGTTTTGGGTTTCTGCTGCCTTCGGCAGCGTTACCAGGACCAAGCTTGCAATCGATTTTTCCCTAACTTCCCGACTAGCTAGACATTTGAAACTTTCAGGATAGCTCAGAACACGGTGGTAATACACTTTTTTAATACTTTTAGTCAACTGTTTGAGGTCCCTACTGCATTCGGCAGCGTCTATATGATTCAACAGAAAACTTATTTAACTAACTTCCCGACTAGCTAGACATTTGAAACTTTCAGAATAGTTCAGAACACCGTGAAAATACAGTTTTTTTAATATTTTTAACCAACTGCTCCGGGTTCCTGCTGCCTTCGGCAGAGTTACCAGTACAAAGCTAACGATCGATTTTTCCGAGTAGCAACACATTTGAAACTTTCAGAATAGTTCAGAATACGGTGAAAATGCATTTAAAAAATATTTTTAACCAATTGGTTCGGGACCCTGCTGCTTTCGGCAGCGTTACCAATACGAAGCTTGCAAACAACTTTTAACTAACTTCCCGGCTAGATAGCCATTTGAAATTTTTATAATAGCAAGGAATTATTTTATTACTTTTGCTCCGGTTTCCTGCTGCCTTCAGTAGCGTTTATATGATTCAACAGAAAATTTAAAAACATGGTATATAAAAGTTCTTTTTATCTTGTAATTATTTCTTTTCACTTTCAGAAACCGCCAATTTTATCGATTAAAAATAGGAATGAAGCGGATAGTGATTATGCCTAATATTACATATTCGTATCCGCAAACAAAAGAGCTTTAAATATCCGATATCCGACAAAAACACTATCTGTTTCAACCCTATTTTAAAATGATGAAATTGGCGGTTGCTGAAAGGAAAAAAAGAAAAAGAAAGAAAATATCTAATGACAGCTTTTTTTTTTTTTTTTTTCATGTGTGTGTGTGTGTGTGTGTGCAGCATTATATACATTTACATATGTATATATGTGTGTATGTATGTGTGTATAAATACTATTTCATCGTGACAATGCGTAGAAACCAGAATACAAATTATGATAAAAATTATTAAGAATAAAATTTACAACTAATTCAACTAAAGAACAGATATTGAAAAAATCATCAGGACATTAAGTGAAAAGATAAATATAAAATTGGTGAAAGAAACAGAAGGATAATAAATTTATTTAGAATATAGAAATAGATATTTCGCAAAAGCGACTAATGTCTAAGTATATAACACACACACACACATATATATATGAAATTAAACTTTAAAAATCAATTAGAAAAAACGTGAATTTTTTTTATAAAACCTGAAACTAAGTATTTATAAACCAATGCACAAAATGCAGCAAAAAGAAGCATAATACGAAAATAAATTGAGAAACCGATAACAAATGAAAAACAATCCCAAACCGCTACGACAGCAATGTACCTGCCACATGACAGCAGGGAAGTGGCCCAGGCATGGCCGGCAATCAGGATTACAAAACCCTTGTTGTCACCATCGGACCAACCTAAGTCGGTCAATATCGGGACTTAGGGCCCTCGATCCTGGCTGAGCCACGGTTTGGCGGGTGTTTTAAACCAATATATATATATATATTCCATAATATTAGCACATTCTATTTAGATGACATAAATAAAACAGTCTAGAAAGTTACCATTTTAAAAATAATATTGAAACAGGGAGAGAGATAAAGTATGCGATTGCAATAGTAGGTCTATTTTTAGAGAAATTAACATATAATTTTAGTTCTGGATACATAGTCCCATACTTGCCAACATGTTAATTAATATTCCGTAGTATTGTTAGTGCCGCCCCTTTTTTTTACTCAAATTTATTTTTAGAATAATTAGAAGAAAATTAGTAATAAGAAGAAAAATACTCTAAAAAAGACTGCTGTGGATAAGAAAGCGGGGACTACATGACTACGGAATATTAATTAGAATGTTGGCAGGCATGTAGTACATAAAAAAAATTCCGTTTAAATAGTAGAATATACTTAGACATTTATTGTCATTGTTGTTGTTGCTGTTGTTGTTGCAAGGAAAGAAAGAGTAATGGGCAATAAATTTAACTAGCCTTTTTAATCAACAAATTCATAAATGACATAGTTATTAAAAAAAAAAAAAAAAAAAAAAAAAATCAAAATTTAGAAATTAGTAAAAGTTGTTAAATCGGTTAGGTAGAGCAAAAAATGCTTACCTTTATTTTTTCTCTTATGAAGGACAATTTGAGAAAATTGTACTATGTTATTTGCAGAAAAGTAACTTCACAGATGCCAACTTCTACGCTTTTTTAATACAATTCTATTTTAGTAGAAATTTATATTTTATTTAATTATTAAAGTCTGCTACAGTTTTTTTTTTATTATTATTATTTATTTACTGCTAGTAAAAAAAGCGTTAAGTTGGCAGCTATGCAATATTTTTACATTGAAATCTACGTAAAAGTCATCTAATTACTGTACACGATATGCTGCGTTTGTAGCACGTTTTCAATTAGACGTTGGATTCCCCTTAATAAAATTAATATTATGCAATGTAAAAAAATTCTCTGGTGTAATTTTATGTTGGTTTGCCAATAAAAACACATAAAACTTATTTTATAATCTTTTCTTTTCTTTTCTTTTTTTTTTTTTTTTTTTTTTTTTTTGGTAATCTATAAAAAAAAAAATACATAAACATAAAATCACACAACCTTGCGTGCTTGCATAAGCATAACGTGTGTCATGTGATATATCAGTTTGATAAATGTGATAAAATTTATATAAATTAGGATTAAAAAAAAATCCCCATTTTACATCTTTATGCTGAAATGTACTTTTCTCTATTTGCAGAGGCAGGAAGCGGAAAGACAAAAGGAGGAAATGATGGCACTTCAGCCTCCCGAAGTCAACATTTGTCCTCCTTCTCCTCAAGTAAATTTAGGAGATGGAACAAATGGGTATGTTAACCTATAAGTTTTAATAATCCGGTGTTACCCTCAGGCTACTTTTATTACACTCTATTTCTATTTTTAAAAAAATTGCATTTTAATACATAGCTTCCAATTTTTACACTTTTAGTAATTTTTCATAAAAAACTTTTTTTTTTAAATTTCAGTAACAGCTTGCAATTATTGAATATAATAAAAATTTCTATTCGGTGAAAATGATACTAAAAAACATAAAAGTAGAAAGGTGTAGTTTAAGCTGTAAGAAAAAGAGATACTTTATTTGATACTTTTAAGAAGTAGTGAGTAGTGGAAAATCTTTTTAGAAACAATTTCTTTTTGACATGCATTATATTGCCTCTTTCATCTCCCGATCTGAACACCATAGCTGCATTCATTAAACATTTAGGGCTGTTATTTAAAAAAAAAAAAAATATTTCAAATTAATCAGAGAATTTTCGCGTACACTGTTCAATGGAACACATTTGATTAATTTAGAAAAAGAAAATCAATTTTAGAGGAATTATGTCAGTGTATATACAAGGTGTTTCAGTAAAGACTGTCAAATTGTCAAATAACATAACTGCGAAACATTGACAGACAGAAAGATGAAAAAGGTGATATATTAGACAAACAGGTCTGCAATTTTCAATATGAACTAATTACGAATTATTTTCTAGCCTGGTCTATTTATAACATCAAATTTTTGTTGAAAGCTTCGCCTTGTCATCGGCGGATTTTGACCTAATCGGTGATATTCCAATTCAATAAAAACATGTTGCTCCAAGGAATAAATTAAATATCTCATCATGTTCTTCAATTTCCTATAATAACTACTTCGATACAACTCTCTTATACATGTCATCAATGAAACAGACTGACGAATTAACTTCCTATACTACTGAGTACTATTTGAATTTGAAGCTTCGTGGGCTTGTGGTTCCCCCTATTAGCCAATCTTGGAACTACTTCTGCAAACCTGTAAATCACAAATTCCAGAGCTGTTCATCCAACATACCACTTGTTTCACCTTTCTCTTTCCACTATTTCCAAAGCTGTAGAGTCTTTTCTGAAACACCCTGTATATGTGTAAAATTTCATTATTACTCAGAAATTAATTTTAATTAACAAAGAAATTAACATAAAATTTGTCTGACATGTTAAATGATGCTTCACACATATTCGGTGAGGTAAAAATTCTGACCAGGACGCGTCATCTGTAATTTACGATACAAACCATATATTCGATACTTATTTGAGTATTTAGGAAGTAAAGTTAGTAAAGAATGATTATTTCAATTGCAAAGACGTGGTAGACAAATTTTAAAAATTAAATTATATGCATATCTGACTACTTTTGTTATTTGATACTCGGAAAAAGAAAATCTGACATAATTATCTTGTAAATTCAAAATTACTTTTTAAAATTAATTAATCATTGATTGATCAAAAATTCCTTTAAAATGAGAATGAACGTTATTCTTCTTTTTTTTTTTTTTTTTTTTTCTCACAGAAACTTTTATTCAGTTTTGTTATCGGTTGTTCAGCATCTTCATTGTCCTTCTTAACTAATACTTTGTTTAAAATTCACTGCTGCTTATTCTTATAGTTACACAGAAATTTATAATGAAAGTAAAATTATTTACAGTGTTTTATTTTACTTTCTTAATTATAAGTGTGAAAATTATCTAATTTTTTTCATGCAGGACTAAAGGAAATGCTGTCGGTAATTTAGATGATAAATCAGAAGACAAGAAAAACTCTGCTGATTTATCAGATAATGGTATGGCTTGTTTTTTGTTATGTCTATTAATAAATGTTTACTTAACAATTATAAAAGACGTTCACTATTTTGAAGATTTCCAAAATTTAAACATCTAAACCTTGTACTTTGAAATAAAAGTTTTTTTTTTTTTTTTTTTTTTTTTTTTTTAATGTATACACTGGGTGTTTCGCAATCTGTATGCCAGAATGCCACAAAAGGTGGTAGAAAAAAAAAGTTTCGACCACTGAGGCGGCATGTAGTGCTTTAGAATTTCATGCAGCTATTCTCATAGATGCCAACATTTTAATTTATTCTGCAGTACTTTTAGCCCCGCCTTTTTTCATACCACTTATTTTTTTAAGGATAGCATTTTCTTATTTCACCAAAGTTATATGTTAGAGAAAAAATTTCTATAAAAAAAGTGGTGCGAAATAAAGGCGGGACTGAAAATACTCCGAAATAAATTAAAATATTAGCTTCGATAGTATTTTAATCTACGTAAGAGCTGAGTTCAAAATACGTATCACAAATCGCGTTACTTTATCGTGAGTTGGGAGTCAAACTGTATCATATCCACCAATGGAATGTAGCTGCTGCTTTTCGAGAGTTTCGAAGCCTAATATCCTATGTAAAATCTCTCTTTGACTTAGTATTTGAAACGACGAACATTAAGTTAAAGGGAAATATTACGCAGTCTGTCGTGAATACTCCATGGGACCAGTGTTGCCAGAATGCGCGACTTTTTTATTAAACAGTCACCAATTAGTTTGAGAAGTGATATTTAATGTACAGTCGGGGGGGGGGGGGGAAATCGCAGCACTCGCAGTAATTTCCTTATTAATTGACGCAGAAAAATTTAATAGACACCATTCAACAGGAAATTAAATTCACTTTTTAAAACTGCTGTCGAATTTTCAATTAGGGGTTATCTACATATTGAAATGAGCGCCAACTTTGATTTTTTCAATAGCAACACCCAATTTTGAATTCATATTCGATTTTCTGAGAGTCTGGCAGTGCGGAAAAGTATACTGTTTGTATACTTTATTTTTAGTATTTATAGAGTTATAATAAAAAAATGTGTTAGGGGGTTATCTGTAAATACAGAAAAATAAAATTAAGATTCTATAAGAAATAGACAAAATTTTAATGTTTTACACCGGAAATCTTTCAGGAAAAAAGAATTATAAAAATTAATAAAAAAAATTGACCATTAACGATTCTTTAGTTATCTAGAATTCAGTTTCTAATATTTGTATATACCTTAGTACTTTTTTGAATAATCTTAGGTCTATTTAAATACATTACACTTGCGATTTTGTCCAGACTGTACTCTTTAAAATTATTGCAATAGTTTTCAATTACTGTTGGCCCGCCGAAGATTGATACCTGGTTGGCAAAGTGCCAGGACGATTCCACTCACGCTCTGGGAGACACAGCAATGAAGAGAGAGGGGGGATTTTTCTGTTATTCTTGTTTCCTGTGTTATGTGTAGAATAATTAATACTCCTGCTTTGTTTTCTTTTATTTCTTTCTGTATAACAGTCTGTTTATATTGGAAATGGATCGTACATGTGGTACGAGTTCTCGGATTAAACCTCTTCATAGTGAAACGAAGCGTATTGTACATAATGTAAAGTAAAGTAATAAAGTAATATAGTATAGTAAAGTAATATAGTAGTAATATAGTAAAGTAATATTGTACATAATGTAAAGTTTTGCGATAAAGAAGCTTTAGAAGGAGAAGCTATTGTTCCACTTTCCCAATCAGTGAAACGTACGAGTGAAATAACTAATATATCAGAAGCCACGATTAAAGAATACGTAGAGAATCAAAAGGAGAAGATAATCCAATGTTTGTATCACCAAAAAAGCGGCAAAAGAACAGTACCATCGAAAACATATTTCTGGATAATTTTGATTGCGATGTTATTCGAAGAACAGTACATGAGTTTTACGCAGTAAATAAGATCGTACCGACAATTCCCAAATTAATTCCTGTACTTAAATAAAAGATAAATTTTAAGTATCAAAGAGAAACTTTGAGAAGAATTCTTCACGAAATAGGATTTAACTTTCCCGTCAGGTACGACTTGCACATTAGTCCCTTTTAAATATAGTGATCAGCGAAGCTGGCAAAGAATTCGTTGATTCACTACCTTAATTGATTTCACATTTCGTCATTTTTTAAGGGGTTATATACTAGTTTGTAAATAATAATTGACATAATTTTTAAATTAGTGTTACACACTTCAAAGAACAACTTTAGTATATCCCCACAACGACATTTGGCAATTTTTTGTTGGCGATTATGGCTAAATCATAAATCTAAAAATCATAAATGATAAAATCATAATCTAAATCCTAAAATCATAAATCCAAAATAAACAACATATAGGCTGCCATATTATATCGCTGCCATATTATATCGCCAAAGAAAAATCGCCAAATTCAGCTATGGGGATATACTAAAGTTATACCTTAAAACTATCCCCTTTATAATATTATCAGTTTTTCTTTCTTTTAATTAATCGTAAAATATTTATATAACCAGATATTCAAGAATCAGTTCAAAGAAGGAAAAGAAATGCAATCAGTGAGTTTATAATTTTTTCATACCAATAAACAAACACATCCCTAGGTACTACGGACATTCCTATTTTATAAATGGACCAACCCTTTTCACTCATGCGCAGAAGACGCCAGGGATCATCCTTCTGCGGTTTAACAGTAAAAGTGTCTATTATGTCTGTAGATATCACCAATAAAGCTTAAATTTTCTTTCGTAGGTGTAACATAAAATACGAAATGAAATAATATAGATATATATATATACCCCACTAAAAATAATCTCAAGATATTCTGCAGTTATCTTTAGAGAAAATCTACAGAATATCTTAAGTTATTTGGCCCATTCTTAAGAAAGTTTATAAAATTTCTTTATAATGTCTTCAAAATTTCTGAAGATATTATTTAGAAAAAGATAAATCTTCAAAATATTTTAAAATATTTGAAGAACGTCTTAAGAAAATAGTATTTTCTCAAGAATATCTTCGGATTATTTTTAGTGGGGCAACAACGCATAAACTAAATCTTTTCGGATAAATTATTGTAAGGGTTCATGAAGTAAATATTAAACAATTTTAATCGCAATTACCAGTTTTGGGTCAGTTGAACTCTTTGGAACTGTACGATTTGCTTTATAATTTCTAGAAAAATATAATTTTTTAATTAACCCTTTCGGGACTGCTGACGTAGATTCACGTCATTTGAAAATCTGTAACTCTCTTATTGGACGTTTCTTTCGTAATTTGTGTGTTCCTTATTTCTTAAGTGTGTACCCAGTGTTCATATTTTTGCAATAAAATATACTATGGATAGAAATATATTGATTAGAAAGAAATATAATCATACTGTATATCCATTTGTAATATAATTGTGAATACAGAAATTTTTTTCTGAAATACTTTATTTTGAGAGAATAGGCGGTTCTTAGGCGGATCTTACTATAAAAATTACAAAATCCTGCTGTCGTAAAAAGTGTTAAATTATATTTATAAAAGTAAAAGTATATTTAAAAACATATATATAAAGTTAAAATATATTATTAAAATTTTAAAGACTAAAGAATCCTTAAAATAATAATCCCCCCACCCTACAAAATAAATAAATAAAAATAAAGCAATATATGAAGCAAATGATTCAGCCTTTAACTATAACGGTAGTTAAGAAACAATTTTACAAATCTGTCTTGCATTCCAATTCCATTCGTTTTTTTAATAGACAATTTTTACATTTACCAATTTTTCTATTTAAAACAGTAAACCCCGCCTATTTAGTTTTTTTTTTTTTTTTCTTCTAGTGTTCGTTTAAAAGATTCGAAATTTATCACCAGTAATTGATGAAGTAAATACTACTTCTGCATATTTTTGTCAACATAAAATAAGGGGTTTAACACGAATACTCAATGTCACATTTACTTTTCTTTTCTGTATTGAAGAACGATGAAGGCGGGGCTTGTCGTCTTTAGAAAAAAGGAATTCTTGATGCTAACACTAATGTCTAAAAATCATAATTTTTGTTTCATTTCTTTGCGTTTGACGTCGTTGTTATATAATTTGTCCCGTAAAAAAAAAAAAAAAAAAAAAAATATATATATATATATATATATTAATTTTCTTTGTTATTTTTTAAGATTTGATTCGGTATCCCATGCAAAACTTTATAAGAGACGGCCCCCTAAACCACTCCAAAAGAAAGATTTCTTTATATCTCGAAAACTAATAACTGGAATGAGCTGCAAATTTGCACACCGATATTTTTCAGCATTAGGATTCATTTTACGTAAAAATTAATATAGGTCATAATTCATAATTTTTATGAGTATGAATTTATTAATATTTTTCAAAATTAAAAATATCTTTCAGAATCAAAAGTAATGATGGATTATGTTTGGGTTTCTTCACTATATCTCGTAAAAAAAATTATATCGATCAAGATATTTTTGTGAAGATATTAATAAAAGTTTGAAATATGAATTTAACATTAGCACCTTCAAACTTTGAACGCTTATGACTATGTGAAAAAATAAGTAAAATATACAACCAATATACTTTTTCGCGTTGTCGCGATTCCAGGAATTCAAATATAAAATAAAAATGGGGCATTACCATTGAAAAAAATCAAAGTTGGTGCGCGTTTAATATGTAGACGACCCCCAATTCAAATTTTCAGTTCGTCTTCTGAAACTACTCGCAATTCCCCGTCGAATGATATCTATTACATTTTTCTACATCTATTAGCAACGAAGTTACGTAGAGTGCTGCGTTTTTTTTTTTTTTTTTTTTTTTTTTTCCTTGACTGTACATAATCGACGCTTAATCGTCTATTATGTATATAAAACATTACTTCTTAAAATTACTGGTGACTATTGAATAAAAAAGTTTCTCAATTTGGCAACACTGCTCGGGACACATTGAGTTCGGCCATTAAGAGTGTTGTGTACAGTGTTGCCAGATTGTGCGGCTTTTTTATTCAACAGTCACCAATGATTTTGAAAGGTGATATTTAATGTACATAAATATAATCGACAATTAATCGTTTATTATGTATACCAAACAACACTTCTCAAAATTATTGGTGAATATTAAATAAAAAAGGTCATGCAATCTGGCAACACTGATTGTGTACAGGTTGCAATAAGTGATACAGGAAAACAATGGTCACAATGAAAGAGTCTTCTAAATTTGGTGCGAAATTTATGATTAAAATTTTATCACAAAAATTTCGCATTTTAATTCTTTTTTTCTGTTATAAACCGCACTAAGAAGTGAATTTTCCGAATAAAGTTCTGAAATTTCTGCTTTGTTAGTCATTTATCTGTTTATTGTAACTCTTTAGCACATTAGTGACTTTGTATTTCAGGTTTTATTTCATTCGAATTTTCCCCTGTGTGGAACTATTAGTGTACCACATTTTTCCTTATCAGCGACTGATTGAAGTTTTCTTTTTTCCCTGGAATCTTTTTTTTTTTTTTTTTTTTCATGCTGTCATTATGTTCCTCCTACCAACTTTGGCAATACTCAGACTAACAGATCTACCCAACAACGGCTGTATATAGTATCAGTTTAAAAAATACTCTGTATATACTTTATCACTGGTTTTTAAAAAAAATAAAATAAATGAATAAATAATATCCTTGTAATTTTAGTGTTGAAAATTTCTGCTGCTAAAAAAAGAAAAAAGGTCGTTTAGTTTAATAATAATTTTTATTATGATAGTAGTAATATGTTTATATATGTTAGCTTTTAAAACTGTATTGTTAATATAGTACATATTTTTATGTATCACAAATCCCTAATTCCATACTTTGTTGTAGAAATAATTTAAAGGAGTCTTTTAGAATAATAATTCTACAAGTTTATAAATATTAGAAACACACAATGAAAATTTGACATCATTAGTCATTGCATAGAAAGCAGGTACTGCTGTAACTCAAAGTTGACCTTTCACATTAACTTTTGAGAAATCCCTTGAATAAATGTCAGAGGATGTTATCGACCAGTGGAGCGGACACTTCATCAAAACTTGCTGTTATCCTAAACTATGCATATTATATTCTAAAATAGTTATTTAGCTGGAAATCGATTTTAAAATCTCATCTTAAAGGTTTCTAAAAGACAATGAATAATTATTCTGTTGCAAATTTCGGTGATTAGAAAACTTTATAGTAAGAAAATGTCATATTTCATTTCACATATTAGTATTTATAGAGATTTTAGAAAACACACAATAACAAAGGCATGTATTTGCTTGTTTAAAGTTGAATTGATGCTTAACTTCATAATTTTCTGTTTGTGTATTTAAATACATACGCGTAACAAAAATCAACAAAATTTTAGCATGTACTATGTAAAACTTTCTTTTTCTAAAATCTCCTTTTAAAAAATTCAAAAACCGTCAATTTATGTGTCTTTAGTATTATTATTTATTCGTTTTCTAGTTGTTTTTAAGGTTTAGAATAATAAATCTTCAATTTGGAATAATAATTATTTTCTTATACATAAATCATCTTCTGATTATATTTATAGGGGAAATAAGTGAATAATTATTAGAATTATAATTTTTAGACTATTCGACTATATTAAATAAAATGTTGAAAGATAAAAACTGTTTAAACTATCCAAGACAAACGAAACAAACGTGTTTGTAACAATATAATTGTTATACCCCAGAAAATTTTCAATTATGTAACATTTTAAGGTATAATAGTCAAAATAAAACTGTTTTTTAATTTTAAGTTATACTGAAAATTTGAAACAATACATACTTGCCAACATCCTAATTAATATTCCGTAGTGTTGTTAGCACCGCCCTTTTTCTCACACCAGTAAATTTGTAGAGTAATATACTTCAAATGCAATTACAATCAAATAAGATGAAAAATACTCTAAAAAGATACTGGTGTAAAAAATAAGGTGGGGCAAACAATACTACGGAATATTAATTAGGATGTTGGCAAGTATGAACAATAATTAACACTTTCACGACCGCATGTTTTTGTCTTTTTGACAGTAAGCTCCGCCTGTGGGCGTTATTATTGTATATTACATTATTTTAAATCAGTGTTTTCTGTATCCGTACTTATAATATAAATGAATATACATTACAATTATACTTTTCCTAATGAAAGTATTTCTATCCATAGTGCATTGATCGTACAAAGAGGAAAATTGGGAATATTGTTAAGAAATAAATGTAGCCTATGTAACCTAAAGAAACCTGGTGGTGTTACAGGTTTTCAAATGACGTGAATTCACCTCAGCGGTCGCGAAAGTGTTAAGGGAAAAGTATAAACTTTGAACAAACATCATAATATGCAAAAACTCGCTTACTATTGTTTCGGGTCGAAAAAAGACACGATCCTTCTTCACGCGAACAAAGTAGGCACGTGAACTCAGTGCTGTAAACTAAGCGGCAATGCAGAAAACAACACCAAATTTTACTAAGAGCAAAAACAAATAAACTCGAATGAAATATAAATACTGGTGTAAACAGAATTATAAAAGTGAGAGAAGAAAGTAAATAAATAAGTGAAATTAAAAAATAAAATAAAATATAAATGTATAAAAATTCAAAATGAAACGAAAAACGAAAGGAACATGAGTAATTTCCAAACATCAGAGAAGAACGGAGTGGAACAAATATCATTAACAAGATTTTTCGAATTTTATACGTAAAAAGTCTCATGGATATTCAAATAAAAAAAAGATATTGGAGAAGAAATTATGTTAGATTTAGAAAAATCAAAACATAACCATGAGTCCAGCAGAGGAAAGCAATAGAAGATTTGGAAATCTCTTCATTACAAACATTCCTACGGTGCTTATTTATTCCATATTTCAAACGACTCTTAGTTTCACCAGTATAACCTAAAATTACACGAGAAACATGGGATTAAATAAAAGCCAGATCGGTTTTCAGTAGGAATGGGATATTTAAGAAAATAAAATTTAATTTTGTTGACGGGTTTGAACATGACTTTAAAACTAAATGGTGAAAGAATTTTAGAAATTTTAAAAGAAAGTTGTGAACAAAAATGTAAAACAACTGGGATGAGACCGTGATAGTTCAATTTGGAAAAAGAAGGTTCAGGATTTTTGAATTTATCTGGAGCTTTATCGATGGTAAAGGTATTATAGCTTCGAGAAAGAGCAAGAAATTTTAAATAATTATTATTTTTTTTTTTCGAAATACTTGACAGATCAGAACAAATATGCAGAGCTGCTAACCTAATCCGGCAAATTGTTAGTACCGCCCCTTTTTCTACACCAGTCATTTCTTAGAGCTTTTTTCTTCTTAATTCATAGTAAATATATTTGGAAAAAATTGCTTTACAAATTAAGTGGTGTAGAAAAAGGGGCGGTGCTAACAATTTGCCGGATTAGGTTGGCAGCTCTGAATATGTAAGGCACGAAAAACATAAATATAGATCGCAGACATTTTCTGTTGAGGGGCATGGTTAGAGAGAGCATGTGGTGAAAGAGAGACAGAGATGGGTTTTCTAAAGACAGTAGTTGAGAACTGATCCTTGTCATCAGACACAAAAACGTCAAGAAAATGCAAGGAGCAATCTCAAATTGACCAAAGAAAGTAAACTGGAAAAATCGACATCATAGGGAACAAGAACGGAAATGTCATCAACATATCTAAACCAGTGAGGAAATTTATATATACCGAAGAGTTTTTCTTCAAAATAGTGCATATAAATGGAGCAAAGCAAAAGAGAGAGAGAATTGGCCATTGTCATGCCCTCGTTTTCGGAATAATAAGTACCATTAAAAATGAAGGCAGTTTGATACATAAATGAACCAAATTCACAAGCTCCTCAATTTCAATAGTAGAATAATGGAATTCGCGTAATCTCCTCTCTAATCTGTTCTTCAAAGTTTTGTACTGATTAATTTTAAACGCCAGATCTGTTTTTTTTTTTTTTTTTTTTTTTTTTTTTTTTAAGTAATTATTAAGGAAATTAATAATGCATTACATTAATAATGCCCTAAATTAATAATGCATTTTTGTTGATTTATAAAAATTTAATGTGGAAATATTTTAATGATAAAAGTAGGCTAAAAACCATCACATATTTTTAAATTACAATATAAAGGCTCTAAGTTTAAAACACTTTTTTTGAAGTGAAAACTTCTTTAGGCGCGTTGAGCACTTTTGGGTGAACAAAAATCATGAAACTCGCGTCATCGTCAGCAAAGGCTTTCCATGAGAATCGAAAGTGGAATTCGAGATTTCAGCTGATTTACACGTTTTGAGGTATCCTGAATGAGTTTTCTTTTGTATCTCAGCTACTAATTAAAATAATTTCATAAGTAATACATCATTTGAAAGTTTTGTTGAGTTGGAATCGAACAGTAACTTACAGAAATTTCTACCGCCAGATGGCGCTGTAATATTTTAAAATTTCAATATTTCAATTTCTAATTATGATTAAATTATTTTTAATACATCATTTGAATAATATTTTGAAGTTCTTTTATATTATCGAAGGTGGAATTCGGTATTTTACCTGATTTACACGTTTTGAGGTCTCCTGAATGGGCTTTCTTTTGTATCTCAGCTACTAATTAAAATAATTTCATAAGTAATACATCATTAGAAAGCTTTGTGTTGATTTGGAATCGAACAGTAGATTACAGAAATATCTACCGCCAGATGGCACTGTAATATTTTAGAATTTCAATACTTTAAATTCTAATTATGATTAAATTATTTTTAATACATCATTCAAAAGATATTTTAAAGTTCTTTTATATTATCGAAAGTGGAATTCGAGATTTCACCTGATTTACACGTTTTGAGGTGTCCTGAATCTGTTTTCTTTTGTATCTTAGCTACTAATTAAAAGAATTTCATAAGTAATCAATATTTTTACCTAATATAAGGCTTAGTTCATTTAATTTGGGTAGCTACAAATATTGTGCCGAATCATATAATACAGATCATAAACACTTCTTTAGAAACCAAAAATAATTCGAAAATAATAATCTAATAGCTCGACGATACAATTCAGAAGTTACTTAGTTTTCACTTCTATCGGCAGTCCCCAAACACTATTATTATTATTATTATTATTATTGATTTTATAAAATTTTAATATTAAAATAATTTAATGTTAAAACATAATTTAAAAAACACAAAAGCTCTTTATGTTATGAAGGCTCTAAATTCAATAATGGTTTTTTGGGGTTTATAAAATTTCAATACGCAAAAAATTTAATTTTTAAAAATAGGTTAGAAACCATAAGTGGTATTTAAATTATTTTACCAAGATACTAATTTATAAACGGATTTTTCTTAATTTTATAAAAATTTAATACGGGAATAATGTTAAAATATAGGTTAAAAATCATGAAAGTTCTCTAAATTTAATATTAAGGCCCTAATTTAATAATAAAAAATTGTTCATTTAATAATATTTTAACACGATACTTAAAATAATTTAATGCTAAAAATAGATTAAAAAATCTTTAAATTACGTTATAAAATTATAATTTTAATGTTGAAAATGGGTAACACCATCAAAGAACTTTAAATTATGTTACTAATACTCTAATTTAATAATGATTTTATAAAATTCTAAAATGAAAATAATTTAATATTGAAAAATATGCTAAAAACTATTAAAAAGTTTTTAAATTATGTCACTAAGGTTCTAATTTATGAATGCATTATTGTTGATTTTATAAAATTTTAATATTAAAATAATTTAATAGTGAAAAATAGATTAAAAATCGTCAACGATCTTTAAATTATATTTTTAGTTGAATATATCTGAAAAATTTCTGCTTTGATGATAACAATAGTGAATAAAAGTAACAGTTTTAACGTTTGTATTGTATTTTACTTTATTCATATTTTTATTTTTTTTTAACAGATGACGACAAAGCTCAAGATGCCGATAAAAACGACGATGACATTATGGGTCCCAGACCAATGCTTCCATACTCTTCCATGTTTATTTGCTCTCCAACTAATCCGTAAGCAATATTAATGGCATAATTTATTTTATTATTTTATGTATTTAGTTTTTCAATGCTAGTATATAATATCTATAACACATGGTTGTCAAATATTTCGGTTTTTCCAGATAATACCACTAATTTTTAATAAAAGTTTTTTGCAGTGGTTTTCACGACCGTATGCGTAAAAGATTAGTGGTTTAAAATAGTGATGCTAAATCTTCTCCGAAATCTATGACCTCACGCGGCCACTTATATCATAGCCTCCTCAACTAGATGCCTGTCGCGTAGCTCATAAACTGAGCAACAGGTGAAGCAGTAGACAGCGCCACCTGCTACAGATTGTGTGACTTTTTTATTCAGTTGTCACCAATAATTTTAAGAAGTGATATATGATATGAATGTTTCTTCGATTCTTTTCGTCTTTTATGTATATCATATCTCATTTTTAAATTTTTTTGGTGGCTGTTGAGTAAAAAAGACGCGCAATCTGTACCAGGTGGCGCTATCTACCGCTTCAACTGTTGCCAAGTTTCCGAGCTACGCGATAGGCATCTAGTTTAGGAGGCTATGCTTATATCCATTAAAGAACTAAGTTACATCCAATTGATCCGCAAAAGGTACAAAATATCTTAAGAATGCCATTAAAAGCCTTGGATATCCTGTATTAATTACAGATATCTATTAGATGTTTAAATGCTGACGAAATTTAGACGTGCTTTTTTCGATGTCTGATAGGTGTAACACATTAGATCAAAACAAGATTTAGATATTTTCAATATCTATTAGATGTAACAAGTCAATTACACAGGTCTACAAAAATGACATTGGTAAGATTTGATTTGATAATTTTAGCTGATGCATAGGTTTTTTAGTGAGCAGAAACCGAAAATGAAATCAATATTTCTCTATCATGGATAGATTTTTGTCAATACAGGGTGCCTACCGACACAGTTTCTTCATTTTTTGGTAGTTTCTAGTATGTTTCCATGATTAATTACAATTAATCATGGAAACATAATATAAAAGTTACCCATATATTGGGGAATGCACAGGGCCTGATTAAGGGGGAAGCTCGCTCATACCGGAATATTTTTACAATTATTTTTTACTTCATGTCATAGAAATTCCACACTTTGACGAGGAAATATTTTTTATAAAAAATGAACGGTGTAAAACAATCCAATTTACTCACCGGTATTGGACACCAGAATTCTTTTAAAATAATTTTTAATGAAAATTTTCTGTTTATTATAGGAGGAAAGTATTTGTTAAAAAATAACGGTGTAAGTATAAATAATGTGTGAAGAGCGAGCTTCCCCCTTAATCAGGCCCTGGGAATGCAGGGTTGCCACAGGCTACTAAAAGGCAACTATTTTGAGCCTGAGGAGACTATGGTAAGTTTTTTGACCAAAAAAACTTGAAAAAGCAACTATTTTCCCAAAAAGGCAACTACTGGGAGACTATTTTTCACCTTTTGCAAAATTCTTCCAGAAATATCAGGAAACTCTTTCAGAGAGAAATATTTTGTATTCATTTTATAAACAATCCCATATCTTAACCTTTTCACCTTTTTTTTTTTTTTTTTTACCACTTTAAAGTATGGTATATCCCTGATGTTGACCCAGAAACAGGTGGAACATCCTATGAGAATGTAGAAATAGCACCAGACATGACATATGTACCTATCAAGCTCGCCAATTTGCTTATTACAAATGGCTGCTAGTACACTCTTGTGTCCTGTTACGTCCTTCCTCATACTAATTTCATATAAGGAAAAAAAAAAATAACAAAATTATAAAATAAAGCTCTTTTAGTAAATCAGAAAAGGAAGAATACAGCAAAGGAAACATAAGCTCTTAAGAGCGGACAATACTTAAACTTTTCAACAACCAAATCCCATGTTATTCTATGGGAAAATTTGTTTCCATAATGACTCATTGTCTGATGTTTTTTTTTATTCAGTTTTCACATTCAGATGTTTTTTTAATGGTGTATTTAAATTGAATAGTAAGAAAATACGTATGGTTTTATCCTTTAATGATCGTTAGCATGTGATATTTAAGCTAGTATTTTAGTCACTAGGCTACTATTTAGGCAACTATTTTAATGCTTCTAGGCTACTAAAGCAACTATTTTTGTTTTATTTCTTTTGCGGCAACTCTGGGAATGAGTCAACGAAGAAACTGTGTAGGTAGACACCCTGTATAGGCAAAAATCTATCCGTGATAGAGAAAAACTGGATTCATTTTCGGGTTTAGCACATCAAAAAATATAAAGATCAGGCAAAATTATAAAATCAAAATTTTAGATGTAGAACTGTATTATTGGATATTTGGAGATTTATCGGTTATGGATGTAAAAAAGAGTGACATGTGTCATGCTAATAGATATCTGTAAGATGTTTATAAAAGTCAAATCAATCTTTTTTTTAACTTTTATAGATGTCATGAGGGGTTCATGTTGTTTGTAATGGTTCGAAATTCACTTTAAGCAATTGGTCCCAGTTTATTTTGGAAGGGGGGGGGGGGCTTTAGAGGTAAGGCATAAATAAATTTAATTTTAATTTGCCTAAAATAATAAATTCATGCAAGTATGCAAAATTAATTATTTTTGCTCCAAATTATTTATTAATTTTAATTAATTCGCTCTAAATTATTAGTTAATTATTTTCGCTTAAAATGACAACTATATATATTCAGCTAATTACCATCTATCCTCTTCCATTAAAAAAAATAATAAAATTAAAAATTAAATGAAAGTCACTGGGTGAAATTCTAATTGGTTTATATATAGAAATAATTATTAATCGTTTTAATACTGCTATTAAATTAACAATTATAATATATTTTAATGTGTGTGGATGCGCATCATCACATCTGCCTAAAATATACTTCGATTTGAGAAAGTCCCCTCCTCCTTCAATACATTTCTGATGTCCTTCTTCATATTTTGAAACCAGGCACGCCTATGTTTTCAAACTATTACTAAAGTAGCTGTCGCTAAATGTTTGTGCAAAATAAAGTGTTTTCAGAGCTCTTTATTTTATTCATTTGAATGATTTTTTATGAAAGAAAATGCCTCTCAAACAAATTATAAAAAACTCATTTATTATTATTATTATTATTATTATTATTATTATTTATTTGATTCATACGATAAATTCGATTAAGGATTGATGAAGATCATGGAGCATTTCTATTACTGAGCGTAGTTTGTTTGCATTAGCTTTATCTAAGGTGGATTATAAATGTTAAAGTTGTATTCTTTAAAACTCTCATTTTAAAAGTATAAAAGATATACTAAAGCAATTACACTGTTTAATGTTCGGTTATATATATGCACTCCTATACATACAGGTTGATCCATTTAAAAGTATACCCGTTGGTTTTTCTTATTACCCTTAAATCTGACGGATGTGGCAACTATTCTAACACTGGAGTATAATTGTTTGAACCTTGTTTAAGTGTGGGAGACAACTTTTAACACTGTTGGATTGTTACAACTTTATTTGTGATGTAAAACAGAAATGAACACGCACAGTGTTACTTAATCCTGTGATAAATTTATTTTTGAAAAACATAATTTAATTCAAATTTTTTTCATTATAATTCCTTACAGAAAATTTTGAAAATGTTTGCCGCCATTTTGAATGCAAACATGAATACGTCGAACCAAGTTTCTTGACACACTTCGCAGCATTGTTGGTGTTATTGACGAGATTTCTTCAGTTACGATCTGATTTAATTCATCATTTGCAGGACCTCTGAAGAAAACCCTATGAAATGATAGTGTAAAAATGTTAATGATAATGTAAAAAATTTGAATTAAATTTTGTTTTTCATAAATAAAATTATCACAGGATTAAATAACATTATGCGTCTCCATTTCTGTTTTACCTGACAAATAAAGTTATAACAGTCCAACAGTGTTGGAAATTGTCTTCCACACTTAAACAAGGTTCAAACGATTATACTTCAGTGTTATAATAGTTGCCACATATGCGTCATAGTTAAGGGTAATTAAAAAAAAAAAAAAAAAAAAAAAAAAGTACTCTTTTAAATTAATCACCCTGTATACTTAGATTTAGAAGATTATAAAATATTTCTTAATTAGCGATTAAAATATGATTACTTGAAGAGACAAATTTTTAAGCCTCTTTATTTTACTTGAAACTGTTTCAGAATAATTGCTTTACAAAGAAGTATTTTAAAAGCATTTCTTTTTCATTTGTATATAGATAGTTATATTGACAGATAAATATTACTGGGAAAATAAAACATGCAAGTGTAATACCATAGCCTCCTAAACTAGATGCCTGTCGCGTGGCTCGAAAGCTTGGCAACAGTTGAAGCGGTAGACAGCGCCACCTGGTACAGATTGCACGACTTTTTTATTCAACAGCCACGAAAAAATTTTAAAAGTGGGATATGATATATATAAAAGGCGAATAGAATCGAAGAAACGTCGATTATATGTATCATATATCACTTCTTAAAATTATTAATGACAGTTGAATAAAAAAGTCACGTAATCTGTATCAGGTGGCGCTGTCTACCGCTTCAACTGTTGCTAAGTTTCCGAGCCACGCGACAGGCATCTAGTCAAGGAGGCTAATGGTAATACATACAAATATGCAAAAGTTCATGAAAATGGGCAACCAAACACTCATTTTTTTTTTTTTTTTTTTTTTTTTTTTTTTTTTTTAATGTTTAACCCCTTAACGCGCGCTGTCCTCGCTGCGAGGACGCAAAATTTAAGATCCAGCTGCAAAAATTCATCCCGGAAATTTTTTAGCAAAAATTCACGTTTATAACATATCAGAAGAGGCCAGTTTTCTAAACCTTAAAATTTAAAATTTCTTTTAGTTTCATTTAGTTCATGAATTCCGGTGGTAGTATAATTTACATGTTTCAAATTGTCTTGCGCCGTGGGTTAAAGATCCTTTAAATTTTTATATTTTTGTTTTATATGGAAGCTCTCTAATACAATAGAACTTCATTTTTATATGTGATGTAAACGGTGTTTATTGATTATGGTTCTTTTTACCTGTTACAGCATCCGATGTGCAGCACATTACGTTGTAAATATGCGATATTTTGACCTATTCATTATGATCATCATTTCCTTAAGTAGCATATCATTAGCAGCAGAAGATCCTGTCATAGAAGATTCAGATTGGAACAGAATTTTAAATTACTTTGATTATGCGTTCACTGGTGTGTTCACAGTGGAAATGGTTTTAAAGGTATATATTGAAATTAAACTTTTTGTATTCACGAATTAATTAAATATTTTATTCTCCTTTATTAAATATATTTACTTGATCACATTTGACGTATAAGAACGTCGTGCATTAAAAACTGTAGGTGAGGTAAAAATCTTACCACAAAAATTTATAAAGGCCGACATTTTTGCTTTTGCCGTTCTAGTTGTGTATAGTTTTACTCGTAGTTAAAGGATTAATTATATATGTAAGATATTGAGATAACTTTGAGTAATTAGTATTACAAAAAACGGAAAAATCAAAACAAATGTATCCAGTTTATAATAAAAAGCAAATTATCAATAAATAACTTTGCAGAATATGGAAATTTTGGAAACAGGTGCGAAATGTATTCGTACTTTGCATTCTTTGTATTGCCGAGTGGTGTTCTTCCTAACATTTTTCGTTAACTACGGATAAAACTATACACAACTAGAATGCGAAATAGAAAAATATCGACCTTTATCAATTTTTTAATGGGAAAGGTGTGGTAAGATAACTTACTCCACCCGCAGATTTACTCTGTTATTAAATAAATGCTCATCTAAAGGGCTAAAAGTTAAATTTCATTGTATGAAAGTAAACAATAATATAGGGTAAACCAAAAATCACTAACACATTATAAATTTTAATATAAAATCGAGTAAATGGTACACAAGAGCATGGTTTGCCCTACGATTCTTCTTACGGTGAAAAGATTGGTTTAAGAAACTAAAAAAAAATTAGCTCTAAATTCATCCTTCAGATGGCGCTGCTTGTCCACATATTTGTTTTATACGTTTTGCTATGGTCACCTCAGTCTCCTTTTTATTTCTTCTTTTGACTATGCCAAAGATCAGCTTTCCCTGAGGATGCTATTGAAATGAATGAAAACAAGAATACACTGAGAAAAAAATGATATTCCGTCTCCATTTAGAACAAATAAGTAGTCATTTTCTGGATCCCTAAACTAGAAATATAGATTTCTGTGTTATGCGTATAAGGCAAACAAATAACCTGGATCGATGAAATGATCGAGAATTTCTAGTCTATATCTATACTTTTCTTAGATGGTGAAACAAAATTATGAATATTAGGAATCCTTTTTATTGCGAGACATTCTTGCTTGATTTTCTAGAATTGGGTCATAAACCAATATTATAGTTACTAAAACTCGCCTTTTGAGTTCGCATTTATTTGCAAAGATTTTTAAATAAGTTTTACAACGATAATGTAAAAAAACGATCTAGAATTCTACTAGGGGTTTTTAGAACTCGCTAGCAAAGGGAACTAGAATTTATAAGGATGACATGGAAGTATTTTTACTAGAGCCACAATTCAGTTTCTAGTTGTCAGTCACAGAATATATTAAAATATTTTGATGAATTTCACACACACAACATTAAAAAAAAAAAAAAAAAAAAAAGAAAAGAAAAGAAAATGGTTTTTAGTTGCTTGCCTTGTGACTTCTTTCTTTTTTTTTTCTTTCTATTTTTAACCCTGTCTTATAAATCAGACATTTATACTATAGATGAAAAAATGCAAACCACTCCTGATATTTGTGCAATTGCATTTTTACTCTCGAGTGAGGCGAGATGTTATTGGCGCAATTGCATTTTTACTAATCTTGAGGCGAGATGTTACTGGCTATGACCTTTTAAAATACGATATGTATTGTTATTTTCAGCAAGTTAAAAAGTGTCTGGTGTCCACCTAGATCCCCAGGTCATAGTGATAAGATTAAAGTATAATGCCATCTGTGAGCAGAATTTTGAACTAACTTTTTATCTACTTAAAAGAAGAAGAAAAAAAAAAAAACTTATGAAGCATTGTGCTGAAAAGTGCACTCTCGTACGATAGTTAATGGATTTTTTAATAAAACTGAAAATATGTCAATTTTGGCCGATCGTGTATATTCTATAAGACAGCAGTTTATTATGCAGTCAATCTTTAGGTGTAAAACATCAATCTGCTTTTAATTTGATAAAATATTTTTTTTTTTTTTTTCATATTCATTGGAAAGCTATAAAGCAATGAATTAATTTTCATTAATAAATAGATTTTCTTTATTTAGTTTAAATTGCAAAAAATTTTAAAGTATTATTTTTAGACAATCTGTTGTTAAAAATAGATTTATAAAAGAAAATTTGTAAAGATCTTAATTGCAAGGCAATATATATTGTTTTCTTTTATTATAGTGATTTAATTTATATATATGTATAAATCGTTGTTCAAAAAATATTTTTTTGTGATAATTAAACTTATACATTAACCTTAATCATGAAATTTTCTTTCGGTAGAATTTATCACTAATTTATCATTTCATTTTCTATTCAAAAACATGTGTAGTAAGTACACTTTTTTTTTTTTAGAACCATGATCTTTTTTTTTCCTTTATTTAATTATTATTATTATTATCAGAACACACAAAAAAAAAAAAAACCAAAACTAAATTAGAATTTAATTAAATACTATTTTTCTATTTTGTAAATTTTATTTGGAAAAACGCTGGTAAGTAAATTTATAAAATACTTATAACATACATCTCCTTCTTTTTGCAGTCTCAGATTAGAAAGATTAAAATACTTTTAATTCAAAATAGCTATAATAAAATAATTTAATTTAATATTATCTTCCTACAAAATGCTATATTTCAACCGATTATAATAATTTTTGAACTGTAAACTGATAATTACTATTTATAGTTTTTTTTTTTTTTTTTGTCAAAATCGGTTAAAATTTCAGGATTTTTTTAAAAAGCCTTTTTTTTTTTCCTTACTCTAATCGAATAAAAATTACTTGACGTGCTATATTACACAATTTGGAAGTTAGAAAATTGTGAGCTCGCAAATTTTTAAATAAGGTGCAAAATGGCTTTAAAAAATATATATATACCTACATATATATATATATATATATATATATGTATGTATATATATATATATTTCATTTAAAAAATCTGTGAAAAAGATTTTTTAAGAAGTAGTTTATTTGCATAATTTTCTGTCTCTCATTTATTTCAAAATTCATTATTTTAGGTTGTAGATCAAGGTATAATCTTCCATCCAGGTTCTTACTGTAGAGATCCATGGAATATTTTGGATGCTATAGTTGTGATATGTGCTTTAGTGGCCTTTGCCTTCAGGTAATCAATCTTAAAATTCACACAACATTTCTATTTTTTATATTGTAAACAATAAGTAATTGAATGGTACTAAGTTTTAATTTTAATTATAATAACGATAGTAACTTAAACCAATATATATACATATACATTAAGAGACAAAAAATAAAACTAAAGTAATATAAAGATTGGATGTTTTCCTTCATTCCTTCAGAAATCGCCCAATTTTATTTTAAACTAGTACGTTGTGGCCACCACAAGACTTTCTTCTATATTTACCTATACATATTCAATCAGTAACAATATTAAAAAAAAAAAAAAAAAAAAAAAAAAAGTACGATTTTTTTTTTTTTTTTTTTTTTTTTTTTTGTTAAAAGTGAAAAAAATCGATAACTTTGTTTTAAATTATCACAGATTTATAGTTCAACCATTCGTTTTAAAGGTATTGACGAGACCTTTCGAAAGATACCCATCTTGAAAATTTGCCCCCCCCCCGGGTGGGAACTTCCCCCCCCGGTGGGGGGGCAACCGATGCCCCCACATGCACAAAAATTTTTTCCTAGTTAACTACTACTATTATCAACCTGATCTTTCGAAAGATACCCAATGTGAAAATTTACCCCCCCTGGGGGGGTATTTTTCCCCTAGGGGGGGGGAAGCGATGCCCCCCCATGCAGAAAATTTTTTTCCTAGTTACATACTACTATTATCAATAATTCATATTAATTTTACAATCACAAGTTTAAAACAACTCTAATTATGCACATTTATACGAATTTTTGTCCTATGCTGCCATGTTAAAAATTTAGATAAAATGCTATCACAGCGCCACCTGTTGAGCTATTGATCCCCAAACATAATCAGCACCAGTTTATGTCGGGGACCAACTAAATACCAAGTTTGGTTAAATTTCGTTAAAAAAAAAAAAAAAAAAAAAAAAAAAAATTGCGATACTTTTCTAAGTTTTTTTTTGTTAAAAGTAAAAAAAATCGATAACTTTGGTTTAAATTATCACAGATTTATCGTTCAACCATTCGTTTTAAAGGTATTGACGAGATCTTTCGAAAGATACCCATCTTGAAATTTTGCCCCCCCGGGTGGGAACTTCCCCCCCCCCCGGTGGGGGGGCAACCGATGCCCCCACATGCACAAATTTTTTTTCCAAGTTAACTATTACTATTATCAACGAGACCTTTCGAAAGATACCCATCTTGAAAATTTACTTCCCCGGGGGGGGATTTTCCCCCCCAGGGAGGGAACCGATGCCCCCCCATGCACAAAATTTTTTTCCTGGCTAACTACTACTATTATCAATAATTCATATTAATTTTACAATCACAAGTGTAAAATAACTCTCTTTATGCCCATTTATACGGAATTTTGTCCTATGCTGCCATGTTAAAAATTTGCATAAAATGCGATCACAACGCCACCCATTGAGCGAGTGATCCCAAAATCTAATCAGCACCAGTTTATGTCAGGGTGCAACTAAATACCAAGTTTGGTTAAATTTCATTCATTGGTTCGTGAGATACAGCGTCCACAAAAAAATGATACAGACAGACAGACAGACATTTTCTAAAAACTATTAATTCGTGTTCTCCATATCCCAAAACATGTAAATCCATCAAAAAGTGGACTTCGAAAATTTTCGCGAATCCAATACTTTCTCTATATTACATATAGAAGAAAGTAAAAGTGATGAAAAGGATAGTGATTTTTGCCGGTCGTTAGACATCTATATTTTTTGCAATAATCCAATATATTCACCTGTTTCAAAATTTAATTGTCTAAAATCATGTTATTGTCTAAAATAATTGTTTTAAATGCTTGAATATGCTCTTTAGAAAACTTAAAACTTAACAGATTTGGTTCTGTCTTATTTCTATATTCTTATCTTTAGAAACAATTGATTACAATTTCGTTGCTATTTTACTTTCTTCTATATGTAATATAGAGAAAGTATTGGATTCGTGAAAATTTTCGAACTCCGGTTTTCGATGGATTTACACGTTTTGGAATGTCCTGAACACGATTTGATAGTTTTTACAAAATGTCTGTCTGTCTGTGCGTATCACGATTTTAGTGGACACAGTATCTCATGAACCAGTGAACGAAATTTAACCAAATTTGGTATGTAGTTGAACCCTGACATAAGCTGGTGATGATTAGATTTGCGGATCAATCGCTCAACAGGTGGCGCTCTGATCGCATTTTTTCTAAATTTTTAACATGGCAGTATAGGACAAAATTTCGTATAAATGTACATAATGAGAGTTATTTTTAACTTGTGATTGTAAAATTAATATGAATTATTGATAATAGTAGTAGTTAACTAGGAAAATATTTTTGTGCATGTGGGGGCATCGCTTCCCCCCCTGTGGGGGAGGGGTAAATTTTCAAGATGGGTATCTTTCGAAAGGTCTCGTCAATAACTTTAAAATGAATGGTTGAACTATAGATCTGTGATAATTTAAAAAAAGTTATCAATTTTTTTTTTTTTTACTTTTAACGAAAAAAAAAAAATCTTTTTTTTTTTTTTTAATATTGAGAATAAAATGGACTTTTTTTATATTTAGTATTATACTACTTCTCTAATATGGAAATCGTCAGCATTATCATGGAAGATAATTTTTTTTTAAATAATAATTTTAATAAATCATTTGTACTGAGTGAATTTGTGTAGGAAAATACAGAAGAAAGTCATGTGGTGGCCACAACATACTAGTTTTTTAAGCATTTAATTGGCACATATCACCATAATTATATTTCTAACTGGTCATATTACAAACATTATTATTATTTTTTTAATAAAATAATATAAACTGTTTTTTATTGTTATTTTTAAATATATTTACCAACATTTTTATTCTCTTCCAATACATTTTTTGCAGAATGTATCAAATAATTACACACAGACATTTTTCGATACATAAATTACGTTTTTAAAAGTTATCTTTTAATTTTTTATTTACATTTAGATAATTGAATCATCATCTATATTATATAAAAATGTTTTTTGTACTATTTTAACTCATATTTCTTTAACCCTTTCAGGGGCGGTGGTATATATTTTATACCACCTAATTTCAGTTCTCAACTGCAAAAATTCATCCCAGGAATTTTATATAAAATTATACTTTTTTTTATCTTATCTGAAAACATTCATTTATTACTTTTCTTCTAATCTTGATCTCAGACTCTGGTGGCAGTTGATTTTAAGTTAACTTAAATTCATTGCCCCTGAAGGGGTTAAAAAGGTAATGATCATCATTTTTTACGCTATGAAAATTAAAATAATAATAACATGAGATTAGGCTATGTAATTTTTCCATATTACCAAAGTAGTATTCTATAGTACCTATTCCTTATTTTACAAAAACTGACTACTTAAAGTACGGAACAATTGTAATGCAGTTACATGTGTTTAAATCTTTAAAAAACTTATAAATCCAAGTTTAACATACTGAATTTTTTTTTACTGATAAGTTTAAGCCAGCCATCGAAATTTAGTGATAGTTTCGAAGCATACTTGGTGGTCCAAAAAATCTTAAATGGCCGACGAAAGTAATACAATACAACTGCACACATTTTATACATAGTTTTACTGCATCTACTATATTAATGCATTAATGCGAAAGATACACAAATATAAAAATAATTTATAAACAATTTAAAAACTATTTTACAAATTAAAACAATTTAAAATTTATATTTAAGATATTCTAAAAACAAATTGCTTAAGCGTTAGTACTTTATAAACACAAATTCCTTCAAAGGTAGAAAAAGTTAATTTTAGTAATTTACTTAAATAAATAAATTCTTCAAGACAGACTTTGAACAACTTACTGTAAAAATTCACTGAATAACCATAAAGGGAGAAAAACAGTAACCAAACACCATCAGTTAGCGCATGCAGCAATAGTTTCGAGTCGAAAATTTTAAGCCCGACCATTCATCAAATACAAATAAGAAGGTACATGTGCAGTGTGAAAGCCACAATGCACAATAGCAGCACTGTATACAGAATTTTGAAGTTAATGAGTTATTAACACTTTCGCGACCTCATGTTTTTGTCTTTTTGACAGTAAGGTCCGCCTGTGGGCGTTATTTTCCCAAGTTACAATATTTCAGAACAAAACTTTCTATATTCAGATTCATATTACAAATGGATATACGTTATAATTATACTCTTTCTAATCAAAGTATTTATATCCATAGTATATTGGTCGTATAAATATGAATTTTGCGTGTAATTTTAAGAAATAAATGACATACAAATTGCAAAAGAAACGCCCACTGGCGAAGTTACTGTTTTTCAAATGACGTGAATCTACGTCAGCGGTAGCGAAAGTGTTAACGAAGTTTACCAAACAAATAACGAAACTTAGATGTGTGTTTAAAATACATGAATTTTTACTTCTAAAAGATTACTCTTAGTTTGTAAAAGTCAAAATTTACTTGTTTTCATTTCTTTTGGTATAAATAGAAAAAATAAGTTTTAAAAAATATTTTATCTAACAAATATATTGCCCGTGGGTACGATTTTGGCTCTATTTTTCGGTGATACGGAGGCAGCTATTGCTTTGTTGTCAGGCTGGCGTGAACATAACTGATATTCTTGCCTAGTATACACAACTTCATCATATTCAAGATTTTATTCATCGTTAGGTAATCTGTTATTTAAAAGAACATAATATTTACATGTTGGGTGTAAGTCCACGGCGAATTTTTTCGTCAAAAACATGTATTTGTGTTACATTTCATCAAATTCGTGGTAATATTTCTATTATTTAAAAAAACAACTTCAATAATATTGTAACTAGGAAATATTTTGAAGTGCTTATTGTTGATTTTGTCGAAAAAAATGCAAACAAAAGATTTAGTCAAATATGGTATCTTTCAAAAACATTAGCTGCAGGTTTACAATAAGGAAACTGAAAAAGTTACTAAAAATAAGCCAATGTCTTCAATATCGCTATATAAACGTCGTATTGACTATTCTATAATTGCAATTTTCATCTATATTTTTTAACAGAGTTGCTAAGGATTTCTGTAGTCCGTCTGCGAACTGTTGTAAATGTACATGCCAAGTAAATTTAGCATAAAGTAAATATAATGATGGCACGTAAACAGTATTAATACACATACTTGTCAACATACTAATTAATATTCCGTAGTATTTTTAGCCCCGCCTTCTTTTTCACACCAGTTTCTTTTTAGAGTATTTTTCTTCTCATTTAATCGTAATTGCATTTGAGAATATTACTCTAAATATTTACTGGTGTGAACAAAAGGGCGGGACTAACAACACTACGGAATATTAATTAGTATGCTGACAAGTATGAATACACATTAAATTGTATATCCAACTTACCCGTATATCCTAAATTATTCGTGATCTGTAAGCTTTGCCTATAAAATCCAACTTATAGTGTGAAATTAGGAAACAACATTAATGTTAAAGTCCTTATTTTATAAATATTGCAGCAAAGATTAATATAGTCATTAAAATATATTTTTAAAAATTTCAATAATATGCATAAATACTACTTTTCTTGGAATGATTGGGCATAGTTAAATATACATCAGATGATTATAATGCATTGATTGTACTGTATGTACATCTTTTGTTGAACCCTGTAAACTCACTTTTCATTTGTATATGTTTAGTATAGTAACTTATAATAGCATAACTGCCAACCTTTCTAGTTTTTTAACCAGATTTTTCACCACTATTTTTTTGAAAGGAATCCGTCACATACATTTTCGATGATTAAATAAGATAATAACAAATATAAAATCTTTTCGGTATTAAGTCTCCCTTGAAAAACGGGAGACTTGGCACCTATGTAATAGCATAGCCTCCTAAACTAGATGTCTGTCGATATGCTCGGAAACTTGGCAAAAGTTGAAGCGGTAGACGGCGCCACCTGGTACAGATTACGTGACTTTTTTATTCAACTGTCACCAATAATTTTAAAGAAGTGATATATGACATATATAATCGACGTTTCTTCGATACTAGTAGCTTTTTATGTATATCATATCCCCCTTTTAAAACTTTTGGTGGCTTTTGAATAAAATAGTCGCGCAATCTGTATAAGGTGGCGCTGCCTACCGCTTCAACTGTTGCCAAGTTTCCGAGCTACGCGACAGGCATCTAGTTTAGGAGACTATGGTAATAGCATACGTCAACTTTGTAGCAATCAAATCATATTACGGCTAATAGAGGACAGACGAATGGGCAAAAGAACAGGCGAATTATAGACATTAAACAGTTTTAAATTTTGTTATAATTAGGGGTGGGAATCGATTAAGAGTTTTAACTGGGTTAATCGCAGTTCATTAATCGATGAATCGGATTTTTAATCGGTTTTCATTTTTCTTTTTATAATTTTATTTCAATGATGAATAAAACTCTCATATTGTGTATATATATATATATATATATATATATACATATATTATTCATAAGGTATGACTGAATTTTTTTTTTCTAAAACTTTTGTCTAATCAATTATATCTGTTTCATAACAGAAATTTAAACAATTTTCAGAGTAATAATTGGTGACTTTAAGTGTTAATTTTATAGAAATATTTTCCCTTATTCAATTTTTTTAAATTAATTTTTCGATTCATTTTGAAAGAAATATTAAATGAATTTACGCATATTTTAGTTTTATATTTGCAGGTTTGGAACACGGGCGCAGAATTCATACCGGAATCTGTGTAAGAAATTTCTCTACCTATAATATCGTCGATTTAAGAAGTAGAAAATTTTCTTACATTCATAGTGGTATGAATTCTGCGCCCGTGTTCCATCCCTGTATTTGCAGGCCTTGTCCACCTCGCTTGTCACTTTTTTTAAATGAATTCTCAAAATTCCAAATCATTATCATAAAAATCTCAAATTCTTATATTTTAGTTCTTCTTTGTCACTTCGGACTAGAACACAGAATATTATTTTCTGTTTCTACTTCAATAGTTACTATCAGCAATTCTGAACAGACAATAAACGCTTGAAGATACTGTGAAACTCTGTTGACATTTCCCCCATCAGAGGGATAGTGGAAATCTCAATCCCTTCTTCTTCTTCTTCTTTTTTTTTTTTTTTTTTTTTTTTTTTTTTTTAATCTTTAACATTTCTATTTTTTGAAAGCTTCTTATTTCTGAGAATACTATTACCCTAGCCAACACTTTCTGTAGAAGACTACAGACAGGTGGTGTTGCTCCAGCATGCACATGAAGTGACATTTTGTTTAATAACTGTCCTCCCCCTTTTCTCTATCAACAAAAGTGCAACAACTTCTTTTGACAGGTTTTATTTTTATTTATTTATTTTTATTATTATTATTTATTTATTTATTTATTTATTTATTTTGCCTTTTCATTATTTGATGGATGTTTCTTAGAATGTTTATTAGCAAAATATGTGAAAAAATATTTTGTAGGTCGAACAACGTTTTTACTTTAATTCGTAGTTTGAAAATTTTAATCGGATTTTGAAAAATTTTAATCGAATTAATCTATCCGATTAACTCGATTAAAAAAATTGATCGAAACTAAGCATTGATCGATTAACCGAGCCGATTAATCGATTAATCCGCACAGCCCTAGTTATAATATATTTAAAACAATTCTAATTCAAGAAATATTAAATCTAAAATCACCTAATAACTTTTGGAAGCACTTGTATATAATGATTTTTTATACGCTGTAGAATTTATGATGATATTTTATAATTTTTACCCAGTACTGATTCTAAATGTTCTTTTACAGCGGAAGTAGTACGGGCCAAAACCTTAGTACTATCAAATCTTTACGTGTGCTGAGAGTGCTTCGACCACTCAAAACCATCAAAAGAGTGCCTAAATTGAAGGTAAATATTCTTTTTAAATTTGTAATACAAATATCTATTTATAACTCTAATATTCGAACAAATTATATTGCCCTGTATACTTACATTAGTGTTATTTATATAGGATGATCGTAAAATCATGAGAGAAATTTTTAGAACTGGGACAACTCACTAAAATTATCGTTTTTTGAACATGAAAAATATAAACGGAATTGACAAGCAGAAGAAGAAACACAAAATATAAGACATTAATATGAGAATCTTTGTCTACTGACGCCATAAACATAAAGCACTTTTTTACAGAGATGTTTTACAAGAAATGCTCAATAATATGATCACCAACGATAATTGTATACAGCGGGTGATTGACAAAAGATTTCAGGGGTAAAGCTTTTCAGGCGCTACACTCGTATTCAGTTTTCGAAAGATTTATTGACATAAAATCTCCTGTTTCATTTCCCAAAGTACAGTCTGTCCAGAAAAGGACTTACTGATTTCAAAATTAAATATCTCGGAAACAAAGTACAGTAGAGGGATGAGAAAAACTGTATATTCATTACGAAAGCTGTAAAAATTGGATACGGGATATTTGAAAATAGTAACAAAAGTTGCCAACAGATGGCGCTGCAAACAATCCCAAGCTGGAGAACCTATATGATAAAAACTGATATTGACCCGCCAGAAAATCCGCCATATTTGTTCAGCCTATTATATGCGGTATCATTACGCTGTGAAAAATTTCAAATGGCACTCTGCAAGGCTTTTCTAGAGATAAACAAAAAAGTTTTAACGAGATTTTAATAAAAAGAAAAGTATCAGATGCTGGTAAAAATAAATTATGTCCTACGGTGATCGAGAGGTTTTTGAACAAACGTCTACCATATTTGTTCAATATCCAGACTCTCTCTATTCAGGGTCCCTATCCCAAGACACTGGACGAGCTTGAAGAGGCAATCTGTGCGGCATGTGAGTCCATTTCCATTGACACACTACCGGGGATGATAGCAAATTTTGTTGTTCGTTTACGCCACCTTTACATGGCTAGCGGTGCACATTTTGAACAGATTTTGTGTTGATTCTATGGACTACTTGCGGAAGAACTGCTTTTATTTTCCATAACCCTCTGCAGTGTACAGCGCCATCTGCTGGCAACTTTTATTACTATTTTCAAAATTACTGTATCAAATTTTTACAGATTTCGTAATAAATATAGAGTTTGTCTCATCCCTCTATTGTCCTTCGTTTCCGAGATATTTAATTTTGAAATCAGTAAGTCCTTTTCTGGACACCCTGTATATAAAAAAACTCCCCCAATACCACTTATTATGTATATAAATTAATACTTTTATTAATACTCATATGAAATATTTTTAATAATCTCTCCCTGTCATTCATTGTGCATACAAGTAATAATTTTTAGGAATTTTGCATGTTAGGTTCAGGGATGGAACACGGGCGCAGAATTCATACCGGAATGTGTTTAAGAAATTCCTCTACCTATAATATCGTCGATTTAAGAGGTAGAAAATTTTCTTACATTGATAGTGGTATGAATTCTGCGCCCGTGTTCCATCCCTGTAGGTTGTTTCGCCCCTGAATTTTAGAGATGCCATGTAATTCTCGCATGCATACTTTCATAACAGGTTATCGAGAAATGCCTTTTAACGGTTGCTAGACCTGGAGGATTTTTTATTCATTAATCACCAACAATTTTAAGAAGTGATTTTGAAATACATAATAGACTCTCAACATTCGATGCGATTAGGCAAACGTTACAATTAAAAATTATTGGTGATTATTGAATAAAAAATCCGCCAGATCTGGCAACACTACTACAACGATGTAAATAAATATTTTCAGCCCATCATCACGATATAATTACTATTAACTTTTAATATTTATAAAAATGCCTGTAAAAGAAGCATTTAATGTCGATGTTGCAATTAAACAACGTTTATACCATTCATGTCTTTTTCATAATCTTTTCTGTACAAGAAGAAAGTTTGGAATAAGTAAAAAATTTGAATTCTAGTTTTTAATGGATTCACAAATTTATGCCCCGATTTTACCATTTTTTGAAAATATTTGTCTATGTGTTATCAAAATTTTGTGGGTGTACATTAGATTTTGGTATTTATTGCCCAGCAGGTGATACTGCTATATTGCAATTTCCTATATTTATTGGTAGACGATGTATCTCAACTTCTGTAGAGAATAAGTGTACAAAACTTGATATGTGAGATAGCTATTATAAAGAACTACGCTAATTTAATTTGGATGCCGACAGATGGCGCTGCTACGTTGCAGTTTCCTTCATTTATGGGAATTCTATATGATGCATAAGATCACAAAACTTGATATGTGAAATTGTCATTGTGAAAAATTATGCCTATATAATTTGGATTTAAATAGGACGACAGGTGGCGCTGTTTTTACATGCATTATACCATTTTTCGTAAGACTACATCCTCCCATTTATTGCAGAAATGTCAATATTTCTAATTTATTCTGTATCATAGTTTGTAAACGCCTTTTTTTCGCACCACTTTCTTTGTAGAACATTATCCTTAAATATGTAATTACGATTAAATAAGAAGAAAATTACTCTTCAAAAAAATTAGTATGAAACAAAGGCAGGTAATAACAATTCTGCGGAATAAATTAGAAATTTTGGTACTTCTGCTAAAGCTTAAATTTCGCCAAATTCCATACGCAAAGTTTTTATTGCACGAAGCTATATTGACTAATTTTTTGAGCATATTAGCCGGTAGTTGGCGCTGTATTATTCAGTGATATAGAAGAAATATTTGATAGGCATATCATATAAGTTTGTGTGTGGTATGTATACTTGCGTTTGTGTCGCTACACGCCACTTCCACTTATACATTCCTATACCAAAAATATTCGCTTTACACCTTTTAAAGTATGTTCTATGACTTTAAAATCAACCTGTATGATTACTTTATTCTGAATGCAGTATTATTATTTTTTTTTAAATATTTCTATAAATCATTAAATTTTAGAAAATTTCAAATAAATTTTATCAAAAAATCCTATATTGAACCATAGAGACTCCTAAACTAGATAGATGCTTTCCGCGTGGCTCGGAAACTCGTCGGTAGACAGCGTCACCTGGTACAGATTGCGCGACTTTTTTATTCAACAGCCACCAAAAATTTGTAAAAGTGGGATTTGATATACATAAAAAGCGAATAGAATCAAAGAAACGTCGATTATATATATCATATATCACATCTTAAAATTATTGGTGACAGTTGAATAGTCGCGCAATCTGTACCAGGTGGCACTGTCTACCGCTTGAACTGTTGCCAAGTTTCCGAGCCACGCTGAAGACATCTAGTTTAGGAGGCTATGATTGAACATTAAACATTACTTTATGAAATAAAACTTATTTTATACAAAGAAGAGAAAATTGTTTTTGGTTTAACATTTCAATAGTTACTTTAAAACAGATTTTTTTTTTTTTTTAATCTTTGTATGTGGTATTATTACTTAGATCTGTGGTTAATAATATAAAAACATTTGTAATACAATCATAAAAATAATAAAAATTCTCATTGATAAACTTTAAAGCATTGTGCATTTCATACAGAAAAGAAGTATTTATTTCATAATTTTTTGCCACTTCTTGTATAAATTTAAATTATCTTTTTTCTATAAAATATTTTGTATAACGTATATAGATAAATGTTATTTTGCTGATGTTTGTATACATTTATATTGTATCTACAATAATGGGAACAATAATTTCTATGATTTTAAGAATAATAAACATGTTGAACTTTTTTTTTAAAAAAAAAACTAACTTATTTTATTTTGTTTCGGTTATAGTAGCGTCATGAAAAATTGTGAGAGTACATAATCAGGGTTGCTGTGTTTTTATTTTGCCAGAACAAATATTTTTAATAGTAATATTTTGTAATATGTTTCCAAGGTTAATGGAAAATTTGCTCTACAAAAAAATATTTCTGGAAAATACGAGATGCATCAACCCTAATATAAGTTCAGTTATGATGTTATTACACCACAACAACTTTTCGCGTAGCTTTCATTTGAGCCAATTTTTCCTCCAATTTCTAAAGACCGAAATCTGAAAGAAGACTGTACATTTTGAGTCAAAAATCTCCCGTAAAATAGGCTTATTTGCGTTCAGTATATGTCAAGACGCATGTATTTATAATTTTTTTCTTAGATCGTTCTTTTCTTAGAGATTTCTTCAAGAACTTTCTTTTGATTGGTTAATTGCAGATGATAAGCCCCAATATTTATTTGTACTTCCAACTACTATTACACTAGACGTTGCAGCGATTTCGCCAGTTTAGATCTTATCGCCTATTTTGACAAACGGCTTAAAAATTTTCCGAAAAGTTCTCGTTTGTCATAGGCCCTTCAGGGACACCATATACGTAGTCAATAATGTTTTGTACAAAACAGCTTCTTACTGAATGTTGTTCGAAGTCACAGGATGCACATTGAAGTATCTATTGACACAGGTAAAAAATAATTAAGTTACAAACATCTAAAATTTTAGAAATTGTTATTGTTATAGAATCAAAATTTTATTTATTCATGAACTATTTAATATGTAATAAATATTTTTTCTCTTTCAGGCTGTATTCGATTGCGTAGTCACATCTTTAAAAAATGTTGTAAACATTCTCATTGTATATCTTCTTTTTCAATTCATCTTTGCCGTTGTTGCCGTTCAGTTGTTTAATGGAAAATTTTTTTACTGCACAGATAGTTCTAGACTTAGACCCGAGGAATGCCAGTAAGTAAACACGTCGACGATATTTAAGATAAGTAAATGGCATTTTGTCCTATACTCGAAATTTATCAAATTAATATATCATTACTAACGCATATCTGACATCAAGAAAACTACATAAGATTTTCTAGCTGGTTTTTATAGATTTTGACTCACTGAAACCGAAAATTACAGTAAAAAATTTCATCACGTCATTTTATTATTATTATTATTATTATTATTTTCAAAACGCATAGTTTAATTTTGCATGAAAACGTGTAATCTGATATCCTACTGCTGTTTATAAAAGCCATATTCAATAATTATTTCTTATTTTAAAAGATATTATACGAGTGAATCGAAAAGATAGTACAAAATGAAAAACAGGAGGTATGGAGGGCAGTGGAAAGGCTGATAGCGAAAGCGTGTTTTGAGGATCATCAAAAAGAATTACAGTTTTCACAGACAAAATGATGGAACATAGAATGTGAAATATATCATGAAAGAATTATTTTTAAGGGCCCGCTTCACTCATCGCTAACCCGAAGCTAATGTTATTCTATGGGAAATTTTTCTTTGCAAATAACTTATTAACTAATGCATATTTTTAAATTCTGTTTTCACATTCTGAAAATTCCCAGCTGTTAAATTGACGGACCTTTTTAAAAAATTATTTTTTTAATTTTTTATATTTTATTTTGAAGCTGCAAAATACGAATTTTCAATACGGGAATTTTTTTTCATTTTGCAATTTCAAAATAAAATATTAAAAATTAAAAAAATACATTTTTAAAAAAGGTCCGTCAATTTAACAGTTGGGAATTTTCTGAATGTGAAAATAGAATTTAAAAATATGTATTAGTTAATAAGTTATTTGTAAAGAAAATTTCCCCATAGAATAACATTGGCTCGGGCTTCCGGCGACGGTAAGTGAAGAGGGCCGTTAACACTTTCCAACAAGGTAAAAAATCCAATGCATTGCGTTTTAGGACACGAATTTAAATAAGTCACATTTAAACAACTTTCTATTGCAAAAACCATAAAGAAATTGGCATTTATTGTTAATATGCTAGAATAATGTTTTTTATAGCATATGACATGATTAACCTTCAGATTTATAGGGCTACACTAAAATATTCACATACATTAAGAGCTGAAATTAGAATCTAAAGGCTGCTTTATTATTATTATTATTTAAGCATTTTTAACACTTTCCAACGATGTTTAAGAGTGATTATGAATTCATATTTATTGAAATTTTATTTTTCCGACTGAGTGAAAATAATGCCTGGACCGGGAGTCGAACCCCGGATCTTTGACTTACAAGGTCAAGGCTCTACCAATCGAGCTATCCAGGCCGACACCCCGGTCAGCATTACTCACTCAGACAACCTTTTTTTTTTTTTTTTTAGGCAGAAACATCTCAGGTCTATCATGTAGATAGCTCGACAGAAATAAGCCGCAGGAAATGGAAAACACCATTAGATAATGGGAGAAAGAAATACAATGATTTTCTTCCACAGTTGATTGTGTGATTAAAAAAAAAATGATTATGAATTCGTTTCGTCTATCTGTTTGTTTTTCAGTCGTTCTGTCTGTCCGTTGTGTGATAACGCAGGCAAAGAACATTGAAAGTTATACGATACAACAAACAAGTGCATGCAGTTGGAAAGTGTTAATATTCAATGCGTATTGCATAATTTTTAGTTCTTGTTTTAAATATAAGAAAAATTATGTTTAGTTAAATGTAATAAAGTTAGTGTTTTTGTTTTTTTTTTACTGTAACCCCCCCCCCCTATTAATTTAAATGAAAAAATATGTACATGATGGGCAGAAGTGGAGATTATTTTTGGATTCGGCAATCTCGAAAACCTAATGTTTCCCCAAAAAATTTCATGCAGTTTATTTTTTTTTTCTTTTTAGACCTGTGTGATGTGACCAATTAAAATACATATACATAAAATAATTAAAGCATTAAAAAATAAACGTTTCGAGTCATCTAAATTTAAGTTGTAGGCTGATTTTGTAGATTTGTTTGCCAATTTTGCCAATAATTTTTATACAGTTAATCAAACCAACTTGTTTTAATTGACTTAAAGGATATATTGAAAGAAAAATCACTGTCACTGTGTGTCCCGAGAAGTTACGTCATGGGAATCTCTACAAACAGTCAGTGAGTTAGTCATGAGTTTCTTTCGATTCTGGTATGGTGTAAATATATCTACGAAAAAAAAAAACTGGTTAATTAAACAAAATATTTATTCTTCCAACAAAACATATTTTTTTGCGGGTGAGGATGTTGAATAATATTCATAATGTATTGGTGTTATGAACACCTTCAAATTTTTTTAAATATCTTTCAGTGAATCTAGTTCTTAATGCTAAAATGATTCAAATGTTCATTATGAAATCTTAATATAATTTCTAAATGTTTTTATTTATTTAATGTTGAGTGTATGAATATTCATAACGAGAGGTCGTACAAAGCCGTTTTACCCCCTGAGTCATTCCACCACTATTTATAAGCAATATATATTTTTTATTTTACTGACTTATTTTATAACAAAAATTGCTTTTTTAAATTGGTGGTGTAGGAATTAGGAGGAAAAATCTGTACTGATAAGTATAAAGGATTTAAGTCCATATTCTTGATTTTTCAGGAGACGAAAAATAAAGTTAAACTAACTAAAAACTAAAACTCGAATAAACGACTACGTCAGAAACGCCAAAGAAAAATATTGGAAATGCATACAGCTGTTTCGGCAGCTTTAAGCGTACCGCCTTCAGTGCAAAAAGGATCATCCTTTTTGCACTGAAGACGGCACGCTTAAAGCTGCCGAAACAGCTGTATGCATTTCCAATATTTTTCTTTGGCGTTTCTGACGTAGTCGTTTATTCGAGTTTTAATATTTCAACGCCAAGTCTCCTGTTATTATTTATTAACTAAAAACTAATCAGCAGAATCGATTAGGAAAACGGGATTATGTTGGTTTATACGCTTTATACCATTCAGTGATTGTTAATCTTCATTTAATAAAGGGAAAAAATTGAATTGAATATTTATACCAAAGATTAATGCTAAATTTCTGATTTGAATCTTTTTTTTGCCAATGGATTTTCTCAAAGATTAAATGACATGGATTTAAATCCTTTATACCAATCGATAGAGAATATTTTTCTGAGTCTGACTATGTACTTAACTCAAAATCGACATTTTTGGACTTAAATCCTTTATACTTATCAGTACAGAAATATAATCCGTAGGAATCCTGGAAACATAATTTAATACTTTTGATTTCAGAGTTCACACTGTCCTTTAAATTGTATATACCAATAAATTTTTATAAATTTTTTTATCATGTAATAAGCCTATAAATATAAAAAGAATTTCATAGTTAGAGAATAGTGGTGGAAGAGTCTTTGGGAAGAAAAAAAAAGCCAGGTACTGTAATTTCAACTATTGCTGAAATGTAAAAATTTTTTGTTTTCTATAATTTTAAATTCAAATAGTTCTGGAATAAAACATTTTTTGAAACTTTTGCTTTATATCTTAATGAAGTACTGTAATGTAAAGCACTTTAAGAATTGGCTTGAACTTTTTCTTATTTTTAAAACAATTTTATAATAGTAAATTTAAAAAAGTATGTTTAATAAAGTCTATTTAGTGCTTACATTCATTTCATAATGTGAAACAAGGGTAAGTGCTTATATAATATATATTTTTTTCTTACATTAGTGTATCATTATAGAGTTTTCTTAATAGTATTTATTTTCCTTAATTTTCTGCATCTTTTCCTTAATTTTGTGCATCTTAGTCTCCTTTGATAATATTTTTGGAATTTACTGTATCTAGTTAAGAGTTCTCTTATTTTAGAAAAACAGAATCTATATTACTTTTCCTGAAACTTTCTAGTTTTATTTTATTTTTTATCTTTATGACTTTATACGAGATATGATACACTGTTAATATTAGTTATTGCTTTACAGTTTATACTACATAATTGCACTGTAAATTACTATATTTCTATAAATGTTGTGCTTACAATTTTTATAATCTATTGTTTACCGTAACTGATAATATTTTTCAGTATTACCCTTGCTCTAACAGTTATATATTCGGTCAAGAAGAGAATGAATCGCAGGCTTTTACAGTCGTTAATGGCAAAACATAGGCTATTTTAATAATTCACTGTTATTTGCGATCATGAATCGTTATCGATTGATCGAACAGTGGATCATACGAGGGGTGATCAGAAAAAAAGGTTACAAGTCGAATAAAGAAATATTTATTAACAATAGACAGAAAATACAAAAGAGAATTAAGAGGCATGTGTGCCTATCACTTTTCGGCACAATCACTAAGTCTATTTAGGCATTTATCAGAACGCAGAACCAACTTGTTTAACCCGTCTTGGTAGAAATCTGGTCCCTGTCCATTGAGCCAGGTCTCGGCAGATGTTTTCACAGCGCTGTCTGTTAAGAATTGTGTGCCGGATAAGTGCTCCTTCAACTTTGGAAACAGGAAATAGTCACTGGGTGACAAATATTGGCTGTATGGGGGTGACTCCAGATTTCCCACCTGAACCGTCGCACCAATTCCTGCGTTGCGTGAGCAGTATGGGGCCTAGCATTGTCATGCAGGAGGATCACACCTTCACTCAACATGCCCGGCCGTTTGCGTCAGATGCTTCGCGGACACATTCTTTGCCCATAAAAATCGAATCACGGCTTGCACTTCCAGACGAGACCAATTTTCTAAGCGTCTTGCCATTTCAATCGTCCTGAACCGTCTGGGAACTTTCACTACCTACCCGCACACCAGTTGTATGACAAGTAGGGGGTTCCACTCTGGGGAAACAAAAGTTCTCCACAATATGTAGTTTTCAAATGCTGCAGATTGTAACCTTTTTTTCTGATCACCCCTCGTAGTATCTGGATAAATTTGTATCCCTCTAATATAGACATTTACAACCTTATAGAGTATAAATAGCATTATGTACTGTTTTATAACATGAAAATGCAGGAGTGTGTTTTCCCGTAATCCAATGGTGAAATTTTTATCGGTGTAAAATATAAAAATCATAAAATAAAAAAGTAACTATGTATTATGCAAAAGTAAAATTTTTGCGAATTAAGACGAAGCTTTAAACTTGGTACCCCACAGGTTCCATATTTTTTTAGTATTATCCATTATTATTACTTGTTTTGGAATAGTTAATTTGATGACTACTGGATGAATACTTCACTATAATAATCTCAGTGTTTTTTAAAGGGAACAATATACATTCACTTGACAAAGTTAGTTTACATTATGTATACAAGTAATATATTAGGGGGACCGGAAAATAATGTCGTTTTGAATTAATAAAATGAAACCGGAAATTTTTGTTTAACAGTGTTTACATGGTACTTTACAAATAACCATCTTATAAGTTACCTAAGAATATCTTAAATTTTATCCAGGATAAATTTCCGATGTCAGTATTTTAATTCAAAACGACATTATTTTCCGGTCCCCCTAATATATCACCGGAAAAACAAATTTATTTTGTAACAGTGTTAAAGCACGATCTGAATTCGAAAACTTGTCACAAAATCTCATTGGAATTCGATAAATAGTTGGATTTCATTTAATTTGTTTTAGTTTAAAACAAGAACTATCTCAAAAAACGTTTAGAATATTTCACAATATTTAGTATTGAAATGATAAACCTTCTAAATAATGCAATTTTTTTTTTACATCTTATTGCATATTAATTTAGGATTTTTTTTTTTTTTTAAGGATTAAATTATGTTTTCGATTTGAAATTTTCCACTATTTGTCAACCAAAATAGATAAACCATGAGGAGACGTTTTTGTTGAACGAGTTTTTCAATATTTAACAAATAATAATATTTGCTATTACTTGCCAATAAATTACCATTACTATTGTTAATTCTTGCGCTACTTATAAGTCTATTTCTTTTCAGTTTTCTACTCGTCTAAGAATCTTAGTCTGATATTTTTATCAATTTTGAACTCGTTATTACTTTTCAAAACGGTATTAGATATTTAATTATAATAAAGTTACAAGCATATCACTATATTTTACATTTTTTTTTATCTTAAGAATTGTTCAAAATATACTGATCGTGTATTGCACATGCGTACTCAGTAGTGTCTAAATCACATGAAACAGGTGATATGTATATAATAACATTACATTATAAGCCTAATTTTATGTATTGTAGGCGAAATCATATGAACTAACTGATCAATTTTACACGAAAGTCATGCAATTTTTTCAATAAATTTTGCGTAGACTAAAAAATTAGTATGTACATTAGCACACATATTAGTTATAAATACCATAAAATTTTTACGCGCGCAATTCTTTTAATCTTATTAGCTTTGAAAATCTTTTTGTTATATTAAATACTATCCATATTTCTTTATATTTTTGCAATATTCTAGAGAAAATTAATATTTACGCTGAAAAAAAAAAAAAAAAAAAAAACCTCATTGAACGCCTGTATAACGTTTCCATGTAAAATATTAAGCAACATAAATTCATTTACTTTTGTCGCTTTATTTCATGCATTGTATTCTATTTTAGGGGAGAGTTTCTATATTTTGAACACGAACACAAACCTCCTGAGATTGAACCCAGAGAGTGGTTGAGACGGCCATTTCATTATGATAATGTGGTTGCTGCCATGTTAACGTTGTTTGCTGTGCAAACGGGAGAAGGGTGGCCAGAGTAAGTTTCTTTCTTTTAAGTTCAAGTGCCCATGCAAATTAATTCTTAATCCCTCCTACTTGTAACTACACTCTATAACAAAAAAAAAAAAAAAATCGACGCACCAAGAAGAAGTGCGGACAAAAATTGGTAGGAATGGGTGGTCCGAATAGGACAAAAATTGGTAGATGTGATGTACATGTGGAGAAAAACAATTGATTAACGTTTCAGAAAATTTGAATGATTTAATCAAGAGAAAGGGCCTCACAAAGTTAACGCGTTGGCCCACTTCTGGTCCTTATGTACGCAGTTATTCGGCTTGGTATTAATTGATAGAGTTGGCAGATGTGCTCCTGTGAAGTATCGTGCCAAATTCTGTCCAACTGTTGCGTTAGATTGGTAAAATCCCGAGCTGGTTGTAGAACCCTTTTTATGATGCTCCAAACGTCCTCATTGGAAGAGATCCGGGAACTGAGCTCAACCCCACTGAGCCGCCTATTAAGGGTATTTTAAGTCACTGAAGTACCAGTTGCACGTAGGATCGCGATAATGATGAATTGGTGCTTGATTCCATCAAAATCTGTATGTATGTCAATTTGTGTCCAGTTTGCATTACTCCTTCTTGGTGCGTCACTTTTTTTGTTAGAGTATATTTTTAAAATATTTTTTTAATTGTGAACAGACATGCCAACATTTTAATTTATTTCAGAGCACTATTTGTACACGCCCTTTTTTCATACCACTTTATTTGTAGAGCATGGAATATGTAAATACGATTAAGAAAGAAGAAGAATACACTTCAGAAACTTGGTGTGAACAGAGTTACCAATATTTTAATTTATTCTGAAGCATATTTAACCCCGCCTTTATTTCATACCATTTCTCCTTTTTAAGGGAATTTTTTCTTATTTTATAGTTATTATATATTGCAGAAAATTATTCTATAAGTAAAGTAGTGCGAAATAGAGTAAGGGCTAAAAATGCTCCGGAATAAATTAAAACGTTGTCAATTATAGGTGTGTAAAAGGGGCGAGTTCTAACAGTGCTCTCGAAAAAATTTAAATGTTTACATGCTTGTTATTAAACAAATGATATATTGAATGTATTCAACTGCGCATGTCTCTACATGTCTTTGTGTGTCTATGTGTGCTAAGGAACCTATCAACAATTTCTAAAACTAACTTTCACTTACAACCCATTTGCCTGGGCGTTCAAGTGGCTCATATTCAAGTCCAGGTGGAAAAGGAAAAGACTCGTAATGTTTCGGAATCAGGTGTGATCCAGTTTCTTCTGTTGGTTTCTAATACTCTAGGTGCTGCAGCATCTTGCAGGACATTACCTACTCTCGTGGCGTGACTTAAAAACACGGGGTTAATGTCGAAAAGGCTGGACCTATGGTCTGCTGGAACTGGAGTGTATAATTATTTGGAAGTCTGCCATTATGATCTCTAGAAAAGAAAAATTATTCATTATATGTCAAAGAACTTTAGTTATTTTCATTACAAAATAGAATAAAAATTAATATTTTAAGTATGTGTTTAACTATAAAGTTTAATGCAAAGATTGGATAACTTCTCTTCCTCTATAGCAATTTAAAACAATATGACTCATATATAAATAGATTTGATGTTGAACAGAAATATAAATAGTTACAAAACGGACCTACCATTTACATAGCCCTCTATATCCCAATTTGCTATTGGCTAATACCTCCAGTTTCTTAAATTCCTATTGGCTACTATTCCGATTCTAAAATTCGCTTCCCTATCTATATCTTACTTGCCAACGCTCTCATTAATAATCGTTAGATTGTTAACGCCTCTTTTTCCACACCACTTTATTTTTAGAATAATTCTCTCCAAATGTTGTTACGATTCAATAATAATAAAATTAATCTAAACTCTAAACAATGACTGGTGTGAAAAAAAGGCGGGTACTAAAAATTTTACGATTCATAATGAGATGGTTGGCAAGTATGCTATGTATAGGAGCAATAATCCGTCATACCATTCTGCAGTGATGACGGTACGCTTGACGCAACCGAAACTGCAGTTTACTTATTTAACATTTTTTACATTGATATTTTCAACGTTGTGTAAATATTTGTAATACGATTCGTAACATGAGTTTCATTACAATTGTTTAAATATCAATATTTAAAGTTTAAAATTTTGTATAGGCGAAAATTACTTCCAATGCATATTTCAATCCTTATTTTAATTTATTATATATATATATTGTCAAAATGTTTGAAACAGTGTATTTTTACATGTAAGTTTTAATACATTTCAAATTTTGTTATCTTATTCACTGAAGTTTTACTCATAATTATACCATAGCTGCCAATATTTTAATTTATTCCGGAGTACTTTTAGCCCCGCCTTTATTTTACACCACTTTATTTATAGGAAAATATTCTTCAATACATAAATTCGATAAAATAAGAAAAAATTACTTTTAAAAAATAAGTGGCACGAAATAGAGGCGGGGCTAAAATTACTCCGGAATAAATTAAAATATTGGCAGCTATGTTATACTATTAATTTTGAATGTAAGACTTAATTTTCTGAAAGACCTGTTCAGTAATATAACTATATTTTGTCTACAATAATTTTAATTTAACTTCTTGCAGAACATAAATATAACATTTTTTTATTGAGGGTTGCCGGTCAAGTTTTTCCGATTTTGGCAGTACTCTACTTGAAACTAACATTTGTTATTGAAATTTACTTTTGAAAATTTTTCAATGAAAATTTAGTATTTATGGCTGAACTTGTTTATGTCATACTTGCCAACATCCTAATTAATATTCCGTAGTATTGTTATCTCCGCCTTCTTTTTTACACCAGTAAATATTTAGAGTATTTTTCATCTTATTGAATCGTAATTTCATTTGGAGTATATTACTCTACAAATTTACTGGTGTGACAAAAAAGGCGCTCTAACAACACTACGGAATATTAATTAGGATGCTGGCAAGTATGGTTTATGTATATTCATTCGCAAAAAAATTCAACTATATTACGATCTAAAATAAATATATATAAATTTCTTTTAACGATGTATTGGTGAGTGCAGTTTAAAATGTTTTATTATTCTGTGAACTTCGCAATTTTTTTGTTATATACAGAGCCTGATTAAGGGGGAAGCACACATTATCTCCGCTGTCACCGGAATATTTTTACAATTATTTTTTACTTCATGTCATAGAAATTCCACGCTTTGACGAGGAAATATTTTTTATAAAAAATGAACGGTGTAAAACAATCTAATTTACTCACCGTTATTAAACACCAGAATTCTTTTAAAATAATTTTTAATGAGAATTTTCTGTTTATTATAGGAGGAAAGTATTTGTTAAAAAATAACGGTGTAAGTATAAATAATGTGTGCTTCCCCCTTAATCAGGCTCTGGTTATATAAACATCTCGTGCATTTCTACATTTCAAGAACTAGTATTGATAATTATTTTTTATTTCCTCTCTAGTGTGTTACAGAATTCCATGGACGCAACCTATGTTGATTATGGTCCTCTTCCAAGATTTCGTATAGAAATGTCAATCTTTTATATAGTGTTTTTTGTGGTGTTTCCATTTTTCTTTGTTAATATATTCGTGGCCTTGATCATCATCACATTTCAAGAGCAAGGAGAGAAAGAGCTTGAAGAAGGAGATTTAGATAAAAATCAAGTACTAATTACTTTATTTATATATATACATATGCTTATAATTACACAAGTTTCGTTAAATATATCATTCGAAGTAAAAATTAAAATTTCAAATATTATTTTATAAATCACAAGCAACGATATACTATTTGTAGTAATATTATCTTATTAAAACTTTTGTATTGTTCAATATTACTACCAGAATTAAATTGTAAAATATGATTTACATATTTTTATAGAAACTAAATGCACTTAAAAAAAAATTAAAGCAAGAATTATTCTTAGCTATTTGTGTATATAAGAAAGTGTGTGTGTGTGTGTTTGTTATATATTTTAATTTTTTGAATGTATAAAATAAATTTTGTAAAAATTTAGCTTAAACGTATATAAATAATCACAATGAAATTGGCATATAACTATTTCAATTTCATATTGCTTTTTGTCTTTACAATTTGCAAAAGACCAATATACAGCGCTGCTACAGTCAACTTTTTATTAATATTACACTTTTTGCATCACTACTTCCAAAAAATAAAATTTATAATATATTTATGCAGGTAAATCTTCAGTTTGCCTGCCTAAATTTATTATAAATTTTATGTAATGAAGAAAACGTTACAAAACTAATAAAACCAAAAGTCATCGGTGGCAGTTCTGAATATACACATTTTTGATGGAAATGCTCGATTTAATTAAAAAAGAACAGAGTCAAAATTAAGTGTTCAGTTAAATTCTGTCTTTACATCAAAAATCTACGGTTCAAATTAAAAATCATAATTATTTAGTGTCTTCAAGCAATTGTGAAGTTTAAAACTATTTGTAGAAAATCATTCATAACCATATGCCTTGTTATGCGCAGAACACAGAGCTGCCAACCTAATCCGGAAGATTCTTAGTACCACCCCTTTTTATTCACCAGTCTTTTTTTAGAGTATTTTTCTTCTTAATTCATCGTAAATACATCTGACGAGAATTACTCTAAAAATTAAGTGGTGTGAAAAAAGGGGCGGTACTAACAAATTCCCGGATTAGGTTGGCAGCCCTGAGCACAGATTAGAACTTTTCATTTTAAGGGAGTCAACAGGGGCAAATGTCCACTAAATTTACACAGAGGTCTAAAATTGGCACCGTGTTTTCCGAGTGGTTCAGCACTTGCACCGGGTTCTGTTCTTGCTCTCCACAATTTCATAGTTGCCAACATTTTAATTTATTCCAGAGCATTTTTAGCTCCGCTTCTATTTCACACCTCTTTACTTTTAGAGTATAATTCTCCCATATATAACTACGGTAAAATAATAAAAATGTACTCTTAAAAAAAAAAAAAAAAAAAATGCTATGGAATAAAGGCGGGGCAAAAAATTCTCCGGAATAAATTAAAATGTTGGCAACTTTGCAATTCCCATGCTTGTAAAAGTTTTAATTATCACTTTCCTTCAAAAGTGTGTAGATTGTATTCGGTCTAAGTTACAAATCTTAAATGCATAAATATGTTGATCGTGCCTTTATCTCCCTTGATTGAACACTGGTATATAAGAGGCTTATAACAGTAATGTGCTAGATTTTGTTTGTATGTAGTTATTTAATTTTTATACAGTTTTGTATGGAGTAATATTTATCAAAGCACTAATCCATTTGTACTCTTATGAAGCCATGTATTCAGTTTTAGTTAGCTAGGATAGAATTATTGTTTTTATTTTATTTTGATTAGAAATCATGCATAGATTTTGCCATACAAGCCAGACCATTACAAAGGTTTATGCCCCAGAACAAAGACAGTCATCAGTATAGAATTTGGAGGATTGTTGTTTCTACTCCTTTTGAATATTTTATTATGGTGCTAATTGTGCTCAATACATTACTTTTGATGATGAAAGTAAGTGCTTTTGTAATAGTTTCATAATACTAAAATGTATGATATTTATTATGATACGTACCCAAATTTAAAAAAATGCAAAGAGATATTGATACATTTATGGCAGATTAATAATGTAAAAATTAGAGAAAAAGATACTTGATCTCTCTTCGTTACAATAAAATCATGTATGAAATGTACAATAAATATATGTAAGTGGATAAGTACGTTAACTTAGATCTTTTCTGATATTAAGCCGTTCGCTTTCGCACTCGACAGTAAGAATATAGGACAAGTATGGTAAGTAGAAAATTAACACCAATAAAATTAATAAAGGAATTTAAATAAGTAAAATCTACCTGCGACATTTGAAACGTTATTTGCATACTTGCCAAAATCCTAATTAATATTCCGTAGTATTATTGGTCCCGCCCTTTTTCTCACATCAGTAAATTTGTAGAGTAATATCTGCAAATGCAATTGCGATTAAAAAAAAAAAACGAAAAATATTCTAAAAAATACTGGTGTAAAAAAGAAGGCGGGGCTAACGATACTACGGAATATTAATTAGGATGTTGGCAAGTATGGTTATTTGTGCAGGTGACATTGAGGGTTCTATCGCAAGTTTAATTGTTTTAATTAACATCAATTTGTTGAACATTTATTTTCTTGAAATTCTGGATAAAAACCAATTTTGTTCTAATTTGTCTTACTTGTATATTTTTTAATTTCAGTCCAACAAGATAAAACATAATATCTTAAATTATTTAATTACTTATCAGGGCTAGCCTTTAGGATTGTGTTATATATTGCATTTTTACATCAAGATTACAATAGATTGTAAAATCTATAAAAGAAATGTGTATCAAAATCTGCTTGCATCTAAATGCCCTTTTGATTATTTGTGCCCACATTAATGTTTCTTTAATTTGAATTATGACTTGTATTTTTTACTTTCAATAGAATTTTTTGTAAAATGTCATAATATTTTATCTTTCAATGCAGTTTATGAACAATACTATCTTAAAAAAAATTCATTTTATTTAGGAGCCATTTAGAACTTAAATTTAAAAATTCTTTATCTTGTTCATTATGAATATTTTACTGTAGAGCAGCATTTTCTTATCTTATTACTCATCTAAAGGATTAGAAGTATTAATTTTCAATCAGAAATAACACTTATTTAATCTGAAAAATTAAATTTTTGATTTATGCATTTCAGTTTTTATTATCTCCACAGTACCGATGGAAATTAATTAAAGATCAAAGTTGTAAGAAAATCATTTAACAACATAATACTGTTCCAATCGCATTTTTCCATTGTGTGGCACGACAAAATAATAAGAATAAAAATAAAGATATTTACACAAAGATTCCCATGTAAAAAAAAAAAAAGAATCAATGAATCAATCAGAAGAAACCTTTAAATAAAACTTTCAGAATTATTATTTTGGATTTTCTCAAATAAACTTCTATGAAACCTTTAAAAACTAAATATTTCTTAAAATAAATGTACTGTTTTTATTTTTCTTTAAAATACATATATAAACCTTTAAAATACGTGCTTTTTTCTTTTTTTTTAAATGGGTTGTTAAAAAAAGCAAAAGATAGTAACTTTAATGATAATAACGTCGTAAAGATTACTAGAATCTTCAAATAATATTGTTAAACTTAAAAATTTTCTTGGTATTTTAAAAATTTTTAAACCGTTTTGTTTTTTAAAAACATGCTAGAGAAAATCCTTTATTTGTACACGTATTCTCTACTTAATTTTATTTGTTTATTCATAGCCTCCTTAACTAGATGCCTGTCGCGTGGTCATAAACTTAGCAACAGTTGAAGGGAGTAAACAGCACCAACTGGTACAGACTGCGTGACTTTTTTATTCAACTCACACCAATAATATTGAGAAGTGATATATAACATATATAATCGACATTTCTTTGATTTTTATTTGCCTTTTATGTATATCATATCCCACTTTTAAAAATTTTTGGTGACTGTTGAATAAAATTTTTGATGACTGTTGCCAAGCTTCCCAGCCACGCGACAGGCATCTTGTTTAAGAGGCTATGGTTTATTATACATTTAAAAAGAAACAAATTATATTTTGAATATTACCCATTAGGACAATTCCATGAAAAATGTAACGTCAGTCAGAAAAAGAGATAATTTTGCTGTCACCGATATCTTCTAACAATAAATCACTATCCTATTCAATCATAAAAGTCGCAGTAAATATGCCATTAAAATTTCTGTATACGGATACTGGTGGCAAAAAAAAGAGGAAATATTATCCTTTTTTGTGACTGATATGTTACCTTCTTCCATGGAATCACCCATTAGTTTATCGCAGAGTAAACATTTCTACCCTGCTAGAACATTTTAATCCAAGTATCCTGTAATTCAATAATGTAAATAATCAATCAACGTATTTTTTTAAAAAAAAAAAAAAAAAAAAAAAAAGCTTGAATTTTAATACTTATAAGTTTTTTTTTTATAACTGTGAGCCTTAACAATACTAATATTAATAATTATACTTTGATTTACACAAATTAAAGAAAATTATCTCATTGCACATTTCTGTATTTTAAACAGAAATAAAATCATATACATAATTAGGTTGGATGATAAAGATTAACAACTGTTAAGCCAAAACGTCCATAATTTTTTTCTCGACTTATAATAATGAATCAGTTTAAAAATCAAATGTTTTGCTTGATGAAATTTAACATCTACCTATATTTTCCTCTGAATCAAAAATGTATTATGTGAATAAGAATTGTGTCCCACGTCTTGTGTAAACTATTTCTGCTATATTTATGTTTGCATGGTGTCTGACATTCTACTGCATGCTTGACTGAAGACAAAGGAATCATGCCCCAGATGCTCAGCATATGTTACAAACTGCATTTGAAATATTTTTGGCATTAGTATCTTGATCATTAGAAATATGTATGCTAATCAACATGTGTTTTTTCAACAGTTCCATTATAGCCCTGACTTGTAAACTCTGCAATCTTAATATTTTCTATATTCTATATGTGTGTTTGTATATCTGCATATGAATATTCATGCTTGTTGCAATTCAACATATATTTATGTACAAGTGCATAGTGCAAACCTAGATCCACATCATACTTTTTAATTCTTTAGTACTTTATCTGATTCTTATCGATAACATCTTTTTTTTTTTTTTTTTTTTTAATGATTGTTTTATTTTAATGTTCGTATTATATGTTAAAAATTACTTTTACCATAGTTATATATATATATATTATATTTATTTATATCTGCTATATAAGTTATCGTTATGAGTTATAACTTATTTTAAATAGCTTAAAAATGTTATGAAAGAAATAATTTTTTCGTATTATATAAATTACCTATCCACTGTTTTTATATATTTGTAAGTTAAATTAATGAATAGTAAATATTTTACTTATTTAAAATGTGTCTTATAACCGACATAAAAATTGTTTTTAGAAAATTTCTTATAAAAATTCAAATAAACTTTGTGAATTGCACATACTTGAGAAAAACTTCCGAATTGGTTCTAACAAAACTGACCATTGACAAAAATAAGAATCAAACGTGCCATTTCTTGTCCATTGAGTTAACCCTTTATCCGGTACTTTAAAGTGACATTAGTTTAAAATGCATATAAAACCGATTTTATGGGACAATTATCAAAGGTATTTATAAGAATAGCCCGTATGTATCTGACTTTAATCTTACTACGAAAAACTAGACACTACATATAGCCGTTTTAGTTCGAGAAAGGCTTTTATAGAGTACTATTGTTATTTTCTTCTTGGCAGTTTTTACGAACTTCACGTGTGTTATATTTTATTCCTATACTAGTAAACCCGTGCGAAATATTCGCATTTCATTTCTTATCTTATTTACCTTTAAAATTTGATACTCATAAATGTTATACCAATTTCACCACCTAATTGAAATTTTAATTTACCAGAAGCCAAATTATTATTAAAACCAAATTAATATTGTACAATAGTGAAACCAAACTCATTCAAAGAAAGGTCTCCAAAAAAAATTCAGGTTTCACGACCCAATTTTCATACTTCCACAGGCAGTACAATTTTAATATAGGACTCCCATGACGCCTTTTAAATTTTTGTCGTCATGTTGACGATGACTTTTTATTAATTTTGGTATAATTTTTTTTTAAATAAATTAATAAATAAATAAAATAAAATAAAATAATTCCTATTTTGATTGTATTTTTTATGATTGTGTTTTTTAGTCAATTTATGACACAAAAGTTCATATTCGGTATATATCTTTAAAATATTGCTAGGTTTAAAATGACGCTTGCAAAGATTCTGAAGAAACAACTGTTAAAAATACATTTTTTCGTAAAATAATCTCATCAGACAAATGTCGTCATTTTTTCTTATTAGTCCATTAAGCTAATTCCGCGTGCTTAAATATTGTTCAAGTATAAATATTATTTTTTTATATTTTTTATATTATTTTTTTATCGCGTATCGTATCGTTTCGACAAAAAATAGTTGAAACTGGTCCACGTTCGAGAAATATTATATAGATTACCTCAAGAATCTCCCACCAATCTTAGAAAAAATGTAATGATCGCAAAAAGTAAAGACATTTTTACATTTTTTTTTAGGTCCAAATATCATTTTCGGCAACTATGTACCAGTGGTACACTGAAGTATCACCTCATAAAATTCTCATTCATTACTATAGTGAGGTGATATGCATAATTTTCATTGCAGATATCTTTAAAAAGTAACTCTTAAGTAACTAAAAAAACTATGTTTCAAATATATTTCTTGTCTCTTTCATAATGCAGTAGATAAAGGGTTAACTCACTTGACTTCTGAATAGCTCAATTCAATTTTAATTGAGCGAATTGGGCCCAAATAACTCAGAAATAGAGCAGTGATAAGCTATGCCAAGGATTCAGATTCTGTACTTGACCTGATCGATTTTTATTCTTGTAAGGCCTTTACCTCAAAAATGTGAAGTTTGCATTTATTTGAAATTATAAATTTCGAAAGAAATATTCTATTGATATAATCATTAATTTCATCTTTTGAAGCATTTTAAAAGTCGTAAAACATTGAAAGCTTCTTTTTTTTTTTTTTTTTTTTTCAGCTTTTACTTCTTTTAATACTGAATAGCCATCAGATAGTTTGAAAAAAAAATTATAAGTAATCTAGTCACTAATTGTAATATAAATTATTAGTACTTGTATTTGGTATTAGTAGTTGCACTTAGTATTAGTACTTGTTGTTCTAATACTTGTAGTTTTAATTCTATTTCAGATATGGAAGTATTTTAAGACAGTATTAATATATTAAGATTAGTTACATTATCTTCGATCTTAATTTAACATTCTATTTTTTCCTTCTTGAATGTATATATTACTTGTTATATTATATATATATATATATTTTTTTTTGTACTTAATATATACAATAATTTATATATGGAGTGTTTCAGAACTCTTTGTAAAAAACTTGATGGGTGATAGAACACATCTAAACAAGCAATTGCCAAACACTATGTATATTCATTTATATGATTTTATTACAAGCAATACTTCTTTTTCTCTGAAACTGAACAGCTGATTTGCAAAATGTGTTCAGAACATAAGTTATTCAGACCTTTGCGGTCGAAGCTTTCAAGAAAGAAAATCCAGTCTTTCTTCTAAAATAATACATTACTTTTTTTTTTTTAATGCCCATTCATGTTTAAGTGCCTAAGAGCCGTCGGCGTATATATATGCCAGTGGCATTTACGCAACGATTGCTGAAATTCAGATGATTTAAACACGAATACTTAAATCAATTTGTTAAATATAAAATATAAGCTATGCCTCATACATTATATAAATAAACACATATTGGATGCTAGCGTGCATCACTTAATGTCATTCTGCACTAAATCCACCTCCTCAGCATTCTTTTTACGAGCAACATATTTTTTCCATTTGTAATCAACCCCAACTTCACTCAGCTGGTGTGCAGAAATATACATATACAAGATTTTTTAAAAAAAGTACTAAGAAACTTATAGTCTCAATATAAAAACATATGTAAGTCTCCTGTGCCCTTGAAGAACTTGGGTCTCCTGGCCCTCCTCAGAGATCCGCTAGAATAGACAGAATACACTCTTCTATCAACAGTGAGTTAACTTTCATATAGCGAAAAGTTGGCAGTACTTGCTAGTGGGTTCTTCGTATTTCTATCAAATATAGTAACGTTTAAGAGGAACGCTGAATGTCGGACAAAGTAAATTTTGAAAGTATTTTGCTATTCATTATAGGAAACTTGCAGACGCGAAAAGATTAAATTAGCGTTTATCAGGTTTTTTTTATTTATTATTATTATTTTTTTTTTATGTCGATATACACGCTAGACACTTTATTAGCCAAAGAAGAAAAAATCATAAATTATTATTTAGATTTTTGAATTTGGACGTACTACAATTCCATTATAGATATTTTTTTGTCGTCTTTAAATTAATAATAAATATATTGAATAAATTCGATTTGAAACATGAAAAACAATGATGATTTTTACTTCTTTATACGGATAAAATAATTTTGTTTATTTAATCTCATGTCTTGTCATAAATATTCACTTTCAGATTATAATTTCGAATTATTTGAAACTTTCATTAATTTTTTTTCGAAAATGTTTCTTAACAAAAAAGAAAATAAAACGTTGATGACAATTAATTTAAACGATTGATAGTTTGATTTGTTTTTAAATCAGCGATAAATAAGTTTTTAAAGAAAGAAAAGTGTACGTAATATGTAATTTTTTTTAAATTTATACTAATTAAAAATATTAATAATTGCTAAAAAATAGGTATATAGTAAATATTAAAGTTTAAAGATTTAAAACATTTTTCATTTATTCATTTACATATGTAATTAAAATTCTAAATTTATTTATTTTACTATTTACCGCTTAGTTCTTACGGGTTATCGTTATTCTGATAAAATAGCTATGTCATTGAAACAAATCATGCAGTTGCATAATTTTATAACTATCGTTAGTTATTATAATTAGGATTTATGTTACAATATATTTTCTTCTGCATGAATTTTTTTTACTAGGTCATAGAAGTAAAGGTTTAAAAAAATAATTTTTGAAAATAGTAATAAATTGACAATAAAGTTATTGATTGAATAAGATATTTTATATTTCATTATATATTTATATTTACCTAGAAATATTTATATATATTCTTTTGTATGTAATTCCCATGCTTGTCTGAAGAATCTGAGGTACAGTTGTGCCTTATGTATGCTGTATTAAAACTATGAAATCCCAATTTCTTCCTGAAATGAAGCAAAACTGTAACTAAAGAGTTCACCCAAACGCAGCTGTTCAGTGTTTCTTTTTTTTTCTCCTTCTTCTTTCTTTCTTTCTTTTTTTTAGGTCCGGTACTTTTTTTTTTTTATGTAGAAGTTTGCACCTTATTTAATCGTAGAAAACTGCTACAACAGGGTGGTGACAGGCCAATACTTTCCCCCCCATTCTTCCACCAGTAAATTTCTTTCGGAATCTAGAATCAGAGACTCCAACATCCTAGTTAATATTCCGTAGTGTTGTTAGTCACGCCCTTTTTTACACACCAGTAAAATTTTAGAGTAATAGTCCAAATTCAATTACGATTATATAAGAAGAAAAATACTCTAAAATGATACTGGTGTGAAAAAAAAAAGGCGGGACTAACAATACTACGGAATATTAATTAGTATGTTGGAGTCTCTGTCTATAATGTAAATTTTGCACGATTAATTAAGTAAACAATTATCATATAAATATACTGGTGGAAGAATCAGGGGGGAAAAGGTGAGTCTGTGGCCATCCTGTACAAAATTTTATAAAAAAAATTATTAAAAAAAAAAAAATCAAATTGAAATTACCACTCTACAGTCTGCTAATAATCTGTCAGTATTCATGTCATCAATGAAAATGTTGTGGTCCAAAAGGTGCCGAAATTATTATTTAATGATCCAAAAATATGAAATAATTTCAAACATATATGAGTTCACAACTTTCAAAGATATTTTTTTTAAACTGTATTTATCACCTTTTTATGCGAAAAAAAAAAAAAAATAATAATAATTATGATGATGTGATATTTGTTTTATTTACACTTATTCTGTCAAAGGTGAAAAAGTTTTATTTCAGTTGGTAATTTAAAATAAAAGTTTTTCAAGACAAACTTTTAACAATCTACAAAAACTTGTGCTACGAGATAAAGAAAGTTTGTCGCCTTGTTTGGCGTGAGCCTTAAGCATATTTTTAAATACTTTCAGTACAAGTAATTTCTTCTTGCACTTTTCTATGCTTTTAGTGATATATATATATATATAAGCAAAGAAATTGCATATTTGAAAATAATTATTATTTAATGAATAAAATTCGCTTATAAAAATAAAGAAAATTGAAAAAGAAAAGTTAGGTAAAAAATTAAAAGCATTCGTAATTAGTTTTTTAAAAAAAAGTTTGTATTTGTATGCATTTATATATTATATTAAGAATATTCACATTTTTCACTTATCAAATAATGAATTAACAACTACCATTTCGGAACACACTTTAAATTTTAGTATATTATTTAACATTTGCTTTTGTAATGATCTTCAATTTTACACATTTTTTCAGTTGTGGTAAATTTGTTTGCTTAAATTTTACTACCTATATTTAACTTATTATTATTATTCAGTGGTTACATGTATAAATCGTCGAGAACATACAAAAGTTTTTGAACTAGTTTTGGAAAATGTTTGCTAAAAGAAATAAAAGGCAATGTATTTGAATACGATAATCATGCAACAGTAGACTTTTATACAATGTAGTTGAATACAGTATTAGTAGCTTTAGATCATTTGCACTAAAATATATTACCTTGAGATTATTTGTCTGAAAGAATAGCTTTAATATCAATAACTCACTTTTTCAGCAACTTTTTTTTATTTTCGGACATAACACTTTTTTAGTCACTCCCTTCTTCAGTATTAATTTAGATTTTAGGACAGAGATAATTTTTATTGTAAGATCTTCAAATGTGCATCAGGAAACCTCATAATGTTTCTATGTAATTTTTTAGAAAGAAAAAAGCTTTAATTTTACTTAATTATTTGAAATATTTCCTTGCACTACAGCTTATAACGTATATACTTGTATTTAGTATAGTCATATAATCTACATTTAGATATTAAATTAGCACCTACCTATTTTCTTTCTTCAATAAAATTTTATGCTGCCAAGTGTTACGATTTTTGGATACCAGTATTTTTTTTTTTATAAAAGTTTTACTTTGTTTAATCATACTCCAGCAAAACTTATAAGTTTCTAAGTTATAAGAAAGTTTTTATATCAAACTATCAGGGTATCGAAATATCGTAACACTTAGCAACCATAAATTTAGATATAGTATAACTCCATAAATTAATTTAAAAAGATAGGATGCAGTTCCAATCTGCACTACTTTAAATATTTTGTACTATATGCATGAATGGAGTGAAAAAAAAAAGCATGAAAATAGGTAGTATATTTGCCTGTCTTATTCTATCTTAAACAAATTTCCAATTTTTATACTGTAGGACTCTCAATAGTTTTTTTTCTAGAAGTGAAACAATTCCTCTTTACTATTAATATAAGTTTCTCTTTTTCCTATTGTATATCATATATTATTCTTAAAACCTTTTTTTCAGTGGATTGATGAAAATGCTTTGAAGTATATCTGTTTTTTAACTTATATTTTTAATTTATGTATCTTATAATGCATTATAAAAGCCATTATTTTGAAACAATGAAAAAGTATTTTTGTTGATATAATTCTAATGACAATTTAGATTTTTTATTTTTAATGTGAATTTTTTAAGTGATTTTTTTTTTTTAATAGAATAATATTTACAGAAAACAAAACTGATATCATTTTCTGTGTAACTTCGTTAATTTTTTGCATATTTTTCTTGCCATGTATTTATCTCACGCATCAAGTGTATACAAGTTTATGTTAATCGCTTAACTTAATAAATTTCCACGCGAAAATTTTTAGTTGGGGTTATTTTATTTACTATTTTTTGTTTATTTTGAAGCGATATGTATATACGCATTGCATACGTTTTAATAAATAGAACAATAAATAACATCTTCAACGTCAAAGGAAATAATAAATTAGCAGATTGCTGTTTCGTTGGATTTTAGCGTACTGTCATCAGTGCAAAAAGAAGCAGTGCATGCAATAAATTCACCCCTTTTCAGTTAAAAAATCTTATAGATATGCATAAATCTTGGGTTATTTGTAGTATTCCATGCCAATGTGGTTTAATATATACTGGCCAAACTAATAGCAGTCTTAAATTCTATTTAAAAGAACATGTGAGTAACGTCTGGAAACAAGAAACCAACAAGTCGGTCATTTCTAAACATTACTGGAGAGAAAACACAATTTTAAATTTGATACTGCTAAAATAATTTGCAGACCCAAATCTACAGTCGAACTTGATTTTTTTTTAAAAGCTTTTTAGATGTATAAGAAACTTAAAATACTGTTAAATGTGATTTCGTTATACTACCTTTGTCTGAATGTTGAAAATTTTACATTCAATCCGCACTTTCTTAATTTTTTTTCTACATTTTCCACGATTACCGTTTCTCAGTTTTCTATTGGTTAATCCCCCACAATCCGCCTAATTTTATTGGTTAATTAGACTGTCGTAAAATCCAATTCCATTCTTATATATAGGAACACTTTTGTTTCGTTTATTTTATGTACTGATGACGATACGCTAAATGGTACCAAAAGAGCTGTCTGCTACTTTATTTTTTCCTTTGGCGTTCAAGATGTTATTTATTATCCCAGTGTTATATATGAGTTTGCGAAAAATTTCATGTAAAAAATTATAACATGTTCCGCAAACTTAACTAACTGTGTAATAATTTTGTAAATTTACTTGAAATAACTAATAGGAATTGTATTGCGATCCCTTAATGTCTTATAAAAATCATATACAGTGCATGATTATATTACTTTAAATTAAAACAAAAATACTAGCTAAAATTATCCCAACTCACAGTTACATTTTTGTATGGAACAACTTATATGTCAGGGTTTTGTGAAATAAACTTTTGTACACCTATGCTTTTTTTTTTTTATGTGTGTGTGTGAGTGTATGTGTGTGACAGTTATCTTTACCTCATTTGCGATATTCTTTTTCTAATCATGATATGCTATAAAAAGAAAAAAAAAAAACACTCATTATCATTTGATTATTCATGTCCAACATGGTGCCAAATACGTTAATGTAGGTTATTTTCCATCGTTTGATATACAGGGTGATTATAATTAAAGTTATGATTTTAAAAATTTTCAAACAGGCCAGAATGGTTTCAAATTATGCCAGAACAATAGTTAGGCGATGAAAGTTTGTTTGGCAGAGGTTGGTTAAATGGGTTTTGCGTCGCACTAGTGCTGCGCAATGGGTTAAATCTATCATCTGGTTATCTATCTGGTTAGATCTTGGTAACCCACTGCGCAGCACTAGGCAAAACCCAACCAACCAACCTTTGGCAAACCAAATTTCATCGCCTAACTATTGTTCTGCTAAAATATCAAACCATTCTGACCTGTAGTTTTAAAATTATAGCGTTTTGTAATCATAACTTTAATTATAATCACCCTGTATGTTCTATCTGCATAACTGCCAAGTATTTTAATTTATTCCGGAATGTTAATTGCCCCGCCCTTTTTCCCCACCGTAATCATTTTAGAGTAATTTTCTTCATATTTAATCGTAGTTATATATTGAAGAAAATGTTTCTACAATATTACGGTGTGAAAAAAGGGCGGGACTAACAATATTCCGGAATAAATTAAAAAAACTTGGCAGCTATGTATTTGGAATAGAAATTATTTTGTATGCATCTCTCTGTTCATTGTCAATATTTTCAACCACTTGCATACAGCATTTATGATTTAATATGCATAAATAAATTTTACTCATGCTTTTCCCAAAGGGTGTCTGAAAGAAATAAAATTCATAAAGAAACTAATGCTTGAAAATATCTTGCATAAAAAAGGAAAAATTGAATTGTTTAAAATGTTATATGGCTTGGGAGGGATCATAAATAATTACAAAAAAATTAAACAATAAAATGTATTATTTCTATAAAAGATTTATTTCGTTTGGTTTATAGCCATAGATACTCACATAATAGAACTATAAACAATTGCTGATTTATTACAGATAAATGTATAGTGTTAATAAAATTATTTAAATAGTAAAAAATAAGTTTATCAAAACATATTAAGAAATTCTCTAAAACTGGTACTAATTATTGTCCGACGCGGGTCTCGTAAATTTAACCCGCACCTGACCCGCAGAATAATTTTCAACCCGCAACCTGGCCAACTGATTTTTTTTTTCAATTATTGTACTCGTTTTATCTTTTAAAAAGCATTTGACTGACAATATAAATTATTTTATGGTCATCTGTAATAAAAATGACAAGATAAAATGTGGTTTAGATTTATTGAATATTATAAGAGTTTTCAAACAAAATATTTTTAATAGGCAATATTTTAATAATCTAGTCAAAATTTTATCACATTTAATTCTGCAAAAACAGATTTCCTTTATTATAACCAATTTTAATTTGTAGGGAGTAAAAACTATTAATTTGCATTATTTTTGTTATTCATTATTTTATTTGTAATAAATAAAAATAATATTTTTTTCCCATCTGTCATTTTTCTTCTTTTTGAATTGAATGGACTAATTAACATTTATTCGTCACTGAATGCCCTCAGAACAATTATTGTAATAACTAAATTACCTTGATAATGAAGGAAAGTTTTAACTCCTAACCAAAAATGGCGAAATTTTATTTTGTCTGTTTGTGGCACTGTAACTCCAAACGATTTCATTACAATATTTTTATTAGATAGACGAATTCATTTAGATGGCTCTTAGCTAAGTTTAATGAAAATCTACTTGATAGATTTTTAAAAATTATTTAAAATGTTATTTTTATTTATTTATTTTTGACCACTCTGCATTGTTATTTAAAAATTGGGGAACTGGTAATCTTCCAATTTCAATCTCATATTGGATGATAAGTCATGTGATTTTCAAATTAGTATATAAAAATTCCTTTTTTTTTTTTTTTAATCAAGAATTTTTAACCGGTTTTGACAAAAATTTAAAATTGGCTACAAACGGTGACTAGGACTTTATAATCTGAAAGCCTTAAATTCAGTTGAATATGAGAGATTTTTTTTAGAAAAAATAAAAATAAATAATAATAATTAAATTGAAGGTCGGGACATTTTTTTAAAGCTAGAATGTACACTTGTTCCTCTTTTTTAATTACTCTTAAAAATTAATTGCAAAAGAAATATTCCTTTCAGACATTCTTTGCAAAACTAATAAAACATTTAGATATTCCATTAATTCCTATCAACACCATTATGTCAATCATTTCAAAATCCATTTTCAATTAGAACACTAGAATCACTGAAACATATTATGAAATAAAAAACCTTACATTTTAGAACAAATTAGTTTAGCATAAACACGTGGAAAACTTACCTTTATCACGACTTTTATACAATTTTTCGCTTCCCCTATTGTGTGCAATGTGGCCGTAGTTGCTTTACCTGCTCATAGGAGCTTTAGTATATAGAATACTGCTACATGCCAGTGTTGCTATCTGGTAGCGAATTTTATATTCAATAGCCATCACTAATTTTTAAAAGTTATGTTAATCTAATGGTATATTTCTCTAAATGAGTATCATACATCATTCTTCAAAATCAATTATAATTATTCAATAAAAATGTCTCTACAAATTGGCAACACTGTTACATGCTTTAATTAATTGTTTATCTACAAAAGATTTAGTTCTTAGCAAAAATTTTACTTTTCTTCAATGAATTTATTTTTCTGAAATGATAGTAATATCAATCAATCAAAATACTTTAAGAGGACTTGGCACCTATGACACCACCACTGAAGTAGTTTCCATATAAAATCTTATATTTACATTTAATATTTATAAATTAAACTATATTAGGTTTGGTCAGTAAAATATATGTTCTTGCTACAATCTATATAATATTTAATAACAGGAGACTTAGCGTTGGAATATTAAAACTCGAATAAACTACTACGTCAATTCTTTTTGCACTGAAGACGGTACGCTTAAGGCTACCGAACAGCTGTATGCATCGCAAAATTTTTTTCTTTGGCGTTTCTGACGTATTACTTTATTTGAGCTATATAATATTTCTCTAACGTGGACCAGTTACAATTATTTTTGTCGAAACGATACGATAGTGGTGTAATTAATAGAATACGCGAGAATGAAAAATAATATTTAAAAATGAACAATATTTAAGCGCATGGGCACAGTTCAATGAACTAATGAAAAAAGTAATGGCATTATTTTACGGAAAAATGTGTTCTTAAAAGTTGCTTCTTCAAAATCTTTTCAAGTGTCATTTTAAACCTAAAAATACTTTAAAGATATACTCAGAATAGGAATTATTATCATAAATGGACTGAAAAACACAATCATGTAAAATATAATCAAAATAGGAATTAGTTAAAAAAAAAAAAGCAGTATACCAAAATTAGTGTAAAGTCATCGCCAACATGGCGACAAAAATTTAAAAGGCGTCGTGGAAGTCCTGTACTATTTAACTATACTGCCTACGGAAGTCTGAAAAGTGGATCGTGAACCCTGAATTTTATTTTGAAACCTTTCTTTGATTTTGGTTTCATTATTGTACAATATTAATTTCGTACAAATAATAATTTGGCTTCTGGTAAATTAAAATTTAAATTAGATGGTGAAATTGGTATAATATTCATGAGTTTCAAATTTTATATGTAAATAAGAAAAGAAATAAAATGCTAAATTTTCGCACTGGTTTGCTAGTTCTTATAGTTTTTTATATATATTTTACGGATTTTAAATCTTTAAATTCTGTTTGCTCAGTTTACATTTTATCATGAATTCATGATCAATGATCTTCAAAATGCCAAAACTTCTACAAATATTTAAGAAAAGGCTTGATATATATATATATATATATATACATTTATATATATATATTTGGATGTGTAATGGAACCTACTTGAAATAATTAGGGATGGTTTTAGCAATATCTTTAAAAGAAAAAATATTAAAAATAAAAATATAACAAAAATCAAGTTTATTATTATTATTATTATTATTATTATTATTATTTTTTTTTTTTTTTTTCAATTTTTTAGCTAGACATTCAATTATTAATTTTTTTTCTCGAACACAACTTAATAAAGTTCAAAACCCATACTTAATTCTTTTACGTATGTTTTTTTAAACATCTGAAAAAAATATTATTATTTTTTTTTATTTTTTATCCGTAGAGGTTTTGGCATTTTGAATATCATGAATTCAAGAAAAAATACATACTGAGAAAATTCAGTTTAAAGATTTCAAATCTGTAAAATATTTATCAAAAACCATAAGATTTGATGCCTGAATTTATATTTTGTTGAACAAAACTAATATAGTTCAATTCATAAATATTAAATGGAAATATAAGCTTTTCTGTGAGACCTACTTCAGTGATGCCGTCAAAGGTGTCAAGTCCTCTTAAACTTCAGTTAACAATTTCGACCATTTTCATCCATTTAAAATGCAGCAGATCTCTGTAAAGTGTATCGAATACTTTAATTTAAAAAAAAAAAATAAATAAATAAAATAAAATAAAGCGGGGTTCTTATGGTAAATTGTTTTTCCTGAGTCTTTCACCACGAATTTTAAACAGAAATTTTTATCGTTAAATAAGCCTGTAATTTTTAAATGGAATTTATTGTCTCTGAATAATAGGGAAAGTCTCAGAACAAAAAGGCAAGTGCGTATAAATGTAATGTGCTCTTTAAAACAAGTTAAAATTTAGAGCAAATTCGGGAAAAATATTTTCTGTCTAAGCAGTTTTACAGATGCATAAACTAATAAGCATAATTTTTAAAAGTTATATTTTATATAACAGTTATTCAAATAATATTAATATTGTTTAGAGTTATGCCCAGGAACAAACCTTTATGTAAATTTAAAAATCTTACACACCATTTAGTAATTAAATCGAATGTTAACAATCTACTTCTGGGGTTTTGTTTCATTTATTTTTTAAGTACAGTCGGTAACAAAAGTCTCTGAACACTAGCAAAAATTCCTATATACAAAAAGTACACTTAATACAGTTTTGTTAAATAAATCCTTGTCGAATCCTGTTCTTAGTCAGTCTAAAAACAGGATTCGACAAATATTTATTTAACAAAACTGTATTAAGTGTACTTTTTTTATATAAGAATTTTTGCTAGTGTTCGGAGACTTCTGTTACCGATTGTAAGTAAATAAATATTAATTGAACTCTACTAAAGATTTTACAATATTAAAAAAAAAATTCAGAACAGACATTTTTCTTTTTTAAATTTTTAAGAACATTCCAATGCTAAATATACATTTTATTTTTTTAGTGACAAAATGTTTAAATGTTTAAATGGCAAAGTAAATTACTTTTTTTTTACCAAATGTTTTAAAGAAAAATTATCAAAAACGGAAATAAAAAGAGTTCAGGATTTATTTAGTTTCATTCACAAAGTTTTTTTTTTTTTCCTAAGAATTTTATGTAACACTAAAAATCTGTATGAAATATTTACATGTAATAGATAAAACATTAACGCATAATATGTTAGATACTCAAAATTTTTATTAAAATTAAATATATTATATCTGGTTTGTGTTTTTATTATTATTATTATTATTATTATTAAAATAACCCAAATACTTTTTTTCTAAAACTATAGATTTAGTTATATTATTTGAAGTATTTTCTTTCTCTGTATAATATATTGACATGTTTTTTTATTTATTGAATAGTTATTTCTGTATTTTTTTTTTCATGAGATTTTGCATGTTCTATTTCAATCTGTTAATGTCTTATTCAAAGTTATTTCTCTTACCCTTAAGTTCTACTTTTATTCCTTTAAATTAGAAAATTCCGTAGATCAGTATTTAGCTTCTTACTGCTATAATATTTAATTTGTTTCCTTGTTTTAGGTCGTCTAAGTAACTGACTGTTTCTCTCTTCTAGCGTCCTTCCCATGAAAATAATTATTGCATAAATGTTTATTTACTTCTTTTTAATTTTATTTTTCCTTATTTCTGAGTTTATACACAATAGAAGCAAAGAGAGCAGTTTTGAGCAGTTCTGCTTCAGAATAATTATTTGTTTATTTTATTTATTTATTTATTTATTTTTAACATTTCTTCAAAGTTTATATTTTACTTTGTGCCACTGGCACATATGTTTACTTTAAGGACATTATAGTTTTTGTCACTTATAATTTCCGGTTTTTCTTTTATTTTCTTTCGAAAAAAAAAAAAAAAAAAACTTTTATTTTCTTATAATTATTTGCAGCATGTATTTCGATTAAGTTATTCATTTGTTTATGTTTTTCATTGAAAATCATTTTTTTACACCCAACTTCTAAATTTATTTTTTATTTTTAACGTAGATCCTATATTTAATTTACCATACTTTAAAAAAAAATATATAATGATTCGATAATTAAGTTTAGTTTAGGATAGTAATGTTCAAAGATAGATAAGACTTAAAAACTTTGTGTATGAACTATGAAATTATCGTTTGTGTTACACATATGTAAAGATGTATGTTTTTGTAAGTACCTGCAACTCCAGCTCTTTTTATCTGAGAGGTGAATTGTTTGTCAATGGTGCATACTAACATTTTCACAGCATTGGAACATAATATGATATCCTTATTTTGGCTTTCTCCAGTTTATTTATTCTGTGCTGTCTGTTATGTGGTTTTTGCATTTCCCTCTAAGCTGTATGCCCTGATTGCCTATAACCGCCACAACACTGCCTATGAATAGATTATGCAGACTTGTGATTGCTTTTGTGTTTTGTCCAGTTTTACAAACAAAGTGAGATATTCAAGAACACCCTGCACTACATGAATGCGGCCTTCACTGCACTCTTTACCCTTGAATGCTCGCTCAAGTTGGCTGCATATGGAGTCAGGGTAAGGAACTCATAAAAAATGTGTACTACACATCAAGCTTCAATGTTAGATATCATGTAGTATATGCTTTAGTATTATGTATTTATATTACTTGTATACATTATTCAAAACAAAAAAATAATTATGAAAAAATAATAATAATATATGATATTCAACTTAAATCTTACCTTAAAAAAAAAAAAAAAAAAAGAAAAGAAAAGAAAAGAAAAGAAAATAAAAGAAACTTCATACTGTTAAAAACAAAGTTGAAGGTTTTACCAAAAAATCATACAAAGAAGGTTTACTTAGTTGGAACGATTTTTTTTTTATTTGAAGCTAACATTCACGATGTTAGTAATACTTAAAATAAAAATTTTGCCAACTTTTATAATTTATTCTGGTGCACTGTTAGCTCTGCCTTATTTTCATACCAGTAACTTTTAAACATGATTTTCTTTGTATTTAATCGTGTTTTATTTTATCACATATTGTAGAAAAATATTTTACAAATTTCTGGTGGGAAAAGAAGGCGGGCTAAAAAAGCCCGAAATAAATTATAAAAGTTAGTAACCTGTATTGGTTGCATACAGGAGGTACTTTCCTTTTTTTTTTTTTTTTTTTCATATTTTACAAACGTATAATAGCAAACAGTTTAACTTTATTTTTAACAAATTTTATAAGCTCATCATGCTTATAAAATCTCGATTTATACCTTTGACTTAAAATTAAGATATATTTTCAAATATAATTAAAATTTAATTAAATTTGATTTTCTCAAATCATAGATAAAGTAAATTTTTTTAGAGTTTAAAAATTATAAACTTCCATTTGCAATTAATTAAGTTTAACATTAATAATTCTCACAAATGTTCCGCTTTTATAAAATAAATAAAAAATGCAATAGTTATATAGATATATATTTACAAATCAGTTCCTTTTAAACTGTTAAAGTATGGTTTGGTCTTCCAAAAAATTAAAGGAAATATCTCTTGAAAACTTAAAATTTTAAAATTTTCTAAATATATTTTCACAATTTTTTTTCTGTAATATTTCTTAGTTTACATAGAGAACAAACGTGAAATAGAGTAATTTTTATATAAGTAATTAAAAAAATCGTCTTGTAACAAATAAATAAATAATTGAACCTGTAATTTAAAAATTTACTTATATTTATCAAAAAGGTAATAAATGTACAGAGTGTTCTCTCTCTTTATATAGACATATGTATATATATATATCATAAGTAAATTTTTTCACACACTTTTATGAACAAAACCAAGAGATTACTTTGCAATGATGACTCGGTTATATTTTTTAATGCTTTGTTCTTTTTGGACTTAAACCATAGTTGTCAACATTTTAATTTATTCTGGAGCATTTTTAGCCCCGCCTCTACTTCACACCACTTTATTTATAGAATATTTTTCTCCAATATATAAATACGATAATATAAGAAAAAAATTACTTTTAAAATAAAAGTGGTATGGAATAAAGGCGGGGCTAAAAATGCTCCAGAATATTAAAATGTTGGCAACTTTGTTAAAAGGTAAATTTTAAACATATCTACTGCATATACTACATTTTGTTTCTAATTTAATTTTTTTCTATTCACATCAGTACATAATATTTTATTCACATATTTTTCTCTTTATATGATTTTTTTAATAATAAAGACTTATTACTTTTTGTATATTTTAACATGAATTTGTAAAAGTCTGAATGAGAAACGAGCGATTCATAAAATGTAACAATAGTTGCTTGTAAAGCATTTGTTTGCAATTACAAATGAAAAATTGCTATTGGTGGAAGAAGCCTCATGCTGCATGTGAGATGCATCGTTTATAAATGGGAGCTTGTTTTCGTATTAAGGTGACTTGTATTGAATTTCATGAGTGTAGCGCAAAGCTAAATTTATAAACTCCCATGTATTTGAATATGGCGTTTATTCGACTAAGCAAGTAATCTGTAATCCAGAGTGCCACCATATATTGAATGGACGAAATATTCTCATTACCTTATATGTGTATAAGTATAACTGAAAGTGTTCATTTTTTTAAAATTCATTTGTTTTAAATTCCATTCTGAAAAGCATATAACAAATTTTACAATCATTTTATGCATAAAATACTAAAATAATAATAATAACAGTTGTATCATGAAGCTTATCTTAAGTTATGTAAAATTTTAAACTTTTAGACATTCGATACAATTATATTTATTTGCTAATTTACAATTTACTATGATTTATATAAAACAACATTCACATATGCTGATAAAGAGTATAAAAATTTGACTGATTTCTATGATCCATATAAAACAATTTACGCATATTTCGTTAAAAAGTATAAACATTAGACAGATATCTATGATTTACACGATACCAGGTCGTATCGTCCACGTAGCCGAGATTGTTTCAGAAGTTCGTGTAAATACGGGCTGGGATCCCCTTACTAAGCCCCTCCCCTCCCCATCCAGAGAGCATTTTAACCAGGCCTGAGACATACGTGCAGTCAATGGGCTTTAACTCATATACTACACGACACACTATGTTATACAAAGACAATTTACACATGTCCTGATTTAAAAAAAAAAAAAAAAAGTTTCACACAGTACTTTCCTCGGATTTCCATTATTTCCAATTATTCATAGTTATTGATTTACAATAATTTAAATCGTTTATTACATTTTTTGATTCATAATTATTTCTATGATTCACTTTTTTTTTTCTTTTTTTTTTTTTTAAGATTTAAAAACATTTTGTATATAGCTGTCAACATTTTAATTTATTCCGGAGTATTTTTAGCCCCGTATGTATTCGCATCACTTTATTTATAGAAGAATTCTCTCCAATATATAGCTACGATAAAATACTCTTTAAAAAAAGTGGTACGCAATAAAGATGGCGCTAAAAATACTCCAGAATAAATTAAAATGTTGGCAGTTATGTTCATGATTTACATATACTAATTAACACACATACTTCTTTTTCTTTTTTTTTTTTTTAAGACAGATTTCCATAGTTTATGTAACACAAGTTACTAAAACAACCTATACGAATCTGGATTGTAAATAAATTCAATGCAGTAAATCTAACACCATAAATGACAGCTAATATTGAAGTCTAGTATACTTACGAAATTTCGTGTGAATCTGAAAAAAAAAAGTAAGAGTTATATAAATATACATTTAGAACTTTTGATAATAAATAATTACTGTAGTCAAAATTGATGTTAATAAAACATTAAAAAATTAAGTGATAAAATACGATTTCGGAATAAGTATAAAAAGCAAATTTTATTCGAGTTACCCTTTTATTTTTATTCCGTTTTACACAATAATGACTTTATTAACCCTTTATCAGCTCGTCCCGAGCTCAGCTCGGGCAAGTGAACAAACAAAAATACAAGAGTTTCCGTCTGAATACGGAACACTGAAACCAGTATTCTTTATCAACATTTTCTGTCATATATTTCAGTAATTTATTGGGATAGAAATTATCGATAAAGAATACTGGTGTCAATTCTCCTTTTTGAGACGGAAATTCTTGCCACCCTGCGAATAAAATGAGCCAGAAAGGGGTTAAATTTACATTACGTTTTTTAGGCAAAAAGAATAAATTATTTAATTTTCTCTTCAATTATACAAAGGTACAATTTATTTTACTAAATTTAAGCACATCAGACAATTTAAAAATAAAACTGAAAGCATAAAAGCATTTAAATAAACGATATTATATTCTAGAAAATTAACACATGTTCCACTCTACTTGTTACCTGGATAATTTACATTATATCAAACATTCGGGTTGTATACTTTTTGGTAACATATTAATTTACATAAAAAGTACACAGTGAGTTCTTATTAAAAGATATATGTATATCTATATATTTTTTAAGTATTATCAATACTGTGTTTTATGATTTATCACATTCATATTTTCTAAGCCTATTCTCTCCTCTTTGTGTATTACTAATACTTCATTATTTTCTCTCCTTTTTTACGTATTTATGGCGATATTCTGAATAATCATGACAAGATGTCTTAAGTAACCAATTTTATATGCATTTAAGGCAATGGGGATATTTATTATTTTGTCTTATTAATGAATATTTCAAATGACACACTACAAATTATAGACATTACTCACTCTTCTGAATTAAAAAAGAAAGCAAAAGCTTCTTTATTGGCTTGCGTAATTTTCTTGCATGTCAGTGCTTTTTGATTATTTGACATGAAAGATGTTGCAGCATTTTTGAAAAAGCATGTTCATATTTTATATTTTACATTTGACTCGTAATAACTGTTCAGTTCATTGTTTCATTAGCATGTTTATATATTCAGTAAGTTATGTTGTTAAGCATGGTTGTTAAGCATGTAAGTTTTTTGAAAAACGTTTGAAATGCAATTAATTATATGAGTTCTTTTTTACAAAGTTTGTAAATTTTCATTACTAGATGAATGTTACCAATTTCTTTTTTTATGTATTTCTAGGCTTTGTGCAGGTTTTTTTTAACAAAAAAAAAAAAAAAAAAAAAAAAAACATCAATGATATTGTTATTTAAATATTTATTTTCAACATTTTTTTTTAACCCTGTAATACTTAATACGATTTTAAATTATAAAAGCAAAGAAAGTAATCATATTAAGTAAAGGAAAAAAAAAAAAAAAAAAAAAAACAGAAAGAAAAGACCTGCTTGACTTTTATTGTTATGCCTTGTACCTTAGACCCTCCCACTGGTTTCTATGTTATTTTTTTTTCTACTCTCCTGCTGCCTTGTTTTCTTGCTACTCTACTCCATGGCGCTGTAGTACCACAAAGCCAGTCCTCTCTATTCAGACGTACTAAGCTACATGAACGAACTTTTTACGGCACTCTTCCTGGTCGAATGTATTCTCAAGTTTGTCGCATACGGATGCAAGGTTTGAATTTGTCTTTCTTTGTTATATTCATTTAAATTTTAAATTTCTAATTAATCCGTTTAATATGTAAAAAAAAAGGATGTTTTTATGTACCTTATTTATGAATGAAGGTGTCTTTGAGCAAGTTTCAAAGTTTAATAAATGTCATTACTCTCTAATGTTTTATAATATTTATTTATTCGATTGTTATTCATTTTGTCGTCTGTTAGACAATCATTAAATATTGTTTTTATTTTGCTTTTATGTTTTTTTTTTTTTTTTTTCTTTTTTTACTTTTAAAGTATTTCCATTTTATTGTTTGTTTGTTTGGAAAAGTAGTTTTATTTTCTTTTATCTGTGCAATGCTTTGATTTATTTAAATATGTTTTTAATGAAATGCTTTGTTTTCATTTTTGTTCATGCTATTCTTTTTTAATGCTATTTTTACTTCTGTTCATTTTTTTGTATTTCTTCTTCAATAAAGTTTTCTGCAATTATCTGACGTTTTATTTTATTTTTAAATTTATGATGCTAATGAAATAATTACTACACAAATCTTGGCAATATACATATTTTGTCTTTATAGTTCATCAATGAAACAACTTTCTGTATAATATACGATCGTTAATAAACTATTTCTAATTGTGTCTATTACGATTATGTGTAATTAAAGAAAACATAAATTGATAATATTAAATTCATCATGAATTTATAAAAGTAATTGTTTAATATTATTAAAATTACAATTTATGCCAGAAATTGGCGTATATCGGGGTTATAAAAGTTTTTTGCTTTTGTAATTAATATTTTATATATTATATAAATTGAATGTTTTCTTAATAAATTAATATTTTAGAAAGCAGACTCATGATTCCTTTGTAGTAACTGTAAATAAATTTATTAGCTGAATTTCACTGAATTTCCATCATAACCATCACAAATTGCTTTTATTCTGTAGTTATAGCATTTATTAACAACAATTAAAAAAAAAAAATCGAGATAACTAACGCATTCTATGATAAAAAAAAAAAAAAAAAAAAAATAAATAAATAAAAATCTGTTCAAATTAATAATTACATAAGCACTAAAAAAACATTCAAAAACTAGATCAAAATGATATTCTTAAAATTTTAAATTTCTTTATCAGTTTAATTTTTAAAGTTTTGTTATAAAGTTTTTATCATAACTTTGCATTTAAGAATTATATAAAATTTTAATATATTCGAATTAAATGTTTTAAATATGTAACTTTTAAAAAATCTAATTTTTGATTTTCTATTTTTGAACACTTTTAGTCTAGAATTTTTTCTACTCTATTCTTATATCAGCTTATTTAACCTTTTAGTGACCCTAACGCTCTAAATGTAAATTTCCTCTGCCGGCCCTAACGCTTTAAAACGCTCGTGTTGCAATCTCAGTAAAGCTATTAAACAACAACTACCAGAACATTTTTTTTTTTTTTTTTTTTTTTTTTAATGTGAAAAATAAATAACAAGTGCTACATAAAAGAATAATGGGGAAAACTCTTACAATATAATAGTTATGATTTTTTCCGAAGAGAGTATGTACTTTTCTCTATATCTACATGTACATTAAATAAATAGTATGCGGAATATTTGTTTTTACGGAGTTTTTACTCCATAGGAGTCTGTACTCTTCCTATCATCTTCTTCCCACTATAGTAATTCATTCTAGGTAACAATAAGGCACATAAATACATATCGTGTTTATTCGATATATCGTAATTTTACATTTATTTGTATCATCATACTACTTTATGCACTCATTTAAATCTTAATCCCAATATCATACTTGCCAACATCCTAATTGATATTTCGTAGTGTTGTTAGTCCCGCCCTTTTTTTCACACCAGTAAATTTTTAGAGCAATATTCTCCAAATGCAATTACGATTAAATAAGAAGAAAAATACTCTAAAAAGTTATTGGTGTGAAAAAGAAGGCAGGGCTAACAATACTGCGGAATATTTATTAGTATGTTGGCAAGTATGTAGTAATATACACACTGGATGAGAAATTATTGTAATCTAAAATGAGCGAAGCTTTACCTTGATATCATGTAAGCACCCACAAGCAACGTGTTCATATAAATATACATAAGTGAGAAGATTATTCCAGTGTGAATACTGAATATCGTTATTAATATATATATATATATCAGCCCTTTTGAACCAGGGGTGTGAAATTAAATAGGACCAAGAAAAGGTTAAACATTTTTTTTTTTTTTTTTTTTTGGGAGGGGGGGGGGGCAGGCTATGTAGTATATTTTTGTGATTAAACCGAATATATATATATATATATATATATATATATATTATCGCACTCTAATAATATAATGAGTAACTTTTCATAACTTTTTTAAATAAATTTCCGTATGAATTACTAAATAACATGTTAAATTTACATTATTTAACCATTTGTTGTTAAAATATTTTAAATAATGCTTAAGAAAAACTTATATATGCAAAATTTTATAAAAAAAAAAAAAAAAAAAAAATTTATTGTGATTTTAATACTACTGTAAAAATTTGCATTATTTTTTTCTGGTGGAAGTAAAAAAAGAAAAAATCATGTCTGTATAAAAATTTAAAAAAATTCTAAATTTGTTACAGTTGAATTGATGTTTTTTACTTTCTCTTACCCATAAAAGGTAGAGAAAGTATTGTTTTTGGATTAAATTTTCGAAAGTGAGTTTTGTTATATTTACACGTTTTGCGGTCTCCTGAATACGAAAATCATGTTTTTAGCGATTGGTCTGTGTGCGTGTCTGTGTGTGTGTGTGTGTGTGTGTGTGTGTGTGTGTTATCAGCATATCTCAAGAGCAAATAATAGCAAAAATTCCAAACTTGGTATTCTGAATGTGTATCATATAGGGATGCTACACTAAGCTTTTCGTTGAACTGAAGAAAATGGCTCGTGTACACGGACACCCAAGAGAATTCATATGCATTATGTCTATGGGAGAAATTGCAGTTAAGTAGAGTTTAAGTCTATAGACTGCACTATACCAAATGAAATTAATATATATTTCTTATATGCGTAAAAACATGTATCATGCAGAATATGGTAAGGATATCATTCACTATTCGTTTACAGGGCTATACTAAAGGACTATATCATAGTGCGACAATAGTTGAAAATTGGTGGAAGTGTATTTCAGGTTGTGCCGTGTATTATTACTATATGATAATGTTTAGGTGCACCATGTTGTTTGTACATAATCTTCAAAAGATATACAGGGCTGCAAATATTTAAGCGATAACATTCTTTTTTATTGTTAGTGGAAGTGCTTTACTATAATATTTTACCATGTCCAGGAAAGCTGCTTAAGAATTGAAAAGAATTCCTCATAGACATATGATAAATAATGTATGTTTTTAAGCTAAATACTCGTCACTTGTTTTTTGCATATTTACACGTTTTGAGGCTTCCTGATTACCGAAGTCAAGTTTTTTAACGTTTGATCTTAGTCTGTGTGTCTTAGAATGACTTAAAAACGAATAATTTCAGAAGATCCAAAACTTATATATTGAAATTAATATAAGTTTGTTGCTGGAAAAGTTTAATCAAGACTAATAAGTTCTAAGGAATGTTGTGCGTGAAGTTGTCTAAATAATTTTAAGTGAACTTTTAACTTTAATAACAGATTTAAATTCCATATAAATGTAGGTGTAGTAAGGAAACGGGGATTGAGGGGGGCGGTAGCCTCCTCCTATAGAACTAATTATCATATAAAACTCTCCCGAAGCCTTATTTCAACTGTTTTAACATAGGTTTACATAACAGTACTCGTTATCTTACCTCTTAATCTCAAACCTGCATTTATAGTATTAAATTTCCGGACAAGAGAAAGTCATGTGAGTGGCACACTAGATTATTTATTTTACATCAAACAGAAAAAAAAAAGAATACCATATACAAATAAATATTTTTGAAAATTAAAAAATATTGTTTTCTTTCTTACGACGCATTGATAGCATTATATTCCTTCCATACGAAAATTGTAAAATTATTATTCCTCTACTGGAATAACTACAAAATATATGGACAACAGATACTCTAAATAAAAATTAAAATGATGTATAATTCAGAATGTAAGGTACTTGCAGATTTTGGGGGATTTTAAACGAATTTTCTATTCGTACAATCTGAATCTGAGCTTCTTAAAAACTATTATGTTTGTTGTTTTTAAAATGGCAGAGCTGCCAACATTTTTAACTTTTAAATTAGAATTGACACCAGTATTTTTAAATTGAATATGTTATATATATTTTCGACGATTAATGTTGCCGAAAACAGCTAAAGCAAATTTCCGGTTTGAAGTCTCCCTTGAAAAACGGGAGACTTGGAACCTATGAAATGGGTTTATGATTATTATCGTTGTTGTTATTTTTGTTAATACAAGCGTAAATTCATCACTGATACTTAGATTAAATTTTCTGGGCAAACTTTTACATACTATTTTATATGTAAAAATTTAGTTAAAAATTAAAAAGAAAAAAAAATCAATAATAATGAAACTAATGTCCCTGATAGATATTGAAATAACAATGAAAAAATTTAATACGGATTTTCCGTTGCCCATAACTTTCTACACCAGTATTTTTCTAAAATTATTTATGCTTTACTGAATCATGTAAAAGTTGTATAAAAATTTTATATTTATGAATAACGGTGGAGAACACTACGGGCAATGGCAAATATTGTCAATATATCATCTTTTTTAATAGTACACAAATTTTATTTTAATGTGGAACTTGCAATAACAATTGAATAACAATTTATTAATAAATAGACTGTCTGTGTTAAAAAAATAAAAAAAATAGTTTGTACATGGTAAACCTATAAACTAACTGTAAAATGATCAGTTAGTTTCTCCATTATGTTGACATAAATTGATCCACTTTTATCTATCAATATTATTTCAGTTCCATATAAGTTTTGTGTGAAACGCTTTTTCAAATTTATCTACCTTTGCAGTTTTTTTTTTTTCCCCTCGAATTTAATTGTTTTTGCCGAATTTTTTGGAAAATCTATCGTAGATTCCATTGGAACTTCAGGGGTAAGAAGGGAAATTTATACCGCATATATTTTCGAGAAATTTTGTCCGGCAGGTAAAAAAGCATTCATTTGCAGATTAGAAGAAAAATATATTTTTTGGATCACTCTGTAAAAAATATCGCATAAAATGCTTTGTAGCTGTGGTGTATCATTATGCTTTCATATATATATATATGAAAATATCACGTATATTCATGGAGATATAAAGATTTCTTTTATGAAGTTGTCAATTATTCTAATATCTTTACTTTATAACACGCAGCATTTTAAAAATCAATGCAATGTCATTTTCAAAAAAACTGACATACTACATTTACTGAGAAAAAGAAATATACCGCCTTCATCTAGAACCAGTAGGTAGTCATTTTCTGAACCCCTAAACTAAAAATATAGATTTCTGAGCTAAGCGTATAAGATAAATCAATAAATTACGAAGAGCGTTCCGAAAATAAGTTTCGTCATTTCTTTTCACACGGTAACTTTCTTGCCAAAAAAATACACCACGACATCACTGTGCCCCATTTTTCGATATAATCGCCACCAACATTGAAACATTTGTCGTAGGGTGAAATCAGTTTGAAGAAACCACTGTAGTAAAACTCGATTCCCTGCGATACAAGGAATTATCGCACAACCTGATCCACCTCAGCGTTGTTTTGGAAGTGTCACCGTCAACTAAAACTATGTCCTGTACTCTAGCAATGTTGTTCTCATTCGTGGATGTGGAGGGACGCTCTCTTCGATCTCTGTCCTCCACACTCTACCCTCCTTCGCTAAACATACAACACCAGCTACAATCATTAGACAAGGCATAACCACCTCTCCATACATCTAGTCTGTAAGCGTTCATGGATAAAATGTGCCCATTCATACCGGAAAATAAAACGAATTTCCATAAGCGACTACGTCGTCAGCACATGCCTGTCACTCGAATAACCTCGAGCACGTCGGTCTGTTGCTACTCTCTCTTCTTTGGCGCTCCTTTCGTCTTTGAACAAGCAGCGAGTGCGGCTTTTATTGTTTGTTTCGCTCAGTGCACCATCTTCCCCGTGATAATAAAGAAAGAAAGAACGAAACTTTCTTTAGGATATAAATTAAATGATCGAGAATTTCCAGTCTATTCTTTTCTAGATGGTGAAACGATATATTATATTTTGAATCCTTTGTATTGCTAGAAATTCTCGCTTTAGATTCTAGAATTCATTCATAAACTATAATTATAGTTACTAAAACTCGCCTCTAATATTCGCATTTATTTACAGAGACTTTTAAATAAATTTGTGCATGATAATATAGAAAAACACTCAAGAATTTTTATAGAGTTTTCTAAAACTCGCTAGCTATAATTCATAAGGATGACACAGAACTATTTTTACTAGTGCTCCCCCCCCCCTTTTTTTTTTTACCCTAGATATCAATTTGATAATTTTTTTTTTTTTCTTTAGTGTTAGACACAATTTACTCTCTAAAATATGAAGAGTGATATCTGACTCTAAAAGAGTGGCATATCACTATTTGAACATTCCAAAATGAAGCCGACCTCTAAAGAATGAAAAGTCTCTTTTCGAAAGAGTAAGATTTCTCGCTCTTTAATAAGAGTAAAATTATTCCGAGTAGTTCAAGGAGTATGAATGCTTATTTTTTCTTTAAAAAATCGTATACACTAGACGATGTCGTTTCTTTTCCTCTTGCAAATTGATTCAATTTCGACGGTGAAAAGTATGCAGTTTGGATCTGTCGGGAATCGATCCCTGACTGTCTCCCTAGCAGGCGAGTGGCCTACCCCTGAACCACTGAGCACATATACAAGCTGCTTAATTTACATTAGTAAATCATTCTCATGCGAAATTAATCATATATATAAATTTTTACTTCATTTATCAACAATATAAAATTACTGAATTCTAAAGAACATTTAAAAATTAAAATTATTTTAAATTAGTAAAATTGGAATAATTTCAAAAGTAAAATGCTTACTTGAAAACAAATTCCTTAAGACAATCAATTATATAAACTTGCTTAGGAGGTAAAAAGTTACTCGGGCGTACATGTTTAAAAAATAAAAAATAAATATTCACATACAAATCTACAGCGTTTTTTTTTTTAAACTCGTCTGTTCAGGATTATAAGTCTTGCTGTTGAGTTTAATTGTTAGTAAAATATTATAGCCAATTTTTTTATTTTTCACATATGTTAGCTGTCAATGAAAATAATAAAAATATAAATTTCTATAGAATTTAATGCGTTATGCATTAAATATTTGTATTGATAGTATTTTCTCATACACTTAATATATTTCAGAATAAAACTTTTTACTTTTTAATACGAATTTCTATAAATTTCTTATGATTTCCGATTCTTTACTAATAATATTACTTCGACTTTGTTTCAATCGTATAAAAAATATATATATATTTACCAAATTATATTTTAACGTAATTATTTTCCTTTCTTATATATAAAAAAAATCTTCAATAAGTTCTGTTAAACAAATACATGCATAAAATTCCCCAGAAATTGTTCTTCATATTTCATTCGAAATAGGGTTAATAGATGGTGCCAGTAATTTTACACTCAACAAAAGGTTGATCTTGCAATAAATGATGACCTCGCTCTTTATGACAGAGTGACTATACGTCACTCTTTCACGAAAAGTGTGAAATGTCATATTTTCAAGAGCGACAGCAGTGTTTTCTCACCTTAAGGTGAGAATTTCTCACCTTAGGGTCTCACCTTAAGGTCAAAATAGTGGTCACTTTTTTAAGGAAAGAGATTCTTATCCCAGAAATTTTAGAGAGCACTCGATCAGAGTATGATGATATTAAATATAAGATAAAATATAAGCATTTTTGCAAACTAATTTTTAACTGCGAATGCGAAAACTTTAATATAATTTCTTTTGCATAATTTATTAGCCGAATGTTTAACTCTGAGAAAAAAAAAAATATATCGCCATCATCTAGAACGAAAAGGTAATCATTTTCTAAATCAATAAACTAGAACTACAGATTTCTGAGTTATGCGTATTTGATAAACAAATAACCTGGATAGACGAAATGATCGAGAATTTCTAATCTACACTTTCCTAGATGCTAAAACAGTATTATGAATATTATGAATCCTTTGTATTGCAAGAAATTCTTGCTTCATTTCCTAGAACTGGGTCATAAAACAAAATTATAGTTACTGAATCTCGCCTCTTGCGTTCGCATTTATTTTTAGATATTTTTAAATTAGATTGACCCCCTCCCCCCCCACACACACACACGATAATATAGGAAAACGCTGTAGAATTTTAAAAGGGGGTTTCAAAATTTACTAGCCAAAATAACTAGAATTTATAAGGATGATAGGGCTATTTTTACTAGGGAGACAATTTAGTTTCTAGATTCCAGTCACAGAATTTTTTTTTTTTTTTTTCAGTGTTAAATTCTATATGATACGGAAATTTACGTCGCATTGTTGACGTAATAGTTTTATTAAAAAAAAATTCCATTATGTTATTCAATATTCTATAATTCAAAAGAAGTATTAAGCAAATATTTTTAGTTGAGAGATTAAAATAAAAATAATAATAATAAATAAAATAGCCGTATTAACAAATATTTACATACTTTTCATAGACTAATATGAATGATTTTTTAGTTTATTTATTTATTTATTATTTTGCCTAAAAAATTAAAGAAGAAAATTTTTTTTTCATTTAATCAGTTTCTAATGTTTTCAATTCATGTAATAATTTCCATAATAGCTCCTAATCACATGATGGCTAATTATTAGCGCACAAACTTTCAGTTAATAAATGCCAGAATCGACACTTGGTTCTGGCATGGATGTTCGCAGTGTACCAGTCATTTTAGCCCACAAAATGACCGTATATTGGCAAACTAAATCGAAAATATTTGGTCATTACCATTCATGATTAGATTCAAAATTTGAAAATTCAAACATGCTTACTATAATATCGGTTAAATAATATACTTAATATAATTTACACAGTTGTCAACATGATTTTTTTTTTTTTCAATAATTCTTGCCATTTACAACTTTTTGTATCAATTTTTTATCTTATTTAGTAATAAGACTCGCAGGCTTTTAGTAGTCATTGAAAAATCGTTTTACTCCGTGTTAATTCATAATCATTAATATCTGATTCACAGTCTTTCGAATAATTTAATTGCCATCCATATGATAATCGTCAGGTAACTTACATATTTTGATGTAAAACTTATTTTAAACATATTTTCTATTCTATTCTTTTTTTTTTTTTTTTTTAAGGTACAAATTAATACTTTATTTATTTTTTAAATGCGTATAAAAATAACAATTCCTGTTCTAGAAAGAAAAATACATAACGGTATATATATAGTAATATCACATTTAAAAAATTTAACTTTTATTAAACAGAAATAAACTTTTTCTAATCCGTAAAAGTGTGAATTGAAGAGTTTAGTTCTGAACAAATAATCAGAGATAAATCTGATTGTTTAGAATGGATATCAGGATATCATATTCATAGGTGAAGAAAAATAAACATTTCCAAACAATTAAATCTACAAGTAATTAAGTTTAGGAATTGGAACCGTTAAGTCTGTATCACAAAAGCGGTAATAATAATTTTCTGCAAAGTTTCTTTATAAACACCATCCTAGGTGTCCTTTTGTATGTATCAGTTGGTTATTTCAGGAAAATTGATAGATGATCTGTATAATTAGGTCATTTTGAGGCCTCGCAAGTGTGTTTCTTTAAAAACAACTGTACGGATTTTTTTTCCAACTCGCCATATTAACTCCCTTTTAGCTATCTTTTCGTATACAATTGTTGTTTTCTGGTCAACAGATGAGTTGTCCAAGTTTTGGGAAAAATCGGAAGTGGGACTGAAAATTGGTACCTCAAAAACGGCTCTAACGATTTTCTTAAACATTGTTACATAAACCCATTTTTAGATATATTTTGGCATTTATTACTTATTACAGGAAAAGTGATAATCATACTGATTAGGTAAGTCAGTTCTAGACCTCGGAAACTGGTATTTCAAGAAACGGCCCTACCGATATTTTTTAAGCTCGCAATGTAAACTCTATTTTATACGTTTCTAAACATGTATAAGTTTTTTCTTACAGAAAAATTGTTAGGTGTCTGTGATTTTTTAAGTCAACGTTATGTTTTCTGAGCACATTGTCTTCAAAAAGTATATATAATGCGTGTAATAGTGGGTAATAAAAGTCGTGTGGTTGCTACGCCTGAGATTTTTAGTTAGTTATTTAGACAGTTTAATGCCTAAAATAGTTAAGTTTATTCATATTTCAATTAATTTAGAATTTAGGCTGTTCTAATTTTGATTTCAACTGTATAAAATTTCATTTTTAGTTTTTAACTAGTGAATTTCAGTTAACGCTTACTTTTGGGTTAAATGAAATTTAATTAAATATTATTTACTATAGTAACGTCAATTTTAATATATTATCATACTTTTTTTTGCGGGTAACTAATAACAAATGATTATTTTATACATTAAGAATTTCCTTAACGAGAATTAAAATAATTATATATTTTTTTAAGCTTATATCCAAATTTTCTCGAATGGCTATGAGAAGTTATTGATAGCTAAACTGTTTTACAAGCATAGCTATTTGTATTTCTGTCCATACAAAAGTTTCGTACCTATATACAGTATTCTTCACAATCAATTTATAAATATTATTCTAATTTATTAATAATAAATATAGTAACGTTTTTAACAAAAATCTTACTTTCAGAAATCGAAGGAAAATATTAAATACAATATGGTGTTTATTACTTAAAAATATACTATGATATTTTCTGTTAAGCATTATAAAAATTCTTTAGAATATTTTTTTTTTCTTACGCATACAGAAAGCATTTGTGAATGTTAACTAATGAGATTGTTAAACATTGTAATACACATTATGTTCTAAAATTATATTAATTGTAAAACACTATTATTATATTAATTGTATTTCATTGTATTATTATATTATAATGCCATTATTTTCTAAAAAATAGCTTCACAATTCATAGTTCATATTTGAAAATTATGTGAATTAAAAAGTTAAGGTATTCTATACGCAAATAAACATAAATATTTAGCAAAGTAAGACTTTTATCTTAGCTTAAATATTATTAAACAAAAATTAGCGTGAATTAATAATAATAATATTATATAAACATATAAATATTTCCTTAACGTGTACCAGTAACGGTCAAATTTTGTAGAAACGATACGATAGTAACGTGAATATTAAAATTCGTGATGATAAAAAATAATATTTATACATGGGCAATATTTAAGCACATGGACTCGGTTTAATGATCGAATCAAAAAAATGTCTACATTTGATGAGATTTGACAAACATTGATATCCTTATACAAATAAGTTTATTTTAAAAAGTTGCATATTTACAATCTGTGTACACGTCATTTTAAACATAGCGATACTTTAAGGACTATTGTCATTTATTGACTAGATTACACAATAATCAAAAGTATAATCAAAATAGTTACTAGATTTTTTAAACATAAATTTATGCAAAAATAAATAAATAAATAAATAAAAAGGCATTCTCAACTTAGCGACAAAATTTAAAAGTCGCCTTGGGGGGGGGGGGGGTGCTATACTAAAGCTGCACTGCCTGGGGAAGTATGAAAATTGGGTCGTCAAACACTTTGAAACTTTTCTCCGAATGATTTTTGTCTTTCTAATACACAATATTAAGTTGATTCTAATAATAATTTGGCTACTGATAAATTTAAATTGAGTAGGAAAACAGGTAAAAGATTCACGATTTCAAATTTTAAAGTTAAATAAGGAAAGAAATAAAGTGCGAAATTTTCGCAAAGGTTTGCTAGTTTTTAAATAACACCATGAAAACGTGCGTGCAAAATAATTTGAAATATGGAACAAACGAACATTTAAACGAAAATAAGAACACATTTTTAAAATTGAATTTATAATGAAAATGCAAATTTTAATTTTATTATGGAAACGGACCTAGTCTATGAACGTTATTAAACAGAAGACGTTATTTCCAATCGACTAGCACTAAAAAAGGACATTTATGTAATTATTTCTAATTAAATTGATGTGAAAATATCTTATTTGGCGTAATTAGTCATAGGAAAAAGAAAACCAATATTATGTTTATTTATTTATTCTCTTTAAGTAAGGGGTTGCTCGGGAACATCCATAAAACAATAGAAGTCCTTCCCTTGGATTTCCAAGCACGTCAAAATCTTTCAACAAGTAGTTTATATGCTGTCTAAAATCGTAGTGTTTTTAGATCTGGTTTTGCCGAACATAAATTTCTATAGAGATTGAACTGTTAATATTTGCAGAGATTTAAAATATACTTGAAATAGATCTGTTAGAAGCTATTATCAAATACTTTTATAAGAAAATAACAGTATTTTAGCTGTGACATAAGTTTTTAGAAAATGAAAATGAAAATTTGAATAATTATGTATTTTCTAAATAATACTAATACTACTGATGTATAAAAATAAATAAAAAAGCATTGAGATGATTTTAAAATATAAGCATTCTAAAATGTTATCCAAGTTTATAAATTATTAATATTATTATTATTTTACATTTAATTTATATGTGATTGGAATTAATTTTAAAGCCTTTTTAGACAATAATATTAGTAAATAATGCGATATGAATAAGTATGTACGTCTTACTGACAGAATATTTGGAGCTTAACTTTAAAGTTGTAAGAAACAATGGATAATTCATTAGATATTTCCTCATTTATCAGTATTTTTAATGATTTATTTTTAAATTATCTGTACCTAAAGTAATCATAATAATTACTATCACTTTTTAAAGTTTATCTTAAATGTTAGAGAAAAATGAAATATCTTGTTTTAGTTTAAAAAGTAAATACGTTTCTTTCTATCTTCATAAGGAAGTCTATTTACATATTAATAAATTTGTTTATATAAATGTTAATATTGGAGACACATTCTTACATTGATAGAATATTTCAGAAAATAACTACAAAGCTTTTTGAAAGAATTATATTCCTTCGAACTTTCCATGTTAGCGCATTCAAATATTCCTGAATTATGTAATTTAAATAAGGCTAAATTTTAATGTATTCATATAAGAAAAAACTTAAAATATTTACTTGAAATTAAATTAACTACAGTAAAAAGAGTAACATATGGCATTACTACTAACATTTGCCGTAATTTTCATTCATGAAAGTTGAGTATATATCAGTAGCAGTTTATAAAATATGGGAACAAATGCTTAATTTTCGAAATATCTATTTCCAGGATTATTATGAAATAATATTCATCATTTGTTCCATCTTTTTTATTCCACACACATATATATATATAAAAATTTCTTATTGCCGAAATCCGAAATTCTTAGTAATTGTGTTGATGTTTTGACAATAGAAGAAAAGAAAAGAAAAAAGAAAAAAAAAAAAAAAAACAGAAAATTTTAAAATTTACTATTTGTTAAAACTTTAAATTTACTATTATTGAAGTTTATTTTATGTTATACAGTTGAACCTCGTTAACGTGAACACTGTTAACGTGAATTACTCGTAACATAAACTGTTTCCACAATCCGCGTCAAAATGAAGATTATTTTAGTTATATGAAGGTCAGTTACTGATAACATGAACAAATTTCTCATCCCCCTTGAGATTCAAGTTAACGAGGTTCGACTGTATATACAAATCCTTCCAGTGCCAATTAAATTTTATCATATAGCTAATTTGAGATTAATTAACTAATACTTGAAAAAAAAAAAAAAGCTTTTGCGTATCATAAAATGTTTTCTTATTACCTAGATCGCATTTTATACAAAAGATTTAAAAGCACGTGGTATTTTCATAAACTTAAAATTTCATTTAGGGTATTCTAATAAACTTAAAATTTTATTTAATCGCTTATTATTTTTAATATATATCTTAAATTTATTAATTGCGACATTTTTAAAATCATTTTTAAAGTAATATTGATTACGTAAGGGGTGGGGGAAATAAATATTTGCATACATTTCTAAAAATATCGAAATGCTTTTAAAAAAGAAAGAAAGAAAGAAAAAGAGAAAAAATTACTGCCGCTACTGTCTAATCTTTTTTTTTTTTTTTTTTTTCTGCGATTATATCTCCTTGAAAACAGGGTAGTCCTGTGCGTCGCAAAAGGTACAGATGTTTCTAGAATTATCCAAGGAACACATTTATTTTGGTTAGCAATTTCTATCACCTTAATTAACGAAGTTATTAATTAAAAACGTCGTGTAAATAAAGGCACTCTAATCAGGGGTAGCGCCAACTAGGGAGTCCCCCCCCATCGAGGCATATTTCTAAAATTTATCGGGGAGGAAATAACGAAGTTTCCAACTTTTCTCTTTTTAGCAGCTTTTTTCTTTTTTCTTTTGTGAATTTGGAGTTTTCCAGTTTCTTTCAGGCAATCTCTCTAATTCTTCATACAAAGTAAAGGAGATATTATAATCCCGTTTTACGAATTTAATCTTGTATCTTGTATAAGTTAAAAACGACTAGCCATAGAATGTTGAAATTGTGTATTTGAGACTTTTGTGACATTTCTATTATTCACTGCCAAATTTTCTCTGCTTGGCCATCCACCTTAGAGATTTCTGAGTTTTGTACCTGTGATTCGTGATGTACTTGTATATTTACTTAAAAAGTTTGAATTCAATGGCTTCTAAAGGCATAGTGTTGTCTTTTAATAATGCAAAATCAAAATATTAAAATTAACTAAGTCTGAAATTTAAAGCATAAAACAATATTTCCTTTCAGGAAACTTAAGTGGTTATGTATAGATTATTAATGATCTCTTTGCTCTTTCTATTCACAAATAATACAAAGCTTTGAAATAATAATAATGTGTAAAAACAAAATCGTGAAAAACAAAAACAAAACTTAAACAAGCTAATAATAATTTTTCAATAGCTGTATAAATAAATAATGTAGCTTAGAACAATAAAAACCGTTTATTTCATAGAAGTTGTTGCCTAAATTAAGATTTTTTTAGCAATCTCTGTTAAAAAGCCACTTCTTCGAAAGGCCAATTTTTTGTATCAAGTTGAGCGGTCCATTTAGGGAGGTTTCAATGCATATATTTGGGATCGACGGATACGAAGATAAAATTTTTCTTAAGAACATTCCTTCATGCTTCCTGTACATATTTAATTCTACGGAAAAAACAGTATCGTACTCTCAGAGAATGCCTTAGTTATCTCCAAAACCGCAAAGTGTACCAACAAATAAAATAGCACGAATATCGATAATAATATTGCAATGTATATTTGCGATAGCGGGCACAGAAATGGTATGTCCTGCATAATACAACATAAATACGTAGTTGTATAATGCATTCTCTCTGTGTAATGCCCCCCTGTCGGGGAGTATTTGACCCTCGTCGGGGAATTTCTTGTGCCACTACTGACTCTAATTGCCAACTTGCAAATTGTTTCTCCAAATATCATTGTTCCTTCATCAAAAAGTGTTCGGCGGAAAGACGAAAGTAAGGATAAAAAAATAAAATAAAAAAAAAAAAAAAAAAAAAAAAACTGTACATTTTTTAAAAGCGATCCCTCCGTAACGGATCAAGATATGCAAAATTGATCTGAACTATTTGAAAGAGTGTCTATTCCTGATTCTAATGGGACAATTATTTTTAAAAAATACGGAAATTTTATACTTTTTATTTATTTATTTATTTATTTATCTATTTTTTTAGATTTCCAAAATTTCCCCTTCTTTGGATCATCTCTTTTTAAATCGCCCTGTACAAAAAACTAATCGTTTAATATTTTAACGAAAGGTATATTCAGAAAAGTCATTTAATCTTCTTTCCAACCGTAAATTTTTTTTTAACAAATTACGGATTAGCAGTTCATATTTTTTTTTAACTACGAAACATCCAATTTTTCACTAAACATTTCATAACTCAAAAAGTTTTCAAGATAAATCTTTTTTTTTTTTTTTTTTTTTTTTTTTATATATATATATATATTTTTTTTTTTTTTTTTTTTTTTTTTTTTTTTGTAAATATAGATCTCGATGAGAGAAAACTCTAAAAAGATTAAAGTCCGATTGCAAAAATTCCGCGAGTTATGAATTTTTTTTTTTTTTTTAAGCACGCGCATGGAAATTGTCATTTCGAAACTCTCATTTTGAGCTCTTTCTTTAAAAGCTTTGTGCTTAAATTCAAATTCTGTATAAACGAATAAAAATACGGGAAATACAACTGCATCATTCGAAAGCACGTTCCTTCATGATTCCAACAAAGTTTTTTTTTTTTTTTTTTCAATACAAACATTTAATATTCTTTCATATTTTCTAAAAAAAAAAAAAAAAAAAAAAAATGAAACTCCAAAATTTCTGATTTTTTCGGCTCGTATACGCTCGGTTCTCTTCGAATCACTTTGCACGAAGAACCAATGGTTCAATTTCTTAACTATAGGTATCATCAGAAAGACCGTTTAATTCTCTTACAAACCTTATAATTTTTTTTACAAAATACAGATTAGTAGGTCAAATTTTTTTAATTTACGAAACGTCGAATTTTTTACTAAATATTTTATCTGAAATTGTTTTTGTGATAAATAAATTGTTTTTACTCTTTATATTAAAATATGTATATATATATATATATATATATTACTGCCACCTCTGTTCGATTTTTTTTTCTTTTCTTTTTCTTTTCTCGACGAGCTGCGAATAGGTGGTAGACCCTGGAAGGGTTAATGAGCGAAGCGAGTCGGGTGGGATGGTGAAGTCTCCCTTGGATGTTGGTGAGCAGAGCGAGCAGGGCGCAGAGCCTCCTACAGTAGGCAGCAAAATTATTGAAGCACTAGCAATAATTCGTACTTAAAAGATGTACACCTAATACTGTTTTGTTAAGTAAATATTTGTCGAGTCATGATCTTAGTGTCCATGCTGTTCATAAAAAAGTAAGGTAATGATAAAAATTACCGATCAAACTAAAAATATATATATATATATATATATATGAAAATTGTGTATGCGTGCTTCAATAATTTTGCTGCCGACTGTAGTTTTACATAAAATTCATTTATTTATTAAATTGTTTCTTTCTTTCTTTTCTTTTTTTTTTTTTTTTTTTTTTTTTTTTTTCATTTTAAACTTTTACAGTTTCTGGCAGAAATTATTTGAGATTACCTGTAATTAAAGTTATAGTATCTTCTTTTTACTTGTTTTAACTTAATAAATCTACTACATTTCATTTGATTTTTTTTTTTTTTTTTAATGCAATCTAAAAACTTTATACATTTTTGGGCAGAAATTTTAGCAATGTGATTATATTTTAATACTAACAGAATGCAAATAAATATGCTTATTACTTTCCGAACATACATCATGTAAAGAAAGTATTGTAATCATGAAAAAAATTAAATATGATAATTTGGCGTATCAATATGTTTTGAGTTCTCCTGAGTTCATTTTTTCTATTTTTTTGGTAATATTCGATAATAATTTTTTCATGTGTATGTATGCACAGGAGAGAACATGATAAAGTCTAAACGCTTTGTTCAAATAAGCTGAGAGTTGGTTGGTATGTTATAAGTCACCGTCGTACGGACTGTATTGATTTTTATGAGTTTAACACTTATAGTTGTTTTACGGGGACACGAAAAATTCTTTACTACTGTGACAAATCGACACAAAACATTTGGAGTTCGATAGCATTTAAACGCTATCACACTTCATGGCCTTATACAATCTAGCTAAAAATGGTCATATCGTCTTATCCAGCCGTCTAAAAATTAGTAGCTATATTATAGGTCCCAGGTCACCATCACATGATTTCTGTAGATTTTTATGAGTGCAGGACGAACAATTTTTTTACGGTGACATAAAGGTAAATTCTTTATCATGACAGATTACAGACTCGAATTATTTGAAGTACACTAGCGTTCAAACTCTACAATCAATAGAGTATGAATTGGTAGGCATATTATAGGTTAACACCTCAATACCTGTACAAATTTACATAAATGTAGGATTTACAGTTTTTTTCTTTTCCTTTTTACGGTATACAAAGTAGAATTTTTATACATTGCGATCTATGAGCTCAAAATATTTAAAATTCGCTTTAGTTATGATAAATTACTTAAAAAATAAATATTTGATATTGCAAGCTAACCATTTACAATTCTTTCACAAGGAAGCATAAAAGAGTTTGGATACATTATGACCCGTTAAACGGCATACAACTTGGGGTGAAATACACAAACACCCTATTACGATTTCCCTTTAATTTATTTAACAAATTCTGTCATTTAAATTTGTTTAAACAACAAATAATTATTAAATGTTCGAAACGTCGAGTAAAACCACTCAAGGTTTTTTATTACTATTTATTATACATTACATAGTAATTTTAAAAGACGATTTTTTTTAAAACACTTAACAAATAATTGCTTAAAATTAATATACGGCTTTCACTTTTATTAGAAAATATTGGATAATTGAATGAATACAATAAATTCCTATTCACAGTATATTCGATGGACATATAATATTCTTCAAATGGTTTCTAAATAAATTAAAACATAGTCCATCCATAAGCAAAATTTCAATAATCAAACATGAAAATTTTTAAAGCTTAATTACATCCATAAGGATTTTTTTTTTTTTTTATGCCATCAGTATATTTTTGCTAGATAAGCATTTATACACGAAATTATATTTTACATTCGCAACACTATACATTTTAACAAAAGTTGTAGGAGAAAATTTGATTTCTGAATTTAAAAACTGATTAATAGCTAAAAGAAAGAAGAAACATTATACAGAATTACAAAAATCTTCAAATAGTGTTTTTTTTTTTTTTTTTTTAAATCAGAAATCCTTTAAAAACTTACAAAAAAGAATTTAAAAAGGAGATATTTATTAGAAATATTTTGTATTTTTAAGTATTGGTGTTCCATTAGCAGTTTCTGTATACACTTCACTATCAATATTTGCCTAAACCTAACTGGCTTACCTATACCTAATATGAAATAAATTTATTTCGCGGGCAACTTAAAATATCATTAAGTGCTAAAAGATATCTTCGGGTATTTTTAAAACTTTTTTATCGGCTCATGCTGTAATGCATTCAAAAAATATCTTAAATTTTTCTTCTGAAATCATATAAAATTGGTAGTTGCAATTAAAAGGTATAGAGAAAATACTTTCCTTTTAATTGAAATTTGCATTTAATTTTTTTAAGTACGTTCAAATAAATAAATATAATAGTAAATATTTTTTAATTATAGTATAAATTCGATATGTGTGTTTGCTTGCATTTAATATACAAAAAGAGTCCTTGTATACAATAAATGCAACATACATAATAATGATGTTATGGAATTAAACATTTGCTTGAACAAACAAGTGCTTTTTTCTAGACAAAGGGCAGAAAAGAGTTTTTAATTGTAGTGCATTGCTAGCTGTTATGGCTTAGTAATTTACATCATATAATTTATGTGTAATTATAACTGTACGTATAAAGATGTTTTGTAATTAATAATCGAGAATTAAAACCCATATCAAATATTATTAATATATTTAAATGTATATGCATTTATTAAAATAATAAAAAGTGCTCATTTTGTTACCTACACTATTTCTTGAAAGTGATACTATTTTCAATTGCAGCTTTTATTGTATACAAAAAGAGAGCTTTGTTTTGTTCATTTTTATTATTTATATATTTTTGCTGTTGTATCTGTTTAACCCTTTATCTACTGCATTATGATACAGACAAAAATTGTGTTTGAAACATATATTTTTAGTTACTAAAGTGCATTATTTAAAGATATATGTGGAAAAATTGTGCATATCACCACATCATAATAATTAAAGAGGATTTTGTGAGGTCGTACTTTAATACACCACTGGTACATAGAGGTCTAAAAAACTATTTCGACATGAAAAAAGTGTAGAGAAATATTTACTCTTTATGTTCCTCATATTTTTTCTAAGATTAGTAGGATATTATTGAAATAATATAGGAATTAATTATAACATACATGAAGATCGTGAAAAATATCAAGCAAAAACAGCAAGTGCACTCCATAAAATCCCTTATGGAACAAAAATGGCTATATGTATCGTCTAATGCTTTGTAGTGAGATTAAAGGGAGGTACATCTGTTCCCTTCTTATAAATATCTTTGACATTTCTTCTATAAATTCAATTTTATACTCTTTTTAATGTGATGGTACTTTAAAGTACTGTCAGTAGATAAAGGGTTAAGTGATACTTTTAAAAGTATTTTTATATTTTTAAGCAATTTTATTTTGCAATGTCTGTATATTTTGCAATGCTTATATATTTTGCAATGTTTAATAATTTGCTGCTGATTATTTAAAATAATTTTATAAAGACTTGGGATATCACTTTCATTTTATGATTCCAAATGTAACAAGAAAAATAATAAAATTTCAGTGTAAGAATAAATATTTTAATATTTAGAAATAAAATTTAAAATGTCACATTTTATTAACTTCTTGTTTATACGTTGTTTATATCTTAATTTTTTATTTATAACTATAATAATTTGTTTATGTATTTTAAAATTTAAGTTGTTTTGACAAAAAAATTGGAATTAAAGAAAAATTATTTTAATTATTTTGTATGAAGTCATTGATTTTAAAGAGAATCAGAGAAATATTTATTTATACAAAAATAACATTTTTATATAAAAAAAATAATAATAATAATAATTTTTTGAATAGGAAATTTTCTTATGCTTTACTTTTTGCGCATGGCTAAATTTAAGTTTTCCAGCTTTTTGCATAATTTATGATTTTTATTATTTTTCTTGCACTGTGATTAGTTATCTCTATTAACTATCATTTTGCTGTTTTTATGAGTTTGTTTATTATTTGCTTTTTGACTGTATAATCAGTCTATATGCTTTGTAATCAAAATTGTTTATAGAAAAAAAAATGTGTAGTAGTAATGCACATTTAATTGTAACAAAACTTCAAGTTTATGAAAATTGTAACATTTCTTTTATTATACTTATGATAAATCTTTACTTGCAAGATAAAGCAATCTCTAACAAGTAAACAAGTGCCTTAGAATACACGAATGAAAATATATTGCATTCGTTTGTAGATAATACAGATTGGGAATAATCCAAATTAGATGAATAGTGAGAGCATTGCTACATTATACGAAAGGGATACATTCGATTTCTGTTAGAATTAATTTGGGGCTTCCGCAAGTTAAAAAAAAAAAAACAAAAAAAAAATCCTATTTTAGTATTTTTTACCATTTCATAAATAACACACAAAATAAACGCTTTAAATTTAAATTATTTACACTTGTTGATTTATTATAATTTCAAGTATTTTTCTTTTATTTACGGAAAAAAAAAATCTGTATATTTCCAGAGTTATTTTTATCAATCTTCTTAATGTTATGATAAATGTAATTAGTTAATTTTATTTTCCATATTTTTAAATTTTCATTGCTTAAATAATTCGGTAAAATAACTAGTCTTCAAATAAAACTTTACATTGCCTTTTTCATTTTTCTGGAAAATTATAGAAAAGAAGTAATTTTAAAAAGTTTGCCTTTATTAACACTAATAATGTCGTTTAAAAATATTTCTCGAATCTTAAAGTAAGGCTAATTTTAACTTTATTTTGAATAAAGAAACTTTTTTACTAATGGTTAACTACGAATACAATTGAATAATCTGCCAATTTACCACTATTCAAACAACATTTAATTTCGATGGCTTTCATTTAAATTTTTATGCCAAGTAATATTTTTATACCAAAAGTACTATTAAACACTATTTAAAAATTTAAAAAAAATAAATAAATAAAATGGCTAACTTAATCAATAATATTTTATTATTAAATATATATATATTATTAAAATGTGCTCATGAGTTACCGCAAATTTTTAAATTATTACTTCAAAAATTGTTCATGTTATTTTCTATCCTCTGTACCTCTGACTTTCTAATATGTTATTAAATATATTACCTGAAAGTAAAAGTTTTCACTTATATAGAACTTTAGTTAATAATAATGATAACGTTTAACGATAATTTTAACTATCATATCCAAATAGACAGTATTTATACAACAATAATATTTAATAAATAATGTGGCGAATTGGAACCTTCGATCATTTCCCAACTGCAAAGTTGGATAACCATGATAATAATTTAATAAATAAAAATTAAAACAATTCGTTCATGAATAGAAATGTAAAAATTAATTTCTATTAATTTATTTATTTTTTATAATTTATAATAAAAATTTCTCATAAAACCATTTTTTAAGAAAAAGGGCTATTTACAGGGTGACAAGAAATAACTTGGACACACATGATACATTATAACTTTAATGCTAATGAAAATATTACGACCAGACTTCAATAAATATGAATACATTATTTTGTATATTATATTTACAAATTTTCAAAGTAGCTACCTTTAGCCTTAATACACAGCTTTAAACGTGTCACAAAATTTTCAGCTATGGGCCGCAACTCACTTGATATTTTATCCCATTCCTTGCATAAGAATTCCTTTAGGGATGTCAAAATTTTATGAGGTTTAGCACAGACCCTTGTCTCCAAGATGGACCAAACAGAATATTGGGTTCAAATCTGGGGAATACGGTGGCCATTATTGAGCTCCAATGAAGTCAGGAAACTTTTTCTTGCACCAATCTTGAGTGCCTTTAGCTCTGTGTGCAGGTGCGGAATCCTGTTGGAATGTCCATATTTTGTTTCCAAAGAACTTTTGTGACAAAAGTAAGACAACATCTTCCAAAATGAGTTTGCGATAGTGGTAGTTACAGATATTTTGTTTGAAACTTCGTCCAAGTTATTTCTTGTCACCCTGTAGTGTCAAATTTATTTAAATTGATATTTAGAAACTTTTTCAGGGTTTGCATTTTTACCTTATTCTGATTAATTATTAAATATATAATACTTTTTCGGTTGAACAAATTCATTTTTAACGTTTCCGGTCGTGTAAAATTTCAGTTCATTATCAATTTTTTTTTTTGTGATGTTAACATTTATATTAAAAATAATTTAATTGCATTCATAAATTTATTAAAAATAAATATTAAGCTATAATCGATAAAATACTACCAATTTTATTAATTTAATTTTTTAAATATTTAAAATTTTTATTATCGATTTTAATGTTATTAATTTCAATTATTAGTCAATAATGTTGCAACAGTCAATAACTCTATCAATATTATAACATTAGAAAATTTTTATAACATAAAAAATTGTCCAAATAATTTATTTATAATTTAATTACAGTGTTAAACAATAATTATGCACAGAAATTACTTTTTTGTTTAAATAAATGAGCAATCATATAATATTTTTATTATTTAGATCCACCAGTTTTCTTTTTTCTTTTCAAGCTATTGTGCCCAACTTATATTCCGTTATATCAAAATCTAACTTTTACATGATAAAAAGGAAAATTGTTGCTAAAGGCATTAATAATATTAATAAAAAATGGTATCATATTTGAAATACTTATCAAATTTATGAAAACTGAATATATATTAATTTTTTGCTTTGTTAGCTTCTTTCATTCAAGTATTGATGCAATTTAATATCGACGTGTATATTTTGCTATGTTTTACAACAAAAATCACCAGGCCCATATTACAGCATAGACAGTCCAGGTCTTTGCCCAAGGTCCCCGGTCTACAAAGGGTTTGCAAATCCATACATAGTATTAAATTATAAAACATTCTATTTTAATGTTATTAATTTCAATTATTAGTCAATAATGTTACAACAGTCAATAACTCTATCAATATTATAACATTAAAAAAATTTTATAACATAAAAAATTGTCCAAATAATTACATTTATTCATAATTAAATTACAGTGTTAAACAATAATTATGCACAGAAATTACTTTTTTGATTAAATAAATGAACAATTATATAATATTTTTATTATTTAGATCCAACAGTTTTTTTTTCTTTTCAAGCTATTATGCCCAACTTATATTCCGTTATATCAAAATCTAACTTTTACATGATAAAAAGGAAAATTGTTGCTAAAGGCATTAATAATATTAATAAAAAATGGTATCATATTTGAAATACTTATCAAATTTATGAAAACTGAATATATATTAATTTTTTGCTTTGTTAGCTTCTTTCATTCAAGTATTGATGCAATTTAATATCGACGTGTATATTTTGCTATGTTTTACAACAAAAATCACCAGGCCCATATTACAGCATAGACAGTCCAGGTCTTTGCCCAAGGTCCCCGGTCTACAAAGGGTTTGCAAATCCATACATAGTATTAAATTATAAAACATTCTATTTTAATGTTATTAATTTCAATTATTAGTCAATAATGTTACAACAGTCAATAACTCTATCAATATTATAACATTAAAAAAATTTTATAACATAAAAAATTGTCCAAATAATTACATTTATTCATAATTAAATTACAGTGTTAAACAATAATTATGCACAGAAATTACTTTTTTGATTAAATAAATGAACAATTATATAATATTTTTATTATTTAGATCCAACAGTTTTTTTTCTCTTTTCAAGCTATTATGCCCAACTTATATTCCGTTATATCAAAATCTAACTTTTACATGATAAAAAGGAAAATTGTTGCTAAAGGCATTAATAATATTAATAAAAAATGGTATCATATTTGAAATACTTATCAAATTTATGGAAACTGAATATATATTAATTTTTTGCTTTGTTAGCTTCTTTCATTCAAGTATTGATGCAATTTAATATCGACGTGTATATTTTGCTATGTTTTACAACAAAAATCACCAGGCCCATATTACAGCATAGACAGTCCGGGTCTTTGCCCAAGGTCCCCGGTCTACAAAGGGTTTGCAAATCCATACTTCGTATTAAATTATAAAACACCCCTTTTTATTAAAAATAAAATTTAAAAATAAAATTTTTCAATTAAATAATATGAAATTCATTCTTAAATCTATTAAACTTTCTAGCAAATAAATTTATTTTTTATCACTGAGCGCGTATCCGTTAAGAAGCTCTGCATTTTATATTGATACAAACTATTTTTTTTTTCTTTTATGCCTGATAATGAAACAGCAAATTCTCGTTATTGAAACTGATTAAACATGATGAATGGAACATTCTGTTTTAATTTTTTTTTAATTACGAAAATGGTATTAATAAAACAATATTTAGCTCTTTCCCGTCTTAGAATCGTTATAATGCCATATACCAGTTACCAATGAAATTAACTGTTTTCTTTTAGCGTGCGTTTTTCAAATAATTATTTTCAACAATGTCACATTTACTTCTTATTTACCCATCTGGTCATACTAACAAGCAGGTAAATATTAAAAAAATAAAATAAAATTGCTATGTCTACTTAATTAGGCTTTTCCTGCAAACAGAAAACCAGATTTACAGCAAGTGGTACTAGAACTAGTGGAAGAAATAGAACATCTACAATAAGTACAAAAATATTGTTTATGCATTGTACATGTGACTGACCATTTGACGCAAATGAATTATGTTGCGATGGTTCCAAGAGGGCCCGCTAATGTTTCTTTTCCCAAAGCCTCAATTTGTCCTGTTCGAGGCATGAAAACTACACATTTAAACATTCCTTTAATTTCTAAATCAGAAAAACATATATATTTATAAAGAGAAAAATTATTGTTATTAAAATTTTGAATAATTTTCAAAAATAAAGTCTCTTTTTATTATTATTTAAAGAATAACTGCAATCATATTACTTTATGTTACAACTGTCTCCCATCATGCAAAGTGTGAAAAAATTACTTAAATCGAATTTTATTTTGTATTTATTACAGTAAAAAATTAATTGTGCATCCATAAAATAATTATCCATAAATTTAACATTAAAAAACTTAATAATTTTTTTTTAATTCAAAAATAAGTAATAGCCAGATTATATTAAAAAAAGTAGAGTTTCTCAGAAACAAAATTCAAAATCAGAAGTTTGATATTCCGTGGCATATATGGAGAATTAATGTTCTATATTCATAATGCTTCTGGCCTAAAGTGGTCGAAAGGTTCTTCTCTCGAAACTTTTAGACAGGAAGTACTGGGTTCTAACTGAAGTCGCACTTGTCATCCTAGCAGTTTGAAGTTTTCCTTGGTTTACTGCAAAACACGCGTAAATACGGGCTAGGATACTTTACAAAGACCCCCTACGAAAGGTTTTCCACACAGCCCTATAGCCGACGTGCAATCAATCAACCTTAACTCCTACACCACCGTAACGCTACCATCACATAAGAGAAATAAACATAAAATTTACAATTTATTGTGTACATAGTTTTTTATTTATTATTTTTCAACGCAAGTACTTCGGAGCATATTTTTTTTTTTTTCTGTTATTTACTAAACACGAAATTTCCCCCCTTAATTTTTTTCTTAAATAAAAAGTGAAAAATCACTTTAAAAATAAGTTTAAATCTTTTATTATTGATAAATTTCAATAAAAAAGTGCTTATAATCTGCTCGTTATTTTACTTAAGCTTCTAAGTTTTTAATAAATTGATTTCTTTTATTTTCATAATTAATTATTTAACATATTTCATTTAGAAATAGCTTATTTATTTAAAAAAAAAAAAAAAAAAAAAAAAAAAAAAAATGGTTGCCTTTTTGTAAAAAAAAAAAAAGAAAAAAAAAATGCACATAAATAAAAATAATTTATCATAATCGATAATTGATAGTAACGCACTATAAAAAAACTAAAATAAAAGGGACAGGATAACCGGAGTTGATAAAAATAACCATGCTTAGCGTAATTTTCTCTTCTTTTTTCTTCTACTATTTGTTTTATACAAAAAGTCATTTTAATATTTGATTTGCTATGCTAGCCATGCGAAAAACATTTGTATAACATAAATAATAATAATAATAATAATAATAATAATACAAGACAAAATATTAAGATAATAGTATTAGTGTTGTGCAACGAATAAAAAGCTGTAATGGAAGCCCAGAGAAATAGATTCCTTTAAATAGGGGGCAGCCTAAACAGGTATAATTATTTTTAGTGTAAATATAGAAAAATCAACATTATAAAGTAATATCTATTTTAAATATTTATACATTCTTGTATGAAACATGCCTGATAGCGTTGAAATTTGATTGTGAAAACTATACTTTGAAACTTGCTCAAGAATTACTTTATGTTATTATTCTTTTTTTTTTTCTTCTTTAAAATAGTAATGTTACTGGCATATCACATGCAGCATTTCAGGTTCATGATTTGGAAGAAAATGTGTGAGAATGGAGAAAGATTTTTTTGTGTAGGGTTTTTAAACAACTCAATCTGGGTATTTTATTTTTTGATTTTCTAAAGTATTTCATATAACTATGTTTTATTTATGCAATTACTGCTTTGTAATAAATGTTTTCTTTGTTAAAGAACTTCTTTAAGGATCCATGGAATACATTTGATTTCATTACTGTCATTGGAAGTATTATAGATGCTTTAGTAGTAGAAATTGGGGTAAGATAGTTTTCTATTTTATTTCATATAAATAAAAGAGCTTAACTCTATCTATCTCTCGATTCACAAATTCTTTTTAAATGTCATCTACACTTTTAAATGCATAGGTAGTAATATTTTTGATGCACATTTTTTCGTTTATATTTAAATTATTTTGTTAAGGAGTCTAGGGTGTTTTAAATGCTACTTTTTATGAAAATACAACATATTGTCTAAAGATCTCTCTCTCTTACTCTATATTTAAAATACAGATATAAGAATTGGTGCACTATCTGCTACATTATGTGAAAGCCAAATAAAGGCTAAAATACCTTTTACCTGTTGAGTAACTTTTGAAATATATACAATGGAATTTAAATAAAATTTGAATTTCTCTTTTACTATAGCCCATTATCCGTAATATATCTTATAGTAAAGTTAATCCATTGACATTTTTACTAGAGCCATGATTTAGTTTCTACATGTGAGGTTTTTCTTTTTCAGTGCATTTAAAACTGATAATTTCAAAAAATTAATTATTGACCTACGTACATATCTATTTAGAACATAACTGCGAGTGTTATTAGAAAATATATCTTCATATCAATGATTTTACTAAATTGTACGTATTGATTTTTATTAATAAAAAAAAATAATAATAACAACAACAAGGTGTACATATAAATTATTAAAATTTTGCGAATCAGAACAGTTGAATAAAGTAAGAAAGTACGAGTATTCCGCGTTTATAGAATTATACTTATTGGGTAAAAATGCCAAATTATGATTTTTTTTTTTTTTCAAGTAAATGTATTGGAAAATATTAAATAGCTATTATTTTCTAAAATTAATATTTAAAAAGAAAGCAAAATACCTTAAATTTTTTTTATCATAATTAAAATGGAATAAAACACACCATTTAACAAGGATTTGTAATATGAGAGATGGTTATAGCACTGAGAAACAAAGTTGTGATAAAATATTTTTATTTATATTAGTTTATTATTAGTTTTACTTTTATAAATTCTATAATAATATATGTTTTATTATTTGTGTATGAATTCAAAGTGCATTTTCTAAAATTTTTGTTTTGATTTCAAGTTTTGACAATTTGATTGTTTGTATATTATATTATAAAAATGTATGTTTTATATCTTTTTTTGTTGCAGTTAAGAATAAAATTTTACTCGAGTTATAAAATTTATGAAAACAAATTGTTTGATATTGGCTGAAAAAAAAAAAAAGAAAAGAAACATTTAATAAAAATACTTACTTTATAAAAATTCTAACCAACTATCATCAATCTGGTTTAAAATTAATTTTAATCTAGTTTGAAAAATTAAAATATTATAATGTAAAAAACAATTAAGATATTTAAAAAAGAAATATTCACAAACATATGAAATTTTCATATATTTGTGCCTATCATATCCTTAAACTACGTAATAATCAGTTTTTTTTTTTTTTTTTTTTTTTTCATTTTTGAATTGAATATGAAATTTTAAATAATGTAGTTTTTTGATGTTATTTATTCAATATACATACTGAATTTTGATTGATTTCTTTTGAAAAATCGTAGTTCAACTTAGAACACTAAGTTTGTATTTTCCTTGTAAAATCAATTGAAACATAATTCTATAATATATTTTGCTTTTGTATTAATTGCTGCATAAATAGAGTTTGGTAAGTCATGTTATAAAGCCTCCTTAACAATGCTTATGATTGACGAAAAGAATGCTGTAATAATTTAAACGATTAAATGCTAAATAATATGTGTTGCCAATTAATTGTGTTGTGTTTGTCTCATAACATCTTATGAAATGTGCATCAGTGTGAGTAATCAGTACAAACAGAGATATCAAGCTGTTTGTATACTGATTAATGCATATTCTTTTTTTTTTTTTTTTTTTCAAATATGCGTGCTTTTTTGTGATTTGTCCAAATGCATTTTTTTTTTCTAAAATTATAGGCATGTAAAAATATACCATGAATTACAAGTGCAAAAACTTTCCTGATACAGATTAGAAAGTAAAATTTTATATTCAAAATTTAACATTAAAAAAAAAAAAAAAAAAAAAAAAAAAAAAAAAATCGGAAAAATAAGGCACCAGGCTGTCATTACAGTTATATCTATAAAATAGTGATTAATACTTCGCTAACATTTACAGATATATAAGAATATCATAAAGGCAAAAACAAATTTTATCAATTCATGTAAAAATTTTAATTTTTAAGACATTTTCGAACATAACAGGTAAAATTAACTTTTAAAAATATGAATAAATTTTATAACACAAATTTAATTTAGCACACAAATGTACATATTCAATTCTACATTCCGTTAAAAAAAAAAAAAAAAAAAAAAAAAAATTACATTTCGCTTTGGCTACGATCTGCAGCATCTTTTATTCTAAATTAAATCATTGTTTAGTTTTTAGCCTGAAATCAATCAGTCTGCTAAAAATAATAATAATAATAATAAATAAAGTTCTCTGCAATGAATTTGATTAACTTAGTTAAAAGTTTTTGTAAAAAAACAACTTTAAATTGCTTACTTAAATTACTACTTCTTAATTTTTTTAATTAAAAAGTAGTAATTTAACTTTTTTTCTTAATTTAATTAAAAAGGCATTTGTTATTTTTTTACGTGCTTGTTACACTGCATGTGGCTTAACTAATAAAGACAGCTTAATACATTTGATATCACACATGCTCTTTATGAACACATTCAGCTCTTACGTCATCTGGCATCGTACAAAATGCTTTGCAAAAATGATGGCTTTGGAAAATTTACAGTTTAATAGCTTGCATGCATAGCTTGATTCAGGTTGCAAAGGTTTGTTACTTTTGTCTCAGATACTGTTTTAAACAGTGATCAATAAAAGTTAATAAAAATACTAAAAGTATTATAGGTATGGAATAGTTAACATCTGAATAAAATAATATGATAGCTGCTAATTTATCTCAATGGAAATTAGATGAACAGACATACAACCAGGTACTCAGTTTTGTAGGAGGTGAATTTTCGAAGACATTTTGCTTAAGGACATTTGTTGCTTTGTTCTTTCTACATCATTAAAACCAAATTCCAAAAGAATTCTTCGCAAACTATCTACAAAAAATTAAATTACAAATATATATATATATATATATAAATAAATAAATAAATAAACTCACTACAAATAACAAAAGAGTTTTCATTTGTTCTTTAAAGATTTCAATTTTCTTCTACAGTACACTCCCGATTATCCGCGGAATTAAGTGGCACGGGTATCGCGGATAATGGAAATCGCGTATAAACCGCAAGAAGGCTGGAAATGAGAGGTAAATGCATAGGTGTCAACATTTTAATTTATTCCGGAGCATTTTTAACCCCGCATTTATTTCGCACCACTTTATTTTTAAAATAAGTTTCTCCAATGTATAACCACGGTAAAATAGGTAAAAAATGCTCTTTTAAAAAAAAGTGGTATGAAATAAAGGCGAAGTTTAAAATACTCCGGAACAAATTAAAATGTTGGCACCTATGGGTAAATGACAAAAAAAAAAAAAAAAAAAAAAAATACTCTTCCTACAAAACACGAATTCGTTGTATATATAAAAAAAAAAAAAAAAAAAAAAAAAAAAAAAATGCAAACGATTAAAATATTCATAATTTGTAAAAATGTTTATATTTTATATATTATTAGATGTAAAAGCAATACACAAAAAATTTAAGTTAAAGTGAAAAAATGTAAAAAAAAATGTGAAGTTAAGATAAAATATGTATGCTAATTTATGCATTAAATGAAATAGTACCGCAGACATGCCAACATTTCAATTTATTTTGGATTATTGTGAGTGCCCTTTTAATTACCCATCACATTATGTGTAGTGAAATTTTCTTCAATATGTAATTACGATTAAATAATAATAAAAATACCCTTCAAAAAAAAAAAAAAAAAAAAAAAAAGGTGTGGAGTGTACCAAAAAAAAAAAAAAAAAAAAAAAAAACCTCCGAGTGCTAACAGTGTTCCGAAATAAATTAAAATGTTGGCATATCCGACAGAATACTGTACTGTAAAAAAAAAAAAAAAAGAAAGAAAGAAAGAAAAAAGAAAAAATAACGTAATTGTTTATGTAACCCTTTCTCTTGCTCCCGAATTTTCTTTGAGCCCGTGAATAATCTGGAGTTTACTGTATATATAAAATAGTACATAAACAGCAAATATTACAAAAATAAAAATAAACATGTCAAATAAAAGATAAATATAGAAGTAGTGGACACTTTAAGGATTTTTATAAATACAGTATATAAATATTAGAGAAATATGTTTTTGTCTGTCATAGCTAGGAACTAATGATATACCCATCAAAAGTTTTGCTACTAGGTTACTGCATTTTCATTTTAATAAATATTAAATTTTCATTTTAATACGTAAATATTAAATAAATATTAAAACTATTAAATTTTTACACAAAAATCTTTTACACAAATCTTTTAATAAATACTAAATTTTCATTTTAATAAATAAATATTAAATAAATATTAAAACTATTAAATTTTTACACAAAAATCTAAACACAAAGATTTAACACATGCAGTTAATAATTAAATATTTTTTGGCTAACAAACAATTATTTTGTATCAAAGGTTATCGACAGGAAAATAAAAATAAAACTATCTACGAAAATAAAACTTAAAACATTTAAATATTATTAACTTGTCAGCTGGGGTACATGTGGCACAGAGATAGTTGTAGAAAGGGTCTATAAATTTTTAAACGGTCTTCCAGAGTAATACTGATTGTAACTTTTTTTCAAAACAAGTTTTAAAATTTTTAATATTAAATTAAAAAAAAAAAAAAAAGAATTGCACAATCGAAGACAGTTTGTTTTTCACATCAAAAATTACATCGCCATAGAATTCAGAAACTAAAATTAGTGCATTCAAATTCTGATATATTCTATTGTAAAAGACTAAATATAAATTACATCTTGCAGCGAAATAATTAGTAAGATAGTTTTTACATATTTAGATTAAATAGGTTCTATTTTTAGCCTGTGTATTAAAATGAACTAGGATGTCATACTTACACTGGGTAAAGTGTCTTAAGGGATAACTGTCGCACCTCACCTGGAGTCAGGCATGTTCGTGGAGGATTTTTCTTCAACATGCTAATGTGAATCTTCATTGTAACCACCTTCAGCCGCGAGTTAATTGTAAAGATAGTGTAATGAATATCGGTATGCTTGTAATATCGGTATGCTTGTAATATCGGTATGCTTGTAATTGGATGAAGTGAGTGGTGAGAACGAAGTGAAAATAATGGGACCGAAGTACACGAATTAAAATAAAATTGAAAAAAAAAACTAAGTTATGGGTCTTCTATAACAGTATTGAAGTACCAATTTAACGGGGCTGTAAATTCTGCGAGGCCCCACAACTAAGATCGTATATATATATATATATATGCTACGGTAAAAGTGATTAATCCGGTGATTATGTATAATTACCTGTGATTATTCATAATCACCGTTAAATTTGGTAAATATGATAAGTTATTGAATATTTATCACCTTTGCCGGTTAGTTTATAAAATTCCCCAACTCCTCATGGGGAATGTAATAAATACAGATTCAGGCATTTTGAGATAGGATTATTAAGTTTTTTTTTTTTTTTTTTTTTTTTTTTTTTTTTTTCAAGTACGCGAAGCGTAGAGACGTGTGTAATACTGGCTGCTATAGCTCAAAATTTTGCCTATTTTTCGGATTCATGCATTTTGAGATAGGGTTATTCAGTGTTTTTTTTTTTTTTTTTTTTTTTTTTTGTTCATGTACGCGAAGCGTACAGACGTGAGTGTACAAAATTTTTCCTGATCTTCAGATTCATGCATTTTAAAATAGGGGTATTCAGTGATTTCTTTTTTCATGTACGTGAAGTGTACAGATGAGCGTAATACTCGCTGCTGCAGAACAAAATTTTGCGTATTTTTAGAGATAGGGGTAATCAGTGGTTTTTTTTTTTTTGGTCTTGTCTTGTTTTTATGTACACGAAACGTACAGACGTGCGCCATACTGGCTGCTGCACTACAAAATTTTGCATATTTTTAAGATTCATTCATTTTGAGATAGGGGTAATCAGTGATTTTTTTTTTTTTTTTTTTGTCTTGTTTTCATGTACGCGAAGCGTACAGACGTGCGTAATACTGGCCGCTGCAGTACAAAATTTTGCATATTTTTCAGATTCATGCATTTTGAGATGGGAGTATTGAGTTTTTTTTTTACTTGTGGGAAAGATAAGTTTTTCAACATTGTCTACTTTAATTACGTCGTATCTTTATTTAGTTTGATAATCTTCTGATTTTTTCCCGATACTTTTTTTTTACTATTAATCACTTTTATTAACATGTCGTCATACGTTTCTTTCGTTAGAAAACCGCTGTTCGCTTTCTTTGTGTCCAAAACATTTAATAACTTGAAATTAAAACGCTCATGCATATCGTCCATTATTCAATATTTTATTTTAAAAAAAAAAGAGAGAGAACGTAGCGAAAAAAAGTCTATCCAGCATGAAATTAGAAATACTACTGAAATCACGTGCATCTGACATGAATAGAGACCACCAATAACAGTCTACGAACCCACATTGCTTAGCAACGGCGTACGTCATGACAGAAGCCTTGCAGGTAAGCAAAGTGAACGAATTTTGAAAAAGTTATGGACTTTTCTTTACATTCCCCATTATGAGTTGGGGATTTTATAAAGTAACCGCGAAATGTGATATATATTCAATAATTTATCACATTTACCAAGTTTAGTAGTGGTTATGAATAATCACCGGCAATTATACATAATCACCAGTTTATTACATTTACCATAATATATATATATATATATATATATATATATATTACTTTCATATAGTCTACTATATACATACAGTGCGTTGCATGAATATAAACGCACCTTTTCCAATAACCAGAAATAGAATTTTTAAAATTTTAAAAGAAGGAATGCGACTTACAGTTATTGCATATGACTAACAACTGAATAAGGTGCTTTGAGCAAGTATGTTTATGCTCATGCAAGCTTATTTAATGAATGTTTGAGCATTTTCTTATTTTTCACTGTTATTCGTCTGTTCCACGAAATTAAACGCACTCTGTATTTTGGGTTTAAAATTTAACAGAGCCGCCGGAATTGAATTAAAACACAAATAGTCGTGTTGCTAAAATTCTCTAAAATCAGTTTTAATGCTTGAGTGCAAAATTTACGGAGTTTGTACAAGATGGCAAGAGGAAAAACTTTGACAGTAGACGAGAGGATAAAAATCGACTTTATGCGTCGTAAAGGCTTTAGCAATCGCGAAATAGGGCGCTGAATCGTAAGAAGTGAGAGTGTTATGTGAAATTATATAAAGAAAGGAGCAAATTATGGGAAAAAAGCATATGAGAAGCGAACAGGAAAGCTCACCAGTTACGACAAATGTCGAACATGCAACGCTGCAAAGAATAAGAATAATCCCTGTGCGAAGATAAAGGCTCAATACAAGCTGGGTGTTCATCGGACAACCATATGGAAAACTATCAAAGCTGCAACATTCCTTAAATTTAAGAAAATGAAGGCGAAACCACCCCTCACTCAAAAGCACAAGGATATGCGGTTGGAAAGGGCAAGAAAATGGATTCTAGATCGACTACATTGGGAAAAAGTCATCTTCTTAGATGAAAAAAAGTTTAATCTCGATGGCCAGGACGGATTTCATAGCTACTGGCACGATATGATAACCGAAGAAATGTACTGTTCAAAACGTTAATCTTGAGGTGGGTCTGTCATGGTGTGGGCAGCCATAGGTTTTAAAGGGGCTTTCGAATTGGAGTTCGTGAAGAACAGTATGAACTCTGTAGATTATGTCCAGGTGCTCACAAGGAACCTCGCCGTCAAGCTATCAAAAAATCTGGAAGAAATTATACTTTTCAGCAAGATTGTGCATCTGTACATACAGCACATATCGTGAAAAAATGGTTCCGTGACAATAAAATTAAAGTTCTGGATCGGCCCTCAAAAAACCCCGATTTAAACATAATGGAGAACGTATGGGGTAATCTGGTTCGCCGTGTTTACGCAAACGGAAGGCATTTTAACACGAAAGATGAACTAAAATCGGCAATTCTGTTAGCTTGGAAGACAATCAGCTTGGAAGACCTCATGCTACTATATCAGTCAATGCCAAGGCGTTTACTGGCTTTTCTAGAAGCATATGGTGGCTTTACAAAGTATTAGATACAATATTTGTTACTCAGTTATTTATTTTTTACACGTGCGTTTAAATTCATGCAACATGTATATTTGTCATAAATTCAATAAAATTATTTTCTAAAAACTCATATTTGTTTTTCGTTGTTTTGACTCGTAATTTCATTTCTTGAATCATACACATACAGTTTGCAGCAAGTGTCACCTATTCATATTTTTTTATTACTCTTCTATACCATTCTAATTCTTAAAGCTAAGGTGCGTTTATATTCATGCAACGCACTGTATGTTATACTAATCCTAAGTTTTTCATGATATTTAATAAAGGTACTTTTTTGTTCCATTTTTGGAAGACTTTTTATCATTCCAAATGTCCATGATATATTTTGTTGTTAATACATACTAGTATAAATTCAATCGCATAGTTCTCCACGGTCTCTATTTTGTATATAAAAAGGCAAAAATGATTTATTCTATACTTGCCCCATTCAGGAGATCAATGTGTCATCCAACCAATGTTTTAAAAAAAGTCGATCTTTTGAAATCTGTGACGTATTTATTACAAATCCATTACAAAATTATTTGTTACTTATATTATGCACAAAATAATGAACCATTTAATACTACAGTTAATTTATTTATCTACGACATTTATTCAAAATTTCGAGCCGCACTTACCCCAGTTGACCTTAAATTATTTTTGCATTTAATTTAAAATTTGCAGTTTCTGAAACACATAAATGAAACACATATATAATAAATTCCATAATTTTAAAAAGTGTGAGAAACTTTATAAATAAAATATGACGCAGCATACATAAGATAATTATAGACATGCATGATTTTAATGCATGAAATGAACTTGTTAGTAAAAAATTTTCTACTGCTCGTAATGTTTTACTACACTACAAAGTATTGGCCTACATAACGAAATTCCAAGCATAAAATTATGCAAAAGTTTACAAATAGTGATATGAAATCTATCATTTTTTAAATTAAATAAAATAATAATGAAATAACATCTTTAAAGACTATTTTTATATACACCTATATATTTTTTTTTTTTAGGTAAAATGGCAATATTTAATAAAATATATAAAAATTTAAGAATTTTTTTTTATTATATACGTAATTTCTCATGAACTTTGTATATGTATATATATACATTTTAAATAAGATTTTTCGCAAATTAATTCAAATTGTAAAAACAGTTTCAAAATTTGCATATTTTGTCCATATTGCACTTTTTTCATTAAAAGATATTTACATGTTTTTAAGGCTAAAAAAATTAAACTCACACAAACACGTTTACATATAGATTGATTGTAGTTAGATCTTATATATATTAGGTTCCTTTCTTGATTTTTTTTTCCTTTAGAAAGTTCTGTGCATTTTGAGCATGCCTATAATAAAAAGCATGAGTGAGTGCTTGGATTTTTTCTTAAGACTGACTGTTATATTCTTTTAATTATAATTACGGTGTCCAGAATCATATTTAATAAGACTAAAATATTAATGAAAATCATTTTTCGTTTAATTGTTTTTGTTCCTGTTTATTTAATTACTTGTTAATTAGAAATTTCGAAATTTTTTTCGTAAACTTAGTATCAAAACACACTTCTAAAAATGTAATATTTTTTATAATTAAGTTAGTAGGATTGTATATTAATTATGAAACTTTTTAATTAGAAGTACACTACTACATAGCTGCCAATATTTTAATTTATTTCGGAGTAATTTTTAGCCCCGCCTTTATTTCGTACCACTTTATTTATAGAGAAATTTTCTTCAATACATAACTTCGATAAAATAAGAAAAAATTGCTTTTAAAAAATAAGTGGTACGAATTAAAGGCGGGGCTAAAATTACTCCGGAATAAATTAAAATATTGGCAGCTATACTACTGTTACAAAATTTAAGTTTTTATTTTAATAACGTAGATTTGATTAGCGTATTATAAGCTGTCAAGTTATGGTTTTGTAAATGCAGAAAAAGTTTATCTTGTTCGCATTAAATTTTTATCTACGAAAAAATTCGTTTGCATTCTACTCATTAATCAGAAGAAAAAAAAAAATTCTGGTCACTGTAATGATAGTTACAAGCTAATGTAAGAAATGTATATAGACGGTAGTATAGTAGAGTTGTAAATTATCTGAGTAGTCTTTCTTAGAGATACCTAGTATTGTTATTTATAATAATTCTTAGGATGTCTTAGTAAATCTTGTTAGATATTAGAAGAATTTATGTATTTTGAAAAATATAGAGGCCAAAAGGTTTATTTTTTTCACTTTATAAAAGCATTTAATTGCCATTGCAATTGCTTATTTCTGTTAGTAATATAGAGCTTGAAGATAAATATCATTAAACGTAGTATTTTAAGCGTATAATGATATTTATCAGAATAAATTATTTCCTTAAAAAGATTTAAAATGAATTATTTATATTTTAAATTAAATATTTCTTTATAATTTATATTAACGATAAAATGAAAAATAATTTTTTTACATTTGTCTTTAGCATAAAAAACTTTTTTCTTTTGGCTTCTAGATTTGTCTTTCTAGTTTTTTTACTATATAAATTAATCTGTATAGTTATATAATGTGTAATAATGTATATTTTCTTAGCTTGCATACTTCTGAAAATTTCCAATCCTTTATAGTCTAGAAAACTCTGCTCTTCATGAAAATACTTTAATATAGATTAGCTTGAAATCCTTAGAACAAAATACTCTAAAACTGTGCAGCGCAATAACATTTATTCAACCGACAAGCAATATGCATGATCAGAAACAGTATTAACTTGATTATGAATTGCACAAAATTTGCACTGATGGTTCATTTAAAAATAATAAACAATTAAAAACAACAATAAGTAATATTTATATGTTTCACAATATTACAATATTTATTTTCAGTTTACAATTCAATTTCTTAAAATATTTCCCTGGTTATGACAATTGCTATGTTTCCCTTAGGATTTACTATGCACAAAGCAAATGTGACAATGTTCAATGTTTTGTTTACAGGCTACTTTGTTTTTCTTTTCTTGGTTCTTTTATTTCATTTTATAAAAGAAAAATCGTTTAAACGTGCAAGATCATTCAATTTACTGAAAATTGATGATCATTAACGAAAATACCACTGTTCATGCACTTAATGAAAACTAGTCTAAATAGATTATAAGACTTCTTCATACACCATAAGATTTAAGCCAGCACAACCGGTTTCGAAAGGACATAGCCTTTCTTCATCAGGTGCAAAAAAAACACGTGCTACTGCCTTGGAGGCAAAAGCAAGACTGCTTTTGCCTCCAAGGCAGTAGCACGTGTTTTTTCGAAACCGGTTGTGCTGGCTTAAATCTTATGGTGAGTGAAGAAGTCTTATAATCTATTTATCGTTTGTACACCAGTTTTGAATTTAGTTTTGGAAAACTAGTCTCATATTATAAAAAACTCTTTATGCTTATTTATCATATTTTAATGGTATGAGTTTTATCAATTTATTTTACCGCATGTTGAAATTTGAAGAAAATCAGCATGTATCATATGCACATAACAACTGCACTACTAATTCATAGCATTTGATAGAGTTTGCACCTTCAAGCTTTATTTATTAACTCGATTCTCTTATGTGACGTTTCTTCTCTCTCAATGTGGCACTTCTGCATCTTTTAACAATGCTTTTGTAGAGTATTAAGCTGCGTTTAACAGCTTTTCGTGCTGCAGTATTTCCCAACACTTTAACTTTTTTCAATCTAGTGCATATGAAAATCCTGGTGTTTCTTATTTAGGTAAGATATTTTGAAATTATAAAAAAGAAAATTATAGTTATTTATTAGAAAATTGACCACAGGCATGTATGCTGCATGTGCTTTCAGAGTTATAGTGACGGTCATGACTGTTACAGTTTTGGTGAAGAAATAATTCTTTGAAGGCAATTTTAACTTTCATATATTCATAAACTAAGTAGTTTATTTTTCTTTGTTTCTGAACTTGTTAAATCTTACGGTTATTTTCATATTTACAAATTTCGAACTTTTTTTTTTCAATTATATGAAAAAATCTATTAATATATTTCCGAAAATTTTTTCAAGTAAAAAATTCCATTTTTTCCAATTCTTGTCTTTTATTTCATGTCAAAATTTAAATAAAAATATGTAATGATAAATGAGTACTTCTTTATGATTTTTGAAAACTTCCATGTACTTCTAAAATTATCTTTTAAGCTATATTTAAGGAACTGTTAAAAAAAAAAACTATTAAAGCAAATTTGAGATTGTATGTAAAGTTTACTATAATTATTTATTTCTCCAGTGGAATAATTAAAACGCTAATTGTTCATAAATTCGAAACAATTTCGTTTTTAAAAGCATCTTCAATACAATACAGCATAAGTTGAAAGATAATAAAAAATCGTAAAAAATGTATTTTGTGTTAGGAAAAGTATTTTAGTTAAATTCGATTTAATTATGATTATATATATATATATATATATGTATATAAACTGAAACTATTTTTAAAACATAAATCTGTCGAGAGAATTATTAGCAAACTGTAAATAGCTTTAAGTTTCATTTTGAAAACATTTAACATTTCTGAATAAAGCTTGATAAATAAATAAAAGCTAGTTTTTAATTTTTTTTTTCTTTAATTACTTTCTCTTATCCATACAATAGCTGCGAAAATTTTGTTTTGTTCTCAGTTTTGAAGCTAAGATTTTGCTATATTTACACGTTTTGAGGTCCCTAAATCTAAAAACCAGATTTTTACCATCTAGTCTGTGCGTCTGTCTGTGTATCTGTTTCCTGAATATGTTTTTAGCATAATTCAAAATAAAGTATTACCAAGAAATCCAAACTCGTAATTCTAAATCTATATAATATGGAAATGCTACTTGAAACTTTTTATTGAAATCGGACAAGTATTTGGTGTACAGGGACATTCAAGAGATTTCAAATGCATTACGTTAATAGGCGAAATTTCTGGTTAGGTACAGATTAACATATTTAAATTGTGTTAAATTAAATTAAATTGACATGCATTCCTTGTATGCTTAAAAGCACATTTCATATGAAACATCCTATGGAAAAAAATATCCTTTGTTTACGGGCCACAAAAAATAAAAATAATTCAGGTATATTAGTACTATGTTCAGAGCTGCCAACCTAATCCGGCAAATTGTTAGTACCGCCCCTTTTTCTGCACCACTTAATTTTTAAAGTATTTGTTTTCTTCATTCATCGTAAATATATTTGAAGAGAAGTTCTCTAAAAATTAAGTGGTGTAGGAAAAGGGGCAGCCTAACAATTTGCCGGATTTTGTTGGCAGCTCTGTATGTTTGGGAAAACCTCGAAGTGCATTTCAAGTTATGCTTTTTCAATTTCAAACTGATGTTCTTTTATTCTGCGCTAAACACATGTTTCGGTATGTATATAATTTATTGTGAATATGCAAGAGTATTCAAACTTAGTCGTATTATTTTTAAAGAGTGCCAGAATTTGTAATTCTTTGAATAACTTGAAATAAAAGTTAAACTTTAATAAAAGGCTTTAATGCTTTATGAATACACCTAGAATGTTCAAAAGGGGTCTTGACAGAACGTGTTAGCTCCTATCCCCTCACATATATATATATATATATATATTTTTTTTTTTTTTTAATAAAAACCTTTTGAACAATTGTTTAAAATTTACTTGAAATAATCAGCTATAGTACCTCATATGTTACACCAGAATTTGTAATAATATCTAAATCCTATATCTGAGTAATGTAGGGTAAGAGAAAGTAATTTGAGTGCCACGCCAGATTATTTTCTCAGTAAACTTAAAATATTTTTCAATGATAAATCTATTGAAAGAGTTATAATAAAACTGATCATCTAAAACTCAAACTCGCCTCTAAAACAAAACCATTTTAAGATTTATTTTAGAAACATTCCTGAGTAAAGCATTCTTTGGTAAATTAATTATTATTACTTTTTAACATATTTATTTATTTATTCATATTTAATTGTGGTCACAGGCTAATATTAGTAGTTAATTCTCATTACATTTTATGTGAAAAAAAATTAGCTTTACTTTAAAACTTTTTATTATTATTATTCGCTTATATTTATACATTATTTTCAATTTTAATTTTGCTGTTTGTATTAATATTTAAAAAATAAAAAAGGTATATTAGGATAAACAAAGAACAATCATTGATTTGATGATATAAAATCAAACTTTTATTTAAAAAATGTTCAAATAATATTGATATTTAACAACATTAAAATAAATAAACCAAATCTATTAAAATTATATTTAACTCTTTAACCAGAACTTATAAATGAAGCAACACCTTTTAAAAAAATAAATAAGCTACATAAAACTATAACAATGCAAGAATAATTTTGTTATTAGAATATATACTCTATAACAAAAAAAAAAATGTGACGCACCAAGAAGGAGTAATGCAAGCTGGACACAAATTGACATACATACAGGTTTTATGGAATCAAGCACCAATTCATCATTATCGTCGATCCTACGTGCAACTGGTACTTCAGTGACTTCAAATACCCTTAATACTCAGTGATGTTGATCTCAGTCCCCGGATCTCTCTTCCACTGAGGACGTTTGGAGCATCATAAAAAGGATCCTACAACCAGCTCGGGATTTTACCAATCTAATGAAACAATTGGACAGAATTTGGCCCGATACTTCACAGGAGCACATCTGCCATCTCTATCAATTAATACCAAGTCGAATAACTGCGTATATAAGGGCCAGAAGTGGACCAACGCGTTATTGACTTGTTTACTTTGTGAGGCTCTTTCTCTTGATTAAATCATTCAAATTTTCTGAAAAAGTAATCAATTGTTTTTCTCCACATGTACATCAGATCTACCAATTTTTGTCCCATTCAGACCACCCATTCCACCCCAGCTACCAATTTTTGTACCCACTTCTTCTTGGTGCGTCTTTTTTTTTTTTGTGTGTGTGTTATAGAGTGTATAATGTTTTTTTTTTTTTTTTTTCAATTTAGACTAAATCTGTTTCACCATTATTATTATAGTAAATTCATGTTTTGAAATTAATTCGAATTTTTCATTTTGGCTTCAAAATAAAAAGTTGATTTAAACAAAATTTTGAAGAAAATCCTATGCATTATATTTTGCAAACACTTTTATATTTATAAAAAGGCAAAGAAAGGAAAATTTATATTTAAAAAAAGTTCATGTCTGCTAATTAGTATATCACACAGTTTCTTCACCATTTATTTTCTTCCTTAAATATTTTAAAGTGCAGAATTTTTCTCTATGATAAGAATTAAAGTTTTTATGTAATATTCTATCTTTAATCATTCAGATAATACTATTATACGCCTTTAAAATATTTAAATATTTTTTTTCTGAATATCAGAGACGTCTTTTTCTATTATATGCTTGCTTCTTTTCCTTTATTTTCCTTTTTAAGATCCTCGCTTTATAGAACTCAACTATTTCTTCAATTTCTTTTTACTTGGTTTGTACGATTTATTTTTCATTACATGAATGAATGAAAAGTGTTTATAGCAGTAATTAACTTTTACCTATTTAGATATGCATTTGCTTACATTTCTTGGCATTGGGTTATTATAATTCAATATCCAAGCGCCATACATTTTTCTATTGAAAAGCTTTATTCAATTTTTTGTATTTTATGAAAGCATATTTCTGCTCGATCCTTATTTAAATGGCGTGGCATAACATGCTGTGGTAGAGTTTTAATTTAATATTCTATAACATTATGTTTATAATTTTTCATAATTAAATAAGCATAAATTATTCCAAAAACCGTTAATATATATATATATATATTTTTTAATGTATATCCATATTGAGTAGAAAAATTTAATTTATAATAGATCTAATTTGACTTCATTTCGTTTTTTAATTTAAATTTTTAATAAATAAATTAAAAATTATCACAATGGTAAGTAAAATGTGAGTATTTTCAAAAGATATTATTATTAAATAGGGGAATATTTAAAAATTGTTGTTTGAAAATGAATGAATTGCAAGGAAATATTAATTTGACTTTTCGAGTTATTTTTATTAACCATAATGAATCTTTTTCTGTCACAGGTTAACTTTTTTAACGTGGGTTTTCTTCGTTTGTTTCGTGCTGCTCGCCTCATCAAACTCTTGCGTCAGGGCTATACAATCAGGATATTGCTGTGGACTTTCATCCAATCATTTAAGGTTAGCTTACATTTTTTTTCAATGCAAAATAATTCTCTCTTGCTTCAGTTGTCTATCTGTTTTACTATTTCAGTAGGTTTTATATAAAAGCTTATATTTCTGTTTAATATTTATAAATTGAACTCCATTAGGTTTGTTCAATAAAAAATATATCCAGGCACTAATTTTTATGATATATATATATATCATACTTGCCAACATACTAATTAACATTCCGTAGTATTGTCAGCCCTTTTTTTCACACCAGTATCGTTTTAAAGTATTTTTTTTTTTTTTTACTTAATCGTAATTGCATTTGGAGATTATTACTCTAAAAATTTACTGGTGTAAAAAAAAAGAGCGGGACTAACAACACTACGTAATATTAATTAGGATGTTGACAAGTATGATATATATATATATATATTTTTTTTTTTTTTTTTTTTTCAGATTTGAAAACTCTAGATTGTTTATCTCAGTTTACATTTTTTCATGAATTCATGATCTACAAAATAATAAAACTTCTACAGATATTTAAAGAAAGAATTATTATTATTATTATTATTATTATTGGATGTTTAATAAAATCTACTTTAAAAAATTAGTGGTGGATTTTGCAATATATTTAAAAGAAATAATAATAATAATAATAAAAATATAACAAAAAGCATAATTCCCCCCCCCCCCAAAAAAAAAAAAAAAATTCACATAGACATGTACTTTTAAATTTTTTTCTCGAAAACTAATTAATAAATTTCAGAACCCATTCCTAATTCTTTTTAAGTAAGTTCCATTAAACATCCAAAAAAAAAAAAAAAAATTATACACATTAAGTCTTTTCTTAAACATTTGTAGAAGATTTAAGATTTTGAAGATCATAAATTCCTGAAAATAAATAAATAAATAAATACAAACTGAGAATACAAACGCAATTTAACGATTTCAACTCTGTAATATATATATATATATAAACACATAAGAATTAGTGCCTGAATATGTATTTTATTGAACAAACCTAATGTAGTTAAATTTTTAAAAGTTAAATGGAAATGTAAGCTTTTATATGAAACCTACTCCAGTGGGGCCGTCAAAGGTGCCACGTCCCTTTAAATAAATAAATAAATAAAATTCTTACAAATTTAAGAACGTCAATCTAAAGTACATTTGTATCTTTAATATGGGTATAACTTGTAATCTATAAAAGGCTGCAAGTTATGCACAAGACTGCATTTACTGATACAATGGTACGATACAGACTATCTGAAAATTAAGTATACTTACTGTAAGGAAAAATACCAAAATACCAAAATAAATCAAAAAATACAAAACACGAAAATAAGAGTTATTCAGTGAAATATGAACGAGTCAAGAATTAGACGAATTAGAATCCACTAGCTCATATATCGCTCTAATTAGTATTTGAAAGTGCATATTTTACCTATTACATATTTTATCAAATAAATTTCTGTCTCCGCATAGATAGTATGCAGCAGTTTACGAATAATCATGTGCTACTTTTATAAAGTGATATTGGCGGTTTATTTATAGATGAATTTAGGTCTCGTTGAAAGGATGAAGGTGTCAAATATCAGTAAATTTATTAACCCTTTGCCGGCTCTAACGCTCAAGTGCGCTCTAAACATTGTTGTCAAATTTAGGAACTTTATTCAACAACAACCAATAAATTTAAAGAGTGATATTTTATACATATATAATAATACATATTAAAAGTGCCTAGTCAACCAGTACAGATAAAATTTAGTGGTGGATGTTGAATAAAAAAGTCCAACACTGACTAGAAGAATGAAATTGAATAGGATCAGAAAGGTGTTAAACCTCAATTTCTTTTGGTAAGTTATTCTAAAAATTATAATCGACAGAAAAAACTCTTTGTCTTTTCAACCAATCACCTTTCAAAAATCTTCATTTTTGCTATAAATGTCTGCAAATACCTAAGTTCTTTTAAGGATTTTTTAATTGCTTCCGCTGCGGACCTACCTAGTTGTGACCAGTAAGGTATATGAATAATTCTATAAGCTGGGCACCTACAAGGTCTGTTAAAATTAAAAATATTTACAAATAAAATACAAAGGCTCTTTGAATAATTAAAATAATAAAAAATAAAAATTTCTGGGAAAAGGCATGAAATAAATGCCATTGTGAAATTTAAATATTTAAATTTTACAATTTACAATTTCTGGTAACATAATTCAATAATTATTCAATACAATTTCTGGCAACACTGAACCAGGGTTGCCAGATTTAGCGACTTTTTTATTCAACAGTTATCAATAACTTTGAGAAGTGATATTTAATGTACAGTCGGGGGGAAAAAAAACGCAGCACTCGACGTAACTTCGTTGCTAATAGATGTAGAAAAATGTAATAGGTATCATTCGACGGGGAATTGTGAGTAGTTTCAGAAAATAAACTGAAATTTTGAATTGGGGGTCGTCTACATATTAAAACGCGCACCAACTTTGATTTTTTCAATATTAATGCCCCATTTTTGTTTTATATTTGAATTCCTGGGATCGCGAAAATGCGAAAAAGTATATTGGTTGTATATTTTACTTATTTTTTCCCGGCGTTATAACCGTTCAAAGTTTCAAGGTGTTAATGTTAAATTCATATTTCACACTTTTATTAATATCTTCACAAAAAATAACTTGATCGATATAATTCTTTTTTTACAGTGAAGAAACCCAAACATAATCCATCATTACTTTTGATTCTGAAAAATATTTTTAATTTTGAAAAATATTAATAAATTCATATTCATAAAAATTATGAATTATGACCTATATTAATTTTTACATAAAATGAATCCTAATGCTGAAAAATATGGGTGTGCAAATTTGCAGCTCATTCCAGTTATTAGTTTTCGAGATATAAATAAATCTTTCATTTGGAGTGGTTTAGGGGGCCGTCTCTTATAAAGTTTTGCATGAGATAACGAGTCAAATCTTAAAAAATAACAAGGAAAATTAAACAAAATATGCTTATTTTTTCTTTACGGGTCAAATTATGTAACAACAACGTCAAACGCAAAGAAATAAAGTAAAATGATGATTTTTAGACATCAGTGTTAGCATCAAGAATTCCTCTTTTCTAAAGAAGACAAGCCCCGCCTTCATCTTTCTTCAAAACAACACAATACAGAAAAGAAAAGTAAATGTGACATTGAGTATTCGTGTTAAACCCCTTATTTTATGTTGACAAAAATATGCACAAGTGGTATTTACTTCATTGATTTCTGGTGATAAATTTCGAATCTTTTAAACTAACACTAGAAGAAAAAAAAAACTAAATAGGCGAGGTTTATTGTTTTAAATAGAAAAATTGGTAAAGGTAAAAATTGTCAATTAAAAAAAAAAAAAAAAAAAAAAAAAACTAATCGAATAAGAATGCAAGACAGACTTGTAAAATCGTTTCTTAAGTTAAAGGCTTAATCAAAGGCTTCATACATTGTTTTATTTTTATTTATTTTTTTATTTAATTTCTGGGGGGAGGATTATTATTTTAAGGATACTTTAGCCTTTAAAATTTTAATAATATATTTTAACTTTATATATTTTTTAAATATACCTTTAATTTTATAAATATGTTTTAACACATTTTGCGACCGCAGGATTTTGTAATTTTAACAGTAAAATCCGCCTAAGGGCGTTATTCTCTCAAAATAAAGCATTTCAGAACAAATTTTCTGTATTCACAATTATATTTCAAATGGATATACAGTATAATTATATTCTTTCTAATCAATATATTTCTATCCATAGTATATTTTATTGCAAAAATATGAACACTGGTTACACACTTAAGAAATAAGTAACGCACAAGAAACGCCCACTAAGAGAGTTACAGATTTTCAAATGAATCTACGTCAGCAGTCGCGACAGGGTTAATTAAGAAATTATATTTTAATAAAATTAAACATAATTTATACGTCTCATTAATATATTAAAACCAAATTTTAAAACTTTAAAAACACATTTTAATTAAAAGCATTAAAACACGAGACAGACGTTTCGAATATTTAATCTTGCTCTGATGTATTATGAATTTTTGTAAATGTTGTTTGTGCTTGTATGTTTGACACTGAGGAGGGCTAGTGTTCTAGCCGAAACGTCTGTCTCGTGTTTTAATGTTTTTAATTAAAATGTATTTTTAAAGTTTTAAAATTTTTGTATTTTTTATCTCATTTTAAATGTTACATTGGTTTTAACAAATTATATTTTCATAGAAATTATAAAACGAATCGTACAGTTCCAAAGAGTTCAACTGACCCAAAACTGGTAATTGCGATTAAAATTGTTTAATATATACTTCATAAACCTTTGCAATAATTTATCCGAAAAGATTTAGTTCATACGTTGTTGTATATATGTATATATATATTATTTCATTTCATATTTTATGTTACACCTACGAAAGAAAATTCAAGCTTTATTGGTGATCACTACAGCCATAATAGACACTTTTACTTGAAAAATATTGCACTTTTCTCAGAGTACAGTCTGGATAAATTGCAAGTGTAATGTATTTAAATAGACCTAAAATTATTTAAAAAAGTACTGAAGTATATACAAATCTAAGAAACTGAATTCAGGATAATTAAGATCTTTTCATTAATTTTTATAATTCTTTTTTTCCTGAAAGATTTCCGGTGTAAAACATTAAAATTTTATCTCTTTCTTATAGGATCTTAATTTTATTTTTCTACATTTACAGATAACCCCCTAACACATTTTTGATTATAACTCTATAAATACTAAAGATAAAGTACATAAACAATGTACTTTTTCCGCACTGCCAGACTCTCAGAAATTCGAATATGAAGTCAAAATGTTGCTATTGAAAAAATCAAAGTTAGCGCTCATTTCAATATGTAGATAACCCCTAATTCAAAATTCGACAGCATTTTCAAAAAGTGCATTTAATTTCCTGTTGAATGGTGTCTGTTACATTTTTCTGCGTCAATTAATAATGAAATTACAGCGAGTGCTGCGATTTTTTTTCCCCGACTGTACATAATCGACGATTAATCGTCCATAATGTATATCAAACATCACGTCTCAAAGTTATTGGTGACTATTAAATAAAAAAGTCGTGCAGTCTAGCAAAACTGCACTGGACTCATTACTGAGTGGAAAAAACTCTCTTCATTATGGATAATACACTGGTTCTCATAATTATAAGGACACCCGTTTTTTATATTAACTAAACATTGAACACTATTATTTAAACAAATATATTTTTCATTAATTTGAATTTCATTAATAGACTATATTTAAAATTTTTTATCTTTTTTCTATCTTAAAATACTTTAAATACGGCCAAAAAGATGATTTTTCAGGTGTTCGCAATTATAAGGACAGCTCGAATCTTAGGAATTTTTTTTAGTTATTCTTTAAATTAATATTTTATGGGGTCTCTTTTTAGGATGAAACAGTCAGACATTCTCTCTGGTATATATATATATATATATATATATATATATAATTTTTTTTTTAATATTCAGTTTCGAATACCATTTCATACAGCATAGGTGATATTCTGAATACATTTAAACTATTTAAAATTGCTTTCCACTTGCATGCACTTTTCTAATATGATAAGTTAGGTTTTTTTCAACTTTTAGGCCACGGGAAAGGCAATAACACAGAAGTTTCTTTCTTTAAACTATTTCCTATTGCTCTAGAAGTAAAGCGAAAATGTAAGGCTTGTTGAAAAAAATATTATTACCCCCCAAAATCTAACACAAATCTGAGAATTCCACGTTTAAAATTTGCAGATATTCTCTTGATGTTCATAATAATAAAAAAAATTACTAAATTCATTCTACTTAAATTATCATTCCACTTAAAAAACACATTTATCATACTTCACTACATGAACGTTCTATTTTCGAGGAATTATCAGTAATGTCCGTCCAAGAAAAATTGAAGGCTTACATATGAATTAATCTAGACCAGTAGTTAACAAATTCGCATGTCAACTGGAATCCGCTAGTAAGTTAAATAAAACGAAAAAAATCTTGATTGTCCCTATAATTATGAACATCTAAAAACGTGGGGGGGGGGATATTTTGCATTGTTTTTTATTAATTTTGTTTCATATTAAAAAAATGACAGCAGTATTGGTTTTTAGAATACTAGATATATTAAGTGCACTTAATATAATCTTGTTCACAATTATTTTTACATTAGTTATTTCAAAACATAAAGTGTCCTTATAAATATGAGAAGGGGTGTATGTGTCACTGAGTAATATTCGTCGCACACACACACACACACACACACACACACACACACACATATATATATACATGTATATATATATATATATATATATATATATTATATAGATATATGTATATTATATAGATATTAACACTTTCGCGACCGTTGACGTAGATTCACGTCATTTGAAAATCTGAAATTCCACCAGTGGGTGTTTCTTTTGCTATTTGTATGTTATTTGTTTCTTAAAAATATACACAATATTTATATTTGTACAATCAATATACTATGGGTAAAAATACTTTGATTAGAGAGAGAATGATTATAATGCATATCCATTTGTAATATAAATGTGAATACAGAAAATTTTTGTTCTGAAAAATTGTAACTTATGAGAATGACGCCCACCTTACTGTCAAAAAGACAAAAACATGCGGTCGCGAAATTATTAATATGTGTTGTGAGAAATGGTGTTTTCTGTTCTCAGTAGCTTTGTAAAAATATATGAAGCAGTCACTAGGATGTTCAAAGTCACGCAAATTGTATTTATTATAATATACATTGTAAATGAAGATATTTAATATAAAAATATTACCCATAACGTAACATAAAAATATTAAGCATAACCATAATACATAAAGATATCAACCATGAGCTATAAAATAATAGAATAGAACAATCATTTGATATAAAATAATAAATAGTTTTTTTTTTTTTTTACATCCATAGTTCATTTAAAAAAAAATGTATATAAAAAAATACCGATATAAATATTCCTATATATCAATCTTCCATCTAAAATATGCTAAAATATTATCTTAACTAAAATGTTTTAAAAAATGGATCTCTTATGGCCTTATTCACAATTAACGTCAACTCCCGGTTCAACGTAAAAACTTGAAAAAAAAAATCAAAAGACAGCGTGTAGCTTTCAAAAAAAAAAAAAAATTAACATGTTGGTTTTGCCATCTAGCATCAAAGTTTTTATATAATTTTTGATTGGTTCTTTTCAGCTAAAAAAACCTGAAAATAACAATGTCGCTCGATAGCAGATGCAACGCGTCAAATTTTGCTAAAAAGTTTAACACTGCCTTTATCCTCTTTTCAAGTTTTAGTGTTTATCTGGAGTTGAAGTTATTGGTGAATACAGCCGTAAGTGTATTTGTATACTATTCATCACCAAAAGTTAAAAGACAGGGGTGTTTGCGTTCCGAGTTTTTTATTTTATTATCCAATAGTAATTACGAATTGTAATTTTGGTTATAGTTAACTGCTAAACTTTATTAGAAAACTATCAATAATATCATTGTTACAAAATTCTGGTAGCAAAATCCGGGGACACAAACTTCTCTGAAAAGTCTTCTCCCAAAATGACAATGCGTTTTCTAGAAAAATGCGTACATTTAAAATTTAAATTTCTATGTAATTCTACTTAAAGTATGATAACGTTACGCTTTCTTTTATTTAATAAATATCATACGTTTCGACGTAAAATGTTTAAAAAAGTGTTTTTGAGTGCATTAACTTTAATAACATATAAACAGAAAACCTAAATTTTACAGTTCGGAAAATCAAAGTTTTTCAAGAACTATATTATTCACAATTGTATTATCTTTTAATTAGTAAAATGACAGGAATGATTCAGTTTTTATTCAGTGGGGTGCTTTATTTAGCTTTGCAATTTATTGAAAAAAAAAAATATATATATATATACTTTAATATATATGTTAGTTTCCATGAACAAAAAGATTTTTCTTTTAACAAATATCATTTAAAATGCATAAACGCCATAAAATGCATGGACATGAGAAAATGCAAAAACAATTATTTTTAGTTGAAATGATTACGCATGATTTTGCATCTGTCAAAAAGAGTGGGTACGAGTGGAGCATGAAAGCAATAATACACCTGCACACTTGGCAACCATCTCATTAATATGCATGCCTTTATGCCCTATTTATTATGTAGATAACAATTATAAATTCGTTTGTATAATTATAATATGTTTTCACTTGTAATTTAATTGAAAAATAAGCATTAATAAAAAAAAAAAACATTGTACTTAAAAAAGTGAAGGTTTCTCCTCGCGTAAAACACCCACAAATAATGCGTTAATAACCGTACAATTGTTAACGCCCCCTGAAAAAACGTCCCTTTTCTCACACCACTATATTTTTAGAGTTATTCTCTTCAAATGTTGTTACGATTAAATAAGACAAAATTATTCTAAAAAATTATTGGTGTGAAAAAAAAGGTGGGTACTAAAAATTGTACGGTTCATAATGAGACAGTTGGCAAGTATGCACCTGTAACTATTTTGAAAGCAGTTAAAAATTCAGTTTATCTCAAATCTTCATATATTTATCATCATATGACGTTTTATTACAAACTTATGAAATAACTTTGACTTATTAAAGTGAAGTAATCTAATGTAATGCCAAGAAATTGCAATTCTACAAAATTAAAATATTAGTTGTTTCTAGAAAAAACTAAAAACATCCTATTTAATTTATAAATTAAAACTGGTTTTATTATAGGCCTTACCTTATGTATGCCTCCTCATTGCCATGCTATTTTTCATCTACGCCATTATCGGAATGCAGGTACAAATCATTTATATTTACCAGTTTATTTGATCATTTTTATCTTTTGAGTTGCTCGTATTGATTTATGTATATATCTGTTTGTTAATAATAGATATTGAAAAGTGGTAGTTTGTTAGTTATTTATTCATAAAATTTTTCTCAGGTACATATTTTAGTTATCTCAAGTATTACACAAGGATGAGATTTTCGATTTTATTTTTTCTACTACACTATTTCTATACAGAAATCTTTATCGTATTTATAAAACTTTTGTGTCTGTGTGTGTGTGTGCGATGATTAAGGGCCCTCTTCACTCACCGCCGCCGGAAGCCGAAACTAATGTTATTCTATGTGATTTTTTTCTTTACAAATAACTTATTAACTAATACGTATTTTTGAATTCTGTTTTCATATTCTGAAAATTCCCAGGTGTTAAATTGACGCACTTTTTAAAAAAAAAATATTTTTTAAATTTTTTATATTTTATTTTGAAGCTGCAAAATACGAATTTTCAATATGTGAATTTTCTTCATTTTTTCAATTTTAAAATAAAATAATAAAAATTAAAAAAAATACATTTTTAGAAAAGGTCCGTCAATTTAACAGTTGGGAATTTTCTGAATGTGAAAACAGAATTAAAAAAAATGTATTAGTTAATAAGTTATTTGTAATGAAAATTTCCCCATAGAATAACATTGGCTCGGGCTTCCGGCGACGGTAAGTGAAGAGCGCCGTTAAATAGGATAATAGTTATTGTTAGAAAATATAGGTAGAATAAAAGCGGAAATCTCTCCCCCTGATATACATAGATGTTTGATGTACGGTTATTGTATATATATTCTATAATTGTTATTTATAAAATGTCACAACCGTCACAAACTTTTAAGAATTGGTTTTAGGAAATCAAATATAGCAGAATTGTTTTGCTGTTGCTTTATAATATAAACTATTCGGTCTACACCCACCTAGCTATCTTTAACTATCTTTGTTAAACTATCCTTTATTTATTTTTTTATTTGTCTTAAATAGCGGGTAAAATTTATTTTTTCTCAGGTCATTGTTGTAATTAACATCATTTTATTTTTCTGTTAAATCTTCTTTCTTCCATATTTCATTTATTCCTCCAAACCACGAATATACATATTTTTTTTTATTATTATTATTATTATTCCAATACATTTTTGCATCAATGACGTCAGTTCTGAGCATTAGTTTGTAAGTTTATTATTAAAAAGATTAGAAAGCTAAAATATTATACTAAAACAATAGCAAACCAATTCCATTAATTTATTTTTCTAAAATTAACTCCTAATTTTGTATCGTATGTGACTTTTTAAGAAATGACACCTAAATCATATTTTTTTAATATAAATTTATTATTAAATATATTTTTTTTTTATTATTATTTTAATTATAACTCTTTTACATTAAATTTTATGGGAAATATATCTGTCTCATATGTATAAAATTCTTTAGGTTTCTTTTTTGGATGCACTTCATAAAATATACAATGGTTTATTTTTCACATGATATTGAATTGTGATATTCTGTTTATCCAGTTAGTGATAGCTAACAGAGACACGTAAAAATTGTATATCAATACAATTATTGTACGATTCGTACTGATATTTATCGATATATCCATTCCTTATATTTAAATGTCGGGTAGAACATTTTTATTTGTTTTATTTTTTATCACCAGACTGAATGTTTTCGGTAAATTAAATTGGGAAATACCTTATGTTTATCAATTGCAATTTCGTACGTTTGGAATTTTCAAGACCCAAAATTGGGCTAGCTTGCAATAACCGTTTGAAAGGTTGTGTTTTATACAGGAATCTTATTTTTATTTATTAATTTATTTTCCATATATTTTAATATTGAACTTATGAAATGCGTCGTAGGGTTTTGAGGGTAACCTCAAAAATAAATTCGCTTAGTAAAGACTGAGAGAAGTCACCCATAAGAATAAACGTTTGATTTTAATTTAGTCCCTTTTTTAATTTTTTATTATTATTACACACCACTGCAAATTTAATAGAATAACTTTTAAAGGTTATATCATCGAAACGACTTATTTGTAGTTTATAAAAAAAGTTGTTCTACATTACTAAATACCATTATGCAAAAGAACACGCCTTTTTTATTGTACTTTTAGATTGTTTAAATTTTATAATTTGAACTCCGTCAATAATTAATATTTTCTATATAAGTATTATTAAGTATAATTCAACCATTTACATTACACTTAAAAAATAATATAAATTTTTCTTTTAACTTTTGTTCTCTCCCTATGGTTAGTTTAAGTGCAAAGAAATTTATTGAGCCCTTAAAATTTTTAAACATAGTTATTTTACTTTTGAATTCTATAAACAGTCTAAAAATTGAACTAAATGTAGCAAAAAATAATTAACATTATCAGGCCTTTCTACAAATTTACACTCATTTTATTGTAATGTCACCACTGTTTTACAACAATATATTTTTGAATCCTATTTTAGCATTAAAATATTCTTTTTCCTGATAGTGTTGACAATATAATAATATGGAGGAGGGGAAATCTTGGGAACGTGCGAGACCCATAGCTGCCAATATTTTAATTTATTCCGGAGTACTTTCAGCCCCGCCTCTATTTCGCACCGCTTTATTGAAAACAAATTCTATGATACATAACACCGATAAAATGAGAAAAAAATTCTCTTAAAAAATAAGTGGTACGAAATAAAAGCGGGGCTAAAAGTACTGTGGAATAAATTAGAATATTGGCAGGTATGGAGACCTGCTTTATTTTGCATTTAATAACTCTAACATGTATTTTGTTCTGTTTTTATGTATTTCATTTCTGGTAATTGTCTCATAATTCTATTTCATTGTGTCAAATCAATATTTTTTTGTAAATTTTGATATATTCCTGTTAATTTTTTTTTAATTTAGAAGTTATGTTGCTATTTTAACTAAAAACGTTGTATATATGGTACTTAACTGAAGAGTCAAAATTTTAGGGAAGGTTCTATAATAATATATCCATTTTTTATATGAATACTGTCGGTTAATAGTAAAATATAACATTAGATTTATGGCGATGCTTTAGCCAAAAGCAAGTCATTTATTATAGAAAACTGAAAAAAGTTACTTTAAGGTATCGTATTATTTACGCAACATCGCCTGAGTGTGTCATTTCAGTCTGATTTAAATTTGTCGCGTGTAGCTGCCAAACAATAATTAATTTTAAGATAAATGTAATTCAAATCAGTGTTATAAACTAAGTTCTGCAAATAATATATATATATATAAACAGAACGTACAGTAAAAATATAAAGGTTATTAAATATTATCAGTAAATCAGTTCAAATATTATCAGTTGGAATTTAAAGATGATTAAATATTCAAACAATTAATATGATCAAAAACAAAGACCACCCAAATCAAACCAAAAATGAAATAAAGTCAAATCAAAATGAATTAAAACAAATTGGAATAAGATAACAGCATATTTGCATTCTAACGTTATCAAATATACTTGTGAATTTACTTTATAATATTTATATACTGAACATTACCTAAGCACTTATAAACCCATAATACATACCTGCCAACATCCTAATTATGAATCGGAAGATTTTTCGTACACGCTCCTTTTTCGACACCACTTTATTTTTAGAGAAATTATCTCTAAATATAGTTACAATTAAAAAAGTTTAAAATTACTTAGAGCCGCAAACCTAATCCGGCAAATTATTAGTACCGCCCCTTTTTCTACACCACTTAATTTTTAAAGTATTTGTTTTCTTCTATCATCGTAAATATATTTGAAGAAAATTACTCTAAAAATTAAGTGGTGTAGGAAAAGGGGCGGTACTAACAATTTGCCGGATTTGGTTCGCAGCTCTGATTACTCTAATAAAAGACTGGTGTGAAAAAAGAGGTGGATACTAAAAATCTTCCGATTATTAACACTTTCGCGACCGCATGCTTTTGTCTTTTTGACAGTAAGGTCCGCTTGTGGGCGTTCGTCTCCCATGTTACAACATTTGAAAACAAAATTTTCTGTATTCACATTTATATTACAAATGGATATATATTATAATTACATTCTTTCTAATCAATTTATTTGTATCCTTAGTATATTTCATTGTAAAAATATAAATATTGGATGCATATTTAAGAAATAAATAACATACGAAGTTGCGAAAGAAACTCCCACTGGCGGAGTTACATATTTTCAAATGAAGTGAATCTATGTCAGCGGTCGCGAAAGTGTTAATGAAATGGTCGGCAGGTATGCATAATACATACCTGATAACATTTATAATTTATTCCGGAGCACTGTTAGCCCCGCCCTTTTTTCACATCAGTGTGATTTGAGAGAAATTTTCTGCAATATGTAATTACAAAGAAAAAAGAAGAAAATTGTTTTTAAAATTTACTGGTGTGTAAAAAGGGCGGGGCTATCGATTACTCCTGAATAAATTATAAATATTCCCAGGTATGATATATTTCTTATTAACCCGTTAGTAGTCGCTATAGACAGCGCCACCTGTTACAGATTGCGCACTTTTTATTTAACTGGCACCAATAATTTTAAAAAGTGATGTGATTGGCGTTTCTTCGAGTTCATTTGCGTTTTATGTATACCAAATGCCACTTCTAAAAAATTTTGGTGGCTATCGAATAAAAAAATCTGTCAACACTTAAGGATGGGCGTCAAATCGACCAACTAGCGTCTACTAACGGGTTAATATAACAACGTTTAAGGTTGTTTTTCTAAAGAAGGAAATGTAAAAAAGAATATTGTTTGAAAAAAGAAAAGGAAATCCGGATTTAAGACTTGTAATTATTATATTTCTATATTCTTTAGATTCGCATGAGAGTTAGTATTGAACCAGATATCTATAATTTGGTGTTAATGAAATTAAATAAAAACAAAATTTTTAACATACAATTTATCTTTAAAAAATGTGTGATGAATTTTCTTTTGAATCCAAATATATTTTCATAGCTGCAAAATTCAAATTTCTTTACTATGAAGTACATTTTTTATGTAATCATACATTTGTCACAAAGTTAATTTGTTTGAAGCAAACTAGCTAACATTTTACCTTCGAATAACTGATGATGAATTAGTAAAACAAATTTATCAGTTGAAAAAAAAAAAGTCCCTGCTATCAAATTATTTGAATAATGTTCTGTTTAAAATAGTCATGATTCCTATTCAGAATGTAATAATTTTGTAAACAAATGTCCCTAATTTTTGACACTTCAGTTAAGTATTTACTTTTTATTATTTTAATGATACCTTTATAGTGTAATTTATCACATTTTGAAATGTTTAACAGTCTTATAATTATTTTGTATTTATTACAGTTATTATGTTAACACAATTTGAAAGTCAGCCTCACCATAATAACTGACAATTATTTTAAATTTTTAAAATAAAATAAATTACATTATAAAGGAACTTGCATGACATTTACATTATTGCCTAATTTTCTTAAATATCATTATTTGTACGTATGTTCAACCAATCCAAGCAATTCTTTGCTGTCAATTGCACAAAATTTTTAATAATTTTAACTATTGCAAAAGTGTTGATTACACAGGATCTCATTCATAATTAGATATTTAAGGTAAATTAGACCATAATGTAGATGTGCCCAAAATATTTAGTTTTTACCAAAATTATAAATGTTTCTAAAAATAATTTGTATATATATTTTTTATTGAGATTTACATTTTAAAAATATTCTTTAAATTTTATTATATTTTATAATTGACATTTTATTATATAATTAAATAGTGTATTAAAAATAAAATTTATAAATTTTGCTTCTAAAATAGATTCAGTATAAAGCTGAGTGTTCCACTTTACCAAGCACAAAATAAAGCCAACATACACTTAAAGAACATGTATTTGGTAGTTAATTACAGATTCGGTTTTCTAAGTAAAATGTATGCGGGCTTTATTTTATGCTTAATGAAATGAACTATAACACTATCTTTAAAACAGTCACAACGTTTTAGAAAACTTTTGCATTTTTATGCATTTTTATGTTCGGTTCTTTAGCCCCAAATTGCGCATTCATTTTTTTTTTTTTTTTTTTCTAAGCTGAACCGTCTAATTTTGATGAAACATAAGACGGTTGTATAGTTTTCACTGAAACTATACAGTTCTTAGGGAGCTATTAATTATTTAAAATACATTAGTTAGATGCTGAATGATTTCGGCGATCCTTTTATTTTTCTTGGGCTCATTCTACTTGAACACTCTTCACTTTTCAGTCTAGTGATTGTTGTTTCTCAAACATTTTGGGTTTAAATTATCCCTTCATTCTTCGAAAATCTCTCAGGTGTTCGGCAATATCCAACTTCACCCTGACACAGAAATCAATCGCCACAACAACTTCCAAACCTTCATTCAATCACTTATTCTCTTGTTTAGGTGAGTTTAACCAGTTGTATAATAAATTAAATAGTAACGTTTTGTCACTGCGTATAGCGTTTCTTTTTCATTCGTCATCATTATTCGTCATTTGATTGAAAAATTTCCTTCAACTGCTAAAACTGAATTAAGTATCATAATATTGTCTGAAAAACATCGATTTCTAATACTCCAGAAGATTTAATTTTTAATTTACTAATTAGAAATAACATTACATAATTCGAAAGCAGTGTAATATTATTGTAAAAATTCTCTTATTATATAGGCGATTAAGAAAAAAAAATCACGATTAAAATATAAATACAAATTTAAATAATGGTTTCTTTTTAATGTACAAAAATTGATGCATGAGGAAAATTAAGAACTATATATTCAATTCAAAACATTTCGATAACAAAAATGAATGACTTACTTCTTCTTCAGTATACTTTAGCATAAAAAACGTATGAATCATAAGTATGTGTAATTCTTCTAATGTACATTTGCATAAAATAATTGCAATTGTATTTACTTAAGGACGTATCAAAAGAAATTAAATCGATTAGCATAATTATTTTGTTTAAAGATTTTTTAAATGTAAATGCAAGTTTCTATAAATCATTTACTAATGTTTATTTATGAATTTAAAAAATGAAAAAAGTTAATTTTTTGTGTCATAATTCATAAACTCACAAATTTGAGCTTTTTATAAATTACAATTCAGTTCATTAGTTATCCATATTGTGCAAATTATTACAAGCATAAAATTCATCAGACTTATATTAAAATCTATAGTTATAATTTTTTTTATACCTCAAGCTAAAGTGAACTTCAATTTAGAACTATATTAAAAATCCTAAAGTGAAAAAACAACATTACCTTTTTCTTTTTTGCTATTTGAATTTGAAGCTTTATAATTTTGCCAAAGTTAACTGATTTTAGGCACAGTTTTGATATTTAAATTGTATTATGATGAATTATTTATTTCTTTAAATATAATTCAAAATTACGTAATTGTAAGTTTTAAGTGTATGTTTAAGTGAGTTTCATTTGCCCTTTTACAAAATTATCTGATTTTTGGCATAGTTTTGATATTTAAGTTGTAAAAGGCAAGCAAATATATTTAAGTATTAGTGATGCTTCATTCAGTTTACCAACAAAATATTTTCTATCGTGTTTTCTATCTGTACAAAAAAAAAAAAAAAAAAAAAAAAAAAAGTTATAATACTTTGAAATTTTAATCAACTACTGCAGTGACAAAATGTATAATATTTCACTTTTTAAATTTTATCTTATTCTAGTAAACCTGCATCTGCCTGTTTAACAGCACCTTGTTCTAGTCAGATAGGACATATTTTCTAGTCGTAGCAGTAGATTTAGTGCTTCCACTGCATCTGAAACAATACCACTATACAGTTTTTTTTTCAGATTATTATTCCTTTTTAGCGTAGATAGTTTATTACTTGACATTAAATGCATCCCATTTATCACATTTTTTTCTCTATTTTTTTTTTTTTTTTTTTTTTTTTATTATTATTATTATTATTATTATTATTATTATTATTATTTATTTATTTACTATTTTCCATTATTGTTATTAAGTTTTAAGGGGGTTAAATTAACTATAGTTATGGTAGTAACTATATTAGGGCATTTGTGCCAAGTGTATCAATAATAGCATCTTCCTCTGCACGCCTCTGCAGGTGTTTGGTAATATTGAACTGAACCCTGAAACGGCCATAACTCGCCACAATAACTTCAGGTCATTCTTTCAAGGACTAATGCTGCTATTCAGGCAAGTTAAAACGTTGTATATGTTGCTGTGCCATTGTGTCAGTCGTGCACATTTTTTTTTTTTTTTTTTTTTAATCATGTCTAGTGAGTGAGCAATGCCTATTCAGCAAATTTTGTTTACAGTTGAACCTGAGTATATAATGATCTTAAGGTAATCCTGATAATGTTTTATTTTTCTTAACTGTAGATAAACTATAAAGACTATTGTATAACCATACAGTAATCTTTATAGATTAGAGTTTAAATTAGTTTAACTGAATATTTATTAAAGATTTTTTTTTTTTTTTTTTATCTGTTGTAACTTTTAATTAATTTAAATGTTTAAATGCAGAATAACAGAAATTCCAAAAAATAATTCTAGTATTAAAGATACTTATTTGATGAACACTTTATTATTTATTTACAGATATTTAAAAAGGTACAATTACTACATTCAGAGAAAACAGGCTCGTTTTTAATTGCTTCTGAAATAAAAAGTAATTAATAATAATAACTATTTTAAAAAATACTTTATTTTATTTAGTTATTTTTTGTTTTTATTTATTTATTTATTTTGTAAATCTATATACCATTCAAGCTTTGTCTTCAAATTGTTCTATAATTCCATACAGATATTTTTAAATGAAAATGTTACACGTAATATTTATTCCTTTCCTACGACTGACAATTATAATGCAATGCGTTTAAAATACATAATATTTTATGATCAAATCCTGTTAATTAAATCGAAAGGTGATTTAAGGCGTTTATTTCGCGACTTTCAGTAGGGTGAATAAAGCAATTAAGGACTGTATTTATCTATTTACTTTTATCGGGAATTATAGTTTGTGCAGAAAAAATACATGAATATCCGCAAGCATATATCTGTGATATTGATAAAAAATAGGGAAATGTTGTATGTCTCTTACACGTGATTCAAATAGTTTCCCGTCATATGTACAACGTTTAAAAGTTATTATAAAAAAGCAGATAATTATGGACTGTCATTTATAAAATGCAGGTGCCTAAATAATGTTTTTAAAGAGTGATAAGCATAGCTGCCAATATTTTAATTTATTTCGAAGTACTTTAGCCCCGCCTCTATTTCGCACCACTTTATTTATAAAAGTTTTTTCTCTAATATATAACACCGATAAAATAAGAAAAAATTTCTCTTAAAAAATAAGTGGTGCGAAATAAAGGCGTGACTAAAAGTACTCCGGAATAAATTAAAATATTGGCAGGTATGGTGATAAGTACGGTAGCTAATTTGAATAAAACACAATGGGAGTATATATATATATATATTTTTATTTTTTTTTTTTTTTCTAAAGTAACATAAATACAGAATCACATTTGAATAAAACACGGAAGGTGAATTATTTTTTCTCTTTGACCAAAAAACCTTTGAGAATAATTATGCTTGCAAATTGCTTATCATTGTTCATCTACTGTATACAGTGTCTGTAACAACTATTCTACATGCATCATTCATGAACATAAAATTTACAAATAACATTTTATATCCTAAAATGCTTTTTTAAATCAGAAATAATCAAACTGTTGATCAACATGCCAGGTTCAACTGTAAAAATATGCATTAAAGCTTGTGTCTTTTTATGTGGAAATTGGTATCGTGTAAAATTTTATTGCAATTTTTCTAAAAATGATTAAACTTACAGCATGCCATTATTTTTTTATTACATTTTTTAAGGACAAAAACAAAATGTACATCAAAATTTAAATCCCAAAGTCTAATATTTCAAAATTTGCATGCAAAAAAAATTTTTTTTACCGAAATTAATCATGACGTTGATATTTTTTAATTTTAAGAATATTGTTGATAAACGTTTTTGCTGCTTTTTGTCTAAAACTGTTTTTGAAGTAAAAGTAAAGTAAACATTTGAACAGATGAATGCTGTGCACTCATGAGCTTTCATTATTTTGTTTGATTTTTATTGTGTTTGGTGCATGTTTAAAATAAATATGTTTTCTAAATGTGACGGCAAATGTATCTGTGCTGTGTTGTTTTATATTGAAAAAAAAAAAAAAAAACATTTTTTATTCACAGTCTGAAGCTCTTAATAAAAATTCCTAATTATGGCAGATTTTTTTTTTTTTTTTTTTTTTTAATAAATCAGGCAAAATATAATCTTCATTATTAGAATATTTAAATAAATTTTTAAGTGATTTTGATATTGAGAATTCTTAAATGATAATGTTTTGAAATGTCAGTGAAATATTTGTCAAAATTCAGTTGTTTTAAGAATTATAAAAGCATTACAGATTAAAAAAGGAAAAGAAATGAAAAGAAAAATAAAATAAATAAATGAAATGAAATGAAATAAATAATGTTACGATAAACTAAAAAGAAAATTTACTATCTGCATCATTATATTTTATAAATTTATTGCCTTGATTATATTTGGAGATAATATTAAAATGCACGGAAACCTATATACAAGGCGAACAACAAATATGTTTTGGTATTACTAGGTAGAAACCCATTTTAATGGTGTTCATTATCAAATGTCATGATTAAAATACCTTTTGAAGAACAAGTTATTAAAATACCTGATAAATTGAAAGCAAGTCTTTTCGGATCGGTCGTAAGAGTAGCTTGAAACATATATGGGAGAACCGTGTAATATGGACCCCCTAAGCAAGAATGCTCATGAAAAATTATTAAAATAAAAAGATTTAATTTTGTGGCTGCTCATTACAATTGCATAGTTAAATAGTTTAAACTTGGTAAAGTACTCTGGGAACTATTAATAATTGCAGAAAATAATTATTTTATTTACGTATCGGTGGTCCATATTACACGAACGTATGTGTACCAAGTGGTCCATAGTGGTCCTTCCCGTTCCCCAACAGTTGACACACTTGGAATTGTGAAACGAACTGTCCAGCATATTCCCTCACACACTTGTACATCACTTGGGAACAGTAGAAATGGACGGAAAAAAAAAATAGTTAATGGACGAAAAAAAGGGAGAGGCCTAAAGGTTACATCCAATGGGTAGTGTGCGAAAGAAGTGATAATTTGATAACCTCTGCTTCCCTGGCCTATTCTATAGCCTCAAGATTTTGAGTATGCGACTTATGTACGCCGAGCATTAACAAAATCTCTCTGTTTTTATTATGGACCACTGGTCCATATTACACAACACAGCCTGATTCATATTACACGCGTAAACAGAGCAACGTTGTTTCCAGTCAAAAATCGCTATGCAAATTGTTGTCCATGAAACGCATGTATAAATTGTTCATAAAATAAGTACATTTGCTACTATTAACGCAAAAATTATATTACAATTACCTAACAGTAGAAAGTAATACTTTCATTTTAACATACTTGTTACATCAGGGATCATATAAACCGAAAACTCAATTTCATAATCGTCCAAATACAGGTACGCACGTACAAGTCACTTCCTGCTTTAGATAACAATAATATTCACTAAACGCAGTGAGATGGTTTCACCTTCTAGTGTTGAACATACAAATTTCCTCATGGTCCGTATTACACGATGGTCCATAATACACGGTTCTCCCCTATATATATATATATATATTTGTTCAAGTTGTCGCTATTTCAAAACAAGATAGTGAATCAAGTTAATTAACATAAATAGATGTGACTTTGATGTGAACTATGTATACATCGAGTTTTTAGCTAATCGATTCATATATATATATTTAATGTCAGTTTCAAATTTTCAAGTCGCTGTCTCTTGGAAATAAAATGGTGGATCAAGTTGGCTAATAAACTCATCCGAGATATTTCTAAGATAAGTCCACTGTGCGACATCGGTACGAATTGATTCAGTAATTTGGAAGTCATGTGATAAAAAATTTCCAATTATATTTATAGATAAGAAATATAAAGAAACAAAGATAAATAAACTAAAGATAAATAAACTAAGAGACTTTAGTAAGTCGATTTCTAAAGAGATCTATCTAAAAATAATTGACAAAGCTAAAATTAAAATCTTTGAGAAATCTCACTGTCAAAGTCCTAAAGTTTCGTATAAAAATTGTAAAATTTGAAATTGACCATTTAATGAAAAAATATGTTGTTTCAAACATGCAATTATGCAAGAATTTTTATTGAACAATTTACGTACAGTGCGGGAAAAAATAAACAAAAGATAAGCATACAACGTTGTATCTTCTGTTTTGATACATGAAAACAAAAAACACAAAGTGTCTTATTTGTGAAGTGTCCTTTAACGATATTACATTATTATCAGCTCACATTAAAAATTTAACCCTTTCCGCTCGGCATATTTCCCGTAAGTCACGCCTTTTGGCGTTCCTTTAAAATGTCACACGTATAGATTCCAACTTACTACCTATTGGCTACCGAAAAATTGTAATAATTTGTTTTATTTTACTTCATCATTAAATAAAATAAATCTTTCTGTTAAAATTTTCCGGTAGCCGAAAGGTAGCCCATAGTTACACGTTTTAGAAAAATAAAATTTCATTTTCAGAGGAACACCTTAAGGCGTGGCTCGATTTTTTAATGTCTCAGAAGGGACATACGAGAGATAAGGGTTAAAAGTTCGATATTAAAAAATCCGCTGAAAAGTCAATTTTTTACATCATTAAATCGATAATTCAATAATAATAAATTATCAAAACTGAACACAGATAAAATAATGTGAAAAAGTAAGTTATTTAGAAACAGACTCCTACAAAATATATATCTTCTTTACTTTTTATTTAATATGCTAATTTATAAAAGTATAATTTATAAAAGTCAAATCTGAACACATTCCAGACTAAAATTTAAATAATTGTAGTTCTTTGTATAAAAGAAAATATTTATATATTTATCCTTTCGTTAAAATAAATATTGGAAAAATTTAACATATTAATAGCTTTAGTAAGCAAAATTATTATAATTATAAAACAAAAATTCTTACACAATTTTAATATTAACAACTTTTACATTAAAATTTTCAAAATATTTTCTCAATATACAATGAGATATAGAGAGAGTAATTAAAACGTAATAAGCCTAATTTAAAAGTCAATGATTCATTAAATTTAAAGTTCGAGTCTGAAAATTTAAAGTTCGAGCAGTCCATTAATGCAACAACTACTATAACACTATAACGGCTATATAGAAAATAATTTAATTCGCTTTTTTTTTTTTTTTTTTTTTTAACTCTCTGATTGTTAAATCTCAAATTATAACCTGTCTTACATTTTTTCCCTTGCTGTACGTCTTGCCTAAAAGCAGTTTTCTGTGCAAAAATTATAAAATTTTGTCTTTTAAATCTATAATATTAAGAGCATCAGAATTGTTTATTATCTTCATATTTCCTGGCCCTGATTTATGCATATTTTCAAATTACGATTAAACCTCATACTGACAAATACAAAACTTTATTTTATCCACTTTTAATAATAGATTTTAACAAATTTTATATTTCATATTAATTTTTTCTGTGTTAAGATAAGTAAACTGACATACATTTTCCAGGAACATTGACCAAAAATTTTAATATAATACAATATTTTCGATATTGTGATGTCTATCATGCATGAAATAACAAGTTAATGGAATCACACCGCATATTTGAACTTTATGAACATTTATTAAAATATTTGTCGATATTTCATCAATATTATTTAATTAAATTATGTAATACGCACATTAAAGGAGTTTTTTTTTTTTTTTTTTTAACGAAAATGTTACAGAATATGCAGGATTTTCTAATTAGTTACCTACATGTTTATAAATACAAATAAATATAAACATATAAATATATAATCTTATCGATATCAAAGCTATATTAAAGAATAAGAATTCAATAAATATTGTTGTTTTCCTAAAATCCTAAAAGAAAAATCTAAAAAGTCAATTATTTTAAAATTAAATAATTCGTGCACTTCAATAAATCCGAATTAGCTTATCTAAGAGCTTAAGCATAGTGTCAGATACAGATATTGCTGTAGGAAAATCATTTTTTTCGTAATCACTGTGAATAAACGTATAGATTATATATTAACTCATTTAGTTATTTAGATAATTTCTAGCTAAAAATATAATCTAGAGCATTTTTAACTGAAACGTTTTTCGATAATTTTGTTTAGATAAAGAAAACTGTTTGGAAAGAAAAGTGAAGTTTTTAATCCTTTGCTCTAAGGCTCTAAAGTACTCTAAACAGTGTTAACAACATTATCATCAATAGCTTTCAGGAGAGACATTTGACATACATAGCGGAAGAATAACCTTCGAAGTAATTAGGCAACCGTTGCAGTTAAAATTTAGTGGTGAATATTGAATTAAAAAAAAAAAAAAAAAAAAAAAAAAAGAATCCCTAAATTTCGCCTCACTCCGGCGTTTCCAATTTTTATAATTTATTCACGAGCATTTTTAGCCCCGCCTTTGTTTCGCACCAAAAATTTCGTAATTATTTCTCTTTAATATGTGGCAACAATTAAATAAGAAGAAAATCATTTTTCAAAATTTCCGATATGAAAAAGAGGCGGGGCTAAAAACGCTCGTGAATAAATTATAAAAGTTGGGAACTCTGCATCACTCACCAGAGGAATGTGATATAGAACCATACTTGCCAACATCCAAATTAATATTCCGTAGTATTATTAGTCCCGCCCTTTTTTCACACCAGTAAATTTTTAGAGTAATATTCTCCAAATTCAGTTACGATTAAATAAGAAGAAAAGTACTCTAAAAAGATACTGGTGTGAAAAAGAAGGCGGACTAACAATACTACAGAATATTAATTAGTATGTTGGCAAGTATGTATAGAACAATAGTTGCCAACATTTATTTATTCCTAATCGTTTTTAGCCCCGCCTCTAATTCGTACTACTTTATTTTAAGAATATTTTTCTCCAGTATATAATTATGATAAAATAAGAAAAACTTTCTCTTAAAAAAAAGTGGTATGAAAAAAAGGTGGGGCTAAAAATGCTCCGGAGTAAATTAAAATGTTGGCACCTCTGTAGAACCGACAAATAGTAAATAAAAATCTAAAACTCCCAAAAGCTTTTAAAAAATTAACGTTAAATAAATCAGTGTACAATCAAAAAACAAAAGAAATCGACAAATTTTACGATTCGGTTTTATACTTTAAACATTTTTCATAACAAAATTTTAAAATATTTACTCAATCAGGGATGGAACACGGGCGCAGAATTTATACCACTATCAATGTAAGAAAATTTTCTACTTCTTAAACATACTTGCTGACATCCTCATTAATATTCCGCAGTGCTGCTAGTCCCGCCCTTTTTCTCACGCCAGTAAATTTGTAGAGTAATATTCTCCAAATGCAATTACGATCAAATAAGACGAAAAGTATTCTGAAATAATACTGGTGTGAAAAAGAAGGCATGGCTAATGATACTACGGAATATTAATTACGATGTTGGCAAGTATGTCTTAAATCTACGATATTATAGTTAGAGAAATTTCTTACACAAATTCTTCGCTGGTGTTCCATCCCTGTTCTAACTAATGTTAAAAACTTATCAAAATCATTTATTAATAAGTTATTTTTTTTATTTTAAAAACTACCTTTATTAAAACAAATCAATGAATAAAAAAAAAAAAAAAAAACATAAAAATACGGAATTTTTTTATTTCTATATATCTATGCCTTCCAAATTCCTAATTAATATTCCGTAGTATTGTAAGCCCCACCTTTTATTTATTTTTTTACATCAGTATTTTTTACAGTATTTTTCTTCTTATTTAATTGTAATTGGATTTCCAAAACAGTACTCTGCAAATTTACTGGTGTGAAAAATAGGGCGGGACTAACAACGCTGCAGAGTATAAATTAGGTATGCTATATTAGTTATATCAGGCATTGGCAGGTATGCTATGTCTATCACCATTCGAATTTTCACATGCACACATACATATGCATCAATTTTAGGAAGGTTTTAGTTTGTTACTTCATGTATGCATGTGTTGTGTGATTTCTTGAAAAAATTAGAATGATATTTTTTATGATAAATTTGTCAATTAATTTCAAGTAGCGTAGTTAAAATAAACTGTATTATTCAGTTTTTATGAGAAAAAATTTTAATTTATTTTAGGTATTATTTCACACGTCAGTAAATTATTGTTCTATTTTTTATATTACTGATTACACATTAAATATTACTACGCAGTTTTTAAGTGAGGTTTTTAAAATTTTTAAACTTTATTTGGAGCTAGATAATCCCTATATATAAAATCCACAGAAAATCCCTATTACGTATTTATTTTTTATTATTTTTTTTAATATACATAAGAATCAAAACAAATCATAATCAAAATTGTTGCAATCATGATTCGAATATATTTTCTCGATACAAGTGGCTGTGATTCACGTTTCAGGGTCAGTGTCCTTTTTCTCCCTGGGGATGCTTCACTTAACGGGACCATTAGCCTAATCCCTTGTTATTCTATTTTTATTTTTATTTTTTTTTTCATATTACTCATTAACTAATATATAATTACTTTCTTCTATATTCAATAGAAGAAAGTATTCGTTTCGCAAAAATTTTTAGACTTTGGTTTTTCAATGCATATACATGATTGAGAGGTCTATAAACACGATTTGACCATTTTTAGTAAAAATGTCTTTTTGTGTATATAACTAAATTTTGTGGCAACTGTTTGTCAGGAACTACTGCACAGAATTTCATATGAGTTGATATGCAGTTGCACCTTGACTAAAATTAGTACTTATCAACTTTTGGTGAAAGTTGCCTAAAAGATTGCTTTGCAATAATTTAATGAATAAATAATTTAACAAGTAAACACTATGAATGGCGAAAAATCGCAACATCGTTCTAAGTTAAAATAAAAGCATGGCTCTTCATTAAGTGAAAAAATTAACGACGAATGCAACATAAATGTAGCAGCAAAGTTCAGTAGCGTTTACTAAGAAATTTAAAGTGACTTCTGCATATACATCTTCTTTAAAGTTACTTTGAAACGTCATTTCTTAAATTGTGGACTAGTTAACAAAAGTTTAAAACTCAATTAAAACAAGGAGAAAATATTGTTGCATAAAAAATATTAAATGTTTGGTTTTAGTGTGAAACCAATAAACATTAAACAGTTAAAAAGAAATTTAAAATTTTTTAAATATTAATTCTTTAAAAAACATAAATCTAACGGTTGTAAATTTCCTAATTGTGAAAGCGGAATTTAAAATATGCATTGAAATATGAGTAATTTGCAAAATAAAACTTCCCATGGGGTAACATAGGATGGGGCTGGGGACTATGTTAGGTGAAGCATCCCCTTAACCTTTTCTACAAATATGTTTGTATTTGCATGTTTTACTGTAGTTTGTTTGCTCTTGCATGGTTAGAGACTTGCTTTAATGATTCATCGTGGGATTTTCTTTACTGTGATGAACACTCTTTTCTACAACTTGTTATAAAACTAACTGCTAGAGATTGTATTCTTCCATGAAGGTGTGCTACAGGCGAAGCTTGGCAAGCTATAATGCTTGACTGTCTCAAAGGGAGATACTGTGATTCTAAGTCAAGCAAAACAGGAGAAGACTGTGGCAGCAATTTAGCTTATACATATTTTGTTAGTTTTATCTTTCTTTGTTCTTTTTTGGTAAGTCTGACATTTTTTTTTTTCTCTATTTGCATTACATAATAGTTATAGATAATTTTTTTGTTGTTGTTGTTTGTTTGTTTTGTTCTAAATAAAAGGTGATTGTTTTGTTTCTCATGGAAAGTATCTCTTAATTAACATAAAAATTTCGAGAATTTAAATTTCTATTTCAATATCAGTTAACCATATTCACATTCCTATTACTAACCACATAGGTGCCAAGTCTCCGTTGTTTTCAACGGAGACTTCATACCAGAAAGTTGCTATAAATGTTTTCAACTTAAATAATTGTATTCATTCATCGAAGCATGACAATTTTTTTTTACTTTTTAAATTTCTGATTGATAAATTTGATTTAAATATTAGAGGTGTTAGCAGCTATGTAACTATAGTAACTATTCTTCTGGAAAAAGAAAATGGCGCAAATATCAGTGTAAGTCGATTAAAAAAGTTAATAAAATAAGATAATTTTACAACGTAGAGGTTCACAGTTGATAGTGAAAAAATTAATCATTAAAATAATGCCACTTAAAAAGTTGACTAGTTAAGTAAAGTCGATGAAATTTTTTAACATGCGTTTTTAGATTTTCTATAATTATGAGTGCGTTTTCTGATGACCAACAGAAATTCCCAAAATTCTTTTAATGTTTTTTTAAAACTTTATTATCAGATTTAATTTTTTCTGTAATACCAGAAATTTTATTTAATTGAATTACTTGGATTTTTAAAGAAAATTTTATATTTTGAATAATTTATTCCTTCCTATTTTCTTAAATTATCAATCTAATCTATATCTTAACACTTTCGCAACCTATGACGTAGATTCACGTCATTTGAAAATCTGTAACTCCGTCAGTGGGCGTTTCTTTCGCAATTGCTATGTTATTTACTTCTTAAGAATGTACGCAATATTCATATTAGTACAACCAATATACTATGGATACAAATAAATTGATTAGAAAATGTAAAATTATAATCTATATTCATTTGTAATATAAATGTGAATGCAAAAAATTTTGTTCTGAAATATTATAATTTTGGAGAATAACGCTCACAAGAGGACCTTACCGTGAAAAAGAGAAGAGCATGCGATCGCGAAAGTGTTAATGTTTGGAAAATAGAAAATCTAAAATGCAAACAAGAACTATTTTACCAAAATATTACTCATACTTGCCAACTGAACCCAGAAGATTCTTAGTTCCCGCCCCTTTTTGTACATGACTTAATTTTTAGAGAAATTCTTTTCAAATAGTATATTTATGGTTAAATAAGAAGAAAAGTACTCTAATAAAAGACAGATGTGAAAAAATAGGAGGAAAGGGGCGGGACTAACAATCTTCCGGTTTAGGTTGGCAAGTATGCTTATTATATAGCTTTCCAAAGGGCGTGAATGTTTCTAGACCAAGCTGTTTCTTTAAGACCAAATAGATAATCTTTGATCAATCTGAAACGATCATATTCCTCATATTAGACGTTGGCCAATACGATCCATCGATAAACCAACAACCCCAACCTTTGGATATGATGGCTACAGGAGTCATATTGCTCCTGCTCCTATGTATTTACATATGCAGGAATGGAAAGTTTCTGACTTTTTTAATACCACTATTTTTACAGAAAATATTTTATGATATTTCCATACTAATGTGTCGTGATTGCATAGGATAGAGATTTTTCTACAAAAATAGTGCTAGTAAAAAAGCCGGAAGTTTCTCATCCTCGAAAGTGACTTAAAAAAAGACGGAGTGTGCGACCCCTGCAAATAAAGTGGCGCAGAATACATGCGGGGCTAAATATGCTCCGGAATAAATTATTAAACAATTGGCAACTAAGAAAAACATATTAAAGAAAATTGTACAGTCGGGAAAAAAAAAGAAGTAACACCCGCTGTAATTTCGTTATTAATTTACGCAGAAAACTCTAATAGACTTCATTCTTGAAAGTGATGTAAAAATTTGAATTAGAGGTCATCTAAATATTGAAATGAGTGCCACCTTTGATTGTTTTCAATAGCAATATAAAATTTTGACTTCATACTTGAATTTCTGAAAGTCTGGCAGTGCGGAAAAGTATAGAGTCTGTGTACTTTATCTTTAGTATCCATAGAGTTATAACCTAAAACGTTTTAAAAGGTCATCTATAAATCTAGAAAAATAAAATTAAGATCATGCAAAAATTAGAAAAAATAATTATTGTTTCACACCGGATATTTTTCAGGAAAAAAAGAATTATGATTGTTTTTGGCATTAAGGTATGCATGTACTAAAATGTTTTATTAGATAATACATTTCAGGTAAATTTACATATACTACACTTAAGATTGATCAGACTATCTCTTTGAAAAATGTGCGATAGCCTTTCAATTAAAATGTATCTGTCATAGCCAGAGCCTGATTAAGGGGGAAAAACACATTATTCATACTTACACCGTTATTTTTTAACAAATACTTTCCTCCTATAATAAATAGAAAATTCTCATTAAAAGTTATTTTAAAAGAATTCTGGTGTCTAATAACGGTGAGTAAATTGGGTTGTTTTACACCGTTCATTTTTTATAAAAAATATTTCCTCGTCAAAGCGTAGAATTTCTATAACATGAAGTAAAAAATAATTGTAAAAATATTCCAGTGAGAGCGGAGATAATGTGTGCTTCCCCCTTAATCAGGCTCTGGTCATAGCTATACTGATCACCAATACCACACTTACATTTTCTTTCACTTTATTTTGTAAGTGTTAGATACAGAACCTGATTAAGGGGGAAGCACACATTATCTCCGCTCTCACCGGAATATTTTTACAATTATTTTTTACTTCATGTCATAGAAATTCCACGCTTTGACGAGGAAATATTTTTTATAAAAAATGAACGGTGTAAAACAATCCAATTTACTCACCAGAATTCTTTAAAATAATTTTTAATGAGAATTTTCTGTTTATTATAGGAGGAAAGTATTGGTTAAAAAATAACGGTGAAAGTATGAAAAATGTGTGCTTCCCCCTTAATCAGGCTCTGGTTACATACAGTGTTGCCAGATCTGACAGATTTTTTATTCAATAATCACCAATAATTTTCAGTCGTGATATTTGATATATATATAGAGACTGTCAGTCTTAGAAGTGATTAGGCATACGTTACAATTAAAAATTACTGTTGATTATTGAATAAAAAATCCGCCAGATCTGGCAACAGTGATGACATAATATACAAATTGAAATAATATAGCTATTTTTTTATGCAACAACGTATAAACTAAATCTTTTCAGATAAATTATTGTAAGGTATGATGAAGTAAACATTAAACAATTTTAATCGTACTTACCAGTTTTGGGTCAGTTTAACTCTTTGAAACTGTATGATTTGTTTTAAAACTTCTATGAAAAATATATTTATAAAACTATTTTAAAGACTAAAGTATCCTGAAAATAATAATTCCCCCCGTTAACTTTAACTATGACGGTAGTTAATAACTGCCTTGCATTCCAATTTCCTTCGTTTTTTTTTTTTTTTTTTTTTTTTTTGTGACAATTTTTACGTTCTACCTATTTTCTTATTTTAAACCGTAAGCCCTGCCTATTTAGTTGATTTTTCTCTTCTTGTGTTCGTTTAAAGGATTCTTAATTTATCACCAGTAATCGGTGAGGTAAATGCCACTTGCGTACATTTTTGCCAACGTAGATTAGGGGTTAACACAAATACGTAAATGCTAATTTTTTCTTCTCTCTCTCTCTCTCTCTCTCTATATATATATATATATATATATATATATATTTTAGGAGAAGAAACGATGAAAGGCAGGGCTTGTTTCCTTCAAGAATTCTTGTTTGCTTTCACTAGTGTCTAAAAATCATCTTTTCTGTTTCATTCCTTTGCGTTTGACGTTGCTGTTCTATATAGTTTGACTCGTAAATAAAAATTAAAAATATTTTGTTTAATTTTCTCTGTTATTTATTAAAAATTTCTGTGTTACCTCATGCAAAGTTTTATCAGAGATAGCTCCGTAAGCCTCTCCAAAAAAAAAAGTTTTATTTACATCTCGAAAACTAATAACTGAAAGGAGTTGCAAATTTGCACACCCATATTTTTCAGCATTAGGATTTATTTTATGCAAAAATTAATATAGGTTATAATTCATAATTTTTTTTTTAAATACGAATTCATTAATATTTTTCATAATTAAAAATATTTTTCACAATCAAAAATGATCATTGGGGGGGGGGGGGTGTGTCTTTACTCTATCTAGTAAAAAAAAAGTTATATTGATAAACTTATTTTTTGTGAAGATGATAAATAAAAGTTTGAGATATGAATTTAACATTCACATCTTCTAACTTTGAACGCTTATATATCTCTCTCTCTAAAAAAAAAATAAAATAAAGTAAAATATACAATTAATATACTATTTAGAATTGCCGCGACCCTAGGAATTCATATTTAAATTAAAAATAGGGTATCGCCATTGAAAAAATCAAAATTGGTGTGCGTTTGAGTATGTAGACGACCCCCAATTCAGAATTTCACTTCATTTTCTAAAAAGTACTTAAAATTCCCCGTCGATTGATACCTATTACATTTTTCTGCATCGATTAGCAACAGAATTACGTCGAGTATTGCGTTTTTTTTTTTCATCGACTGCACAAAGATATTAGTATGCAGGCTTCGCAGTGTTATTTACCTTTATTTTGTTATACTGCCACCACTGCAGTCAATAAGGTATTTATGCTGAATATAGTTGACTGTTTTACTGTCACAATGTTATATTTAAAAATACCGATTAAAAATTGTGGTACAAATGTAATAAAATGAACGTAAAATTTTAGGAAAGCTGCGACGCCTGAGTGTGGAAAAAAAAAAAATAAACTGTACTAAATACTAATATTGATACGAAATAAATTAAAAAGTTAGCAGCTCTGAATTTGTTGTGCAACTGTATTCAAAAAATACTCTTAAATTTAAAACCAATTGTATTTTCTACATTTTAATTAATCTCTTAGAAAATAAAAACAGCCTTCAGAAAATTAGTGCAATTTACTTAATTTTAAATCAATATTGATATTCACTCTGTTAATTTATTTTCTCAAAAATTTATAAGTTTAAAAAAATAAATAAACTTGACAAATTATCCGCGTTATTTTTTCTTAATAAATAAAACTGGCATATTTGAAGAAAAGAAAACGTAATTCATCTGAATGCTATGCTCGGATAAATTAAGTTTTTCTTTCGATTTATTTTAAAAATTCATTTAAATCAAACTAGCCATGAGTAAGTCGATATAGTGCTTTTAAAAACTCAAATTTGCATTTTTTTTTTTTTCTTTTTTTTTTTCTTTTGTTTATGGATTATTATCTAAACGACAATTTTTCGATTGTAAAAACAAAATTTGTTGCTGTTTAATAGAAAAAACATCATTCTATTGAGAAGATTAGAAGAAAAGAAAAAAAAAAAAGTTCATCTTACATGTATCAGAGGTCGAAGTCTCCGCCCTCTTTTCAGGATACTTTCAAACACACCTGCCAACATTCTGATTAATATTCCGTTACGATGTTTGTACTCACTCTTTTTCCACGCCATTTTTTTTTATAGAGAAATTTTCTCCAAATGTTATTACGATTAAATAAAAAGAAAAGTACTCTCTGAAAATATGTAGAAAAAAGGGTGTGTATTAACAACACTGCGGAATATTTATCAGAGTTTTCACAGATACATACTTGCCAACACGCTGATTAACATTCTGTTAGTACCCGCTCTTTTTTTCACACCAGTCTTTTTTAGAATGTGTGTGTGTGTGTGTGTGTGTGTGTGTGTGTTTTCCTTGTTTAATCGGAATTACATTTGGGGAAAATTGTTTAAAAAATAAAGTGGTGTAAAAAAGGGGCGATACTAACAATACTACGAAATATTAATTAGTATATTGCCAGGTATGCAGGTATGCTTTCAGGGATTAGAAATTTTCGCTTTTTGCCATCACTATTTTTATTTAATAATCTGTATCCCATATCTTAATTCGGTATCATGATATGTTGCCATAAAAATACGGTAAAGATTTTTGTATGAAAATGATGGTGGCAAAAATTTCTCATCCATGAATGCATAGCTGCCAATAATTTAATTTATTCCGGAGTACTTTTTAGCCCCACCTTTATTTCGTACCACTTTATTTATAGAGAAATTTTCTTCAATACATAACTTCCATAAAATAATAAAAAATTGCTTTTAAAAAATAAGTGGTACGAATAAAAGGCGGGGCTAAAATTACTCCGGAATAAATAAAAATATTGGCAGCTATGTGAATGTGTCTTGAAAAAAGGGTGGAGACTTTAAGCTCTGCATATATATGTATATATACATATATATTAATACATACTTGCCAACATACTAATTAATTTTCCGTAGTATTGTCAGCCCCGCTTTTTTTTTTTTTTTTTCACATCAGTATCGTTTTAAAGTATTTTTCTTCTTATGTAATAGTAATTGCATTTGGAGATTATTACTCTAAACATTTACTAGTGTGAAAAAAAGGGAGTGACTAATATCACTAAGGAATATTAATTAGGGTGTTGGCAAGTATATGATTAATAGCATGGGAGAAGGCAATACTTTTGTGGCACTTTACAATAAAATCTTAAAATCTATTACTAATTGAGGCTTTTATACAGCGCCTGATTAGCATACGGGCCTACTGGGTCATGACCCAAGACTCCTGGACTTGGAGAGCAAAATTTTGTTTACAGTTCAAAAATAATTTAATCAATAAATATGAATTTAAGAAAATAATAATAATCATATTTACTGATTATATTATTCTCACCGTAGTCATACGTTTTAGAAATTCGTAGCAGATGTTTGGTGCTTTACAATAATTTTAATTTTGTCGTTTGTGTGCAGCATTCGAGACTTATGGTTAATAGATCTAATAGATATCGGGTAGCTACGACAAGTATTTTTATAGCCAATAATTTTGTATAATATTTTTTTTAATTAATCGTAGAAATATGCTGTAGAAAATTAGAATAATATATATGTATATATGACAGGGATGGAACACGGGCGCAGAATTCATACCACTATCAATGTAAGAAAATTTTCTACTTCTTAAATCAGCGATATTATAGGTACAGAAATTTCTTCAACGGATTCCGGTATGAATTCTGCGCCCGTGTTCCATCCCTGATATGATACTGGAAATTTTTACCCATAGTAACCATGCTTCTTACTTTGTTCTGCAAGACGTATAATGACTACTGTGCTTTTTCTAGATGCTTAATTTATTCGTTGCTGTTATTATGGATAATTTTGATTATCTTACGCGGGATTCATCTATACTGGGTGCTCATCATCTTGATGAATATATTCGAGTCTGGGCGGAATACGATCCAAATGCAACGTAAGTAATTCTGCTGCTTTTCCTTATTAATGTTTTTTAATATTTGTCAATTTTTTTATGAGACTCTTATAAAAAATTATTAAGGGGACTTGGCCCCTTTGACGCCACCACTTTCATGTAAAGCTAACATTTCCATTTACTACACTCATACCTGCCAACATCCTAATTAATATTCCGTAGTGATGTTAGTCAAGCCTTTTTTTTCACACCAGTAAATTTTCAGAGTAATATTCTTCAAATGCAATTACGATTAAATAAGAAGAAAAATACTCTGAAAAAATATTGGTGTGAAAAAGTAGGCGGGGCGAACAGTACTATGGAATATTAATTAGGATGTTGGCAAATATGACTACACTAGAGACTCGCTTATCCGAGGTAACGTGGACTGAGGATACTTCAGATAATTGAAACCTCGGATATCGTAAATCATGCGGGAAACATACGGTGATGTTTAAAATGGATGATAACGTAGTAAATAAAGTAAAAGAATACATCAATTACATATTTAAATGCAATCAGTTAAAAATGCAATACAATACATATACACATAAATTATAAAATGCAGTAATGTATAGTAAAATTTAATGAAGTTATCCACTTCATTTGTCAAAGACTACGCCTTCTCTGGAACGTGGCTTTTTCGGGACTACCTCGGTTAACACGAAATTCGGTTAGTCGGGGCTCGGATAACCGTGGCTTTACTGTATTGATAATTTTTTTTTTTCAATAAAATATATATTCAGGCAACAATTCTTATGTTTATATATATATATTGCAGATTTGAAATCTTTAAATTGCGTTTTCTCAGTTTGCGTATTCTAATGAATTCGTGATCTTAATTCTTTCTTCTAAGAAAAGATTCAATATTTTTTATGAATGTTTAATAAAATCTACTTAAAAGAATCAAAGGTGAATTCTGCAGTGCAATATCTTTAAAAGAAAAAAAATTAAAAATTAAAATATAACAAAAAGGTTTTTTTTTTTTTTTTTTCCGTTCCAGATTTTTACCTAGACATGCACTTTTTAATTTTTTTCTCGAGCACTAAATAATAAATTTCAAAACCCATCTCTAATCCTTTTAACCCTTTGTATCCCACCGAGACTTTAAAGTCCTATAAAAAACATTCCTTAATCTAACCTAAATTTACTACAGGATTTCATTGGAAATTCAATGTCCCTATAGTTTAAGCTTTCATTTACAAAAAAAAAAAAAAAAAAAAAAAAAAAAAGAGAGAGAGAGAGAGAAAATGTAACAGTTTTCTAATTTTAACACTTTTCCGACCGCTGACGTAGATTCACGTCATTTGAAAATCTGAAACTCCACCAGTGGGCGTTTTTTTTTTTTTTTTTTTTTTTTTTTTTTCAATTTGTATGTTATTTGTTTCTTAAAAATATACACAATATTCATTTCTATACAATCAATATACTATGGATACAAATACTTTGATTACAGAGAGTATAATTATAATGCATATCCATTTGTAATATAAACGTGAATACAGAAAATTTTGTTCTGAAAAATTGTAACCTATGACAATAACGCCAGGTGAATCTTACAGAAAACAAAAAACTAAACTTAAAACCCTAATTATCGTTTGTTTAGATTTATTACAAGTTACTAGAGGGACATTTAAAAATACCTGGAAAATATGTAGATATATATGAATCATTTTGAAATTTATCTTACATATTGTCACGAGAGAAAAAGAGAGATTTCAAGCATACATTATAGGGATCGCAACGTCCCTATATATGTTTATGTGCATTTTATTATTTTGTAACCACTGTCTTTAAAAAGGAATTTTCTTGGAGGTTTTAATGCTATAATATGATCTAAAAATTTACTGTTCTGAAATAGCGGTTGCAAAATAATAAAGAGTACGTAAAAATATATGAACGCTGCGACCCCTGTATATTAATATTGAAATTTGAGATGTGTCAAACAAAGAAATTTATACATAATGATCCTAATATTAAAAATCAATAAAAAGCTTTTTTTTTTTTTTTTTTTTTTTTTTTTTTTTCCTTTTTAATTTAATCTGACTCTTTAAATGAATCTTGAAGTATAATTCTAAACAAAAGTGTCTGCTTTTTTTTTTTTTTTTTTTTTTTTTTTTTTTTGTTATCAAATTTAAATTAAAAAAAAAAAAAAAAAAAAAAAAAATAAGTTGAAATATGTTGAATAACTTATGTGTTATATTGATGGTAAAAATTAAGTACAGGACTTTTCTTCTTAATCAAATTTAAAAATAGTAATACTAGGCAGAGCCTGATTAAGGGGGAAGCACACATTATTTATACTGACACAGTTATTTTTTAACAAATACTTTCCTGCTATAATAAACAGAAAATTCTCATTAAAAATTATTTTAAAAGAATTCTGGTGTCTAATAACGGTGAGTAAATTGTATTGTTTTACACCGTTCATTTTTTATAAAAAAAAATATTTCCTCGTCAAAGCGTGGAATTTCTATGACATGAAGTAAAATATAATTGTAAAAATATTCCGGTGAGAGCGGAGATAATGTGTGCTTCCCCCTTAATCAGGCTCTGATACTAGGTCTCTTACTTTGTCTCAAGTCTAGTCATAGAACGGACTTGATTAGCAAACTTGATTTAAGTAACAGGCTTGATTTTTTTAAAAAGAAAAGAAAAAAAAAGAGAAAAAATAAATTGACGTACGTAATTTAAATTAAATTTAAATTACAAATATATTACTGTCTATTTTAGAATTAGTTTTTCCTTTTCATAAATTTTTTGTAGTGCGAAACTAAATTGGCATCTTCCTGTTTAAATGGTATCTCAAAATATTTTGAAATGTGCTTTAAAAATGTAAAGAAATCCAAGAACAAAATCATTCAACGCATACTTGTATTAATATTATTTTTATGAAAGGCATTCTAGTATCAATATTTGCACATATTTCTGATATAGAAATTTTTAATGATAATTAAATAAAAACAGTGTAAAATATAAACACAAAAGTAATCAAACAAAGGTAATACATCTAATTTATGATTTCAAAAAGTTGCATATTCTCTAATTATGTTTTATAAAAGAGAATTTTAACTTCTAAATGTATTAAGTAAAAAAAAAGTTAATTAACAAAAAAAAAAAAAAAAAAAAAAAAACTTCTAATTATATTAAGTAAAAAAAAATTAAAACAAGTATTTATAATAATCGGAAAAATGATGAAGACATTTAATTTATGGCTTCAAAACGATTCATATTCTCTAATCATGATTTAAAAGAGAGAGCTTTATCTTTCAAGTATTTTATGTAAAAAAAAAAAAAAAAAAAAAAAAGAGAGAGAGAATATTAATTAAAAAGAAAAAAAAAGGAAGTAATCAAACAGAAGAATAAACCTTCTAATTTGTAACTTAAAAAAAAAAAAAAAACATATTTATACTGCATAAGATGTGTAATTATGATTTAAAAGAGAAGGGAAGGAGTGATAATAAAGCAGCATCATTAAAATTATACTGTTTTTATTGTTTTTCTGCTTCTTTCCTTTTGAAACTAGAATCTTGTGGCCACGACAAGACTTTCTTCAGTATTTTCATGATGAACGCAGACGATTTTCATTTCAATGAAATATAACACTGAAAGCCAAAAGAAAGTTAATTTTGTGATGACATCTGAGAAAATTATTATTATTTTTTCTTTTTTCGTCGATACTAAAGAAAAAAAAAATCAATAACATTATTTTAAATTATTTCAAGCCTATAGTTCAATCATTCGTTTTAAAAGTATCGATGAGTTCTTTTGAAATATACCCATATGGAAAAATTTACGCCTCCATTCGATGAAGCGATGCTTTTACATGCACACATTTTTTTTTCCTAGTTACTACTTTTATCAATAATTTATATTAATATCACAATCAGTCGTTAAAAATAGCTCTCATAATGTGCATTTATACAGAATTTTTTTCTATACGCCCATATTAAAAATTACGAAAAAATGAGATAACAGTACCTATTGATTTACGAATCTTAAAATATAATCAGCACCAGTTCAGGTCAAAGTCCAGCTAAATGCCAAGTTGAATTAAATTTCATTCATCAGATCGTAAGATACAGGGTCCACAAAATTTATGTTACGCACAGACAGATATTTTCTCAAAATGGTCAAATCGTTTCCGGAACATCCCAAAACGTGTAAATCCATCGAAACGGGTAGAAAATTTTCATAAGTCCAATATTTCTTTTTCATGTATAAATACAGAATGAGGGGAGCTACCGCCCCCTAAACCCCCCGTTTCCTTATTCTACCTACATTTACATAGAATTCATATCTATTATTAAATTCAGAAGTTCATTTAAAATTATTCAGACAACTTTCACACGCAACATTCCTTGAAACTTATCAATATTTATCAAACTTTTCTAGTAGCAAGCGTATTAACTTCAAAATACAACATTTGGATCTCCTGAAATTATTTGTTTTTAATTTATTCTGAGAGACACAGCCAAAGATCAAACGATAAAATCTTGACTTTGGTATTCAGGAAATCTCAAAACGTGTAAATATACAAAAAACCAAGCGATGAATATTTCACTTAAAAAAAAATACATTATTTACCATGTGGCCATGAGAAATTAATTTCAACTTCTAAGCAGCTTTTCTGGACATCTATTTATGTAATTTTCAAGAGAGGTGACGATTCCGGTTCGTACTCATCTATACAGCAAGTTGCCTTTCATAATTTAGTTAATTTTAAAAAATCCAATTCTCCAATCGATAAGCTTTTTAGTCCGATGGATTCAGAAAAACAGTCCTTTTCATTTGGTACCTTATTTGTAACGAAGCTTTGATTAGATTTTTTAAAATTAATTAAAAATGAAAATAATAACCTGGTAATAACTTCGAAATTGAACATTTAAATTTATAATTGTTGCCAAAAAAAGTTACCAGTTATTTTATTTATTTATTTATTTATTTATTTATTTTAACATAAAATGAAATATGCTTTCACGCGAAAAAAAAAAATATTAAATATTAATTTTGCTCATGCATATGAAAATATGAAAATGGAGCAAACAAAGAACCATAACCTTTTTTAATATACTTCAATTTTAGATTTTTTTGTTTTTTGTTTTGTTTAAATATTATGTTTTTGGCACGGATGAATCGCGCTTGGCATGAAAGCTAATTCATTGATAATCCTGGGTAATATTTTAAAATTTTGACGCTGAAATAGATCGGACATTTTTCGCCACGGACTCTACTTTTGTGAAAGCCACTTTAAGCCAAGTAGCGCATCAAAAATATAAATAAATTATAAAATATTGAAAAACAGAAAAGAAAGAAAAGAAAAATAAAGAAACAGAAAAGATAGAATCAGAAAAAATAATCGCATAAATTATGTATTTTTGTCTAAAATGGCGATAAAAATTCAAAAGTTGACAAGGGGAGCTATATTAACCCGTTAGTAGTCGCTATCAACAGCGCCACCTATCACAGACTGCGAACTTTTTATTTAACTGTCACCAATAATTTTAAGAAGTGATGTGATCGACGTTAAAGCGATTTTATTCGCGTTTTATGTATATCAAATGCCACTTCTAAAAATTTTTGGTGGCTATTGAATAAAAAAATCTGAAAAAACTGAAGGATGGGCGGCAAATCGACCAACTAGCGACTACTAACGGGTTAAGGCTGTACTATGATCAGATTTACATATTCATATATTTAATTATTTATTTTTCTATATACCAACTACTATTAACTAACTCAGCTACTATTATAACGATAAAAAATTGTCTCACGTGATAGACGTAGCCGATCATAGCACATTGTAATAATATATTTGGCTCGAAATTGTTGTCATTTTATAGTTGAACTAGCAGGCTTTGCCCGCTTCGCTGGTCATTATATCGAAATGAATTCTCAATATTTCATATCATTAATAAAAAAAAAAAAATATCTGAAAAAAAAAAAAAAAAAAAAAAAAAAAAAAAAAGAAATCAATCAATCAAAATGTAAGTTAAAGTTCCCGCTACCTAACGTGAAAGAAAATATTATGTACATCACGTATAGTGTTGTTTATATGTTACTGGGTACTGGGATTCAAATATGAAATTGCTACTTCAATTTTTTTTCGATACTGTCCGTTTCGAAACTGTCATCTGATAAGCACCCAAATGGAAGCCCACTGGTAAGCTATTGCCACAGACAATAGGGACAAGCACCCGAGAGTCTACGAATGAGTGGGTCGCTGCCGAAGGCTTCGGGGACAGGAAGCGGGCTTTTGAGCAATTTCATGATTTATTGTATATAATATATATATATATATATATAAAGCGATTCAGTAAAGAGTTTCCTTTAAATATAGTGACCAGGGATGCAGGCAAAGCTTTCGTTGATTCCCTACCTTAATTGATTTCACATTCCATCATTTTTGACGGGTTATATACTAGTAGTAAAATATTATAGTAAAGCACTTCCACTAACAACAAAAAAGAATGCTATAGCTTAAATATTGGCAGCCCTGTATATATTCTGATGGTTATGTACACACCACATGGTGCAAATAAATATAATCCTATATTAATAACGCACGGCACAATCTGAAATACATTTTCATCAATTTTCAAGTATTGTCGCACTATAATCTAGTTCTTTTATGTAGCCCTGTAAACGAACAGTGAATGATTTCCATACCATATTCTACATGAAACATGTTTTTACGCATATAAAAAATATCTATCCATTTCATTTTGTTTAGTGCAGTCTACAGATGTTTCATCAACATTCTATTCAAGAGGGACATAAATGGGACCATGTTACTTCCCAATATGGCGGAGCTTCAGTTCTCGTAAAATGAACGGAACATCCGAAGGCTCAATGTATGCTGCTATTAGAATCTAGAATCTTACCTATGTAGAACACATGCAACGTATGAGAAAGAATGACTTACAATATACTAAATAACATTCCACAAAAGACATAGTAAGAGCTCATCTCTTTTAAGAACAGGAATTCCAACGTATATATACAGATACATGTGTCTTGGCGAACGAAACTTTCACTACTGACTCGTTATACCTTCCGCTTCTTTTGCCTTGCGTGACAAGTGGCGCCCATAGATATAGTAGGAAGACATAGATTGATCAGGGGAAAAAGTGATTCCTTTTTACTCGGGCAAAGACTCCCTAATGCTTTCCCCACACTGTAAAAAAATAACTATTACCAGCTAATAACTATTACCAGCTGCAAGAAACTCTCTATGATTGGAGAAAATAATTATTTTCTCCAATCACAGAGAGTTTCTTGCAGCTGGTAATAGTTATTTTTTTACAGTGCAAGTAAATACACACAGAATAATTTAACAAATAAAATTTATGAATAGTTTATGTACTAAAGGTGAATGAAAAACTTCTGATACAATTTCAAATTCATTTTTCTTTCTTTTTTTTTACTATATTTATTAATTTAGTTAATATTTAAAGTTAAACTCTTTTATATACTAAAACTAACGTTCTTTACCTGAATGATTGTAGTTTCTAAACAAATGATTATAGTTTCAGAAAAATTTGATGATTTAATCAAGAGAAAGAGCTTCATAAAGTGAACATGTTAATAACGCATTGGTCCACCTCTGGCGCTTATGTAAGCAGTTATTCGGCATGGCATTGATTGATAGAGTTGTCAAATGTCCTCCTGCGAAATATCGTGCCAAATTCTATCCATTTGGTACGATAGATTGGCAAAATCCCGATCTGGTTGTAGGGCCCGATCAGAGCATTCTCAATGGGGCAAAGATCTGACGATTTTGCTTTCCAAGATAATATTGGAGAAGCAAGAAAACAAGCAGTAGAAACTATCTCCGCGTACGGCGGGCATTATAATGCCGAAAAATATGCTCAGGATGGCGTGATATGAAGGGCAACACAACGGAGCGTAGAATTTCATCGACGTACCGCTGTACCGTAAATTTGCTATGGATGACAACCAAAGAGGTTCTGCTAGTGATATTCAGGTTGGGATCCCATCCCCCTTTTTTCGTGACGTCTTCAGACCCGGCTTCGCTGGTCAGCCAGGTTCAAATCGGAACAGGACTCATCACTGGATGGATGGATGGATGGGTTTTACGTCGCACTAGTGCAGCGCAAATGGGCAATTGGCGACGGTCTGGGACACACATCTAGAAGTGGTCCGGAGACATGCCATCTCAATTATGATTCTCCACGGAAGGGATGGCTCTCCCGCTTCGGTGACCCCCAGAGGTATAATTTTGATGGGAACATGGAGGATATTGCGGCCACGACAGATTTTACGTGCACCAGCCACTATTAGTGTACACGGCGGTCTTTGGCCGGCTCGAGTACCGAACCCGAAATCTTCCAATTACGAGGCCGGTGCTCTACCGACTGGGCTGCCGCGGCCCTACTATAGGTTTGAATCACAGCCTCCTAAACTAGATGCCTGTCGCGCCATCACAATTTTGATCCTCCATGGAGGGGATGTTTAAAATTCGGATGGATGGATGGATGGTTGGGTTTTACGTCGCACTAGTGCTGCGCAGATGGGCAATTGGCAACGGTCTGGGGCACACCCCTAGAGGTGGTCCGGAGACATGCCATCACAATTTTGATCCTCCACGGAAGAGATGGCTCTCCCGTTTCGGTGACCCCCAGAGGTATAATTTTTGATGGGAACATGGAGGACATTGCGGCACCGACAGATTTTATGTGCACCAGCCACCATTAGTGTACACGGCGGTCTTTGGCCGGCTCGAGTACCAAACCCGCAATCTTCCAATTACGAGGCCGGCGCTCTACCGACTGGGTTACCGCGGCACGGACTCATCACTGAAGAAATGTCTACTCCAGTCAGTTTCATTCCTGGTCGAATGTGCCTAATACCACTGCAAACTGGTTTGTTGGTGCACAGAAGTAATTGGTTGTCGGAGCAAAATGCATCGTGAGTCAGTCTCCTTTCTCTGAGTCGTCTATAAATGACCTTTGCAGTCACTGAAGCACCAGTTGCACGTAGGATCGAAAATAATGATGAATATGGGGCTCTGAGTTGAGCTCTGATGATTGATTGGTCCTTATGTTCGGTCGTCTCTCTAGTCCAACCTCTTCCTTCTTGACGATGCAGCCTTAGTTAACCCATTACTGCCAACATTGTCTAATAATGGCTTCATTCCTATTCAAATGTTGAGTGAGTTACCGATTAAAACACCCAGCTTCTTTTTGAGTCCAACTACACGTTCTCTCTCAAATATTGCATCTGTGCATATTGTTCGCTCACCTGTATACGACGCATATTTGCCATCTATGTGAGTACACGGATTGAAAACCTCAAAGAATTTCTAACCTGGAATCGAAATTTCTCCTTTTTAGTATCCTGCCAGTTGCGCAATTAAGATGTGCTGCAGCGTCACATGTTCATTCACTGGCCGCAAAACTTTAAAATTTTGCATTTTCTGTCGAAACCTGTATGCGTATCAATTTCTGTCCAATTTGCGTTACTCCTTTTTGGAGCGTATTTTTTTTTTTTTTTTTCCTCCTAGAATGTATATATAATTTTGAAAAGTTTGAATAAATTTTTTCGTTGGAAAGTTTCATTTTTATTTTTATTTATTTATTTATTTATTTTAATTAAAAGTCGTCAGTTGGAAAATAAAATTGTAATACACAAATACATTTCAGTTTATTTTTTATAAAAGTCTTATTTTTTTCTTCCCCAGCATAATTTTGTTTATTAATGGACTTTACAATATGACAGCTTTAATTGATAATTTTATATTTTATTGGCATGCCGTAAAGGAAAAGCGCCGTCAAATAAATTATTGCTGAATTACAAAATAATAATAACTAGTATCGCCCAGTGGTCGAAACTCGACCATTTTTTTTTTTTTTTTGCAAAGCGAGGCAAAGCAAAGTTATTGCCTTGTCCTAAACGGAATGCAATTCACAGCTGCGGCAATTGTTTGGCGATATTCACTCTAACTGAATCAGCAGAGTTTTACTTAATATAACTATTTCTCTCTGTAGATGTTAGCCTTTCCTGAAATGAGAGAAAATCGCAACGTGAAAACGCCCCTTGTTGTGTGATACAGCCCAGTAGCTAATAGGTACCATGTCAAACCAAGGCCCAACCAAGTATCAAATTCTGTTAAATTAATTCGATTGGTTCATAAAGTACAGTGTTTGAACAAAAAAAAAAAAAAAAAAAAAAAAAGATATTTTTCAAAAATGGTCGAATTGAGTTCGGGAAATTTCAAAACGTGTAACTTTAACGAAAACCGAAAATCCAAAACTTTTCTGAATCTTATATTTTCTAGTTACATATGCAGAAGAAAGAATAATAAATCCACTTAAAAAAAAATAAAAATAAGTAGTCAATTTCACTTAAATAAAATGCAAGGAAATCTCAAAACGTGTAAATTCATCGAAAATTCGAAAACCGGAAATCAAAAGTTTATATGTATCTTCTACTTGCTTCTTCTACCCACAAAAGCTAGCAATAAAGACACTTTTTTAAAAAATAAGTAGCCAATTTCAGTTAATTGAAACGTAAAGAAAGCTCAAAACATGTAAATTCAGCAAAAAATGGAAATCGGAATTTTTTCCGTATCGTCTACTTATACATGCAGCAGTTAGTAACAAATCCATTTTCCTTTTATTTAGTATATTAGTTGAATATTTATTGTTTAAATATCTCCCTTTGAAATGAAATGTTTATGTTTACATTCGCAACTGGAAGTTTGCCATTTTTTTTTTTTTTTTTCTGGAGTTTTGTGATTTTAAATTAAAATTTTATAAATTTTACAGAAAAAATAACTCAATCAAACACATGTAGACAGCAACTTATATATAACTATCCGCGATTGTAATGAAATGCTCGCCCTCTGGTGAGCTAAGGTGAAATTACCATACCACTGATAGCTTTCACGCTGAAACAATGATAGAACAACAAGAAAGCACATATTAAATACACGTGGCAATATTTACTAACAACTGCAGTTGAGAAAGCGTCATCTATCGATCATTACAAACGCGGATACCCAAATATCGGAATTAAAATCGGCAGATAATTTCTGTTATTTTTTAATAATTTTTTACAAAAAATCCAATGGACAATTAACATAGAAAATCCTTTTCATGGCTCCATGGACAGACAGTGACGTCATCACTTCGCTTGCGTATAGTGATGCTACATTATATACAAATTACTGTGTCTATGGTTTTATTTGAACTTTATGAAATTGCCAGATTTAACAACTTTCTACTTTTAGGTATTTTTTTATGTAAAGGAATACGTGTATAAAAGGGAAAAATGGGGGAAAATGCATAAAAAATAAATGTATTTTTAAATACCTTCTTGACATCGTAAGAAAATAATATTTGTATTCGCACCTTCCGGCTAACCATACCTTTCGAATGATACCATTTTCAACCCTCTACTCCCATAATTAATATGTTAAAAAGGGACAACAAATTTTATGCTTGCCTATTAATATATAGATAATAATAATAATAATAATAATAATAATAATGCTGAAATAAAAATAAGTAAATCGTTAACAATTTTTATGAAACTTAAAAAAACATAATGTAAAATTCTAAATATTTTACTTGAGATAGAAAGTCGAAAAACACACAATATAGTTTTCTTATTAAAAAAATCATTCATACTTTGCAAATTAAAATTCAGGGAATTTTCTTTAATTAATATGTAATTTATATATGTAATATTTTAATATGTAATATATTTTTTCGTTTTTAGAAAAACATTTTAATTACAATATTGTATTATATTACAGTGGCTATATAACTTATCCTGAGATGTACGATATGTTGAAGAACATGGATCCACCTTTAGGTTTTGGAAACAAATGTCCATATAGGCTGGCATATAAGGTATGAAATCTTTTTTTATAACAATTTCAGATTGAAAGTGTCTTTTTGCATGCGAATGTATACTGAACAAAGTATTATGGTTTTAAAATTTGTTTGACTTCAGTTTTTACAAATGTATGATAATTAAAAAAAAAAAAAAAAAAAAAGTAGCCATCCAGTATACTAAATATCAGTAATTTTTTTTTAATATGTTTTTGATGTTACTTTGAAGTTATGAACGATATCATTCACATACTTCTAATTTAATTTTAAAGTTATTAACACATTATAATATTTAATTATATTAGTATATAACTCTTTAAGAAACGTAATCACTGTGTCTAGCTATCTGCCTTTTTCTTTTCTTTTCTTTTTTTTTTTTTTTTTTCGAGATTTTTCCACCATTATATTCATACACAATTTTTTCGCTTTATTAATAGTGTAAACAAAAAAAGAAAATAAAAATCGCAAGTGTGGTAAAACAAGGAAATCGACTAACAGCGATCAAAAAATGTAAGTAAAATAGTTAAGATGATTATATCGAATAAGAAGTTAAATGGATGCTGAGGCGTAGAAATTGTCGATGCTGCCACATTAATTTATTTATTTTATTCCCTTTAATGAATCGTGTAAACATACAACAGAAGATTACTGTATTATTATAGAGGTTGGAGAGTCCTGGGAATACTCTGATAATAAATAGCTCTAATGAAGAAATAATAAATAAATAAATAGCTCTAATAATAAATAAATAGCTCTGATAATAAATAATAAATACACTCTGATAATAAATAGCTCATTTTAATTTATTTTGCTAATTTTTAAATGGATTTTAAAAATATTCAGAATGTTTTTATGTATTTTTTTTTTTTTTAAATATGCTGCAAAAATAAACAAGCTTTATAAAACAAGTATATCTGAACTTTATTTTAAACACACATAAAATTCTATTTATGTACTTCTTATTTTAGCTTTTGCAACCATTTAAACTAAAACAAATGAAATTTTAACATCGATAAATTTTTATTTTTATGCTTCAAAAAAAAAAAAAAAAAAAAAAAAGAAAAAGAAAAAAAAAAGAAATGTACATATATATTTATGATGTATTACTGAGGAATAATTAATCGCATTAAATACGATCATGAAATTTGTGTCTTGACATTACTGTTACATAAACTGTTCTTTCAATATAGTAGTACTTTAAAATTTGTTAATATCACAGCTCAGGAGTGCATAGCTGCCAAACTAATCCGGAGTATTGCTAGTACACGCCCTTTTATTCACACGACTTAATTTTTATAATAATTATCTTTAAATGTATTTATGATGAAATATAAGAAGCAAAGTCCTCTAAAAAAAGACTGGTGTGAAAAAAAAAAAAAAAGACGGGTACTAACAATTTCCGACGTTTTGTGAGTTTCTCCCACTAAAGAAGGTTTATGACCTTAAGATAGGCTGACCATATGTCCTCGAATCTCGAGGACAAAACTACCTTCGTCTCCAAAAATTTACGACACATTTGGGGACGCCGGTTATAAAGTTATTAATGTTTTATTATAGTACTTTATTATATGTGTAATAAATAAGCTGAAATAAGTTCTTTTAGGTGCTTATAAAAATTACTAAAATTTTGCAATTTAAGGTGATAATTTTTTTTTTTTTTTTTTTTTTTTTTTTGTGCTCGAAATTCGAGGACACCGCCAACTTTTCCCCCAAATTCAATGAAAAAAATATGGTCACTATACCTTAAGAAGCAAAGTCCTCTAAAAAAAAAAAAAGACTGGTGTGAAAAAAAAAAAAAAAAAGAAAAAAAGAGGCGGGTACTAACAATTTTCGTCGTTTTGTGAGTTTCTACCACTAAAGAAAGTTTATGACCTTATGTTCTATAATAATTTTTCATCATTTTGGTGCTTATTATCACCTCTCTCTATTTGACGGTAGCACCATGTATACATGCCACAACGTCGCTGAAAGGCATCTTATTAATACACAAAGTTTTTGCTATTTGTACAGTCACCCAAAAAAAAAACGCCACCCCCCACCTAATTTCGCCGTAAATTATCGTAGAAACATTTGACTGGTACCGATCGATTTGTAATAACGTCTAGTTTATAACGGTATAGTTAAATTTTGCCTAAGGGGTCGTCTACATATTAAAACTGGCATTAACTTCATTTTCTTCAATGGTAACCCCTATTTTTGACTTCATATTCAGATTTCTGAGATCAAGGCAATTCGAAAAACATACCTATTTATATACCTTAAATCAATTTTAAATAGAGTTACACGTGAAAATGTATTAGGGGTCCGTCTATACATTTAGAAAATATAAATCACGATCTACCACCCAGTATACATTATTTATTAAGTTTTACACCGGAAAAAAATTTCAGAAATGTTAATTATAAAATAAAAAAAAATGACTAATTCACAGAACTTTCTGAGTTAGTTTATGAATTAAAAGATTTTTATTGGTTTCTATTGATTAAACGTCAGATAGTTCACTTCATACGAAGAAAATTAAGTAGCTTGAATAGATATTAAAATATCTATCAAAAAAAAAAAAAAAAAAAAGATGAATGGTTTTAAATTTGTTTGAAAATTCAAAATTATTTTAACTCAAGCTGCCGTATAATTGTCTGAAACGGCGGCACTCAACCTGGTTCCCACGGCCGTTTCACAGTGACAATGGGAGTTTGTTCTGATACTGCAGTACTTTCATTTTCTTTAATTGACTTTTTTAAAACATTAAAACAGATTTTTTTATTTTTATTTATTTATTTTTTTAATTAATTATTATTATTTTCTTTTTCATGACATTATTAAAAACTTTTACATAAATCTCCACGATATTCTTTTGCTTTTATATTTTATAATGTGTAACAAATTAATATGTAAAATAATAAAACCTACTACTTAATGGGATGTTCTAAAATTCTACACTTTAAGACAGATACCGAAGTGGACGGTGGGTGTAGAAAGGCTGACTACCCTTAATCTAAATCTTCACTTGAAAAAGTCAAAATGTTACATAACTCTTTTCTTTTTTTTTTTTTAAGGAAAAAAGAAGAAGATAAGGAGGAGAAAGAAAGATCAAAACGAATATAAAGCATATTAAACGTTAATACCCTTTAAACACTGGGAAAAGGCGGGGTTTTGTATTGTGTGTCATTTGGGAGCTGTAGAGTGCCAGAAAATTACTTTATGTAATAAAACTTTTCATTTAAAGGGTATTTAAAGGAGCATTATATTTAATACATAGACTATTCAGAAAAAAAATACCATTCATCTGGTTCATGAAAAATAAAGAACATTTTCTGGCATTGCTCTATGTATATACATTCTTGTCAACCTATCCCGGAAGATTACTGGTCCCGCCCCTTTCCGTACATTTTTTTCACATCAGGGTGGCTGACACTGATCTTTCCATTTAGGCTAAGTCAGCCGGTGTAAAATATGATATAAAACTACAGAACTTACATAGTCTTACGTAATTACTGACAATTTATTTAAAATTTACTTCATGTTTTTTTTTTTTTTTTTTTAATAGGATTTTTATAGGATTATATCGTTAAGGCCTAATGGGGTTTATTGAAACTCGATAAACATAACACGCTTCTAAGCAGCACGGGTGGCCTGAATGAGATTTCCATAAGAATTCGCGTGGCGCTCAATTAGTTAATCGTAAATGTATTTGAAGTTAATTACTCTAAAAATTAAATTGTGTACACACAGGGGCGGGAACTAACAATGTTACGGGTTAGGTTGGCAAGTATGCATATATATTTTGCTTGATTTATAAAAATTTATAACACATTTTCTTCTTTTTTTTAGTATTTTGTGTTTATATCTCTCATTAAAAATAAATACAATATTCATATATAAACATTTCCATACAGTAATGTATATAAACATATTGATTAAAGAAGATTTGTTGATATTATATAATTATTCTTCTATCTGTATAGTATATTAACACAAATATATTTTGTAAATTTCGCAGCATCGAAAAACAGCAACATAGCTTCCATATCAAGGCTCAATGTAAATAGCCACGCCTTTTCACAAATTTTCTAAAACTTTATAATATAAAGCAAAATAATTTTGCATATTTGTAATTAAATCATTTAAGTTTTGTCTTCAATAATCGATGTAGTAAATACCATTGTGATTTATGCATACCAGCGTCACATATAGAGTCAAATAGGAATATGCAAATTTGTCTTTTTTTTTAAATAGTGTTTCAGCGAATCAGAGGCGGGGCTTCTTTTCTTTTGAAATTCTTTCACAATCCCTCGCCTACATTGTAATAACTTTACAAAAATATGCCAATTTGTATAATAAACATCAAAATATTGCTTAGGAAACAATAAAAATAACATAATGGTAAATTAAAATAGTTTTATACAAACTATATACAAACTATATACAAATTATATACAAACATTTACTTATAGAAGATACAGATTAAAACAAGTGACGGCCCCCTAACAGGAATAAAAAGTGAAATATCACTGTAACTCAAAAAATAATGTTAGGAACGAGCTGTAAATTTGGAAACCTATGTTTTTGATGATGCCCGTTCTATTCGTGCAAAAATTAACATAGGTCATAATTCATATTTTTTTCAAATATGAATTTATTAATAATTTTCATAATTCAAAAAATGTTTTTTTAGCAAAACTTTGCATGGAGTATGTTTGGGTTACTTCATTCTAACTAATAAAAAAAACAGAATTTAAATATCGTAATTATTTCGGAAGATATGATTTAATGTTTGTCACATTCATTTAACATTAGCACCCCCAAACTTTGACTGCTTATAACTCTATGAAAAATTGAGCGAAATATATAAACTATACCATTTTCCGTGATGATTTGATCCAAAGAATTCAAATAAATTATAAAAAATGGGGGTTACCATTGAAAAAAATGAAGTTGATGTCAGTTTTAATATGTAGACGACCCCCTAAGTAAAATCTAACTATAACATTATAAACTAGACGTTATTACAAATTGATTGGTACCAGTCGCATGTTTCTACGATAATTTACGGCAAAATTAGGTGGGGGGTGGCGTTTTTTTTTTGGGTGACTGTACATGTATTTTTCTTTTTTTTATAGTAATTTTTATATTTAGAAAATGTATTTTAACTATTTCTTTCTCTTTTTCTTTTCCACACAGAAATTAATCCGAATGAATATGCCCCTATTTGAAGGTAATAAAGTACATTTTAGCACCACATTATTTGCCCTCATTAGAGAAAATCTGAGTATAAAAATGCGAGCAGGTAATGGTTGATACTTACATTTGCAATATATGTATATTTCTTTCATCATTTGTACATGACTGATATTCGATGTAATAACACTGCTCTGCTTAAAAATTGTCCCAACAACATTTTTGCAAATTCTTATGTAAAATGACCTCCTGAATCCGAATATGACGCCCATTTTGAACTGCCACCCACCGTGTTTTAGGAACGGCCCCCTATTCTTATCACTTTTCGGTAATTTTATAGCTATAAATTTGATTTTTAGGAGGGAAAGGATTATTTTTAACTGTTAAATATCTTCTGAGGGACTACAGATTTTGAAAATTCTAAAACATGAACATAGGGGGGGGGGGGGGAGGATTTGTCACTGAAATTATCCTTCCAGCGGGCGCGCGTATATGAGAGATACAGTCGGTAACAAAAGTGTCCGAACACTAGCAAAAATTCCTATATAGAAAAAGTACGCTTAATATAGTTTTGCTAAATAAATCCTTGTCGAATCGTGTTCTTACACTGACTAAGAACAGGATTCGACAAGGATTTATTTAACAAAACAGTATTAAGTGTACTTTTTTTACATAGGTATTTTCGCTAGTGTTCGGATACTTTTGTTACCGACTGTATCTCTCATATACGCGCGCCCGCTGGAAGGTTAAATATTACATTTCTTATATTTTTTTAATCTATTATTAATGTTATTTATTAAACATTATATATGTATATATATATATATATAAGTGTTAAATTAATTCTTTTTCATTCTCGAAATCGAATTCGTGGCCATAAAATTAACGAACAGTGATAAAAGTTGGGAGAAGGGGTGTCCCGAGAAAACGGTCGATGTCTAGACAAAACTGGAGTCATATTTGGAAGGAGGTCATTTTACATAAGAATCAGCAAGAATGGTATCAGGGCTCAAAAAACATTTTTTTTTTTGCAGCGCAGTGCAATCGAAAATAAGAACCTCTTCCTCCCAGTGACCTTTAATTTATTATTGCATTATTCGTGATGAATTATTTTTACTTTCCGAACACACATTATGTATGGAAAGTATTGTAATCATGAAAAATTCGATTTTGAGATTTTTGTGTACCTATGCAATTTGAAGACGTTTATTTTTGTTTATTTTACGGTGATCTATATATATATGAGTACGTATGTAAGCGATCACGATAACATCTAAACACTTTCATCGACTGAACTGAATGTTGTTATGTATATTATAGATCCCCGTTGCATGAATTGTATTGATTTTGGTAAATCTAGTATTTATAGTTTTTTTACAGGGTCATAAACAAAAATTCGTTATAGGCCTATGGACTCAAATTATTTAAAGTGCGATGACATCTAAACGCCTTATTCAGTTGAGCTAGAAGTTGTTAGGAATGTTATAGATCACCGTCTAATGAACTGTATAGTTTTTAAAGAATCCAACACTTAGAGATCGTTGCAGGGTCAGAAAGAAAATTTCTTTATTATTTAGCCTTTGGATTTAAATTATTTAAAACGTGATAGCATCAAAACGCCTTATCCAATTGAGCTAAAAATTGGTAGGTAGGTGATAAGTCACCATCGCACAATTTGTATATATTGTGATGAGTACAGAATTTACGGCTCTTTTACAGGAAGATAAAGAAAAATTCTTCACAATTTATGCATAGCTGCCAAACTTTCTAAATTTTTAATCAGATTTGTTACGACTTTTTTTAAAGGAATATGTCGTGTATATTTTCGATGATTGTATAAAATGAAAACAATTATAAAATATTTCCAGCATTAAGTCTCGCTTGAAAAACGGGAGTGTTAGTACCTATGTTCTTAGCCAACGGACTCAAAATATCTGAAGTGCGATAGCGTCTAAACTCTGCATTTTATTAAGTTATAAATCCATTGGCATGTTTTAGGTTATTATCACCAGAATCGTACATTTTTACATATTTTATTTCCAATTATGTTTAAGACAACAATATTAAGCTAACCTAGAGAAATAATTCCAAACCCATCGTTACAGCTCGAGATAATCAGTGCTCTATAGCAGGGATGGCCAACCCGCGGGCCGCATGCGGCCCACCGCGTAGTTTCTTGCGGCCCGCGAGGAGACTAACGATATTTAAAATTTGACAACTTTGGTTAACGAATCAAAAATTAATAAATACGTTCTAACTTTTCGAAGTGAAAATACCTTTCAACGATTATGGTAGATAAGGAACTGTTGTAATGGAATGTTATTAGATCCATTATTCATTCTTTTTAGTATAGTTTTAATATAGATTGTAATTTTTTTTTTACAATTCTATTGTTAATTTATGAATGAAAATAATTTAAATTAATGTATTCTTCTCCGAATTTTCACCCTGCCCTTCTCCGAAAAAAGTATATACTACTCCGATTCAAAAAATTAGAATAATGAAAAGAAATATGGTCAAGGGAAATGAAAATCGAATTTATCAAATAAATAATCAACAATATCAAATATAAAGTACTATAATATGAATCTGCATATTTTGCAGATTATAAAAATGTAAACACATTACAATGAAATAGAAAATATATTTAAATCAGCTAACAACAAAAAATTCAAAATATTAGAATACTTTCTAACATGGTTCAAAAAATTAGAATAATGAAAATATATTGAACATAATTTAAACTCTAAGTATTTTTACTTGCTAATCAGTACTTTGTTGCATCACCCTTAGCTTTAATGACAGCTCTTAAACGTTTTGGCATGTTTTTAACTAAAGGTTCACAATCTTTTTTATCCAAATTCGCCCATATGCTCTTTATACTAGAAATAAGATCTTTTTTGTCTCTAGGCGCAACTTCTTGAAGTCGTTTCTTCATAATTCCCCACAAATTCTCGATAGGATTTAGATCGGGTGAGTTTGCAGGCCAAGGGAGTACAGGTATGTCCTTCTCTTTGAGCCATTTAGTTGTTGATTTGGAAGTGTGGGGAGAAGCTGAATCTTGCTGAAACAAGAAATCGTCATCACATAAATCCTCAGCTGAAGGAATCATGAAATGTTCAAGAATTTCTTGATAGACTTCTGAATTGACTGTTGTGGAAACAATACACAACCTGCCTGGGCCTTCAGCAGTCATGCAGCCCCATACCATAACAGAAGTCGCAAATTTAAACGAACGTTTTAAACATTCTTTCTTATAAGCTTCATGTTTGAGTCTCCAGACACGTATACCTTCATTTCCGTGAGACACACAAAACACACTTTCATCGCTGAAAAGTATCTTTTTCCAATCGTCGTGATCCCAAAATAGCCTTTGTTTACACCATTTAACTCTAGCAGCCCTTTGCTTAGATGATAAGAATGGCTTTATCTTAGGCACACGTGATCTAAAACCTAATTTGCGAAGTCGTCGTAGTGTTGTAGATTTGGGGACATTTATACCCATTTCTTTCCATTTTCTATGCACATATCTCACACTCCGAAAACGATGTTTCTTCACAATCTTTTTCAATTGCCTTTCATCTCTTCTTGAAGTTACTGGCTTTCGACCACTTTTAAAGTGTTTATTTTGAAAACACTTATTATTAGAATATTCTCTCAAAACTCTACTCACACTTGCTTGAGAGCATTTCACTTCTTTTGCTATAAAAAGTTGTGTTTTTCCTATTTCGTGCAAGTACACAATACGATATTTCACAGCCTCAGATAAATCGCTCTTTCGTCCCATATTAAGCAAATACTACGCTACAATCAAATGCCAAACGACTTTTCATTTTCAACGGAGCACATTTTATATCCCACAGATGTTAATCCCGCAGCCGTTCTCTCAACTTATAAGAAAAATTTGAATATTCTAATTTTTTGAACCATGCTATCGAGGTATTCTATTTCTTTGAATTATTCTAATATTTTTTAAATAGTTAATTATTAATATATCAGGTAAAAATAAATATTTATGTTATATTTATAAATGCTCTGAAGATAATTAGATACTTTTAATATATTTTTTCCTGGACGCAGTATGCAAATTGACGCGTTAGCAACATCAAACTCATTCTTTTTTACATTATTCTAATTTTTTGAATCGGAGTAGTACATACATGAATCATATACTCACAAACATATAGTATATGCATATGTACAGTCATAAAATAATAATAATAATAATAGTAATAATTTCCTCCCCGACTAATTTCGCCGTAAATCATCGTAGAAACTAGCAGCTGATGCCTAACGATTGGTAATGACATCTAATTTTTAATCCAAAAAGCTTGTCGAAATTGCGAGTTGCCTTAAAAAAAAAAAAAAAAAAAAAAAAAAAAAAAAGTTGATGCCAGTTTTAATATGTATACATCCCTTAAGCAAAATCTAACTAAACCGTCTAAACTAGGCCTTATTGCTAATCGATTGGCACCAGTTGCAAGTCTCTACATTAATTTACGGCGGAATTAGTCGGTAAAGCAGAGGGGGGGGGGATTTTTTTATGACTGTACATACAGTGTGGCCCGAATGAATAAAATATATTTCTAATGCGGCCCACCAAGTGTTTTGGGTTGGACAGGCCTGCTCTATAGGGCGCTGTGTGTTTGTAGAAGTTTGGGTTAAATATAGTTTTTCTATGTGACTTTCATTAAATAAAATTATCCTATAAATAGGATGCTGAGCGCTAACGGGTTAAAGAGTTTTATACATTTTAAATTATCTTATTACAAGTACAAAATGAGTCTATTTCAGTTGATCACACAACTTTTTAAATTCTTTTTAAATGACACAAAACTTGCTATGATGTTTCAGCTTTTCAAAGAATCATAAAAATTATTCTCTTAAATAATTACAATAAAAAAAAAATATATCAACGTAAGAAAATTTTCCAGTGTTATTTTTCTACCCGTATGATAATTTAGAACATAGCCTCCTTAACTACATGCCTGTCGCGTAGCTCGGAAACTAGGCAGCAGTTGAAGCGGTAGACAGCGTCACCTAGTACAGATTATGGGACTTTTTTATTCAACTCTCACCAATAATTTAAAGAAGTGATACATGATATATAAAATCGACCTTTCTTCGAGTCTATTCGCCTTTCATGTATATCATATCCCACTTTAAAAAAATTTTGGTGGCTGTTGAATAAAAAAGACGCGCAATCTGTAACAGGTGGCGCTGTCTACCGCTTCAACTGTTGCCTAGTTTTCGAGCTACGCGACAGGCATCTAGTTAAGGAGGCTATTTTAGAATTTATGTATTAACATATAATTTGCATTAAAATGTTCCCAAAACTGCTTTCTATAGATGCAGCGTTCCCAAATTTTATAATTTATTCACGAGCATTTTTAGCCCCGCCTCTTTTTCATACCGGACATTCTGAAAAATGATTTTCTTCTTACTTAATCGTTGTCACATATTAAAGAGAAATAATCTACAAAATTTCTGGTGCGAAAAGAAGGCGGGGCTAAAAATGCTCGTGAATAAATTATAAAAGTTGGGAACTCTGTATAGATGGAATTAATTATATAGAAATCCGTAGGATAAAATGGATAAAATGTTTTAAAGTATCGTGCAAATTTGAAAAATGCAGAAACATATATATATATATATATATATATATGAATTTTTTTATTAACTTATCAATAAAAATAACGAGAATATTTAATTATTTTAAATATATTAATCCATTATATAGATTGCAATCTTGAAAATATTTTAATGTCAGTCACATATTAATATGTCAATTCTAAATCAAGTTAGCTTACGGATCGTGAAGGAATACTGAAAATTTTCACTATATTGTTAATTTGTTATAATTTTTATTGTGATTAATTCGAGTATCAAGTAAATGATTTTTCCAAAAGATTAAACAAGAACTACTCACGAGAAGAACAATCATACTAATTTACTCAAGAACATCGTACTAATTTTTGTGGTTTTTTTAATAAGAACTAAAAAACGCATTTTTTATTTGTACTGAAACATTTTAAAAGGTATCAGACCCTTTAATTTATGAAGAATTATGCTTTTAGTATAGTTATCTTAGTAATAAAAGCGAAATGACGTCTGTCTTTTACTCTGTCAGCTCAGCTGTCTCCAGAACAATTTACCGCACTTTGAGACGTGAAATTTGGACTCACAGTCTGGAATGTCTCCGCGTGCACCTCGACACCGAATTATTAAATTTTTAATTAGGAAGTACGTTATTAATTAAAAAGTGGTTAACTATCGAGGTTTTTTTTGGGGGGGGCGGGGGAACTTTTTCGCCGTGAGACGTTCCTTTTCACCCTTCGAAGAGAAAAACCAAAGACAACTTGATTCACTCATAAGGCGCTATAAAATGCCCTTTTTTTATTCCAATCGTGCGTTTGCTAATGGACTAATTTTTCTTTTTTCTTTCTTTTTTTTTTTCATTTCGATATCAAAATAAACTTTCTTACATATAGACATATTACAATATTGCATTTCGAGTGAATATACTGTTATTTTATAGTCAACCGGATAATCAAATAGAATATAGAAAATAATATGATAGTAAATACTATCTATAGTCTGTATAGTGTTGTTCAATGTAATCACGATTTAAATATGAAGGAGATACTTCGATTTTTTTTATATCATCCGTTTCGAAACTATATGACCGATAAAAATCCTAATTGATGTCCACCTTGGACTTCAATTGGGATTTTTATAAGTAGTTAGTTTATAAGTAGTAGTTTTATAAGTAGTAGTAACTTCAGTTATACTGAAGTAAGGTATAACTGAACCAATATGAAAGGGATACTTTGATTTTTTATATCGTCCATTGCGAAATTGTTGTCCAATAAAAATAGTAAATGAAAACCAATATGTAAATTGAAGTAAGGTGTAATTGAACCAAATTGCCTGTTGGTTGTCTCAGGCAATAGAGACAGGGAGCCGAGATATTGCAGGTGAGGAAGACACTGCCAAAGGTAGCTAGTACTCTAAGCGAAGTTTTCAGTAATTTTAATGGATTTTCTCTTTAGTTTTTTGTTTATAAAACTATATTAAAAAATGTTTTTTTTTTTTTTTTAATTCATTTAAATATAGTGACCAGCGATCAATAATAAAAAATTTCTGCTAATTTTTTGTGTTTGACTTTTCAAAATAATATTAGTTTTCTAGTTATTTCAAAAGCTTCTCAGCTTTAACTGCAAAACATTTCCTTATTAAAACTTATTTCTATTTATAAATAATTTTCTGATAACTATTACGTTATATACTCAATATTTCTAAATTGATATTTAGTAGAATTGAATATAATTTCATTTGACAATACATTCTTCTATTTTCTTAGCTCAAGAAATGGATACAGCTGATGAAGAATTAAGGGGAACTATTGTAAAATTGTGGCCTCTCCAAGCCAAAAAACATCTTGATAAGCTAGTTCCTCCAAATGATCGTAAGTATTTCTTCACACATTTTTATGTTTATTTTGCTAAAAATATAGAAGATTTTGCATTTATTTAACTTTTAAAAGCCTTTAAGTAAAAATTATTTTTTATCTCAACTTCAAATTTCTCGATACAAACCTATCACTGTTAAGCCGTCATGCTATTTGATACAATTTTTAATTTATACATCTCTATCTTAAACTAGTATACTATGGTCATCTCAAAACATTCATGCATAACATTCCCTATAACAGCGCTGCCTATCAGTGAGTATGCACCTAAATTTAATCTATTTAGCTTTTCACATTTTATAGTTTAGATATGCAATTTGGTGCAATTTTTACCAATAGATAATGAGATATAGCCACTTACAAAATAGATGAAAGTAATAGCAACGCCACCAATCGGCCGATGTACACCCACGTTGAATCAGCATAGATTTTTATAATATATAACTTGTATACCAAGTTTTATGCATTTAAATAACAGAGAAGCTGAGATAAAACCTTCCTACAGGAAGGTTCCTACCGCGAAAAATATTACAGTGTTGCAGTGTCACCTTATATCCGACAATCGCCCAAATTAAATTAGAATAATTTTACATAATATTAATCTCACATATCATTTTTGTATATCATAGAAGCTGAGATGGTTCCTTATTTTGACGGTATTAAATTGTATAACACAAACGTCACCTGTTGGCAAATATATACCCAAAATGAACCAGTAGAGTTTTATATGATATAATATCCATTACACATACTAAGTTTGGTGTATTTATACACTATAGAAGCTGAAATATATCGTTCTCTTATACAAAAGAAATCGCAGCATAGCAGCGACATCTGTTAGATGATATATTTCGAAAGCTAATCAGTACTAATTTAAATCAAGTTTCAATCAAATACCCAATTTGATTACGTTCATTGGTTCGTGAGATACAGCGTCTACAATTTTTTTTTTTTTTTTTTTTACCACACACAGAGAGACACAAACAGAGTGCTATTTTCTAAAAATGGTCGAATTGTGTTCAGAAAATCCCAAAACATGTAAATTCATTGGAAACCAGAAATCAAAAGTTTTCACAGAATTCAATACTTTCTTCTTATATGTATAGAAGAAAGTAAAAATACATTAATAATAAAATGAAATATGTTTCAGAATTGTATAAACATTTAAAAACAAAATTTATAGAAAATAAAGTTACTGGAAGCATATTGGGGTTTGGTTACATGTAAAATTCGTAAAACGGCAAAAATTAAATATACATAATGCAAATATAAATAATTTGAATCCAAAATATAAACCCAAAATTGGCTCCTATTTTTGATCATAACTTGATGAATAATAATTATAATTAAGAATAAACTCTCTTTTAATAATAAGAATTCTCTTAAGAACAAGCTTTCATTTACCTCATTCTAATAATGACTAAAAAAATAACTAGTATGTTGTGGCCACCAAATGACTTTCTTTTATATTCTTCTATACAAGTTCACGTAGTACAAATAATTAAAAAAAAAAAAAAAACTTATTTATTAAAATTATCTTTCCTGATGAATGCAGACGATTTTTCATTCTAGAGTAATACAGTCGAACCGCGTTAACGTGAATCTAAAGGGGATAAAAAATTTGTTCATGTTATCAGTAGTTCATGCTATCAGTAATTAATCTTCATATAACTAAATTAAAATTCATTTTGACGGGGATTGTGGAAACAGTTCATGTTAAAAGTAATTCACGTTAACGAGGTTCCACTGTATAACACTAAATATTCAAAGAAAGTCAATTTTATTCTCTACATGGTTTGTATGTTTTTTTTTCTTTGTTAAAAAGGAAAAATATTGATAATTTTATTTTAAATTATAACAAATCGATGGTTCAACCATTCGTTTTAAAGGTATTGACGAGCTCTTTTGAAAGATACCCATAACGAAAAATTGAACCCAGGTTTAATTGATACTCAATTTGATACCCAGGGAAAAATTTGAACCTATCGCTATGCAAAAAAATTTTGCCAGTTGACTATTACTATTATAAGTAATTCATTTTAATTTCATAATGATTCTTGAAGAATAATTCTCCTTATGCATATTTATACGAAATTTTGTCGTATACCGCCATGTTAAAAATTTAGAAATAGCGAGATGTCTACACCACTTGTAGGACGATTTTCTTCAAAGGTTGATAGGCACTAATTTATGTTAAGGTGCAACTGTATACCAAATTTTATGAAATTCTGTGCAGCAGTTTTCGAGATATAGTTGCCACAAAATTTTATCTCTCTTTCACACACACACAGACATTTTCTAAAAATGGTCAAATCGTGTTTTAGACCTTTTCAGACGTGTATATCCATCGAAAACTCGAGGTCGAAAAATTTTACGAAATCAGTACCTTCTTCTATTGAATATAGAAGAGAGTGATGACAGCATGAAATTACTTAATAATTACTATTGAAAATTAGTTTAATCCAAAATATGTAAGCATGTTCTTGTTTTACTTGAACAAATCAAAATGTAGGGTCTGTCAAAATGTCTGTTAATTATTTTTACTTTCTTCTATATTCAATAGAAGAAAGTATTGGATTCGTAAAAAATTTCGACTTTCGGTTTTCGACGGATTTACACGTTTTGAGAGATTTGAACACGATTTTATCATTTTCAGAAAATGTCTGTCTGTCCGTCTGTCTGTGTGTGTGTGTGTGATAAAAATTTTGAAATTTTGTGGCAACTGTATCTCCAGAACTACTGCTCATAATTGCATATAAATTTATATGTAGATGAACCTTGACCTAAGTTAGAGCCTATCAACTTTTGGTGTCAACCGCTCAATAGGTGGTCGCTGCTATACAGCGATTTCTGCAATTCAGGGGAGGCTATATCTTCGATGTCGCTAAAATATAGCTCCCACGATTGCATAAAAAGTAATTTCTTTAACTTTAGAAATTTGTCCCAGGTGGGGCGGGAAAGGGGGGGGGCTATGGAGCAAAAAAATAGAAATACAGTTAGACCGTACAAAATTGGTACAGATAGGATTTTGAGGCCTGCAAGTCGAATGAGGATATTTTCAAAAGTGTAAAGTTATTAGGAGGAGGGTCAGATACAGGGGGGGGGGGGGGGGAGCAGAGGGGCAAAAAAAATTAAAATAGATTTAGACCGTTCAAAATTGGTACATAGAGGTTTTTGATACCTACAAATTGATTGCGGATATTTTTGAATTTGTAAAGTTATTAGGAGGGGTGAGAAGGGGAGCAGAGGGGCGAAAAATAAAAATACAGTTAGGTCGTTCAAAATTGGTACATAGAGGTTTTTGATACTTACAAATCGATTGTGGATATTTTCGAATTTGTAAAGTTATTAGGAGAGGTGGAAAGAAGGGCGGAGGGGAGGAGGGGCAAAAAAATTAATGTAGAGTTAGGTCGCTCAAAATTGGTAAATGGAGGCTTTTGATACCTACAAATCGATTGCGAATATTTTCGAATTTGTAAAATTATTAAGATAGACGGGAAGGGTGTGAAGGGCAAAAAATAACAAATAAGAGTTAGAGCGCTGAAAATTAGTGTTGTTAGGTTTTGAGGCCCGATAAATCGATTGCGGATCCGGATGTTTTCGAAAGTACAGAATTATTACGAGGGGCGGGAAGGAGGCGTGCGCAGAGGTAAAAATAAATAAATGCAAATAGAATGATGGAAATTATTATTATTAGGTTTAAAAACCCGAGAGAACGACTGTGAGTATTTTTAAAGTCTAAAATAGTTAGGAGGGGCGGGAACGGTAGGTGAAGGAACATGCATGCATTGCGCACCTGTGTACGCTGCCGCAGGCAGTGGGGAGCCGGACCGAGAAGATTTTTTTTTTTTTTTTTATTTATGTTTTTCCCTTACGATAATATAGTGATTCATTAAGAGTATCGAACATAAATGCGGGCGCGCAGTGCACAATGAAGACAGTGGGGAAGCATGCACTGCCGAAGACAGCGGGGTCCCGGTGTGACATTTTTTCCAATCAGAATTTTTTTCTCTTTTTTTTTTCACATGTTAAAAATTAATGCAATCTTGCAAATTCATTAACTATAGAGATTCATTTAAACATAGTGACCGGCGAAGCGGGCGTAGCCTGCTAGTTTACGATAAAAAGATTCCTTTTAAAGCACGTTTAAGCAAAATTTTGCCTTGTTAAATCGTAAATTTCGCCATAACTTTAGACTTTTTCAATTAGAATGTTTCAAACCAACAGAGTTTTTCCAGCATCATAAGTGATGTTTTAAAAGTTCTCCGACCTTTCCACCATCATTTATTCTGGAGATAATGCATACACAGACTGACATATTATCTAACCAACTGACTAACTTATAAGTGGACACTACACAAATTGTATTTAATTTTGCATTCTTCACAGAAAAGTTCAAAACGAGTAAAAATGTCTATAAACCGAAAGTTCAGAAATGTTCATGAATACCTAAGTTCCCCATACCACGGTAACTAGAATAATAATTATATTCTAGTTACCATGTCCATACCTCTAGTACAGCGCCTAGAATACATAGCATAAAAAGTGACCAGCAAATCAGCGCCCTAAAGATTAAGCCTCTCACCAGAAGTCAGTGTAATCGAGTTTATTGCTTGAAAAACCGGAACTAATATATTTATTGGTTATTTATGTGCTTAGATCACGTGACTGAGCAGACGAAACTGGGAAATGCCAATCAACTCTTATGCAATGTTTAGGATTGGAGCAAAAAATTCGATCGCAGCGCTATCTAGGAGGCTTAATTTTTTTAGCAGTATTTTAAGCATTCGATTATAAGAGCCTGCTACACTATATATTCTAGGCGCTGTACTTATAATATGATGGCGAACTAAAAAGATATTATAACTAACAGATTATTTAAACTATTTCTCTTTTACTTCTCATTTAGAGTTATCAAAAGGAAAATTAACCGTTGGTAAAGTCTATGCTGGTCTGCTAATAGTGGAAAATTGGAAATCAACAAGATTCGGTAAAATTCCTGGCGCTAATGCACTTGTGAGTATTTATTTTATTTCTTCTGTATGCTTTCGTTTATAAGCAACCTAATTTGAATTGACCAAGAACTTTTACAATATATTACTGATAATACTCTACTAATTCTAAAATGAGTTTAAAAAGTATTAAAAAATAACAGCATTACTTTATATGTGATATTAATAGAGTCCTATAATTCAATTGTATATTTCGCAAAACGATATTTATTAAAACGTACATTCAACAAGTATCACATACCATATCTAATTAAAAATATTGTTTAACTTTGCTTATAATATATACTTAAATGCAGTTCAGAAAAGGCTAAGAAATTTTTAGTTTTTACTATTGCAATTAGTATTTTTCTATTAAATCACAGTTTATTATTTTGTTGCAGCTATAATTTGCATGTGATTTCTTGTTGATTCGATGTATATTACCATAGTAGTTCGTAAAGTAACCCTCGTTTCAGTATAAATAATAAACATATAGACATAGCAAATTTTTTATTTGCATCTGAAAGGTATAGATGTCCTCTATTTTGCAGCATACTCACAATGTATATCCAAACACCTGTGTACATATATAGCTTTATACTAACTTAAAAATTCCTTTTGCATAAATTTCAGCTGATTTCAAAGTCACCTAATCTGACACAGCGTTTAGAAGTTCTTTATCTTTAGCAAAGTTTTGTGTCCGAAGCTATGTGTGACTTCATGTAATTCAACAGATGATAATCAGAAGGAGCCAAGTTAAGGTTTTAAGTAGGATATTAAAAACGTCCCATTTGAATTGGCACTAAAGGCTTTGTGTTCATCAAGCACTGTGAGGACGAGCGTTGTTATGCAAGAAAGCAAATCCAAATGTCGTCAGATCACGACGTGTATTCTGAATATTCCTTCTTAGCTTCCTAAAAAGTGTTACAGTAAACTTCAGAAGTAGCTGTCATACTATATTTCGTGAATTCGACAAGCAAGATTCCCTTAGCACGTTGACTAAAACCCGTTGACTATATATAATCTTCCTCGCTGACAAAGTTCGGCGAACTCTACTTAGTCGGTTTGGAGAACGGGTATGATCCCATATCATCAACAATTGTTTTGTCTTAGTATTCTCATGTGGTAAATAACTCGCGTTTCCAGTCACTATACTGTTCAAAACCACCTCCCCTTCCATATTGAATCTGGAAATACAGTGTAAAACATGAGAATTTTCAGTTTAATCTAGCACAGAATTTTGGGTAGACGAACGTTTTGAAAACTACCTCGTACAAAACATATAAAAACATGTTTAGCAATTGTTGTGAAGATTCCAAGATGTTAAGTCGACGCTTTACACGAACATTGTTGTTTATTTGTTTGAAGAAATTATTACTCAGTGCATACGGTCTCCCTCTCCTTTTTTTTTTTTTTTCATGAATGTTTCTTTTCCTTTCTTTTTTTTTTTTTTTTTTTTTCTTCACTCATAATGTTTAGACCGTATACGACAAACAATTCAGGATGAATATCTGGTGTTGACGATTTTTTCTCGAATTGTTATAAACAGAAAACAAGTAGCAATACTCTGCTGTCACTAGACTACTTGGAAGTTTGCTGAATGACAGACAGCTTGATGTAACAATAGTTGCATACCGCCCACTTCTACTAACACCGAGCCAAAATGGTGATTAGTTTCAGAATTACTCTTGTAGATTTTTAAATATGTTTAAAGCAAGAAAATATGAGTTACGAAAATTACACTTACAAAACTGTGTAATGAATAGAAGGCATTTCTGCATCACCTAGAGGAAAATCCTTGTTTCAATAATTCAAGTGCTTAGTTATTCTTAAAAAATAATAATAATTAATTATTTAAAATAAAGAATAAAAAATAATAATTAACTTTAGTGCATGAAAATTTACTAGAACACAAACTAGTATTTTATATTTATTAACTGCAATTTTATAAAACGAGATAAGATTTAACCTGCGCTTTTTTGTTTGCTGATCACCAAAGATGGGAAATTCTTTGATAATTATATATATTCTATCTAAAATCTGCTCTGCATGTCAAAATCCTTTATAAAACAAAGATTAAGCTTCCTTGAATCTTTATGAGATTAAAATTTTGTTGGAATCCAGTTAGTAAATTAAACGTCAAGTTAAAATTTTAGATAGATTCAAATATTTTTTATGAATATACATATAAATTGGCGCAAAAGAAACGCACACTACACAAAAGAGACTGTTAAAAATTATCAGAATTTCCTTCATTTACTGCGAAGATCTGTTAATTTTATATTTTGCATAAATGTTTTCTAATCTTAAAAATAAATCGCTAAACAGATTTTAAATTAAACTGATAGCCAAATTTCATTTTTATGGTTATTCAAATGAACGAGTTACTATCTTTATAAAATTTAACTAATATAACTTGATTCACAACCGAGAAAATATATCATTCAATAAATTATTATTATTTAATTTCTAACAAAGGTTTCAAGAAATACTTTCTCTATGTGTTGCTAAAGAGTTTCACAGCAGTTCTTTCTAAATCTACAATATTGTATCAGAATAATACTGCCACTTTTTTTGTTAACTAGACAGATTTTTTTACTCAGGTATAAATTTTTTTTAATTTTGCTTTATGTTTACAGGTTTGCGTTAAATCTTTATGTGTGTGTATGTGTATGACTCTTGAATCATTGGAATAGTAAATATGTATAAAAATAATAATAAAGAAGAAAGTTTCATAAACATTTGTTAATCGCAATGTATATACAAAAGGATTAGTTCATATATCTGTTTGAAAGATATTAATATACCTAATTACTTTTAAAATTTATTTTTTGAATATTAGGTATATGTTACAAATTTTAAGTTATTTATTCTTTAAAAAAGAAATGCTTTTTTTTTTTTTTTTTTTTTTTTTAAATAATAATAACCCCTACTTTTAAAACACAAAAACACCATAAAATGTGTGTGAAATGTATGTATATATATGTTTTAATAATAACAGACTTTAGGTTACGTTTAAAACATTATCAAAATTTCAATTGATATACAGGGTAGCCATAATTAAGCTGACACTGCTTACAGTGTTCTGCAGCACAATCTAATTGCAAGAATAGCTCTAGATATGTAGGAAGATTGAATAAAACGGGGGATGAAAAATTACGAGAAAACCTATGTATGTAAAAGGGTAAACTCACTGATTCACTGACTCAACACAGCTGTGGAGATTCTATGGGAGATAGAGGCACACATTTTGGTGAGCAGGTTGATTTTAGGATCCTGACGCCCACTAAGACGGGATTTTGCGAAATAACCCCCCCCCCCCCCTCGTTCCTTCCTGGGGGAACAGAAGGCTTTATAAACATAAGTCAGTTACAAATTACTTCACGGTGAAGAAATTGCAGATGGAGAGACTAGACTTAAATACAAAAAGAATCATTTTCTGTAATTTTGGAATTTTGGAGAGGGGAGGAAAACGATTTTCGGAGGCAAATTTAGCAAAATACGGATTTTCGAGTAGCACTCTACCAATAACAGGGATGGAACACGGGCGCAGAATTCATACCACTATCAATGTAAGAAAATTTTCTACTTCTTAAATCAACGATATTATAGGTAGAGAAATTTCTTAAACGGATTCCGGTATGAATTCTGCGCCCGTGTTCCATCCCTGCAATAATAGCACAAAGATATAACAAATCGTAAGCGTCTTATTGAGTATATTTCCAAAAACTCTTTTTTGTCTTTTTGCAATTTTTGATTTCTAGTGAGAGTTACGAGAGGACAAATTTGAGCCTCCTTTTAGCGCTAAATTCGTCCGGTGAAATCTATAGGAGCTCAGGACACAAATTTTAGTGTGTGGCTTATGTATGTATACAGCACCCATTGTAACGGGATTTTGCGAAATTCCCCCATGCGTGCGGGGGGGGGGGGGCAATAAAAACTTTTTCAAGCATGATTTTGCTTTAAATTATCTCAATAAGATTAATTTTTATGTGTGAGTTGGTTATGGGTTCCCAACCCGCACTATAAAGGGATTCTGCGAAATTTCCCCCTTCTCCCCCCCCCCCCTTTTAAGGGGTGTGGAGGCAAAAACACTTTTTTAAGAGTAATTCTGCTCCAAATTATCTCAGGAACGCGATTTTTTAATATGTCGATTGGTTATGCGTACCCAACAAACACACTACAAAGGGATTTTTTCAAATTCCGTCCTATCCCCTCTTAGGGGTGGGGGCAAAAAACATGTTTCGATGCGTATCTCTGCTCCGAATTGTCTTAAGAAGGTGATTTTTTTTTGTGTGTGTGCGGGCTGGTTATGTGTTCTCAACACGCACTATAGAGGGATTTTGTGAAATTCTCTCCCTTTTTTCACTTTAAGGGCGAGTGGAAAAACACTGTTTTAAGAGTAACTCTGCTCCAAAGTATCTCAGAAAAGCGTTTTTTTTTATAGTCAATTGTTTATGCGTACTCGACTCACACACTGCAAAGGGATTTTTTTTTTTCAAATTCCGTCCTATACCCTCTTTAAAGTTTGGGGGCACTATACATGTTTCCATGCGTAACTCTGTTCCAGATTATCTTAAAATGGCAATTTTTGATGTGTGGGCTACTTATGAATACTCAATACACACTAAGAGGTATCTTGTGAAATTCCACCCTATCGTCCCTTGGGGATGGGGTTGAGCAAAAAACATGTGCCCATGCGTAACTCTGCACTAAATTATCTTAGGAAAGATATTTTTTATGTGTGGGTCGGTTATATATATCTAACTCATAGTATTAAGAAGTTTTGCGAAATTCCCTCCCATTTCCCTCCTTTAACAGCGGTGGGGGAGGTAAAAAACACGTTTTAAAACAAAACCCAGCTTCAAATATTCTCAGGATCTCGATTTTTTTATGTGTCGGTGCAACATGTATTATAAAGGGATTTTGAGAAATTACCCCCCTCCCCTCTTTTTGGGGCGGCGAGTCAAATATATATATATATATATATAAATAAATAAACAAGTTTTCAAACTTAAATCTGCTTCAAATTACCTTAGAATAGCAAATTTTGGTATCTGGGTGTTGATTAAGTGTACGCAATATGCACTTTGATGTAATTTTGCAAAACTTTCAACTTTACCCGCGAGGGAGGGGGAGTAGAAAGCAGGTAAGGCGCTGCCTAAGGCATTGGAGCTCCAGACTCGACGTGTTGCGAGCGAGAAAATCGCTACCGAAGACAGCAGGAACTTTAACTTAGATTTTGACTGATTTCAATGATTTTTATTATTATTATTATTATTATTATTATTAATGATATGATGTTTTGAGAATTAATTTCAAAAAATTGACCAGCGAAGCGGGCACAGCCTGCTAGTAAATTAATAAATTCCAAAATTTACACCTCGGGGAATATGTGGAACTGTTTTTCTAAGTTTTTATCGCGGACAAATTAGCGCGATGTCTTCAATTTCAAAATAATAAGTGGGAAAAAAGCAGTGATTAAAAAAGTGTGCAATTATCAATTTTAAATTATAAATTTCGAAAAAAAAATGCCACATATCCCCCTAGCGGTAAATTTTAAAACTTTTTTTTTTTTTTGTGGCATCTTTTGTTTCTCGGCTTGTTTAATTTTCCGACAAATTTTGGTACCGTTCTTGCAATTAGATCGCACTGTAGAACGCTGTACTTTTGATATAAATTCTCATTTTCAACTATTTATGGTGAATTATGCTTTTTATAATTTAATTTATCACTATTAATTTTTAAACTGTAATTTTCTAAAAAACAAACACAAAATATTATTGTGTGGCTATATAATTTATTAAAGATGCGGATACAAAAGTAACATAGAATAGGCTTTTAAAAACTAGTTATTTCGTAAAGTAAAAGTAAAAGATTAAAATAATAATAATAATAATGAAATCGGAAGGAAAAATTATTTATTCAATAATAGCGAGAAGTTGACTGAATTTAAAATTTTTGACAGCGTTTTTCTAGTACACTGTTAAAAATTTGGTGTTAGCTTGAGCTATACTGAAGTGGCTGCAAAATGGTTTAACCTTTTACCATGATTTGATAATTTCATGTTGAACCAAATATTGGTATTATATTTTTAATTTAAAAAAATAATAATAATATTTAAAAAAAAAAAATTCAAAACTCGACCGAGACATGGATTGAACTGAAGACCTTCTTGTCTCAAGTCAAACACTCAAGCCACACTTTCTTGCCCGCTAGTTCTGTTTCGTTGATTTTGATAAAAGGGGCTAAATTTTCTAGGGTCTTATTTTGGCCCATGGGTGAGTTGTTGCACAAAATTGCACTTTACCCTATGTTTTCCACCACTCTCTTTAATTTAAACTTGGTTTGGTTTCAATAGAAATTTTACTAATCCATATTTCCCTTGTGAGTGGATGTATAGTAGCTCCCAGTTTTGATGCAACTTAAATTCAATCGTAAGAAGTAAAAAACTTAAAAGTAAGGTTGAACCATATTATGGTATTGCTTATAACTTTACTCCATATAGTGGTTCAAGTTTGAACTGAAATTTTTAACAGTGTAGATATATACTTAATTAAGATTAAATGTCATTTATATTTTTTACTTCTTCAGTCTGTCAGACTCTTCTTATAAAGATATTTCTAATTATAAGGTTTCAAACCATTTTTAATTCGCTTATAATATTTTATATATCCTTTACATGTTATTTCAAATTTTAAGAAGCAGAATATACTGAAGTATCAACAATGGATTTTATATGAATTGTTCCTAACAGATTACATATTTGTGCATGTTAATAGCATAGAAGTATTGAAGAGTGACCAAGTAGTAGTAACTCATCGTATTCAATTAGTGTTCATAATGTATGTCAATTATGGTACAGAGAATTTTAGTATCCTACCCGATAATAAATAAGTAATATGCTTAGATATTGTTTTCATGTTGTAGTTTTATTGTGCCTAGTAGTATATATCATAGTTAAACCCGTGCATTTCATTACACAGTTACACAGGATTTCCTTCAGCAATTATCGTTTAAAATTAATATTTTAAGCCATTAAATTTTCTTTTGGGTTTTTCAAGTCTATCTTTCATAATTTTCAGCAACCTTATATGTATGCTTTAAGTTTCAAATAAATATTAAAAATTAGCACTATTATTTTAGACCATTAAGATATAAAATTATATCGAAAATATGTCTAACATCCTGCTTCAAATTTCTGATACAATTATTGCGCCCATTTATAGTAAATTTTTCCTTCAATTCTAATATATGTTATTAAATTAGGTGTAGTATCGATAAATTAATTTTTATGAAATATTAACTAGCAGAAAACGTCTCTTTTATTATTGGCGACGTTTAAAATCGTTGTAATGATACAAAATTATTAAATTTGAAAAACTTATGTTACTTTAAAATTTTACAATCAGGCATTTCATTGGTAAGCAATTGAAAACTAGCAAAAATTAAAAACGCCTGTTTTATGTGCATTTCCCCTACTTACAAACGTACGTTTACAATTCTATCGTGTAATGAAAAGCACTGGTGTAGAATGACATGTAGTTCTTTGTATAATAAATGTTATCTTTGATTGCAGGAGAGTCCTTCCCAATCTCCTCATCCTTCAGATTCACCGGTAGTATAGATACACTTTCCTTCCTTTTCTAGTTCTTTAGCTCCTATATACTTCTTTCACTTAGTTTTAGCCTTTGGGTGTTGGCATGCATAGTGTGTGATATTACAGCCTAAAAAATACTTCAATGTTATGGGGGGGGGGGGGGGTCTTTCAACTTCAGCTTCATGAAATATAAATCACACAAGTATCATTTCAGGAACAATTAATAAATGACTCTTTATGTCAACCAATTCGTGACTGAAAAGAGTCATTAACCCGGTAACGACCAAATTACTTCTGCTGCATATATTTTAATGAATGAGTAAAAGTTATATTAATTTGCACTACTGATAGTAATGAGTATTAAATTCAAACAACTCTTGTTTAAGTTTTTTAATTATAACCTATCCTCATCTAAAAACGCTTGATGTTCCAGTGAAAAAACTTCGAAATACACAGAAAGAAGACGACTTGTTGAAACTATTGGGTTGGCATCTAAGTTCCCGCCGATTTTAAAATTTTAACTTGACACCGGAATCTATGTTTTGTTTTTTGTTCCATTTAAAGACCTAAACTCCATGCTGTAGATTAGTTCTTAAAATGAAACAAAAAACGAAACGTAGATTCCGGTGTCATGTTAAAATTTTAAAATCGGCGGGAACTTAGATGCCAACCCAATACAAAAATTTTGTTACCCTAAATTAAATTATTTTGCTGATTTTTTATCCTAACAGTACATCTGCTCCTCCTAGGACAGGACTTCCTCAGGTTATCCTGAGGATAAGAGTACATGAGTCCTCGGGTTGTATTTTTAGGATAAGGCAATATTTGTTTAAATCAACAAAATTATTTTGTTGATTTAAACAAACAGTTTTGTTGATTTGGCTCTTCGCTCACTCATTGGCTATTCACAATGCGATCTATGACGCAGCTTATCGAACTATTCAGTAATATTTATTGCTCATTCAACCATATTCTTTTTGTTAATTGAAACACGTAGGTTTGGTTAACTAAACAAAATTATTGTTAAAATAGCAAAATAAATATAAAAATTTGCTAACAATAAACCTACAGGTTAGTTCATATATCTGCTAGAGATCTGCACGAACAAATATTTTAAGGCTCGGGTCCGACCTGGCCTGTTTTATTATTATTATTATTGTTGTTGTTTTGTTTTGTTTTGTTTTGTTTTGTTTGCAATATATAGCACGGCCCGGACAAATAATGATAAGCGACACGGCACGGCCTGATTAAAAACAAAAAAATGTATTTATTTCTATGAAAAAATTATTTGGAATTGTTTTTCAGAAGTTTTATATAACCAAGCAATATAATACACAATAAAAAAATTACTGATCTTTTATAAGACAATTGCATATGAATAGAAAATTCATTCATACGGACTGACACATAGACAATTTCGGCAACAGACAAAAGGAATGCCAAACTGAAAATATTAGTATTCATCAGGCAAAATAAGATGGTATTAAAACCCTTTAAGGGCCCGCTTCACTCACCGCCGCCGGAAGCCGAAGCTAATGTTATTCTATGGGAAATTTTTCTTTACAAATAACTTATTAACTAATACATATTTTTAAATTCTGCTTTCACATTCTGAAAATTACCAGCTGTTAAATTGACGGACCTTTCTTAAAAAATTATTTTTTTAATTTTTTATATTTTATTTTGAAGCTGCAACATACGAATTTTCAATGAGTGAAACTTTTTCATTTTGCAATTTCAAAATAAAATACTAAAAATTTAAAAAAAAAATACATTTTTAAAAGAGGTCCGTCAATTTAACAATTAGGAATTTTCTGAATGTGAAAAGAGAATTTAAAAATCTGTATGTGTTAATAAGTTATTTGTAAAAAAAATTTCCCCATAGAAAAACATTGGCTCGGGCTTCCGGCGACGGTAAGTGAAGAGGGCTGTTAAGCGTTAAGCACGTCTTTTTCCGTCATGAATAGTCGAAATTAAAGTCTAGTATGACTAAATTTTGAAATAAATGTTCTTTTTTTTTTTTTTTTTTTTTCAGGAAAATGAGATTATTAAGTATCTGTAGTATACCGTACCAAATTTCCATATTTATACTGTGCTTAGTATTAATTTTATGAATCATTAAACACATATACTGGAAAACGGCTAGCGCTGAAACGGTTAAAAATAGTTAATACAACTAAAAGTCTACTTTCATCTATTTCCACTTACATCCTGTAATTTTCTCGAAATCGTTTACCTGATCCTGTAAATAAAACATTAAGGCTAACTTGAACCTTATCAATGGAAAATATGCTTTTGAGTTTCTGAAAAATGATGCTAATTTCATTATATTTAGTGCTCTAAAAAGTAGCAGAAAACTGCTTAAAAATATCGTTTATAATCCGTAGATTCTACAGACCATAGGATATAAAGCCTCACACACAGTAACAGCGTTGCCAAATTTAGGAACTTTTTTATTCAATTATCAACAATAATTTTGAAGAATGATATTTGCTATACATTACATGATAGACGATTTATCTTCGATATAATTTGACAACCGTTACAATTAAAATTTAATGGGGGGTATTGAATAAAAATGTCCCTAAATTTGGCAACACTGCACAGTAACGTATCTAATTTATTTTGCTTGTGCACGTACGTCAACTACTAGCGACATGCGTACCATTTTGAATAGGATACTTGCTATTGTGACCTGAAATAACATATATGAGTTACAAAACATACTAAAAATATTTGCGGAAATCAGAGTCCGAGCAGACATAGTCAGGCAATCTATTTGATATTAACACTTTCGTGACCACTAACGTGAATTCACGTCATTTGAAAATCTGTAACTCCGCCAGTGGGCGTTTCTTTGGGTTACATAGGTTACATTATTTCTTAACAATATACCCAATATTCATATTTATGCAATCAATGCACTATGGATACAAATACTTTGATTAGAAAGATTGTAATGTATGTTTATTTATATAATAAATGTAAATATAGAAAACATTGATGTACAATAATGTAATATAACAGAATAACGCCCACAGGCGGAGCTTTCTGTCAAAAAGACAAAAACATGCGGTCGCGAAAGTGTTAACACTTTTTAACAAAATTAATTTTCATGTGACATACTAGCTTATAAAATTATGTAAACTAAATGACTGAAGAAACGCTTTTATCATTTATTGTCCTTGTTAATTATCAAGAAAAGTAGAAAAAAAAATCCGGACCGACGCGGCCCAGAAATTTTTCAATCAGGCCCGGTCTGACCCGAGTATACAAAAAAAAAAAAAAAAAAAAAAAAAAAAAAAATAGGCCGAGCAAAAAATTACTTTGACCGAGCACGGCCCAGATTCGGTCTGAGGGATCTGGCCCGTGCAGACCTCTAATGCCTGTAAAGTAAGCAAATATAAGTGTAAAAAATGAGAAATTCTGAAACAGCGATAGGAATAATGAAATATGATAAGTAGTAGATAAATGAAAAGTTGTGGGATTGTTTATAATAATGCCTTAAACTATTGTGACTAAAAAGGAAAAGTTATTTTAAAAAAACAAAATGAATCTACATGCTCTTTTATTAATAGTCTAAAAATAAAAAGTTGGTTGTTAACGGGTTAATTAATTGTTTCTAAATCTATAAATGGGTTATCTATGAACCATGCTATCTTTGTCTACAGGTTTTCTTAATCAAGTTTTAATTTATTGCTCATTTTAAGGAAGTATCAAATGAAGATATTCTGTTCTCATAAATTTAATAGTACAGCAGTGCTTCACTTTCCCTAATTAACCTTATTTAAAAAAAATTCTAAAGCGTTTTTTTTTTTTTTTTTTTTTTTTTTTTTTTTTAACAATAAAATTTAATTATATCAAGAAATACTGCATTAACATTTTAACTGAGAAAAAAAAAGATTCCAGAATTCATGAACATTAAACAAGACAGTAGATTATTATTATTATTATTTTTTTAATAACATTTACTGCTATGTTTTTATCTCCAACAATGTATAACATTCTAATAACTACCCAAATTAAGACCTAATATTTTAATCTTCATTTTATAAAAACATTCTAAACATGTAAGTCATAAATGGAACTTGTACTTATGCTTAAATTATCATAGGTTTCTCTAGCAATCCTCAAAAATTTTCTAAGGCAATCTAACAGGTTTATCTCACCGACTCGAAAATAACGAAATGATGAAAGATGCACACGTCCACAAAAGGTTCCATTCTATAAATACCGTAATTTCTGGCATATAACCCACAGGTAAGATGTGTCATTTCTCCACCAGAAATTTTATTTAATAGAGAAATCTATACTTTTTCGAAGGAAGAGCTCGTACAAATATAAATTTATTTATCAACTGAAATTTCTGGTGCAAAACAGGATTTTATAACCTGCGGGGTATCTACCAGAAATTACGGTAAGTCATCAGTTAATTTCGATAACAAAATTTTCCGTCTAATTTTTTCACTTTTTGCAAAGAAGCATTTAAATTTAGAAACTTGGAATGCTTAACATAATAAAAGTTAAACTTGACTGATGAATAGATTTCACTCGAAGTGTTTCACATATTGCAATGGTACAAACTTATAAGTTTAGTCGTAAGGAAATTGACAAAGCATGCTTAGCTTGTAAATATTACTTAGGGAAAAACCCTTAAAAAAATTACATTGCAAATTACTTCAATTGTTGCATAAACACTAAAAGCAGAATTCAATAAAACAGCATATTTTATATAAATGTACGTGTTTATATATGCATATATATATACTGTAATTTAGTGCAGTTAAACCGCGGCTATCTTTAAAAAAAAAACATTGATTTTGGGGGGCACTGCGGCTTATCGATCAGTGCGGGCTATCTAATGATAATGCAAAATTCCGTCGTCCATACTTCTTGGAACAGTTGATCTTCCCCGAAAATGGAAGTTTAGTATTCGAGTTTCTCAAGCACTGATTCACGCTTATAATCTCTTATTTATTAACTAATAATCTCTTATTTTGATTAATTTGCATATACGTCTGGAGTTCGCCATCTTGTTTCCTTGTTTTTGATTTTTTGCATCGTATTTGTAAACTGTCTTTAATTTTGGTTTTATTTATTTATTTATTTATTTATTTATTTTTATACAGTGCCTTTTTAAATAATTTATTACTTTTATTTATAATTAATTATTTTTATGGCTTTGTATATATGACCGGATTCCCCCATCTTGTGTTCCCGTGTTTCTCATATTTGTTGCATTACATCTGCATACTGGTATAGTTTGATTTTATTTTCTTTATACCGAATTATTTTTTAAATAATTTATTATTTTCATTTATAATTAATAATTTATTATTTCTATTAACCTGCTTAGATGTCAGAAGACTGATATCTTTTCTCCTTATTTATCTGTCACATCAATCGTAACAATGCTTGCATAAGCCGCGGCTTACCTTCTGGTGCGGTTTATCTAAGAGCATTCCCCCCCACACACACACACAATATTTTAATAAACTGCGGCTTATTTACCAGTGCGGCTTATATACACTAAATTACGGTATAATACAACCGAATTACGTTTGCTAAAACTATCATTGGGAAAACTGATTCACTTATATCAAATGAATGTAATTATTTCAAAAGACTAAAAAAAAAAATAATAAGTTTACATGAAAACTTGTATTATTAGCTTTTAAAATAAACGCAGTCACGATTACAAAATACTTCTTATTTGTTTTACATAATTCCTTCTTCTAAATATACAGAAATTCACAAGCAAAGAAATAATAATCCATCTAAATATATTTTCTAATATAAGTTTTTACCTCACTAACTTATCGTACTAATAAAGACCAGTTTGTTATGTTGATTTTCACACCAAACCTTTTTAAGTTAAACTTTAATTTGCTTTCATTTATAATCTTGCAATAACTTTGAAATTTATCTACAAAACTTTTTTTACGTGTTTGACCTTTTACTTGTAAATAATATTTAATCTATCACATACAGGAATATTTATAATTTCTTCTTCTTTAATATGAAGTAAAACCAGATGTAGATATTTTAATAAATATTCATGCCTATTTCATTTTATATTAAAACTCTACAATGTTAAATTATTTTTGACATTAAATATTTATATTATTTAATAATTATGTCTAATCAAGTTTTTTTTATTGAAATATTTATTTATCCAGTTCTTATGTTTTCACAGTTATAAATTAATCTTTAAAAAGCGAAAATTACCTAATTTTCTGTTTCTGTGTAAGTGTATTGTTTTAATTTTGTGTCTGCTTTGATTCCTTTATTCACATTTATATTGCTGCTTATTTGTTTCAGATTATTTGTACCAAAGCCATATTCACCAGCTTATATAAAAGCAATACGCTTTTACGTCTGTTTTGTCCTGCGCATAAGCTTAATTTATCTTTTAACCAGTCATAATTTTGTGTAAGACACACCAGTAGATGAGAAGTTTGCTGACATTAGTACCATGTTATTTTTATATTATAATAATGCAAATAAAAACAATTTTAACAATGTATATCTCATTTTAATAGTTAAAAAGGTAATAAGTATTTAACAGAGTAATACTTATATCTATTCAAATTTTTAGAAGAGTAAGTGAAACACGTGAAAAAAAAAATTATCTTTGATGAAGGTAAGAAAGTGTCAGTAAATTAATATAAATAATTTAGGTTACTATACAACTACATTGCTTAATGGTGTACTTTTATTTTGGTGTAAAATCTGCCTTAAATAACATCCAACTTTCTTTTGTGCTCTTTCTAATTAACCAACCATATTATAGACCTGCTAACTATGCTAGTTTATCCGTAATGGTATTAAGCCCCGCTCTTTTTTCTCACTAGAATAGTTGTACAGAAATAGTCTTCTTATTTAATCATGAGAACATATTGCTGAATATTACTCTACAAGTATTCTGGTGTGAAAAAAAAGGCGGGGCCTAATATCATTACGGATAAACTAGCATAGTTAGCAGGTCTAATATTAACTTAATCTAATTTATAATTGCACAAATGAAAGATCTTACTTCAAAAATGCTTCAGAGATAGTCACATTTTAATAATATATAAAATTTCAAATTCATACTTAATTTGCAATAACAAATCATAACTTTTAAAGCAACTAATATTTATTATGAGTGCCTATTAGAATATTTCATACACAATAGTTCCTTTAATTAGATTAGAAACCAAAGTTTCCTTTTTGCCACTGCATTTCTTTTCCCTCAGCTCATTCCCGGACACCAAAATTTTAATCTTAAACAGTACAAAAAAAAAAAAAAAAAAAAAAAAAATGCTTCAAATAAATTAATAACTTTAAAATGTATTTACTATGTAATTTATCCGAATACGACTACAAATCTGTATTATTGAAGTTTATTTCTTTACTTATGTATTTTATCAAATACAAAAGTTCCAATCACGCTCCTTCATTAAAATGAAGAGGAAAAATATATTATTGTGAACCTTGTTTATTTCTTTAAATATCTTATGTTTACAAAAATTTATAAATATCCATAATATATAAAACAATCTAGAAAATAAATATATTTTACATTTGGTTGTTAACAACGTGTCATTTCAATCATAGACAATCAATAAAATCGACGGGGGGGAGCTACTGTATTATAAACCTCATCTGACTTAATTAAAAAAATATTCATAATTTTAACTTTTTTTTCCGACTAAAATGTATAATAGTTCAAAATTCATTCAATTAGAAATAAAATTAATACCAAAGTTTTGTGAACACATTTAATTATATGATATATTTCAATTCTGTGTTTTTTATGAATATATTTTTCTATATTTTATTATTTTGTTTTAAGGGTGTATTTATTTTGTAAAAAGTAACCATTTATTTATTTTTCATTAGCAAAGTATATTTTTGTCTGTGAAATTAGAACTGTTTATTTCCTATAGCAATGTAGATGTAAACCTGAAACCCAAAAGCATGAATATTGGAAGAAAAATGATCCTGCAGAAAGCTGAATTCTGCTTCTCTGCATTAATTTATTGTAGTAAATTCCCTAAAAATGAAAATCCATGCTATGCATGCCATAATTATATTCTAGATTTGAATTAGTTTTGTAGATTAAATTAAATACTTCTTGTCTATAATATAATTTTAAAAGAATTTAATAGTTAAATATATAACTACAACCATTTAAATGTATTAGTCTTGTTTTTTTTTTTTTTTTTTTTTTGTCCTAAAATTAGAATTTTTAGTTTCTAAATATTTTCCAGTAGCTTAATTTTAAACATTAGAATGATAACTGTATTATAGAACCTCCTTTTTACGATCCCAGAAGTAAGTTATCTTACAATTAGAAAAAAAAAAAAAAAATGCATGAATACAAAAGTTTCCTATCAAGTGAATGTTATTTTTTTCCCGTTATTTTGAATCAAACTCATGATTTATACGATTTGTTTTCTCTCAGAAGCGCAGAACCTTTTAGTATAAAAAACTAAAAATGAATTTGCTGCAAAGTTATTTTATTAGTAAAATGTTGGTCTGATATAAGTATTATTTAATTTAACATCAAAATTTTAAATCTGAATTCCATATTCAAATAGAGGGAAATTAGTCAATTAGGGTATTGGTAGCGGAATATAAATCATAAATAAATTCTCAGAAGAAAAAAAAAAAAAAAGATTTAAACGCGTATATGCACACAGATGCTATGTCTGCAGAATATACAACTCTACATCACATATCAATGAATGCATGCTACATAATTTAAATATTATTGACCAGACATTAATTCTTGTAGAAGTCTACGTAGTAAATTATACATAATAAATTATTTTTACAAAGCAGCTTCTTTTTCTATGCATTCTGTTTTGTCAGGGCCTGACCGTTAGCCAAGAGGTTCTACTTTCAAAGGTACAGTCGGCTGCAAAATTATTCGAGCACTAGCCAATAATTCCTATATTTAAAAAGTACACTTAAGACTGTTTTGCTAAATAAATCCTTGCCGAATCATGTTCTTAGACTGATTAAGAACATGACTCGACAAGGATTTATTTAACAAAGCTGTATTAAGTGTACTTTTTTTTGGCAAGGATTATTGCTAGTGCTCGAATAATTTTGCAGCCGACTGTAGTTAAACACAATTTGTCGGGTTCGTGACAAAATCGCGTTTGTCGGCTTAGTCATTTCTGTGGTTTTCCTTGTAAGTTTTCAGGAGTTTTCACCGTAACTTATGTGATTATGGGCTAGGGTCCCTCAGAAAGACCCCTCAAAAGATACACCACCCATGCCTAGGTCCCTCATGTTCGTCCCTTTAACCTTTATACCTCACACAACCACCGTGCTCTCGTGAATGTTGTACTATAATCGGAACTCTGTCTATAGATATTGAAATTTCATGAATCTTAACCCTATTTTTATAAAAGAAAACAATTTCAGCATTCGCAGACAGGATGTTATTGGGGTCTTTCCGGAAAACGTAATCCTTGGGAATGTAAAAAGCTGTGTATATATAGCGTATCTCTCGTGATTAGGTCTCAAAATTTCTGCCTTCAGCTACCACTTCGAGTTTATGCTCAAAAGAAAAATTTAAACAACATTCGTTTCTCATTTCTTCTTTATGGCTCTTAAATTTAACACTATGGAAATTAAATTAGTTTAGCATTATGGAAATTATATATAAATCAAATATCAGTAGCTAATTTATATAAATATACATATATATAAAGTAGATTTTTTGAATAAAGTTGAGAAAATTATCTAACAACTAGGATTTAACATGGAAATCAAATGAAATGTCTTGTCAATTTCATTACAGAATGCTTAATAAAAAAATATATATATGCTTTTTTTCTTTTTTTTTTTTTTTTTTTTTTTTTTTTTTTTGACATAACAAAACATGGAAAAATCCGGTGAAAATAACACTAGTTTTACATATCTTTTACTTACAGGTTTATTTATTTTAAGACCAAAAATAGTTGAGATTTTACTAGGCTCAAATTTAAATTCTTGTTTCCTAGGGCCGCGGTAGCCCTGAATAAAGAGTTGACAACGGGCCGCGGTAGCCCAGTCGGTAGAGCGCCGACCTCGTAATAGGAAGATTGCGGGTTCGGTACTCGAGCCGGCCAAAGACCGTCGTGTACACTAATGGTGACTGGTGCACGTAAAATCTGTCGTGGCCGCAATGTCCTCCATGTTCCCATCAAAAATTATACATCTGGGGGTCACCGAAGCGGGAGAGCCATCCCTTCCGTGGAGGATCAAAATTGCGATGGCATGTCTCCGGACCATCTCTAGGGGTGAGTCCCAGACCGTCGAAAATTGCCCATCTGCGCAGCACTAGTGCGACGTAAAACCCAACAAACCAACCAACCTAAAAATTTATAACGATTAAATAATGTTTCTTCAAACTTTTAGTTTCCTTCTAATTTATATTTCACTATTTAAGCGGTGGGGAAAACGTAAGAACGAGGTTCTACTGCTCCAGATTTTTTTTTTTTTTTTTTTTTTTTTTAACATGTAAAATAAATATCTTCAATATCTTCATTATTTTTCTTTATCTTTAAATTTCTAATTGTTGTATTACTTTCTTTATATTCTTTACTCATTGTTTTCCTGTGTCAACTATCTAGCGACCGTCCTTGCTGCAAAGGTTAATGGGAGCAGTGCTGCCATCTCATCAGGGTAGTTTAAATTTAGATGAAGAGCAGTTTGAGGACGCAGATTCTCATCTGCCTCTATCTAGACAAGGCTCGCTGCATCGATCAACTTTAAGGTAATGAAATAAAATTGATTTTGTAAAAATGTACACTAAAGAAAAACAATTAGAGTGTTTAAAATACATGATTAATTCTTGTAATATTCATTTTCAAACATTTTAAAGGGACTTTTTAGTATTTTACCCTCTATAATGTAAACTTGTTTGAAAATTTATAAACATTTTAATGGATAAGATGTTAAAAGTTGCAAATTTGAACTTTTTAATTAGAATAAGTCGGAAATCTATAGTATATTCTGTTTTAGTAATTTGCAACATCATGCGGACATAAAGTTTAAAATATAATTTGCTACCATTTATGTTTTATGAAATTAAAATCAATTCGACTTTTAAGAATTGAAAAAGTTAAAACAAATGCACACTGCAGATCGAATCACGATTCATTTAAATAGAGTTACCGAAACCTAAGCAATGGAATTCACAGCCTGAACCGATGTATTTGAGGAGGACACTATTGCCAGGAATTAATTCTACAACACGTGATTATAGGATTACATATTTTCTTAGAATTGTCTGCATTGTCTTTGAAGACAAAGACTATGGCATACCCGTTGAATTTAACGACAACTTTAACTGTGCCAATAAAATAATTTTTGCAAATAGACGAATTGCAAGATGAAATAATATTCGAAATGAACATTTAACATTACCGAAAAAGCTTCTACTTAAATGCGACTACCACCATCGATAACTTTAAAGATCATTTTCATTAATCTTCAGAGCTATCTACAGAAATCCCGTATATCTTAAGAATTAAATTTTTTCTAGCGCTCATATCAAATTTGACTCTTTATTTTAGTTTACCTTTTCATGTATAGTATTCAATAATAATAATGATGGTAATACTAATATAATAGTAGTAATAGTAGTAGTAGTAAATAATAAATAAACAAACAAAACGCAAGCTAATACTTCTATTTCTAAAAAAGTTTCATATGAAAGCTATAATTACATCTAAAACAAATAGAAGAGCGTTGTTTTTATTTTTCATTTAACTTATTATGCTCTATTTTGTGCTAAATATATCTATCGCTCTCTACTTTGAAAAATCTGAAAATATGAGTTGATAACATCACCGTCGTAAAGACCCATTTTTGGAATGGAGGAATGTTATCGTTCCTAGGTTCTCTTCAGACAAAAGTACCTCGAAAATTTTGTCCAGGCTAAATCTAGACACATTTGTGAAGAGCACGGTACTCTACTGAAGATTGATGTTGTGCTATCTGCTACACCATGCTAATCGAACTCTCTTGTGTGTTGCATAGGACCTGATTAAGGCAAGGGCATTCGATGCAAGTACCCCGGGGCCCTATGATAAAGTGGACCTCCAAATCAAATATAAATCTTGCTTCAATGATATTTTTCTATTTAAAATTTAAGTGATTAAGTATAAGGGGCAGCAAAAAAATATCCACACAAGGCCCCACTTAAGCTAAGTCAGGCGCTGGTGCTCCAGTGAGCGAGGCGCAAACAGTGAGTCTTCTGGCATAAAACTTTCTTCGTTTAAAACCTTCGGTCAACAGTAAATCTAGAAACTGATTCCAGGGGCATCATGCAGCTCACGTGAGAGCTGTGAAGCTGTAACAATTTCTTTGACAGTGCAATAAACCAGATTGGTTGTCGTGACTCTGTGGTGACCTTTTGCAGGTCTTCTCGACATGGATCCAGTGTTCTCATATTATTTGCACAAACTGCAAGCAATACTAGGCATTATATCAATGTCTGTAGCCACTTTGGGTTGCGATTGCCCTGCCTACAATCTACCAGCGATTCTCTATCTCATTCTGTCATCCATACGTTTGTTTAACTACACATCTTATCAGATAGCTTATAAAATTTATCCAATACTTGCGAGAAACACAGTGGATTTGCCGAATATTACGGGTGCACGAAACACGTGAAACGCCTCGTACAGTTATCAACCTTTTCGCGATCATGCACGTGTACCCTTGCGCAATTGATACTGATTATTTGCAGTTTTCTTAAGTGGCATATTTAGTACCTTTCATTCAGTACTGTTTTTTAAAACAGGCACAAACTGTAAATTCTTTTGATTTTGCACGTGAATGTGCATAGTTTTGAACTATGCACTATGAATACCAAATTACACTGCTCTGCATGCAAATTGTCCCCAAACCATTTTTGGAAATTATTATGAAAATAACCTACCGATGACCTACCACCCACCGTTTTTTAAGGACGGCCCCCTATTTTTATCACTTTTCGGTAATTTTATGGCTATAAATTTGATTTTTAGGGGAGGGGACTATTTTAACTGTTAAATATCTTCTGTGGGGCTACAGAGTTGGAAAATTCTAAAACATGAGCATTTGTGGCAAGAGGACAGTTTAGAGGAGATGTACCACTGAAATTATGTATTACATTTCTTATATTTTTTTAATCTATGTTTAATGTTATTTATTAAACATTATATTTTTTGTTTTTAAGTGTTAAATCAATTCTTTTTCATTCTCCAAATCAAATTCATGGCCATAAAATTACCGAACAGTGATAAAAATTGTAGGAGGGGATGATGTCCCGAGAAAACGGTGGGTGACTGGGAAAAATAGGAGTCATATTCGGATTCAGGAGGTTATTTTACATAAGAATCAGCAAGAATGGTATCAGGGCTCGAATTACTATTATTTTTTTTTTTTCTTGCAGCTCAGTGTTATTTATTAATGTTTTAACATTTAAATGTTTTAAATATATTTTTTTTTTTTTACATTGAAATTTTTAACTTTAAAAATTATTTTTAACAGCATTGACAAGAATCATAATAATGAGGATAAGAAATGGAATAGGTCTCTCAGTTTCCTTAGAAGAGGTAGTAGTAGAAGAAAAAAGAACGATAACGAAGGACATAATTATACACAAGTATTAACTTTGTTTTTTCTACTTTACAATAGTCACTTTTAAAAAAGTGAAATAATAGTCTGAATTTTTTTGCAGTGTAATATTTTCTAGTAGATTTTTTCTCTTTTGTATACTATATATATATATATATGTTTTGTCTTCTTTTATGTATTATTTGTGCATATTTAATTACTATATTTCAGAAGTTTTTCATTCAGTTTATAGGAATAAGAACTGTATTGGTACTAAAATGCAACACATTATATTCTACAATTGATTTCTAAGAATAAATTAATTAATTTAAAAAATGATGACATGGTATGCATATAACAGTTTTTTTTTTTTTTTTTTTAATATGTTATTAAAGCTCTATTATTCATTATTAGTTTATTCTCCATCATACTGTAGGTATGGGGAACTTTCGTATTCATGAAAATATTCGAGTACAGTTTTTCACGTTTTCATACGTTTTGAGACATAAAGAAACCGAAAATGAAAAAAAATCAATGTGGTGTCCGTCTGTAGATTAGTCAGTTTTTAGTTAGCTTATTAGTTAGCTTGTTAGTTTGTTAGTTAGCTAATTAGCTAATTAGTTTGTTTGTTTGTATGTTTGTTTGTTAATTTATGTAAACAATATCTAAAAAAGAAAAAACTTTTGTAAATAAATTGGACCAGGTTTAAAATACCATTTATATTACAAGGAAGAAGCCTATTCAATTTCATGATTCTAATTTGTAAATTTCGTAAAATGTTTTAAAATTGAGATCATCTTAATGCGGTAGAAAAGGGTAAAATTTCATTTAAACATATATTATAAAGATTATTATAGCTTTTAAAAAGTCCGATTAGTTTTAAAATATCATTTTTGGTACTGGCCAGAACCCAATTGAATTTTAATAATTTATATCGAAAACTTTAAAGTTATTCAAAACTTTTATCTTAACATGGTGAAACAAGACAAACTTTCTCTTAAATTTCGAGTATGGAGATTACTGCATGAGAAACAGCATGGAATTGCATGAAAACTAAAATACGAATCTGATTTGCATTATGTAGCAAGTTAAGATAAAATTAATATATCAAAGTGTGTAGCCTAGGGAGTGGAGCATTTGTGTTTCTGCCCGCGATGGGTGATCAGCCGTATTAATTTTTCTTATCATGAATGTAATATGACTTGTGATAGAAATTTATGAGGAAAGAATAATGGGAAGTTAAAAAAAGCTAGCAATTTCAATTAGTTTTTTTTTTTTTTTTTATGTACAATATAAAAATTTAAGGATTGGAAATGTTAAATAATTTAAGAATACATATATGTTATAAGAATAATACTATCATTTCAGTAATACATATTATTTTTAAGTATTTAATATTTATAAATTTATTTAAAACAAATCTAAATAAAAGAATTAAAAAATAAAAAATTGGTTCTTTTTTTTTGTTGTTGTTGTTGTTCTTTCTTTTGAGCTAAATCAATCTCACTAAAATATGCCGATTGACAACGGACCCTATAACAAGAAGTTAAAAACTATTAAACATCTATTAAGTTTTATGTGAAGAATATTAAAATAAAATTAAAATGACATTAGTTATAATAGCGTATTGAATAAGTAAGTGATATAACTTTTAACTAATTTCTTTATATTTACAAATTTCAGACCAAAAGAAAATTGAAAATAAGCAAATATTAAAAAAAAAAAAAAAAGTTAAAAAATAATATGAGGCCTCATTCAGCTGCAATTAGAAGCTAAATAATAATGCTTGATTCTTTATTTTGCTTGGTGAAAATGGTTGACGGTAAAATACACAAATACCGAAAGGATTTATTATCATTATAAAAATAGTGTATGAATAAAATCTGCCTTCTTGTTTCCTTTATTATTATTTAGCTCATATTTGTTATTACGAAAATATAGGGAAGAGATGGACACTTACAACCAGGTGGCCAACCTCCATCACGTTCGCAATCACCAACTTTTGACGACAGGAGAACTTCCCTTTCACCTCCTCGTGGTCGCTCCCCAACTCCTATTGGCCGTTCCCAGTCTCCTCGACGGCATCACAATGATTTTTCAGAAACAGTTTCTGGAATGGTAGAGTTCGTCCATGAAAAGCACGAAAACAAAAGAAGAGGAAGAACAAGAGGTCATATCTTTTAATTGCATTACTGCATGATTGTGTTAACCCTTTAATGTTCGCTATATATTTTCTTTTGAAAATTGCTGAATTAATTTTAAAAATGACTATTAGACAATTAGTAGCTGGTCATAAATATTTAAAAAAAAAAAAAAAAAAAAATTAGCAATTTCAATTTTCAAGAGATTTTTGGTTTGAAACAACTACAGACAAATATCAAATAATAATGAATTTAATAAATAAATAACTTTATAAATAAACACTATGTCACTATAATTGGGGGAAAAAATGTATCATTTGTTTTTCATCAAATAATAGCACGATCTTGTACCAGGTGAAAAAATTATACCCGACAGGGCTCTAAGAATTTGAAAAAACTGGTCGCCAGGAAAATTTGTGGTAGCCAGTGAAAAAAAAAAAAAAAAAATCCCCCGGCCTTTATTTATTTATTTATTTTATTTTTTCAATTTTGAAATTTACTTGAAGATAGAAATTAAAATTCTGTGTATAAAAATCAAATACTAACTAGTACTGGATTATACATCAGAAAACACCTGTTTAAATTTGACATCCTCAAACCAGTTTTATTATTTTCTCTAAAACAATACACCGTTACCGTTGGCATCGACACATTATTATACTGGTGCAATGATTCAGCACCGGGTCGCAAAGCGAGCAAGCGAGAGCGGTATAAACTGCACCGATTCAACACCAGGTTTTTAAACGTACACAGTGGGGCATAGTATAAATTCCCTATTGGTATATTGATTCGACACTGTGTCTCAATTCAACACAACGGTGTGCAAAACACGCACAGGGAGCCATGAGTTATTAGTACTTGCTTCTACACGAACTACTTGTTTTCTACTTGTTTCTTACACAAATTAGTATGACCTATACTGCAGTTTAGCATAGGTTTCTGCATTCAATTCTGGGCCAAAATGTTGACTTTTCGTCGAAAACGTAGTTGCCAGCTAAAATATACTGTCGCCAATGGCGACTAGATGAAAATATTTCACGAGCCGAGTACATCATTAAAAAAGCATCACGCCTTCTAAGAAATTTATCCCTTTGAAGGGCGCACCTTATTTTAATTAGGGCGACCAGATTTCTTTTTAATGGAATTTGAGGACAAATATGGCAGTGTCCTCGAATTTCGAGAGAAAAAAAAAAAAAAAAACTTTCAATTGTAAAGTTTTAGTAATTTATTACTTGATAGAATTCATTTCAGCTTATTTATTAAACATATAATAAATTATTATGATAAAATGATAATAACTTCATAACCGGCGTCCCCAAATGTGTTCAAACCTTTTGAGGATGAAGACAGTTTTCGTAGACTGTCCTCGAAATTCAAGGGAAAGTCGGAAGTCACCTCGAAAGTCACCCTAATTTTAATTCCCAAATGTAAAAACTCACCCCAGAATTTGTGAAGTCTGGTTTGCTACGTCAACTTGATTCATGATCTTAATTGGAGTGGAAGGCAAATTCGGAGACTCATATGAAAGGAGACATCAATCTTTATTCTAATTTAAGCGTAAGGAAGGGTTTGAGGATTTAACAGGATTTGAGGATGCAAAAGAACTCACTAAATGAACTTAAAATAAGTAATTTAGACTATCATAAAAATATCTCACCACTCCTGCTTGCAATACTATCAGCCGAAAGTCGAGGACCTTACCAGTGAGCAAAGACTTAGCCGTTTCTATGGCAATCTCCGTGATGATAACTCATCATACAGTCTCATCAACAACACATCAGCAACACACCAGTGTTCCATTTAAGTGCTCAAATTAAAGTCCTCAGAATAAGGAAATTTTCAGCTCCACCTCCATGTCCCTTTAACATAAAAAAGTAATTGCATATAGATAATCATAGCTTAGGATATCCTTTTTCTTGTGATATTAGTGATCTCTTTTCTCTGTACTTCTACATCTTTTTGTTATTTTCTTAAAAAAAAAAAAAAAAAAAAAAGGTAACAGTACAAAAAGTTTTGACGGAAAAGAAAGAAATTCAAAATCTCTTTTTTAAAGATGGGAAGCTCACTAGGAAACCATCCCTTATTGTAATAATGAAAAAAATCCAAACAAGCATCTCAATCAAATGAGCATCTATAATTATGTTTTTGATGCATAAAACTATTGCCCTCGTCAGCTCGATTTCAAGTAAAATATTTTGAAAGTTCGCTAATGATCGGTGCAACCGCGCCTGACTGAAAGCCACGCCTTACTGAAATAATGAATGAAGTGAAAATAAGCAGAAATTGAAAGAGCATAGACAAACATGTTGTTTGCATTATTTTTAATTGTAACTCTTGCCTAATCACTTCGAAGATTGATAGTCTATTATGTATATTAAATATCACTTCTCAAAATTATTGGTGATTACTGAATAAAAAATCTGCCAGATCTAGCATCACTGGTTGTTTGATGATTTGAGATATATTCAGTCGAGATATAATGTCTGGAAATTCGATGCTAATGTCGAATTTAAAAATTGACAAAAGCCATGGCTCTAACATGTTTTATCGGGACTTCTCCCACATCTTTCTCTTGACTACAATTTTACTAAAACTTGAATGTATATTTCTCGAGAACGGGCTCACGAGGGCAAACAGTTTCCGCATCGAAAATCACGTTAGATTATGTCCTCTCTAATGAACATCACTTAAATGATTTTTATTATTACGTTATTGGGATGGTTTCCTGGTCAGACGTTGTCTATTTTTCATGTAAAATTAATTGAAACCTGTATAATAAATTTCTTTTAGCGAAACTGGAAAAAAAAAAAAAAAAGAGAAGAAGAAGAAGAAAATATCAACTTAAAATAAATCTCTAAAAATTGTGCTAGCCTTTCATTCTTTATGTAATGGTATGATAAAATGGATTTTCTTTTACACTTTTAGTAACAGTTCCTAAACATTACATGAACTGCGTCATACTGCACCTTGTTTGTGAAAAGTTCATTCTATTTTTCATTACTGGAGCTTACTCAGCACACATTAACGGCTCACTTCACTTGCCGTCACCGGAAGCACAAGTCAATGTTATTCTATGAGAAATTCTGTTTACTTTTAACTCATTAACTAATATATATTTTTAAATTCTGTTTTCACATTTAGGAAATTCACAACTGTTAAATTGATGGATGTTTTTTTTTTTTTTTTTTTTTTTTTTTTTTTTAACAGACTTTTTGAAACTGTAAAATGATAAATTTTCACATATTAAAAATTCGTATTTTACAGCTTCAAAATAAAACATTTAAAAACCGTCCGTTGATTTAACAGTTGTGAATTTTCTGAATATGAAAACAGAATTTAATATATATATATATATATATATATATATATTAGGTAATGAGTTATAAGAAAAAAAAATTCCCATGCCATGTATAACTACGATAAAATAAGAATAAATTACACATTAAAAAAAAAAAAAAAAAAAAAAAAAAAAAAAAGGATGAAAAAAGGATGGTACTAACAATGCTCCAGAATAAATTATAAAAATTGGCAACTCTGGTAAAATACAAGAAAATAGATAATGAAATGTTATCATCATCCACAAGAACCAAAAATATAAACATAATCAGCAATAGTTGCAATTAAAGATAAGAAAATAATATTATAATTTTGTTGGTATAAATTCAATTGAAATATGCTGTTATTCGGTAAGTTTATATAAAATTTATTCCATATCTTGGCTTACAGTATGTAAGGTTAAAATAAGTATACATTTTTATTCACCAGCAGTTTTAAAATTTTAAATTAACTACAGACTGTTATATCTTATACTACCGAATTCATATAAAAGAAAAATATCTTAATTACTATATTCATGTAATTTATTCCGTCATTTACGTTCCTAGCACTTTAAAGCAAATTAAAAAAAAAAAAAAAAAAAAACTTCTTATTCAGGTAGTTTAGTTTTATTATATTTCATTATAATGATGTCAGTGGTTTGTAAATCATAAAAGTTTATATTGGTTAATGATATTAACTGTTGCCTTATTTTATAAATTATAATTCACTCTTTTAAATAACGCAAGTATATTTTATTACAGCTAAATTGAGCAATAAATGTCCGCTGAAATATCATTAAAGGGTGATTTATATTTCTTAACACTTTCGCGACCGCTGACGTAGATTAACGTCAGTTGAAAATCTGTAACTCCGCCAGCGGGCGTTTCTTTTGCAATTTGTATGTTATTTATGTCTTATGTATATATCCAATATTGATATTTTTACATTGAAATATATTATGGATATAAATACATTGATAAGGAAATATAATGGATATCTATTTGTAATATAAATGTGAATACAGAAAATTTTGTTCTGAAATAGTGTAACTCGGGAGAATAACGCCCACAGGCGGACCTTACTGTCCAAAAGACAAAAGCATGCGGTTGCGAAATTGTTAATGACAGGATGTCGTAATAATTCAGAGTCTTTTCGTCTCCCATGCACAGACGATTTTTGAGGCGAAAAATTGGCTTAAGTGATGGGCATAAATTTTTTATAACGGACTCTCTAAATTCAAAATATTTATATTAATTTATTCGAGAAACAATGGAATGTGTTTGGCTATAAATTTGGCGCTATTTTCGGAAAACTTGGCGTTATTCTGCAGTTGGATGTTGACTGTCAGATTGAGAACTCAGACACTTCGCTCCTAATTCTTGGTTTAGTTAATACGTAATTTTAAAGGCCCTCTCTCTCACCTCAAGCCTTTGCATTCTCGAAACTCACGGACGATATGTACTAATTATTGGTTTCACAATCAATTTTTAAAGAATAAAGCAGGCTGGAGTCTTGAAATAGAACATAGAATAATTTCAATATTTTCTTTTAATCAAACTGCACACACTTCCATAAACAGATATTGTTGAACACAAACATTACTATTTACAAACTATTATACAACAATTATATACAGAGGGCCCGGAAATTAAAGTAATATTATATTCGAATAATATTCGCACCATAGCGACATATTGATCAAAACAGAACATTCTTTCGTAGCGATAAACAGAAGCATTCCGGTAGCACTCGCTTCAACTGGAGAGGAGTTGAGTTGTACTGCTGAGTTCTGCAGTTATTGCTGGCCTTGGGGAAGGAACTATTACAGCTGCTCTAGTTTCCCAACATCCTCCCCACTTGAGCGTTCTGCAAAAATGCTCAACAGAAATATGACACTGAAAAATACTAATAGAAAGGTTAACAAATGACAATATATATATGAATTACATTAAACATCTAATAATAAAAAAGAGAAAATACCAAAAAAAAATATTTAGAGTTCACTTTTTAAAGAAAAAAAAATGTTTTTATAGTTTTTGAGCAATCTTATGTTAAAATTACACATCAAGTCTTTTTACTGGCCTCACTACCCTGCCAAAACGTGTCTTAAGTAGCTCTCCATCATTAGGCTTCTCACTACTGTTATTTGTTTTTGGTGCAGGATTTGGCACATGCTGTTCAAGTCTTTGTGTGATTTCAAGAGGATAGAGTCTCTGGATTGGTCGTAGTAAAACTCCTTTCGATGTTTTAAGCTTAACCAGCCTAATAATTCCATTTTTACTAGGAAAGAGTTCGATGACCTTTGCCAAGGGCCAACATAAGCGTTTCTTATCGTCGCTGCCAATCAAGACTATATCACCCACCTGAACTGTGTCGTGACTTTTGGGGATCGACGAACGTAGAAAACCAAGATATTCTCTTCTGAATCTTTGCTTTAAAGATTCTCTTACTCTCTGAATATATCTGTATCTTTCAACAACGTCAGTTTTCTCAATTTGATCCAAGTCAGGTACATCACTTGTTCGTAATTCTTGAAGGAACAGTGAAGGCGTTAGAGCATTTAGTTCTTGATCTTCAGATATGTACGTTAACGGTCTAGTGTTCATAATAGATTCGCATTCACATACAAGCGTATGTAGTTCTTCTTGTGTCAGAGAGGCTCTACCTAAGTTTTTCGAAGCAAATCTTTGAGAATTCTTATAAGTCTTTCCCAGAACCCTCCCCACCATGGGGCTGATAGTGGGTTAAATTTCCATCTAATTTCCTTTACTTCAAACGTTCGTTGAATCTCAGTCCAATCCAAACTCTTCAATACATTATTTAATCCAGTGAAGTTTGTACCGTTGTCGGAGTATAACACAGAAATCCGTCCTCTTCTCGCTATAAATCTTCGTAAAGCCTGAATGAAAGCATTCGTACTAAGTGATGGAATCAATTCTAAATGTACAGCCCTAAACACCACACAAGAAAATAGTACGATCCAAACTTTTTCTTTGGACTTGGTGAGCAGAGGACCTGCTAAATCAACTCCTGAGACTTGGAAAACTGCTGTTAATTTCGTGCGATCTTCTGGAAGAGGAGGAAATGGTACTTCTAGATGTTTAACCTTTTGCTTCTTACAGATATTACACTCATGTATGACACTTCGAATAATTATTTTTCCCTTTAAAATCCAAAATCGTTCTCTCAAAATAACAAGTAGAGCAGACGCTCCAGCATGCTTGTTGACAATGTGCTCTTGCTCGATAAGTCTTTTCACTACTGGATGTTTAGACGGAAGAACCAAAGGAAAAATAAAATCAGAATTTTCATTTTCGTTTGTAAGTCTTGATTTCAGTTTTAGTATTCCCTCATCATCTTTATAAGTTTGGAAATTTACGAGAGATCTTTTGCCTTCTTTATCTGTAAAGCATTCAGTCTGTACACAACGAAAAAGCATTTTCAGTTTCTTCAGATGTAATATTTGGATATTTTCTTAAGTCTTTAGATTTCGGTAGAAAACGTAATATCCAAGCTATGATTTTAACAATCTTGGAAAATTTTGAAACTCTGTTCGCTAATCGGGATACAACAGATTCAAACTCAATATTATTAGCAGAAACTACAGTTCTTCTTTTTTCTTGAGCAATCTCTTCTTCATTGATATTTATGACTGACTTAGGCCATTGCTCTCTTGGATTCTTCAACCAGACTGGTCCCAGCCACCACTGAGATTTTAACAACTGTTTAGCTCCACATCCTCTGGATGCAAGATCAGCAGGGTTCAATTCACCGGAAACATGGAACCAATTCTCAGCATCAGTAAGTTTCCTAATTTCATTTATGCGATTATTCACAAAAACTGACCACTGTTCTTGCCGCTTAATCCAACTGAGTACTGTAGATGAATCAGTCCAAAAATAGGATTCTATTTTTTCCATTTTCAGAGCATCTTTAACTGATTTGAACAATCTTGCTCCTATTGTAGCTCCCATGAGCTCTAAACGTGGAATTGTTATCTTTTTCAGTGGAGTTATTCGAGATTTAGCTTGCAATAAGTGAATGTTCACTACACCATTAGTGGACTCAGATCTTAGAAAAACGCATGCGGCATAGGCATCTTTGCTCGCATCTACAAATGTATGCAAACATAGAAGTGACGATTCAGTCACACCAGTCCATCTAGGTATTTTTATGCCTTTTAAAAAATGCAAATTTTTGACCCAACTAAGAAACTTCATTTTAATTTCATCACTAACTTCCGCATCCCAATGTTCTTTAGTTTTCCATATGGCTTGAAGCAAAATTTCGGGTTGTATTAAAGCTGGGGCAATATAACCTGTCGGATCGAAAATTTTACTAATAAATGACAAAATTTTTCGTTTCGTTAGCTTTTCTGTCTTATCAAATTTTAATACTTCATAATCTATTTCTAAGGTATCAGAGTATTTGTCCCATATTAAGCCTAACACTTGTGTTTTAGAATCTTGAGAAGGGATTTCAGGACAAGCTGTACTTTCCCAGCCCCTAAGATCAAATTTCCCTTCTTTCATAATATCTGTGGCATACTTCACAAAGTTATCTAGTTCTGAAATGTTATGTACACTGGCCACACAATTATCCACGTAAAAACTGTCACGCAATCTTTCCAGCAATTTTTCAGAATACTTTATTTTCAACGATTCAGCTGACAAATGGTGATGAATAACTGCCATGAGTAAAAAAGGGCTGCTGGTTACCCCAAAAACACAACGTGTGTGACGGAAAACCTTTATGTCATCTTTGTCATCATACCAGAGGAATCTTAAGAAATCTCGATCTTTTTCGTGCAGAGCTATCTGTAAAAACGCTCTTTTAATGTCAGAAAAAACCCCAATTTTGTATAAGCGAAATCTTGTTAAAATCGAAGGAATGGTTTCAATAAAGTTAATACCAGTCTCTAAGCAATCATTTAGGGATGGATAACCAGGCTTCTTAGCTGAGGCGTCAAAAACGGGCCAAATTTTCATAGAGGTCATTGATGATGTTTCCTTAATTACTGGACGATGGGGAAGGTAATAAGAATCAGCAAGTGCCAATTCTTCAACGGGAACTTCTTCAATAATTCTATCGTCAATCCACTCTTTAAAAACTTCATGGTATTTTTTACGATATCCAGTTTTTTCTAACTTTTTAACAGTAGATTCTAATCTTTATACTGCAACTTCGTAATTGCTCGGTAAGCAAGCATGGTCATTTTTCCACGGTAAATGGACCTCATATCTTCCATCTTGTTTTTGTTTGACTGTTTCTTTAAAATGTATTATAACAGCCTTTTCAATATCTTCCCTATTACTTTGTTCTATAGGATCTCTAATGCCAAGGAGTTCTAAATCCCATAATTTCGAAACCGATATGTCTTCTTGTGAAAGCATACTAATGACAGACATATTTATATCTCTACAACTACTGGACTGAGGTACTTTTCCCATCAAAGTCCATCCTAATTTCGATTCCATGGCGACTAAACCTGACTTAAGTTGTTCTCGTCTACCAGTAAATAATTTACCCACGACGTCTGCTCCCAAAAGAACTTCGATAGGCCCAGAATTGTCAATGTCAGTTAAATTGATTCCTTTATTTTTTAACTCACGTATCCAATTTCCTTGAGTTATCGCAGAAATATCATTACAAATAACATTTTGATCTAGAGCATCTAAGCTACAAATATAATCATTATGAAGATTGCTCAAATAAATTTTGTAACATATGTGTTTATTTATATCTGTTTTCTCTCCACCGAATAATGAATGACAAAATTCTTCTTCTCTTACAAAATCGAAATTTAATTCTTCTGCAGTGGATTTCAATATATATGACTTTTGAGACCCTGTATCTAGGACAACTCTCGCTTTGCGCTTCGCATTTTTTCCATGCAGCATTACAACTAAAGTTTGTAAAAATACATTATTAGTGGCATGCGATTTTGATTTAGTTTCTTTTTGTGTAAACAGTGTGTCAACACACTTTTCTTTTATTTCATCGTGATTCGAAAGTGACCTAGAACCTTCATTATTTTTATTAGATTCCAACGTGGGACACATAAATTTTAAATGTTTCTTACTACAAATCTGACACCTAATGTTTGATTTGCATGAATTGGCTACGTGGCCCTTAACTAAACAGATTCGACATAATCCCTTATTTTTAATAACTGAAAGTTTCTCGCTTAAAGGAATATAAAATGCTTTCTTACAAAATCGCATTTCATGATCTTTTGAACAAAATGAACATAAATTACTTTTTGAATCATGTGTAATTAGTTCCATTGCGGATGGATAATTATCTTTTACATTTTTATAAGTTGTTAAACCTTTATGTTCGCGCTCAGGAAGCGTATTACAAAGATCGGTTCTGCTCAATTTAATCTTTTCTTCGGACTGTACTTCATTTCTTAAAAACAGAAGTAGGGCATCAAGACTCGATATTTTATTTTCAGTTTCTAGAATTTTTCTCTGTCGTTCAAATAAACGTAATATATTTATGGGTAATGAACTTTCAACTAAGGGATATAAAATTAGGCCACACATTTCACTAGTAACACCCAAAGTGCCTAGCGCTCGTAACTGAGTAGATAATTTATTATATAAACCGCTCAAAGAACCATTTTTCTTATTATTAGAATTAAGAACGAGTTTTAATAACTCCCTAACATAAAAATCGATCAAAAGGTCTTCTCGACCATACCTTTCTTTTAAGCTCTGTATAGCCAAATCATAATTTTCTTCAGTTACGGGATATGACTGAACAATTTCTCTTGCTTCTGATTTAATTTTAGTTGACTGAATCAAATAGTGAAATTTATCTGCTTTACTTAAATTTTTATTCTCATGAATATTCTTAAATTGATTCCAAAATGTGAGCCAATCTTTTAAATCTCCCCCGAACGTGTAAAGTTCAACTTCAGGGAGACGCTGACATAATGTTTTACCCAATTTGTTAATCTCTAATTGATTATCATAATCAACAATATTACTTTCTTTTACATTTAATTTTTTGTGATTTTCTAAAAAGCGTTGAGCTCTTACTTGAATTCTCAGTGATTTTTCCCTATATTCTTCTACAGAATCAAATTCTGTTTCAAATTCTTGTTCTTTTAAAGTATCTAAATATGTATTATGTGTCAGTTCTAATGTATTAGATTTTTGTTTAAATAAAACTAAACTGATCTCTACTTCTTCGAACGAAGAATTTTCGTCTGCTAGTATATTTTCTAGCTTGTTATAGGCCCTCGTGAAGGAAGCTCTGTGTGCAGTTTTATTTCTTTTGATTATTTCCATTTTTACTATCAAATAATATAATACAATATTCACTCAATATTTATTTTACTTAGTAAATTTCGTTTTCATAAATTTGAAATCACCACAAAATAAACTTCAAAACCAAAATATTTTCGTTTTACAAACTTTCAATTGACAATCATAAACTTCAAAATATTTCTATTTTCATTATATCAATAAATAATACACTTTGTATTACTATCTAATACTATCTAAATGATATAATACATTCATTAATAAAATGCATTCATTTATGAAGTATTCTCCGTAAGTTTCGTTTTAATATTTTTTTTTCAAATCATCAATGAAAAACTTCAAAATGGAAAAAATCTAATCGTCTTACCTCTTAATTATTAATCATTCTATTTCAAAAGACGCCAGGCCCGTCCGGGGGCGCCAGATATTGGTTTCACAATCAATTTTTAAAGAATAAAGCAGGCTGGAGTCTTGAAATAGAACATAGAATAATTTCAATATTTTCTTTTAATCAAACTGCACACACTTCCATAAACAGATATTGTTGAACACAAACATTACTATTTACAAACTATTATACAACAATTATATACAGAGGGCCCGGAAATTAAAGTAATATTATATTCGAATAATATTCGCACCATAGCGACATATTGATCAAAACAGAACATTCTTTCGTAGCGATAAACAGAAGCATTCCGGTAGCACTCGCTTCAACTGGAGAGGAGTTGAGTTGTACTGCTGAGTTCTGCAGTTATTGCTGGCCTTGGGGAAGGAACTATTACAGCTGCTCTAGTTTCCCAACAACCACTAAAGAAATGTTGAAGTGCTCAGTGATGACTTTCCAAAATAAAATTAGGATTATGCAGTGTCACTTAGTCTGTTCAACTTTATAGGCCATCTTTTAGAGGGGTTTGAACTTGAACTGTGTTATGGAACAATTTACAGGGTTCCCACTGCCCGAATTTTTTTAAGGATTCTCCCATTAATATTATCTTAAAGTAAATTCATCTTAACAGTACAGCGTAACCTTTAAGAAGAAATTTATTTTTAGATAATATTGGTGGGAGAGTCCTTGAAAAAAAAATCATGCCGTGGGAACCCTCATTTACTTTAGAATCCCTGAATCAACGTTATAGGGAGGTATGCATAGCTGCCAACCTAATCCGGAGTATTGTTAGTGGCCGCCCATTTTTCAACACCACTTAACTTTTAGGGTTATTCTCTTCAGATGTATTTACGATTAAATAAGAAGAAAACAGAAGTCGTTTTCTACGCTTTTTTTTTTTTTTTTTTTTTTTTTTTTACATACTCTTATGGATGAGAAATTTTCAAATTTATTGCTACCATTATTTTAATAAAGTAATCGCTACTCTGTATAATCATGGAACATTAATATAAATATGCCAGAATTATTTCTGCATGAAATTAGTGGTAGCAAAAAAAGGCGGAAATTTCTTATCTCTAAGAGTGTCCTGAAAAAAGGGCAGAGTGTACGACCCCTGAGAAAAGTACTCTAAAAAGGAAAGACAATACTCCGTATTATTAATTAGAATGTTCGCAGCTATGGTTATTAAAAATTAATCTGCAACAAAATGAGTTCTTTTTTTTTTTTTTTTTTTTTTCATTATATAATTTTTCCACGCGTTTTTATAATTTTACATAAAATACTTCAATATTAATGAAGCATTCGAATTTTTCGAATATATAATTTTATTAAAATATGTGAGCTTGTTTATATGAGTGAAGTGCAAATGTGTTTGTTAAGCACTTTCTGCTAATTATCAAGAGGGTAAGATTGATAAACTTGCAATATTTCGAGGGAAATTCATATTTTTTAAGACATTGCTGAAGATTTTCTATATTTTGAGTATAGTTTAAAAGAAAAAAAAAAAAAAAGAATGTCCAAATAATAATAATAAAGTTTAAGTTTCATGAATGAAATTTCTGATGATCGCTAAAGGATAAAATTTTATCTCCATATTCATTTTTAATCAATAATCTACTGGGCAACACGCAATAACTGGCAGAATATGATTTTATGGTGCGTTTATTCAAAACTCTATATTTTTAAAAGGAATGTATTATTACCCTATAATATTTTGTGTCTCAAATTGTGATTCTCACATAGCTAAAAGGGATTTTTCCTTTTTAAAGTGTTACTCTAATCTAACCCTTTTAGTGAATTTCCAATTAATCATAACAAAGAAAAGAAAAAGATTAACAAAAGCTACTCAAGCAAAATGCCACAAACTGAAAAATCTCAAGAGACGCTCGACGTCCAATCATCAAGCGATGAATCCTGTCAGTCCCACATATCAAACAGATCACCGGTCTCAACCAGATCACTAAGATCAGCCAACAAAGCAAACATCGAACGAAAGTCCCCGTCCCCTCGGAATCCAAGAGCTTCCCAGGCTCTCTTAAAACGTAATGAAAGCTTCAGAGGATACACCTCGATCTCTGAAATTGCCTCTGTAGCCATAGACATCATCAAACTGCCAGGTAAGGGGAACAACAAGGCCCCCTTCAAGCTGCTTAAAAACGCATTTCTTCAAATACGTGCCCTCTCAGACAGCAAAATCTCTTCACCATTTCCAGTAAAAATGCAACCATCAAGAGAGGACTCTTGTAACAACTCCAAAGAACTACAAAATCTAAGCACCAGCATCAACGACAAATTTGAAAAAACAGACTCTATACTAAAAGAAATACAGACATCGCAGGGCACCATTCTAACAATATTGGAGAAAAACGCAGCCCCTATTAATACAGAAGCAGAAGGATGTTCAGACTCAACATCAAGAAAAAACAGTGCCATCCCAATCTCAGCAACGCAGAGCGAAGCCAACAAGGTTCATACAGCTTCACTCACCCCTCTACACTCACAGGCGGAGGCTATCTTGCAATGGCAAGAAAGAACTTTAGTCTTAACATCACGCAAAGAAACACACAGAGGAGTCGACATATTAAAACAACTCAAAGAATGCTCTATTGCCGCTCCCTTAACAGAGATAGAGACTAAAATAGGGAGGAAGCACATAGAACTCATTTGTAATACACCCTCTGCTTCAAAAATATTGAAAGAAGAACTCCAGAAGAATCAAAAATTTATCATGAATTTAAACGTGGTATCGAAAAGGCCACGCAATTTAAAAATTATAGTTCTAGGAGTTCCTGAAGGTATTCAAGACGCTCAGTTATTATCCAATATTTCCACGGTACTGAACATCTCAAAAAAACATGCAACAAGTTTCAAAGTACTCAAAACAAAAAAATCAAGAAATTCAGGACAATTCAACAAAATTCTACTCATACAGGAACCAATCGCCGAAATTCTACTTCGGGAAGGCTTTATTAACTTCGGCATTATAAAATCCAGGGTTAGACCCTTTACATCAATTCCCAGATGTACCCATTGCCAGGAATTCTGGCACACTTCAGGCACCTGTAACAACAGTTCTTATTGTGCCCACTGCGGAGGCAATCACTCTTCGAGTTCTCAGTGCACCAATTCTCCTGGTTGTGTCAATTGCATGCGGGTAAATTTTGAGAGCAACAATAGACGCCTCAAAACAGATCATCCGGCGTACTCTTCGGCCTGCCCCACATATCAAAAGCACTATGAAAAAGAAAGGAAATATCTTGAAGAAAGATTCCCACCTCCCTTTACGTTTCAAGGTCTTCCTCCACTGTTCGACAAGCACAGTTCCCCCTTGGGAGAGCAGCTACCGCACCTGACCCCTCCTTTTCTCCCACCGTGTGCACCTTGGCAGTTTCCACCATTTCCGCAGCGGTACCAGAATGAACATTTCCTGCCACCAAATCTCAGTAACTTTTCTCCTCAAGAACCTAACGTACAGGAAGGTTGGTCTCCCCATCAGCCCTCATATCATTAAGGTAACTGCCAATCCAAATATCTCCCATAACAAAAACATTAACTCTCATAAATTATTTAAAAAATGCATGAAAATAAATTTTCTAATAATACTAACCTAGTTCCTCCATCAAACATCAAAATCATGCAGATCAACCTGAACAATTGCAAAGCGGCTAACTCAGCAGCAAAAGATTTTTTGGAGAAAAACTCCTTTGATATTGGGCTGCTGCAGGACGCTTATAGCACTGCAGATGGTCGTCTGTATGATTTTCCAGCATCCTGGGCAGTTTTCTCTTCACGCAACAAAAATGCACACATTGTCTTAAGGTCATCACATTTTATTTACACTCACCTTTTCACCGGAGACAATTGCATATTCATTACACTGACGTCAAGTGAAGGCGAGGTATTCTTAGGCAGCGCATACGCAGCCCCGTCGTCTGACTTTGATCTTTGTCTGGAAGAATGGCAACATCTTATTACACACAAGGCACTCTTCCTCTGCGGCTGTGACTTAAATGCAAACTCCCCTCTTTGGTGCTCGCCTCGTGAGGACACTAGGGGAAGCCGCTTAATAGAACATATTATTACACACAACTTACGTCTAGCAAACATCGAAAATTTATCACCGACATTCCAAAAACACGGAGCTTTGGGCTGGCCAGACTTTACTCTAGTCAACCCAGAAACCTTCAGTAAGATTAACGACTGGTCAGTGCTAGATGTCTTCAATAACTCTGATCACAATTACATAACATATTCAATAAACACAACTCCACAATTAAAAACCCGCACTCGCTTCTCAACACAAAGAGCCAACTTTACCAAATTCAATAGACTCATAAAATTTAACGAACACTCATTACTACATCAACTAAATGACATAGAATCGATAACACAACTGGACACTTTCACAGAGCATTTCATTTCAACAATAAAAGAAGCAGCTAGCGCTTCACTCCGGTTGAGATCAGTACGACGTCACCACGTCCCTTCTTTCTGGTCCCCCCAACTTAAAACGCTACGCAACAGACTCACGGCTTTAAGACGGAAAACTAAACATATACCAATATCAGAATCACAAGCACACAAAGAATTAATTAAGAGACTTGCAGCGCAATATAAAAAACAAATTAACTTAGCCAAACATGCTGCGTGGAAGACCTTCTGCTCTTCGCAGACGAATATCTTTGGCACAGCACAAAAATTTTATTCGCAAAAGTACTTTACTCCTCATGAAATAATGTTACAAAGGTCTCCTGGTCTTTCCTCTAAACAAAACAACCTTGTTTTTCTTACGCAGCAAATTTTCGGCCCGTCAACATTTCCAAATTCTGCGAGCGTTCCCATTGTTTTCTCCGCGCAGGAGGACAAAGCCTTTACGAAGGCGGAAATCCACACCGCGCTTAAAAATTTTAATGACAAAAAAGCACCAGGTCCAGATGGCATAGATTTTAAAATTTTAAAACAAGTTAACAAATGCATCCCTAATATCTTACACATCTGGATAAATCTCTGTCTAGACTATAATCACTTTCCTAAAGTTCTTCGCCAGGGCCAAGTTGTATTTTTCCTGAAACAAGGGAAGTCACCTTCTGAGTCAAAATCATATCGCCCGATCTGCCTTCTTCCAACCCTAGGAAAATTGTTGGAAAAATTAATTGTTGTCCGACTTAATTACTTTTTGGAATCTAACCAGCTCTTAAATGAACGGCAATTTGGGTTCAGAGAGGGCAGATCTTGCGAACAGGCCTTAGAAAAAATTTTGTCTTCTAGTGCCCTCAGTTACAATACTGATCAATATACAACTTTAGTTTCCCTGGATATCCAAGGGGCATTCGACAATATCGAATGGCCCCACATTCTTAACTCCCTATCAAAAATTGAATGTCCGAGAAACTTGGCGGGAGTCATCCGATCTTACTTATCTGAGCGTTCCATCTTAATCGACTGGGGTTCAGGCTCTAGTGTGCACAGTCAACAGAAAGGTTGTCCACAGGGCTCGTGTCTCGGCCCGGTCCTGTGGACACTCATTGCTAATAACATACTGAATTCTATGAGCTCACAAGGCTTTGAATTATTTGCATTTGCGGATGACTTCACGTTAATTCTCTCGGGCAAACGCAGAAAAGATCTGGAGACCTTAGCTCAGGATGCCTTCACTGCTTTTTCCCAGCTGCTCAAAGACCTAAACCTTCAACTTTCACCCAATAAAACTCAATCTTTAACTTTCTCCAAACCACGTATACTGAAGAGAAAGCCGACGATGAGGTATGAGGGCAAAAGTGTAAAACATGTCGATCACTTGAAAATTTTAGGACTAACAATAGACAAAAACCTTAACTGGATTGAACATTTAAACTCACTTAAAATTAAACTTCTTATACATTATCATAACTCGAGCAAATTAATGGGTAAACAATGGGGTATAAGCACCAAAATGTTAAAAACATGGTATCTAACAATAGTGGAAAAAATCGTTACTTATGGGGCGGGAATCTGGGGAGGTAATCTTTCAAAAACAGCTATAGGAAAATTAAATTCATTGCAAAGGATGTTCCTCTTGCAACTGTCACGGGGTTATAAAACCATCTCCACTGATGCCCTCCACGTCATCACCGGTGTTCCTCCTTTACACCTCACTCTGAATTACGAATACAACAGAATAAACGTACTACAACTAAGAAACAAAGACCTACAGAAAATCCTATTTCCAAATGAAGAAATTCAACTCAAAATGGGCAGCTGGTTCATACACCCAGCAGAGGACTTTACGCATGCATTAATTAATACTAATATTAACTCCTTCTCTCCTACAGCCCCTGTGGCGATATATACAGATGGATCTAAGACAGACCATGGTGTGGGTGCCGCATTTTGCGCCTTTGTTGACGGGGTCTTGGTTCATCAGTGGTCCTGTAGGCTTGGGGACTGTAACACTGTTTTCCAGGCTGAGATTTTTTTCTATCAGCCAAGCAATTTCTTGGTCAATTTCTTATTTTACCAATTCGAAAATTTCTATCTACAGTGACAGTCTCTCAGGTCTTCAGGCTCTGGCTCGCCACAGGAGTAACCATCCTATTATTCAGAAAATCAAATTAGATCTCCTGTCTAAGCCCGAGACTTTCTCTTTAGCTCATGTCTCCGCTCACAGGGGTGTCGCGGGCAATGAAATGGCAGATCTCTTAGCAAAAACTGCCACTAAAAAGGAAGCAGTGGATTTCGTTCTGGCCCTCCCCTCCTCTTATATCAAAAGATGTCTTAAAGCACGACTAAAGAAAGAATGGCAGCTATACTGGGATACATCTCCTAAAGGTAGATTTACGTTTTACCTCCTCCCAAAAGTGTCATATTATAACTTTGACCTTTCCCCAGCCATAACAGCCTTCTTAACGGGCCATGGCCCGTTCAAATCACATCTCTTCAAGTTTCATTGCTCGCGCACTCCACAATGTGAGTGCGGCGCTGAGGGTAATGCAAATCATTACTTTTTCTCATGCCCACTAACTCTTGATTGGCGTATCCTTAACCCACCTAATAAACCTAACGACTGGCTTTTTAATATCGTTACCCGGCTTCCCCTACGTCAGAAACTAACCAGAATCTATAACTTCTGAATGCATCTTTCCAATTTGACCGACTAATGTTTCAATCTTCCAAGGCAGTTACCAACTTTTCTCATGGAGGACCATACAATTTTTCTTCACAAGCTTTTCCATGCGAGGGATCAAGGCTCCGTTCTTCTTTCCATATTCTTGTTCCTTGTCGCCCTCTGTCGTGTGAAAGCTCCGCTTTGGCGACCTCTGTAACCTTTTTTTTTTTTTTTTTTTTTTTTTCTGTTTATGCAATAAACAACGGAGGAGGTTTAACCTTTAGACACGGGCTCTTTTGAATCACCACAGTGCCATCGGAGCCCCTCTCTAAAGGTTGAAATCGCTCAAAACCGCTGCATAGTGGTGAGCGGCCACCTTCCGTCTTAGAATCTTAGAATCTTAGAATATTTTGTGTCCACTTTCCGACCTAATATTTTCTTAGCCCTCACCACAAAACATTTCTAGGAAGGAAAAAAAAAAAAACCCTACAGTTTAAAACAGTTTTAAGAAACGTTATGTCTCGTTAATTAATACTTTATCTACCGCATTATGAAACAAACACAAATTGAAACATATTTCTTTAGTTGGTTAAGGACATTTTTTAGAGATATACGCAATAAAAATTATTCATATCAGCTCGCCATAGAAATTAATAAGGATTTTGTGAGGTGGTATTTTAGTGTACCACTGGTATACAGAAGTCGAAAAATATATTTGGACCTTAAAAAAATACAAGAGCAGGGATGGAACACGGATGCAGAATTCATACCATTATCAATGTAGGAAAAATTTCGACCGTAAATTTCTGCGTATAATCCGCAAGTCAGGTAAGTCAGTTCTGCACCAAAAATTTTAATTAGCAAACGAGGCTGGCTCTATTTGTACGAGCTGTTTCTTCAAAATAATACAGATTTTGTGTTAAACAAAATTTCTGGTGGAGAAATGACATATTTTATCTGAGGATTATACGCAGAAAATTACGGTACTTCTTAAATCAACGATAATATAGGTAGAGAAATTTCTTAAACGGATTCCGGTATGAATTCTGCGCCCGTGTTCCATCCCTGCAAGAGGTATTTACTTTTTATGTTCCTGATATGTTTTCTAACATTATGGGAGATTCTTGATATAATATAGGGATTAACTATAACGCACATATGAAGATCGTGAAAAATGCCAAGCAAACACAACGAAAAAGTAAAGTAGCGAGAGTAGTCTATAAAATCCTTTCTGGAGTCTAGTGCCTTATAATGAGATTAAAGTTAGGTACATACGTTTTATTCTTACAAATGTTTTTCTGACACTTCTTCCATAAATTCGATTTTATACGCTTTTTAAGCTAATGGTATTTTAAAGTACCGTCGATAAATAAAGGGTTAAATTTATTTTTGTAAACAGCTGATTGGAGGCATTTATTAATTAAACACGTAATATAACACGAGATAAACTAAGATAGAAACATAAACGTTTCGTGCTATATCATGCACCTCACCAAGCCTTGTTGATTTAGTATTTCGTAAAACTGTTAGTATCGCCCCCTTTTTCCATACCACTTTATTTTTATAGCAATTTTCTTCAAATACAATTACAATTAAATAAGTAGAAAAATACTCTAAAAATAGACTGGTGTGGGAAAAAAAAAAACAAAAAAAAAAACAAGGTGGATACTAACGGTTTTATGGAATACTAATTACAATGTTTGTAAGCATGTATTTAAAACACGGTTATAGTCCCACCCCTCAAAATAAAAAAAGAAGAAAGAAAGAAAAATCACAATTTGATGTTTACACCGTATAATTATTTTTATTCATTTTATACTGTTATTTACGACCAGAGTAACTTTTCTTTCAGACGGAAAAAGCGTTTTCAGTCTTTACGATAGACTACCTTAAATTTTGTGCATAGTAAGAAATAATCTGTTACAAAATCTAAGAATTTACAAATACGTCAAGAACAAAAGTCAAAAAAAAAAAAAAAATAATAATAATAATAATGGACTCTTGTTTTAAATTAAATTCTGTGCAGGAAAGGATGTTTTTTTAATTATCTTTTGTTTAAAAGATAAATTATTGATAATTGTAAAAAAATGTAAAATCTTTCACAAAGTCAATATTTATACTCAGTAATGTTGCCTAATAACTACTATTGTAATCTAAAACTCATGATTTTTTTTTTTTTTTTTTAAAGGATAAATGCAATTTAATTATGAGAAAAAAAATCGCATCTTACTTAGTTTTTCGAAGTTGTTGAAATTATAGAATTTTAAATTGTAATAAAATTTACATCTGTGTCATGTAGTTGTTATATGTCATTTTGTATAACGTTTTAATGACAACCTGACTTGTATAAATAGACTAATTAATGTTGATGTCTATATTATTGTATGTTGCTAAAAAGAGGGATTATTTCGCAGGAAGAAGCCGATCTCCAGTTCCTAAGCCAGCATGGCGACATGGACCAACTATTCGTTCTAGAAGTAGAAGTCATAGTCCTGTTTATCCTAGTGTGAGACTTGATAGGCCTTCAAGAACTCCAAGCCCCACTCCATCTACACCTACCCAAAGCGAGTATTATGGAACCTCTCATTTGCATTATAGATCTCGAAGCCCTAGTCCATCATCAGTGAGAAGCCTTCCAGTAGTTCAACGGAGACCTGGGGGTGGCCGAAGGTTACCTCCAACACCAACAAAACCCTCAACTTTAAGACTAGATATCATTTCATCTGACCCAATCAACTTTCCTGATGTTTCCCATTCTCCTACAGTGCCACAGCCAAGTCGGTCTCCTGGAAGTATTAACTTTCCAAAGCTGAGTGCCTCTCCAACCCATACTTCCTTAATAAACAGTCAGCAGCACCCTCCATGGAGGGAAAGGACCGCAGGGCATTCACTTTCAGTTGATGCCCCTAACATGCACCATAGGGAAGAACCTGCACATGGGGTACCTGCCATACCAAAACCTGATGGCAATTATAGTACCTTTTCTTCTACATCTGCTTCCCATGGACAACGGGTAGAGCCTTTAAGTTTTGAAACTGCTGCTGCAATAGGTAGGGGGTCTCGCCACTTGCCTTCACCCCTACCTAATGGTTATAAGCCTGGACAGCGTGAAAGGGAGCGGTTACAGAGGGAAAGAGAGCCTCTAACACTGGTTGTAAGGACAAACCGTAAGGGACCACGACATCACGATCCTGATGAAGACGACTGGTGCTAGCAGCAACCTTGGTCGCTCTCAAGAGCCTTTTTTATGCAGTGCCATTATAGAGGGAAAGAGGGCATGTGTTTGGTCACTAAAGCCCTCTTTGCTGCTCACATCATTAGCCTTCAAAGTGTATGATATTCAACTATATATATACATATATATGCATGCATATAAGTATATTAGTTTATTTTCATACATATATGTATGAATATGTGTATATGTATATAAACACACACACATACACACCAGATGACTTCAAAATGTGGTTGTGGCTAAGTTTGTGTTACTTATATTCTCTGCACTTTCGGGGCTCAACCCCATGTTGACAGTAAATTTCTTTTATATTTTTACTTTGTTGATTGTTTTACTTTTCTACCAGACATTGATATGAGGAGATTTTACTCACTGTCAATCTTCTCACTTAAATCTTTCAGGTTATGCTGTGATAGATCATTGTACCCTCTTTAATGTTCCCTTAGCAGATATTCAGAAGTCAAAGAGGAAACCCGGCATACATTTTCGTTTTATTTTAAAAAAAAAAAAAAAAAAAAAAAAAAAAAATGTAGCTCTCAAATCAATAGGAATTCATAGCACTAGCTTTGTGTGTATACTTACTGTATTAACTGTGATATTAGATGTTTAATAGTATATGGGTTGTATATCTTTGTAAGGTGTGTCTGTTTCCATATCATTTCCAGTCTACCCTGACTAAAATGTCAGTCTGAAATTTAGAGTTTATCCTAAACATGATATAGAATATTTTATTTAATGACTTAAATACAAAAAATATACCATGTTAGTAACTACTAAGTTCATAAGTAACTATATGTATATATATGAGTTTTAAAAGTGTTCATATGTTTTTAAATGTGTAGCAAATATTTTCATATCATTCATTTTAAATTGTAAATATGTATGTTAACTGTATTATAATTTTTAATATTTATTGTATATATATATTGTTTAAATTCTCTTTAATGGAAATGTGTTTTAATCTGAACTCTTTGGCCTATAACCTATTTTATTTACTACGTAAATAAAACATTGTTCAAAAAGATTAAATAAAGAACAATTAAATATAATAGTCGAATCGACCACCTGTTATCACAAGGATAAATGAAATTTTTCTAGTGATTTCCGTAAAATAAATAAATTATACTTACAAGGAGACGGCAAGGGTGTGGGGTCCTCAAATCGAACGGAGGTTCCGCGTGTAATTAGCACTCAGTGAGTGTATTCATATACTGAAATCCTAGAGCGCACTACTTAGCCATCGCCGAGAAAAAAATTCCTGAAGTTTGAAAAAAAAAAATTAATTTGTAGTAGAGATTAATATGTAGTAGAGAAATAGAATAAATACAAAAGCCACAGTTCTTTTAAACCATTACCATTTATTTTTCATAAAATAACATATTATTAAATACAATGAATATTTATTATTATACGTTTATAGCATTAGCAATTCTTTCAATCATTCATCTTTACGAATACACAAACCTGGATGATATTTATCATAAAAACAAGAAAAACACAAATTTCCATAATGGAATGGAGCATTACGAACAGAAGAATTTGTAATTTGTAAATTCTTCATATTATTTTTGATATATTAAATTTTATTTAATTCCAACCACATGCGAATAATAAATTTTCATATGTTTAATGTTAAAAAGTTAGAAATCATTAAATTCGCGATTTAACAATGTATAAAAGTTGAAAAGAAATTGTTTATAACGATTTATTAAATTTTAATACAAATTAAATTTTTTTTTTCAAACTTCAGGAATTTTTTTCTCGGCGATGGCTAAGGGCGCATTCGAAAGTATTTCCCGGTCACTTCCCGAGTTGGGATATGACGTCACGCGGGAAGATCGGGAAATTAGAACTACCATATAGGAGCCATGTTTGTTTATATATTTGTTTCCCGGGAAGATGAGATGTGTACGGCAGTAGTTATATCTCGGTCATTTTTCGTAAGGCTCCTATATGGTAGTTCTAATTTCCCGAACTTCCCGCGTGACGTCATTTCCCAACTCGGGAAGTGATCGGGAAATACTTTCGAATGCGCCCTAAGTAGTGCGCTCTAGGGTTTGAGTATATGAATACTGAATACACTCACTGAGTGCTAACTACACGCGGAACCTCCGTTCGATTTGAGAACCCCACACCCTTGCCGTCTCCTTTTTAGTGTAATTTCCTGCTTTAAATCTGCAGTTCAGATAAATCCGTTTTAAACCAGAAACTTTAATTATCAGACGGAGTTATATTTGTACGAGGTATTTTATGTATTTTTCTGTTTATTAAAATTTCCGGTGTAAAACCGATTCATTTGATCCGATACGTATAAAATTACGATAAGTCTGAAAAAGTTACACATATATATATATTTAAATGAATTACCATTTAGTTTAAATTAATGAAATATAATATGCAATTTATTTCTAAAAATTTAATATAAATGAAATTTTGATTTAATTTTCGGCTTATCGAATTAAAAATTACTTTTCTGTTAAACTAATTACTTACTATGTTCAGTATTACTAATTAGGTATTTTAGTAAACAAATTTTAAATAAAATGAAAGAGTAAAACTTTAAGAGACATCATGAAACCGTAATAAACTGCGACGTTTGTTTCAAACTCTCCTCTGAAATCTTAACAAACACGTCTTCAAATTAAACAAATGTAGAAAGACATGCTTCAATGGTCCACACAGGTAATTAAGTCAGAATGTGTATGCTATACATATGTTTTTAACATTGCAAAATGTATAAATAAATATTAACTTTCGACCATTATCTATTTCCTTTAATAAAAATTTTATAATGTCGTCATTATTAATCTTCAATAATTCGACCCCCGAGTTTCTTCGGTGTTTTATTTATAAACTTATCTATTAAAAAATTAGACAATGAGTTCAGATTACTACATTTCTGTTTAGTTTGCTTTATAAAATACATTATTAAAATGACAGGCATGCAAAAACTATATTAAAAAGATATTTTTGTGGGTTTTTTTTTTTTTTTTTTTTTTTTTTTCTTATTGTGAATCAAAATTCCAGATATTTATATAAAATTTTTTTTAGAATTTCAAAGGAATAAACAGATAAATAACTGAATTTTAAATTTTCTTACCCGAGAAATAAAATAAATAAATAAATAAAATAAAATAAAATAAACCATTACTTGCTGCAGAGGGGCCAAATTGTTGTAGATGTCGTGGTGAAGGAAGTTTTTAGATGTCGTTATTTGACATTTTTATAGACTTCTATTTATGAAAGTAATTAACACTGCCACTGGATTTGTAACTTAAAGGGTTACTGCAACAATGCTAATTTATAATTTAGAAAGCAATTACGGTAAATAACTAAGATAGGACGTTTAATAAAATGCATAGTAAAAACTGCAATATAGAACTTTCCATTCACGGGATATACCATAGCACTGTAATAACACTTACCATTTAACATCTATCTTTTTATACTACTACTATTAAGGAATGTGGTTGACTGTGATTTGATAAATATATATGGTTAAAACCAATGTAAAGAAAAGGTCAAATACTAAGAACTAAGATAGCATACAGCTGGTTAAAATTGCTTTGAAATGCTTAAAAGAGCTCTATTTTATCGTACTTTTAGTTATAAATAATTTTCTTTACATTGGTATAAACTTCATATACATCAATATGTTAATGGTTTTTGTGTGTGTGTATATGTAAGTAAATGCGTCGATGTGTTACATGTTTCACTAAATGCACTCCATACATTTTTAAAGAAATATTTTAATTTATAATAATCACATGCAGTTCATTTTTAATAAAACTTTCATTGTAATTTTTTGCAGAAGTTTTAGCAAAATTTAATTGCGAAGAAAATACTTCGTATTGATTTTTCAATCTACGGATAGTAAAAGAACAACAAACTTAAATAATTTACTTTCGAATGATGCCTAGACAAATATTTATTTCAACAAAAGTAACCTGAATACGTAAATAATGCTAAAATTTGATTATATATATTTTTCGTTGTTTAGGAAAGAAATATTTAAATGAGTAAAGCATTACGTTTACTTTCTGGAATGCTCATACTCTAAATAAATTTACTGAGTATCTTTTGGGGGAGTAACTATCATCTAGTTTTATAATTTTTTTCAGTAATTACACAACAAGGAATTCGTGAAATTCTCACATACATTAATTTCTACTTACTTCAGACAAAAGAATTATTTCTTATACACCTGTTATAAGTAGTTGTTTGACCTTAAAAATCTATTTGGTATTTAAAAATTTAGTTTCCTGTATTCAATATTGAAAAGAATATTATTTAGAATAACTTTTTTATAATAAATTAATAAGCAATTCCAACATTATATTTTTTATGTATACCTGATGTAATTTTGAAGATTCAGTTTTCACTGTTAGAAAATTTATGTTTGGTATTGACGTATTACGATATTAAGCATTATTTTCAATATTTTATGTTTTATAAAAAGTGCGATAAAGTTAATTCTTTAAAAAATATTGAAAATTTAAGGTTAAGAGGTTTCATCAGGATCGCGGCAGTCCTATATTTTTGAGTGTGTTTTATTAACTTATTACCTCTATTTTGAAATAAAAATTATTTTTGTAAAAATTTTAAAGTTATACTAGTATTTAAAATTATTCTGTTCAAAAATAGTGGTAACAAAAAAATAAAACACATGTTTAAAGAAAAGAGAGAGGGGAGGGGAGGGGGGTTACAAACCTAATTAATAAAATTAAAGAAAAAAAAAAGAGCATCAGATAAGGTTTATTATTATTATTATTATTATTATTTATTTTATGTAATTGACCCATGGGATACAGCTAATAGGGAATTTTTCAATCGAAGATAGCTTTCCAATTGTCATAATTGTTTAATATTTGGCATATCATTTACACTGAAAAACTTAAAGTCAGATTTTGCTGGATAGTTCTTCAGGCTTCAATGATCCGATACTTACATTATATATATATATATTATTTTCAAAAACTCAAATGATAATAGACTCATCAATATAAACAAAAATACTTTTCTAATATAAGCAACATTCTGAATTTATACAGATAGAAAAAATTTTTATTAAAACTTCTTATGACTAAAACTTGGAAATATTTTTAAATTTCAGAAATTATAAATACAATATTTAAATTACTCCATCTTTTTGCAAAATGGACCTGAGAAATATTACTAATTGTATAAAATATTTTGAATCTACGGATCTTTGCATATTTGAGTGTGCATGCACGTGAATGTGTGTGTGTGTATTTGTTTGAATATGTGATTGATGAAAGTTATTTTTAAATAAAATTACTATATTAATTAAGTTATTTAATAAGCCTGAAAAATTAATAACATAATCCTGTTCATTAAAAACGATATACCTGTTTTTATTCATAAATAGTTTATGTAAATTAAAAAATAATAAAAAAAAATTACTTAAACACCACCATAAAAAAAAAAAAAACTTAAAATTTTATTTATTTGTTTATTTTTTTGCGTAGTCCAATTTGTCGACTTTTAAATTATTATTATTATTTATATAAAATGTAACAGGAATAAATCCCAGAAAAAAATGTTTTATATCTTCAAAACGTCATATGAATAACATCTACATTGCAAATATATATATACGTATATATAAATATTACACAAAGATAACCCATGTATAAAAAATATATATATAAATTATCGTTTTTTTTTTTTTTTTTTTTTAATGTTGATATCCACTTTTAAGTTTAGTTTGAAATTCTTGGATGTAACTATCTGTGAAAGAAAAGTGCAATTTGTACATATATATATATATATATATATATATATATATTAATCTTGATTGGATTAATGTGGATTAGACTATATATACTAACAGACTGACTTTAATTTCTATTTCACAAAAAGTCAAACAACTGAAAAGTTTCTATTTTCTAACTGAAAATAATTAAATGATTTTAAAATAATCAGATAAATGAGAATTTTCTACTTTGGAATTATTAAAGAAGAAAAATTTTCACTTTTAATAAAAAGTTTCCAATTTTTAGAGAAACGATGAAATGGACGAATAAATTTAACAATTTCTTGATTCAAAATTAGTTTTTGTTTATGAAAGTTATTACAGATAATTCGCAATTTCTTTTTAATGTGCGCAAATTTACATTAATTTCTCCTTTAAAATATTTTACACACTCGAAAATAAAGTTGTTCCAATTTATAATTTATTATTATCAGAAGTTTTGAAGATACAATATATATATATATATATATTGGGGGGGGGGGATTGGGATTGATTTCTGTTACATTTTATATCAAATAATAATAATAATAATAGTAATAATAATTTTAAAAATCGACAAATTGGACTAAAAAAGAAAAAAGAAAAAAAAAAAAATATATATATATATATATATTTTACAGTGTTCTTCAAGTAAATTTTTTTGTGTACATATCTGAGCATTCATGGCAATATTTGAATAAAATTCCACACTTGAAGCAAATATTTCTCTGTAAAAATAATCAAAGTTCATATTAATATTTAAAAAAAATTATTAAAATTCTGAAAAATATTTTTCAAAATCTACGACACTTTTATTCTAAATATGTAATGTATGAAAGAAAACGAAGTGCCGGTTTCGATTCATGGCTCTGGCATTTTTCACACATACTTGGTATAAAAATTCAGCCTTACATTCCATCTCTAAATAAAAATATTTATGGTTGAGCAACGACATTTTCTGATTTACGTGATGTATCAGAGTTGCCATGAACAATATGTTCATCTGTAACATCTACGGTTGCAGATACAGTGACCTTGCCAAATTATATTATGTGAGCATAGCTGCCAAGTTCTTTAATTTATTTCGGAATGTTGTTAGTCCCGCCCTTTTTTCACACCGTAATCTTTGTAGAAAAGATTTACCTCAATACATAATTACGATTAAATATGAAGAAAATTAATAAGTACAAAATTTTAATAATAATAATAATTTTTTAAATCAACAAATTGGACTACGCAAAACAGCAAAAAGTAAAATAAATAAATAAAATTCTAAGATTTTTTTTTTTTTAACGATGTTAAAACGCCAGTTCTGTGCTGTTTTCTAATTATTAATGAAGAAAATTACACTAAAAAGATTACGGCGAGAAAAAGAGGCGGGACTAACAATATACCGGAATAAATTTAAAAACTTGGCAACTATGTATGTGAGAAATCCGCCAGAGTGGCTCAGTGCTAGAGCATTTGCTCAATAAGTGGAATGCCTGGGCTCGATTCCCATTTTTCACATAGTTAGTATTAAAATTCAACCTTACACTCCATCTTTAACCCCTTAACGCGCGCTGTCCTCGCTGCGAGGACGGAAAATGTAAGATCCAGCTGCAAAATTTCATCCCGGAAATTTTTTAGCAAAAATTCACGTTTATAACATACTAGAAAAGGCCGGTTTTTTAAACCTTAAAATTTAAAATTTCTTTTAGTTTAATTTAGTTCATGAATTCTGGTGGCAGTATAATTTAAATGTTTTAAATTGTCTTGCGCCGCAAAGGGTTAAATATAAATAAAAATGTGACGTACAATTTGTGAATATTGACGAGGATTTTGTTCTTTATGAACAGGATTATGCTTTTATAATAAAATTTTTATTAAGATTTACTATAGAAAATGATTTTTCGAATAGCAGATTTTTAACTTTTAAAAAGCACTCTTTTTTTTTTTTTTTTTTTTTTTTTTTTTTTTAAAGCTTTAGATCATTTATATATGCATATATGAGTGTGCATCTATGTATGCATATATGTATATTGTACGGTTATATAAAGCTTACTAGAAATATATTGTTATCTTCATTATTGATTTATTTGGTTTTAGTTTGTTATATGTTTAATTTAAACGTTAAATATCTATCTTAAAGCTAATATTATTTTACAAAAAAAATAGAGATAATATTAAGAAAGAATACACAATTATACTAATGATTTATTATTATTTTAACTTTAGTTAATATTACTGACTTTAAATATAAATGATAAATGTAATCATATTTTATTTAACTCTGTATCTCTATTTATTTTTACAGAATACTACTAGACCTGCTAACTATGCTAGTTTATCCGTAATGATATTAGGCCCCGCTTTTATTTCACACCAGAATAGCTGTAGAGTAATATTTAGCAATATGTTCTCATGATTAAATAAGAAGACTTTTGCTCTACAACTATTCTGGTGTGAAAAAAGGCGGGGCTTAATACTATTATGGATAAACTAGCATAGTTAGCAGGTCTATACTATTATTTAATATGTTACGAATGATAAGGTTTAATAATTACATAATGAAAATTTTTAAAAATAAGTGCATGGATCTTGGGACAAAAAAAGATAACATATCATTTAGAATGAGTTAGTTTTGTGATCAAAGAGTGAAATCAGTATGTGGATATTATTCGGCCGTAATGCTATTTATTTGACGCAGCAAAAATAATCTTTTTCTCACATACTAAAATTCTAGCTTCCCAAATTTCTGTTTGGACCTGGAAGGGTGGAACAGATATACCATACCTTAGCATTTTGTGTTCTTTTTTAACAATAAAATTTGTTTGTGAGATTCCTACAGTGTTTAATATTTAAAAATATAAAAGAAGATATTACAGCATTTTTAATTCATAATGGCACATTTGAAATTGATAAAAAAATATTACATTTGGTGCCAATCTCAAATAAGCCATTTATTATGACACTTTGTCAAATTAATAAAAGAAGTATCAGAAATTAAAAAAAAAAAAATGAGAATGGCAATTTCAGATAAAATCTTTCAGCTTCCTAAAAGCATGATGTGAAAACGACTTTTCACCTGATATTGAATAATGCTCGCGAAGAAATTTGTTTGATTATTGAATTTGCTTAGAAATTACATGCAGAGAAGTAATTTTGTGTTGTAAACTTGTTAAATAACTATAAGCCAGAGTAAATAAATAGGAAATAGGGAATTATCGCATATGAGAGTTTAAATGATGGTATACTCAAAATGTTTCCACTTATTCAAATAACATGTCACAATTAAATGTACTAACTACATCATCCATATGTTATTTGACTACAATGGGACAAATTTGACTACAAAATAAAAAAATATCTTTTCATTAAAACTCTAAGACTTGTGAAGTATTTCCTATTCATATTTTCTTTATCTCACTTATGGTTATTTCCTCATCTCTGTGGCAATTGGTATTATAAACATAAACACTACACTGTGAATATATAATTCAGTTACTTTATAATATAAATTAATTTGACGTAAAGATATAAGATTTTTTTTAACACTAAATTTAAAAAACTTTGTCTTTCTTAAACAAGAAAGACACACACAGTACTTACATGAAAAATAGCGTGCATTCAAACTCGCTTAATACAAGAATAGCTATAACAGCAACTCAGTTGAAATGAAAAATTTGCAGATCACCAATTATATTACATTAAATTCTTCACTCTTTTCGCAATACATACAATCAAAACTCCGCATCATATGGCAGACAGAGAGGGGGGGGGGGGGAATATATATATATATGTCTATTTTAATGTGATTTTTTGCATTTCATATGCTGCCAAATAAACTGCCAAAATGACTTTTAGTGCTATGTATACCCATACTTGCCAACATTTTAATTTATTCCGAAGCATTTTGACCACGCCTTTATTTCGCACAACTTTATTTATAAAACAATTTTCTATATACATAACTACTGTGAAATAATATTAAAATACTCATAAATTAAAAGTGGTATGAAATAAAGGCGGGGCTGAAAAGGCTCCGGAATAAGTTAAAATGGTGGTTATTCTGCATACCTGCCAATATTCCGTAATTGTTAGTACCGCCCCTTTTTCTCCACCAATTTTCTCCAAATTTAATTTTGATTAAATAAGAAGAAAAATATTCTCAAAAAAAGACTGGTGTAAAACAGAGGCGATACTAACCATACTACGGAGTATTGATTGGAATGGTGGCAGTTATGGCGCTATGTTGAGATTTAAGAAAATGTCATACACGCATCCCAGTAAATCAAAAGTAGTCGGTATGGATGCTAATATGATAAATTTTCTTTCATTCAGAATTTACTCAAAATGAAATTTTAAAAGATATGATTAAATATTCTATGTTAGCCGAATGATTAATTAAAATGTAGTTTTTAATTAAGGAAGTTAATTTCAGTAAGTAATTAAATTACAAAAAATAAATAAATAAATAAGTGCGTGTCTTTTTTAATTAAAAGACTAAAGAAAATGAAATTTAAAAAAAATAAAAAATCATGTCTAGATATTCTGTTTTACTAAATAACTGTAGTTTAGTACTGAGAGTGAAAAATTAGTCACAATATCTTTTCTCCTTGTCGTGACGCGAGTTTTGGAAATAATGACTGCAAAAAATTTTATAAACACTCTAGCCTCTGGTATTAACCGAGTTTGATTGAAAAAAAAAATGTTTACGATATGTATGAACTTGTCTGTAAAAGAGTTTGAAATAAGTAACCTGTGAGTCGAAATATCTCTAAAAGAATAATGTTAAAAGTGTAAATATTTATGTAGAATTTTTTTTTCTGTTAATATCGTTTTTAGTTATATTTTCCACTTTTCTTATATCTTTCGATAAATAGTCAGCACATCGTGGGTAATAGTACTTTTATAAATCAAATTAACCACATTAGTATTTTATATAATCTTCACTTTTTCTTCCTTCTCTTCAATCTCCATTCTGTAGCATCAATTTCATTCGAGCTCTAATTAGAAAGGGTCCAAAGGTAATAGATATTTTTATATTATCTTTTTAAACCAAGTGGCCTAGTCTAAGCCTTCTTATATCTATTTTACTGCTTACAAAACAACTGACATTTTGAAATTAGAGCATAGAAAATTACGTGATGATACAGTGCCAAGAAATTACAAAGATTAGATTAGTAATAGGAAACGTTTTATAGTCATTTTTATTACAATTTTATTTTACATTTTGAATATCGTTTATATAGTAGCTACAGAATGAGACGTCAATATTTATATTAAATACATATAGATAGAGATAGATAGAAAGAAAGGAGGGGTCTGACTGATGTTTTGATATAAAGTATGAATCATCACCATTTTAAATGTGATGAAATATCTATCTATATAAAATTGTGATATCAACATAAACGCTATGCAAATTATTTCAAAATTTTATTTTCGCTGTTCATTACTGATTATTATTTTATAAGTAAATGTTTAAAAAAAAATTAACAGAATTATTCGATAACGATAATTACAGTCATCGATGACGTTCCAATAATTTCAAAACTTTCATTTTCATGAACAAATATAAAATTACCATTCATAATGTTTATATTTAAGATGCACAAGTTTTGACATTTAAATTCTAATTATTAAGTATTCAAATATATGATGTATTGTTGTGAGTATAAATTATCTACTTGTTGCATATGTGAAAGAATTTTATAAATATTAATTTAAAACAATCATAAAACTGTTTTTCCTTTGAGCATGTGTTAATAGTTCGTTAAATAGTTTTATCATTGTTACTGAGAAAACATTACTTCACATCAAATCCTTTTAAATCTGCTGTTAAAAATGTTTAAAATATTTAAGATTATTTTAAAATAAAAATATTTTATCAACAAAGAAAAATTCAGTTTGTTGTTCTAAAATAAAACATTAAAAAAAAAATTATCAATTATTATTTTTTATTTATTTATGCTAACTTGAATTTTTAACTAATTAAAATTTAAAAAATAAAAAATAAATTAAATAAATGCATCGCACATGATATTTTTGTTGAAATTATAAATGTAAGATAAGTGTAAAAAATATGTGTATATATTTTTTAATGTAATTCGTCTTTCATTCACCAAAGTTAAGAAGAGTTACTTAGATGTAATTTCTTTTTATAAATAAATTTCTATAATTTCTGATTGAAAAATACATATGTATAATTCAGTGCAGAAATTCCATTTAATTCTTAGCAAAAATACTTTTTTAATTACTTCTGTTATTATTATTTTTTTTTTTTTTTTACATATTCGACTTAAAGTTTTTGACATTTACGGAATACAATTTTGCACCATTTTAAAATTGTATTTGTAAAGGAGAGGGGTCATTAATTTAACTACAACTTCAAAGTCATTTGATGATTCATTTTTATGATAAATTACACAAAGTTAACATCAGTATATAGATCACAACAAATCCAAATCTAGTATTCTGGTTAAAGAATAAAAATATCATCTGCACCCTTTTCTGAAATTCACCATCAAATTCAAATTTAAAAAAAAAAAAAAAAAAAAAAAAAAAAAAACATAATATTTCCTATTTATAGATAATTAATATGCAAGATTAACAAAAGGTCTGTAAATATACATAACTAGAACAATACTTCAATATCCTTACCATTTATAAACATAAAAATCATATCAGTAGAAAATCAGACATGCTACATGCAAGCATATCAAAATTTTGTTACATTACAAAATATATAAATTTTTTTAAAAGAATTTAGGCGTTAAACATATCTCTTCTTTAAAATATACTAAATTGTCATAATTGGTAATTACAGTAAAACACTGCCAGAAATATTAATTTTCATAGATAAAACATCTATTCATTTTATTCGTTATGCACGTAAAGGGAAGAAAACAATATGGGGACTTTATTTCCCGAATCACACAGATAAAAAAAATAAATAAATAAATAAATAAAAATAAAAAATTAAGAATATAGTTAATCTTCAAACACGATTATATTTCCAACAATGAACAAATTTATTTTTTAGGTATAAACTAAATAATCAAAAGTACATTATACAACATCTGCCAAAGGTTCTTTATTTTTCAAAGTATAAAATTTGCATTTCATTTCAAATACCAGTAAAGTGCCTTTCATATTCTTTCTTCAATATAATGTATATTTTATTTATTATCTTAATATTTCTTTTTAATAAAAATAAGAATGATGAAGCCCGTATGATATATATTGCTATTCTAAGATAGAATGAAATAAAGTGAACTTGGTATTTAAAAATTAGTTTCTTATATTCAGTATTGTAAAGAATATTATTTAGAATATTTTTTTATAATAAATTAATAAGCAAGTCTAATATACATTTCGTTATTTCAATGGACGATATTTTATCCAGTTCGAGGAGTGGGATTTGTATTACTACCAACTACACAATATCTACATTTATTGTACAATAAAGATTAAATCTTATGTGTAACAAAACACTTATGGAAATGCAATACAAATGAACCACAGAAATCATATGCGTGATGCAACTAATGTTTGTCAAAACTAGTTTCCTTAACACTATTTAAACAGGCATGCAATGATATTCATTTCCATTATAGAATATTTAACAACTTAGGTCTTAAAAAGTTAATATTAATAAATAATCATAATAATAGAAAAAGAAACTATTTAATTTCTATTAGCCAAAAAGAAGTTGATGATCGCAAAACCGCTAGAAGGTATTCGAAAATTTTCACTGAAATGGTGCCATTTACAATCCATCGGAAGATATGGTTCAGCACCGAAAAAATTGCTTTTTAAATTAAAAAAAAAAAAAAAAAAAAAAAAAAACGCGTTTAATATATTAAAAATCAAATACCTTGTAAAGTTTCTTACTTTAAGCTTTTCGGTTGGAATTTCAACCATTATCAGAAGTGTTTTGATGTCCGCTATCTTCGTTTTATCTTGACTCTCTCTCGGCAAAAAGCGTCATCTATGATCTAAACCTTTGTTGGGCTCCACGTCATTACAAGATCACTCATTAGGTAAGATTTCTATGATTTGGTAGTTGAATTCGTAATTATGATTATTATATTCAGCTAATTTTCGGACGCTTTTAAAATCTATTACTATTTCTTCTTCATTATATATTTTCATTTGTGCGGTGGTTATTCTATTGCATTTTATGTCAGTTACGAAACATAAAATACGCACCAGAATAAAAGAACATGAAATGACATCAAATACATCAAACGAAGACAGTAGACATCAAAACGCTTCTGAGAATTGTTAAGACCCCAACTAAAAATCTTAAAGCAAGAAATTTTACAAGGTATTATATTTTTAAAATACCAAAAAACGTTTTGTTGGGAAAATCAAATTTATTTTCTTGATTGATTAGTAAATTTATTTTGTCATTTTAGCAATACATTTGTATAATTAACCAAACCAACTTACTTAGATGCGCCAAAAGAATGGGGTTGAAAGAAGAGTTGCTGCTACTGGATATTTCGATAAGCTATGTAAACAACCAATAAGCGAGATGTATGTATGCCTTTAATTTCTGGAAAATACATATTTTGGTAAAGCTATTAAAAATAAGGGGGGGGGGGGCTGATTTAACAAAACATTCCCAACTATATATATATTGCATGTGTACTTTTGTTGCTTTAATGCCTATGGTGGCAAAAATGAAGGAAAAACTTTACAATACACAAGGCAACTCCCGATTTTCTAACGCAGAGTACGTGACCCACTACTTTGCTCATCTTTAGACAAGTAAAAGGCATACATTAAACTTGTTAAAACAAATCAGCTATTTCTTGCGATAAGAAATGATGGGGGCTTTTCTTTTTATTACAAAAGAGCAAAATATTATCATTATTGTTATATATATATATATATATTTTTTTTTTTTTTTTTCAAATATTTATTTACTGGAGACGTCCACTCAAAACTAAAAATTATTCAAAAAGAAAAACTCTTTTTTTTTTCTTTGTCACTTTTATTAAATTTTACTGAATTTCATCATTTTATCTTGGAATGAGAGAAATGTATCATGCAGCATCATCAAGAAATAACTCTATTAGAATCATTTTATCTTATATGTAAAATTTCTTTTCTTTCTTTTTTCTTTCTATAAAAATGTATTGCTTTATTTTAAAACCAAAAGCGACGTAAATCTCTTAACTAATTCTAGATTTACGGAACGCATAGCAAACTATAAACGAAGAAACTAATTATTGGTACAATTATTTGTTATGTTAAATGTTTCAGAATTTCGTATTTAGGAAAAGCATTTTAAATTATGGTGTCAAACATGTATTAAATGGAATTTCTGCTATTATTGTATAACGCTGCTTGCTATTTCTATGATTTCTGCAATGGTTTCCTCTTTGAGACTTCTTTTTCTAAAAACTCCAAATGTAATTACTTCTGCTCCGTGGCTCTAGCCAAAAATGCATTTAAAACTTTTAACCTCTCTATACTGTATAGATCTCCCTCTTTTTTCCTTTGGCCGATTTTGATCTTATTTTTTACTTACATTCTAAACAAACAAGATCAAAACCGGAATTCCTCACCTTTAATCAATTTTAATGTATTTTGAGAAATCTTGGAGAAATAGATTTCTACTGTATATGTACAAAAAAAAAAAGTGAAAAAAAAGAAAAATGAAAGTATTCCTAAAGTTGAAATTTCTATTTGTATGAAAAGATTAAAGTATAGTGTCATAAATTTATTGTATTTTCCACTTCTGTTGTAAAGTCTGCTCATAAAAATATCTAAAATAAAGTCTTTGTGTATTTTTTAAGCATATCGAGAGCACATTGACTTGTGTTGTTATTATTATTTTTCCTTTTTTTCACAATCTAGGGGTGTGTCCCAATTGCCCATCTGCTCAGCACTAGTGCGACATAAAACCCTCACCCTCCATCCTTTTTCACAAAACATTTCATAAATAAAATTACTTTATACTAAATTTTATTTTGAATTAAAAAAAAAAAAAAAAAAAAAAAACAATATAATTAATTAACATTAATTTAATTAACGTTAATTTAATTTTTAAAATAACCTAGCGCATGTTGTGGTCATCAGAAAACTTTCTTCTATATCATTTTATATAACACTGTCACCAACCAATGGACATACACATAATTTAATCATAACTTCTCGTGGTAAAGATTTCACATCTGCAAAGCATTGATTGCGAGATTTGGTGCAATTTTAATTAATAAATACTGAGATGTAAACAAATAGAACATAGCAGAAGGTGAGTAATAGCAACGCCACCTGACGACTAACATACACACAAACAAATGCAGCATTTTTTTTTTTTGCTTCCTTAAGTCAACGTTTTCTAACACATTATTATTATTATTTTTTTTTTTTTCAATTTTTTCAATTTTATATAAATTTGAAATCATAAATTTAGATTATACAAGAGTAACTCCGAAATTTTTTTAAACAGTAGCAGACGATAGACGCCAAAAGAAAATTATTGATTAAATATGTAAATCTGAACTCTTTTATGTCGCAGACAATAATTTGTAGCAATGATTGCAATTTAGTTGTCATAGAATAAATTTTGCAAGAAAGGAAAATGTAGTTGACGCAAAAGCATTATCGCGCTATGATTTTTTATAATTTTTAAGTAAAATTAAATCAAGAAGAATAAATTCAGCGTCTACAATTAGCATATCGTAAGAAAACTCCTCCTCGTGCCACTTTATTCAGATGGTGTACAGAATTTCGTAGAGGTCGAATTTCTCTCCTGGAAGTACATGCAAGAAGATCTTTGTCAGCTGTAGCCCCGTCCATACCGTCTTTTGATACTCAAACAAGTCAAGAAGGTAAATTATGGGTGTTTGAAGATTACCCCAAATCAACAATGGAGAAAGACAACGAGCAAAAAACAAGTAATGTATGCCGTTTTCTTCAGAAGTACGGGGCTGGAGAAAGCCATTGACTGAAGTGACAAACGACAGACACGTATAAGTGCTACATCACTAAGGGCCGTATTCACCAAACTTCATTGATCGAGGATTAAACGAAGGATCAGCAAATCCGAGAATCAAAGCTAACACTGGATTAAATTCCTACGGCATTCACTATCAGCCGATTATGTAATCCATGGATTAACTGGGAGAGAAATAAAAGCTTCGTTTTGATTGGCCAAAAACGAAGATTGCCGTTCGGATTCACCGTTCGGTTTCAATTAACCAGGGATGAGAATTTTCAGACTTTTGTAGGAATTTCAGACTCTTCTTAATTTTTTAAAAGCAATTTTCAGATTTTTGCTTCTAAATATTCTTATTTTTGTTCAATTTTCTTTCTTTTGATTGTTTCTAAACAATTTATTTTCATATATTCTCCAATTTTACTTATAGAAAGTATGATTTTGTGTATCTGTTTCTTCTTTTATTACTAAAATTAAATTATCTTTGACTTTGCTGATAATTTCAGACTTTTTGTCTATTTCCCACTCTTATCTCTGATTAACTAATCAATCGGATTTGAAGATTAGAAAGGGTAAAAAGCAAATTGGCATAGTAAAATAGACGGTTTTCGCTCTTGTTTACTTCACTTTTGTTTACGCACGGATTAAGAATCAATTTTACTTTAGAACATTTTTTAAAAGAATAATCACGCAGACGACAACTGTTTACGCTACGATTTAAAATTTTGATTGTTATGGATAAGAGAAAAAAATTCCCCTCCCACCCTCCCCCCCACCCACCCACCCCCCAAAAAAAATGCCCCTGAGTGTGGACCAATTACAGAAGTTATTATCAAGCAGTCTTCACAAATTAGTGATTTTTTAATTGAAAACATTTTTAAATAACTAAAATTAGTTTTTCTTTAGTTTTAGTTTAGTTTATAGTTTATTAGTTTAGTTAGTCATATTAGTTTTCCTTAGCTCATTAGATTACTTAAAAATTTGAAATAAGTTTTAAACTAAAATATAACCAAACAATGCAAATGAAGATAGCTTTTCCCTTGTTTCATTTATTTACCAGTTTTCAGTAGTTATTTTGGGACATTTCTAAGTAATTAATAAAAAGGTTAAAAAATATACAAGTTTATTAAATAATTTTATGATAAATTAGGGAAAATATATAAATTAATGAAAACTTTATAAGCTAAAACCATAAATTATGAAACACTCAACAATTGTTTCCGTCGAAGTACAACCTTTCATCAGGCAGAAAAAAGTAAGCACGATAATTCGACATGATATTATTGTTCTATACATTTGTAATTTAAGGTGCAAGTTTATGAACTTCATTCAACACAAATAATTTGGTGCATTTTCTATACATTATAGTTATATCATTATATCAAAGATATTTGTTTAAAATTGAAAAGTTTAAAATTTCTGCTATGCTACCCATTAAAATAAATTCATTTGTGAATTAATCTTTAACGATTAAGCTCATTAAAATAAAGGAGAAGATATATATCTTTATTGGCAAAAATCACTTAATCAGCAAAATTTTATTTGACATGACAGAACAGAGTATAATCTCGTCAGAAATGATATTAACTTAATTTTAATTAAGTAAAAACACAATAATAAATGTGTATCATTAATTAATTAAAGCATATTTTTTAATCAAACTCTTGTTCAAAATCAAGTATTTAAAGACTGTGTTTCTTAGTAAAAGATTTAAAAAAAAAAAATCATCAAAATGATTTTAAAAGCAATTTGCTGCTAATAAAACAAAGTTTATATTTCTTTCATGTTCAATGTTTACGAAACTGAGCTGCGGAGTGTGCATGCGTTACGAAAAGATCCGAAAATTATCTCTGTTAATCCTCCGATATTCGAGGACCAGTAACGAAGTGTTAAAGTAGCCGGTGAACTGCGGATTTTCTTTGGAGAATACCGATTTTCGTATAATCCAGCGATTATCGCTGATCTGAAGTTTAATCCGAGTGTTAAGAAGTTGGTGAATACGGCTCTAAGTGTCATCCAGAAATTCTTTAAGAAGTAAGTGTAAGGGGACTGATTCTTAACCAAGATACTGCATCTTCTTATACGACAAGATTGACAGTTGAATTTCCTGAACAAAAACATATCAAGGTGATAGAACACCTACAGTAGGCCTCCGATCATAGTATGTGTGACTTTTAGCTATTCTTTAATCTAAAGAAAAAATTATGTGATCGTCCTTTTCATTCCGAAGATGAGACTAGTGAGGCTACAGAAACATATTTTTCATCGATTCCAACAAATGGATGGCTTGAAACATTAATCTTTGGAAAATTCGCCTACAAATGCACATCAACGGTGAAGAGGATTACTTTGAACATTCCTAAGAGTTAGTAAATTTAACTTGTGTCATTTAGCCGTACCTCAAAATTTTAGAGTAGCCCTCGTACTAACTTCAAAATATTAAGGAAGTATTCTGAAATTGATTTACGAAACGAATTTTGTATCTCTCAAAACTCAAAAACGAATGGCCGTAGAATGTTGCAAACTTATATTTTTGACTGTTACAACATCCAGTTTTACGCCTCCAATTTAGGTCTGGATGTGATCCTCCATTTTATCTACATTTTTACAAGATATTTCGTAAAGTCTATATGTATGTGTGAATGTGTATTTCACATTACTCAAAAGCGATTGGACGTAGATCGTAGTAAATTGGTATGTTAGTTTGTCGTAACATATCTAGCTAGGTTTTTTTTTGGTTTTTTAAAGACTTTCCGATTTGGAGATTGTTCTATTAATAACTCAGATTACAAGTAAAACACCAATTTAACCCTTTAAAGGGTCATTTTTTTTCTAGTAATACTATGTTAAAATATTTTTGGGATTGAGATTGATTTGTAAAAAGAAATTCATTTAGCTTATTACCTAAAATTAATTTGATTTTTAAGATTTTTTTTTTTTTTTTTTTTTTTTTTGTGGTAAGTATGTTTCCCACCGCCCACTGGGAGCTATTCAAAGGTAAGACGTCATATATTTTGCATTTATTTTTATTTCGCATTCCATTATACATTTTTTGTAAAGTTGGCATATGGTCACCAACTTTAGTCAATCGTACGTCATCTGGAACAGTTTTCTTGCTGCTCAGGAAACTTACAGGCCGTCCTCTGCGTTTACGACTTGAAAATCCAGAAATCAGTTGTCGTGCTAGCCGAAGTAAAAAATTTAATTGGTCTCTAGGTCCCGAGTCTCTTCTACTTACTTTCCAGAGAATGAAGGAATTTACAATTGCCCGATCAATTAGGAAATATGGGATTCGACATTTAAAAATTAATAAAGTTGGTGGGAAGTATACATCCCACGGCCTTATGAAGGGTTAAAACAAATAAGATGAACTATATATTGTTAACGAACTGCTTTAATAATACTAATTGGTCCAATTTCTCATTTCTTACCCCATAGTGAGCAACTCAAATGATACTGAGTAATCGAAATATTTTTATGCTCAGCAAAGCATGTAAATTTGCCTTTGGCAGTCACAAACGAGCAATTACCGCATGGTGAAGTATGTCACGACGATGAAAAAGCGTTAACAAGCAGACAGAAGCGAGCACACTACCCCACTTTGCATATCTATAATATAAAAGATGTTTTTTTTTTTTTTTTTTTTTTTTTTTTTTTTTTACACTGTAAATATTACAATAGACAATAAGATATGAAAATGTACATTAAAATGCAGGCATTATATATTAAAACACGGGTATTACAAATTATAAACGGTATTGCAATTATTCACATTTGAATAAGTTGGTTACAATAATGAAATTTGAAATGCAAATTTCACAATCAATTTAGGCATATTTTAATTAGCGTGTCCTTTATTGGTAAAATTGCTATTTTTGAAATACTTCATTCAATATTCAATTATAAATCACAATTTTTGGTGTTTTAGCGTTAACTACGCGAACATTCTTATCCTTACCATGAATAACCTCTACTATGCATCCCATTAACCATCTATAGATGGGCAACTGATCATCTTTGATCAACACAACAGTACGCTTATCAGTACGAATATGCTGCAGATGGCTTAAGTACAAGTTTCGCCCCTGTTTTCCGGTATATTTTGGGCCATTTTCTGAGATTCTTGCCATTTTTTAAGTAAATAGTCTTTTTTTTTTTCTAGAAAGTCAGTTTCAGGTGTAGAATTTATAGGTTGACCGATTAGAAATGGCGAAGTGTCAAAACTTCAAAATCATTGTAACTGTTAGAAAGGGGAAAGAAGAGACACTGTAGAATATCTTCTGTCTGGGTAATCACCGTAAGGAATTCTTCGAGTATAAACTTGGTTAAGCCAATGGTTCTCTTTGAGTGGCACTTAAAGCTTTTGACTCTGTTTTCCCAAAGACCGCCTAAAAGAAAAAGCTCGAGAGTGGTTGAACTTTCCCTCGATTCTTTCATTTCATAAATAGCCTGACAACTCATTTTTAGGAGTTCTTGCTAAGTTTAAGAGACTCTTAATATTTGAGTTTGCATCATAAAATTTGTCACATTATGATTAAACAGAGTCGCACTTTTCCCATGACGTGCTAAAAATCTCTTTGATACAGCAGTTAACAGGTCCGAAGTTAGGTCAGATATGGTTTCAAAATGTACAACTTTTGTGACGAAACATACAAAAATGACTACATAAAACTTTTGAAAAACACCTTTTCTTTGAATTTTCAATTTAATTTGAAATGGTCTACACAGATCCATTCCTGTATTAGAATAAGGAAGGAATGGTCTTACTCTGACAGAGGAATATCATCGATCAATTGTTCAACCATAACAGGTCTATTTTTGAAACGTATACAACGTTGCAATACTTTGCAGATCAAATTTCTGCCATTAATGAGACAAACGTTTTTTCGAATTTTATGTGAAATTACTCGTAGATCTGCATGCAATTCTCGTTTATGGAATAATTCAGTCAATATTCGCGCAAATTTGTGATCACGAGGAAGTAGAAACGGGACTTTCCCATCGTAACCTAATTAGGCGTTACAGAGACGTCCATCGACACAAACCAAATCTTTCTAGTCAAAAAAAGATTGAAAAATTTCATTTTATTTTCGTTGCACACTGGAAGTCTTTTTTTTTAAATTAGCTATTTCAAGAGAGAAACAGCTTTTCTGAACAGCCGGATGACTGCAACGCGAGCATACTTCAACTCGTTAACAGAAATAGTCCAGTTGACCTACTATTTACATTACGACAATTGTTTAAAAACCTAAAAATTGAAATTAAAATATTAATCAGCTTTGAATAAATATTTATAATATCATATAATTGATCAAAGGACTTATTCTTTTCGAAGAAAAATAGAAACGTTTGCAACAGCATTTTCGGTTCTAGTGAAGCAATCTCAGAAAAGTCAAATTGTTCATAAAGAGTTATTCAGTTCAGTCTTAACATCCTTTTTAACCGATATCGTAGGAGGAAGTCTTTCTGTATACATACTATATGGGGGTTAACAAAGTACCATGCCACCAGAATTTGCTTACAGCTATCTCTTTTGGAGATTTTTCACAAGAGATGATATTTGCTCATCTGCATTTACGAAGAACATTTCTCTACTGATGAGCACTGGTCCATCTTTCAATTTTTAAAACTCTGTTGCCAACAAAAGTTCTTAATCATAGGTGACGTTTTAATCCATTTTAAAGTAATTGTAGAATTCATGTAAGGAATGGTTCCATCTATTGGGAGCATCAAGGATGCACAAACTTTTGTCATGAGTTACGAAAGCAATAAGCATGAGCATAGTTTAAGAGGAGATCTCGAAATAACCTTTAAAGGAGAAACTCGCGCCTTGATAGCCAATAAATTATATTTTACCTATTTATCTGTTGTTGTGTGTTCTATATAAAGAACAGTGCCATAAGCAGCTTCTGTGGCATCTGAGAAACCCTTAAGAATAACAATAGGTGAATTATCTAAAAAAATTACCTAAGAATATTTATTTCTTCTATTTGTTTTTATAAAGAAACAAACTGATGCCATTTGGATGCTACTTTTACAGGTAAGGAATCAGCCAAATTTAGTTTTTCTATCTAAAGTTTTTGAAAAAAAAAAAAAAAATGTTATAACTGGAAGAATAAAGCCAAGAGGATCATACACTTTAGCGATGGTAGACAAAACATATCTTTTTGAGTACATTGTTTCCGCTAGTATTTATGCACTGAAATAAATTTGATCTTCTTGGATTTCCAAATTATTCCTAATGTTTTCAGAATATGGTCCTGACATAAAATGATGTCCACGAGGTTAATCTGGCGAGCTATTTAAAAGTTTATTGGAGTTCCATTTCTGAAGTTGCATTTTGAAACTTTCTAATATAGCGATTAATTGTTTTTGAAGTTTGTTTCTAAATCTTTTGCACTTGCCTCAATATCATCCAGGTAACAATTATTACGTATCACTTCGGCGGCTAATAGCATTTTTTCTGATTTCCCATCCTCTAATTACTGTAATATGCATATAGCCAAAAAGGAGCACTCTTAATGCAATATATAACCGTTTTAAGTTTGTAAATGAGAAAAGGTTCATCTATGTTAGATTTCCAACAAATTCTCAGCAAATTGCTTTGAAATTCATTAATTAAAATCTGACGGTACATCTTAGTAATAACAGCGGCAAAGGAGCATTCATATTCACGATAATCATATCAAAAATTTCTTCCCGCACTGCACCAGCAAGAAGCAGATTATTTAAACTATTTTGAAGTACTGGCTGTACTCATGTTGAATACAGTGCGTCCCAAAAGTTTATAGACGTGTTTTTTTTTTTTTTTTTTTTTTTTTTTTTTTACAGTTGAAAAAGATGAATAAAGATTTCAAAATCATTTTTAATTATAAGTAATTTCAAAACAATAATAATACAATATAAAAATAATATCTTACAATAACAGACATTGTAATCGAAACTAAAATTGAAAATTTACTGTCCCAAAAATTTATAGACAACTCATTATTTTTTCTTTAACATTCAAATTTTTGAGCCATTCTTCCTAATCACTTCAAAAACTCGATCAGGCATACTCAAAACAATAGTTTGAAGAATTTCTGCTTTAGAGGAAACCAACTTCTTTTAATTTGCAGCATTGGATCGTGAACTGATACAAATTGACGCCATTTGCATATACGTCTCTAGCTAATATTCCCCAATGGTTGTACATTGGGTTCAAGTCAGGACTCTGAGCTGGCCAATCCATAACAGTTACTTGGTTTTGTCTAAACCCTTGGATTGTAGAGTTTGACACGTGAATGGAGCAACTGTTTTGCTGATATATCCATTCTTCCCCACCTATCAACTTTCCAAATAGAAGTATGTACTTCTAGCATTTTCTGGTAATCTTCGGAACACTGACGACCTTTTAAAAAAACAATATCGGTAGTGATGGTAGTTCCTTTAAAGAAAAATGCTCCTCGCACCATGAGTGAACCCCCTCCTTGTTGTCTGCTGAAAAACGTTTGTGGTTTCTTGCGAATATCGTGTCAGTAATCTTCCCAACCATCGGGGCCATCTAAATTGAACTTCTTTTCATCGCTAAACAGAACACTCAACCATTCATATGTCCAATTCATATGATTTCGAACCCACTAAACACGAGCGTCTTTATGCCGTTTTGTCAACTTTGGTGAACGACGCATTTTGCGATGAGCAAGCAATTTACTTACCTGCAGCCGTCGATGCACCGTGGATTTTGATACTGGAACTGTCACTTCTCTAGAAATTGACGGTACAGACAGGTTCTGGGTTGAAACTAATCTGAAATATCTCTTTGTCTTATCGTTTAGTTGTTTTCTTTGGTCGCCCACAACGTGATTTTGTTTCACAATTGTCACCTTTTGACAGAATTTAGTAAATACCAGCCCTGCTGCGTCCAATACTTCTTGAAATGTGCACAACTTTCATTCCACGAGCTTTCAAACAATAAATTTTCAAAATTTCATTATTGGAAAACTGCACGTTGCGTGGCATCTGTACAATCAGTCGAAAAAAGAAAGACTGCTCTCAGAAAACTATTGCCTCACAAGTACATGACCTTCGAATATGCAAATTTAGAGATGAGTACTTCAATCGGCTTTTAACACCGGTTGTCTATATATTTTGGGGACAGCATTATTTTGTTTTTATTTTTTTATATTAAATTTATGTGTGATTAAAGTTCTTTAAGTATTCCATTATTTGTATTACGTCAATACATATTTACATAATTTATTTCGTCTTTCTTACTCGTTTAATTAGCTCTTAAAACCAAAAAAACGGTTGTCTATACTTTTCCGCTTCCGCATGCGTATTTCGATCTTTGACGGAATTACGAAATTTGGATCGGTCAATACTGCACTGCACTAGAAGGAATTTCCATACCTTGTAAATCTAATTTCCCAACTGGAACCCAATCCATAATTTTATTCATGGAAAAAATTCACGGAAGTCGGAAATTGTTATTTCTATTCGAAATACACATTTTTGTTTGGGATTTTATTGTTGTTGTTTTTCCCACTAACGAAGAAACGGAACATACATATTCTTCTTTTTTAAGTTTGCTCTATTAGTAAACACCTCACATAAAATTACTAGAATAATTCTTTCCTTAAAACATTATTCGTAAATAATTTTCACTCAAACTACAGCTGTTGATGACTTTTTTTTTTTTTTTTTTTTTTTTTGTAAACAAATAATTGGGAAATAATTTAATAGCGGCATCATCAGACGGAACATTACCATATAGAGGCTAATCAAAATTGCTTTCCTCGCTGGCAGCTCCCTGGGAGGGAGGGAACAATTGCTTTCTCGCTTAGCTACTTCGTTATTTTTTATCATTATCTTTTTCACAATGCAATAAAGAGTGGTGTCGGAGATTGCATTTCGAATAATAATATCTAAATTGACACATAGCTATTTTGTGGTTGTTCTGCGAGCACTTTAAACATAATGAAAATTTCTTCATTAGATCAAAGCGTTGTATAGGAGATAATTCGAGAAAGGTTCCACAATCCGAAATAACATGTTTTATTTCTTACAAACTGAATAACTAGATTTTAAATTATTAGTTTTTTATGCTAAGGAACGAATTTTATTATTGGAAACATTAGATTTTTTGTTTTACATGCGCCTTCATTTATATCTTTTCTAACGTCTGACTTATCTTAAGAAGGAAAGTCATAAAGGTGTCCCGACTAATTCATTCATTAGAAGAAACAGACATCTCGAATTATCGTTGCGATTCTTTGTCTATTTTTTGAAAAATAATATTTATGAAAAACACTTAATTTATCTGAATTTAAATCCATCAATTTCAATGCTCTTAAATGTCTTTCTATTTGAGCAATTAAAGAGCGATAACCACTGGTACATTCATTGCGCGATTTTTCTAGTGACAGAAATTTAATGATACGTGCATTTGCAATTAAATTCTTGTTATCAAACCGATTTTAAAGTGATTTAAATAGAAAAAAAAAAAAAAAAAAAAAAAAAAAAAATGAATTATCGAGTGTCTGTAATTATTTCTCATTACCGACTGAACAAGATTGTAAATAATGTAACTACTGCGCTTCTAAATGTTCTTCGTTAGAAAAATCAGTGAGGTAAAAGCTATTCCATTCTACAAACTGACTTAAAAATTTAAGCAACTGAACTTCAAGTAATTTAAAACCTTTTGATTTATTAGTGCATGAATCATTACAATACTATTAGATAACATTTCTTTTTTATTAAGTGGATTTCAAACTTTTTTCAGGCTTACTTCTATTTTTGAAATATCCGATTCATTTTCTTCCAGACTTGCCACAATTAATTCCAAATCTTCACATATTACAATATTGTAATATTCTATCTTTAGTTCTTCAATTCCAATTTTAATTTTGTTTGCTTTATTCCACTTCACTTACAGTTTGATTTCATCTATGTTTCCTGTTACTTCTGCTTCAAGTAGAAACGAATTAATTTTTGTTAATACATCGGTCACAAAGTCACGAGACTAACTACTAAAAACAACTCTTTTTTTTTTTTTTACAAATTTCACTGCATTCATCGACCTAGTCTCCTTCAAAAGGGATACATTCATTCCAACGGTTTTCTAACATTTCGGTGTCTTTTTTGTGGAACTGATTGTCGAGACCTTAAAAAACGCTTCAGTTTTAGAAATAACTTCTTCATTGAAGCGAAATCTCTTTCCCTGGAGCATTCTTTTGAAATTTGCAAACAGGTAATAATCACTGGGCGTCAAGTCTGGAGAGTATGGCGGGTGGAGAAGCCGCTGTAAGCCCAATTCATGCAATTTGAGTGACACGGTGCATTGTCTTGGTGAAAGAGCACTTCTTTTTTTGCCGTATACTGGCGTTTTTCCTTGATTTTGACCTACAGTCAATCCAGTAACACGGTGTACCATTGACTATTGATGTTTTTTCCTCTTTACAAGTAGAAGATGAATATTATACCTTGCCTTGTATATCCCCCCCCCCCAAAAAAAAAAAAAAAAAAAAACACTCGTCAGAATCTTTCTGGTCGACTGTTGTGTTTTCGGCCGCTTCGGATGGTTTTCTTCAGAAGTGGTCCACTCTGACTGCCGATTCAGCTCTGGAGTATAGTAGTAGATCCACGTTTCATTCACTGCCACATACTGACGCAAAACGTTCTCCTTATTCCGACTAAACAATTTCAAAAAATGCTCCGAGTTATCAACGCGTTGTTGTTTTTGTTCCACTGTGTGTACACGCGGCAAGTTTGTTAATGAAACCATTTTTTAATTCATGAAATCAATGAAGGTAGTGAATCAACGAAGGCTTTTCTCGCTTCGCTGGTCACTATATTTAAAGGAAACTCTTTTCTATATTGCTTTACAAACAAAAATAAAATTTAAAGAAATCATGAAATTGCTTTAAAGCCTGTTTTGGTTCCCCGCTGCCTTCGGCAGCGACCCACTCATTCGCAGACTCTCGGGTGTCTGTCCCTATTGCCTGTGACAATAGCTTACCAGTGGGCTTCCATTTGAGTCCTTATCAGATGACAGTTTTGAAGCGGACAGTATCGAAAAAATTGAAGTAGCCATTTTATATTTTAATCCCAGTTACATATGAACAACACTATACGTGGTGTACATAATATTTTCTTTCACGTTATTTTCTATATTTATTTGATTTATTCGATCAACCATAAAATGACAACAATTTCACACCAAATATAATATTACAATGCGCTATGATCGGCTACATCTATCGCATGAGACAATTAATTTTTGTGGTTATAATAGTAGTTGAGTTAGTTAATAGTAGTTGGTATATAGAAAAATAAATAATGAAATATGTAAACCTGATCATGGCCTTAATGTAGCTCCCCTTGGTGACTTTTGAATTTTTATCGACACTTTAGACAAAAATACATAATTTATGGGGGTTTTTTTCTTTATTTTCTTTTCGTTTTCCTTTCTTTTCTGTTTTTCAATATTTTATAATTTATTTATATTTTTTATGCGCTACTTGGCTTAAAGTGGCTTTTACGAAAGTGGAGTCCTTGGCGAAAAATGTCCGATCTATTTCAAGATCAAAAAAGCTCTTTAATGTAATGCTGAATTAGCTTTCATGCCAAGCGCGATTCATCCGTGCCAAAAACATACTATTTAAACAAAAGGGGGGAAAAATCTAAAATTGAGTATTTTTTTTTTCGCGTGAAAGCATATTTTATTTTATGTTGAAAAAAAAAAAAAGTTTTTTTTTTTTTTTTTGCAACAATTAAAAATTTAAATGTCCATTTTTAAAGCTTTTACCAGGTTATTAATTTCACATTTTAATTAATTTTAAAAAATCTAATCAAAATTTCGTTACAAATAAGGTACCAAATGAAAGGGGCATTTTTTCCGAATCCGTCGGTTTAATTAACTTATCGATCGGACAATTAGATTTTTTAAAATTAACTAAAGTAGGAAAAGCTGGTGACAACTTGCGTCGACAAACAGACTCAAAAATCTCTTAGCCATTTATATACATATATAGATAAATCCGACTCATTTTGGATAGCCCCTTATTTATAAATTGCGTAAGTGCCAAATAGAGTACTTAAATGTAACACAGATTTGAAAAAAAAAAATCACAAATTAAAAAGTTCAAGGCACTGCCTTGAACAAGGCTAAAGCTATTCCTCCTGAATATATAATCTTGTTATGATGTGTTATGGATTTTTTGTAAATGTTGTGCTTGTATGTTTGACACTGAGGAGGGCTAGAGTTCTAGCCGAAACATCTGTCGTGTATTTTAATGTTTTTAATTAAAATGTATTTTTAAAGTTTTAAAAATTTTTGTATTCATTATCTCATTTTAAATGATACATTGGTTTTAATATTTTAAATAATTTGAGTTCATAGGCCATAATGATTATGAATTCCTTTTTGTGTCCCTGTAAAAAAAACTGAGTGTTACCCTCCAGAAATTCTATAGAATTCAAATGGCGGCAAATGGTAATGTATTTGTCTAATTTGAGATAGATTTTAATATAGCATTTAGATGCCACTGTGTTCACTCATACATATCATGACATACACATATGCATATGCATATTTATTCATATATCATTGTAAAAATGGCAAAAATGAAATAAGACAGCTTCAAAATGCATAAGGGTCATTCTCACAAAAACTGTCATTATGTGTTGATCAAATTTAAAAAAACTGAAATGGATGAAAAGCTTTGAAAAATGATTTAGAAACAGCTGTATGTAATATGCAATAGCTTCATGAGAAAGTGCATCCTACATATTATTCACAATATTTAAATTACTAAATTAATTTAAAAATGTGAAAAGTGAGGGATTGAAATATGAAGAAATGATATTTTATTAAAATCCACTTCTTTTCAATTAATTTAAAGTTACAAATATATTAAATTTGAGAGTGTCATACCTCATACCTAAGTTAGATTTCATGCCAGCATGGCAAGAAAGCAACAACTGTCACCAAATCATCAACAAAATCACCAAAATCATATTTTTAAGCACAATCCTTCATAAGGCAAAATACTAGTGGGCACAAGCATTTTATGAAAAGCAACAATGCACTTTTGCAATGTAAAATCAGTATTGGTACAGAATGTGAAAGCAACAACACACTGTGGCAATGGGAAAGCAGCACTGGTACAGAATGCGAAAGTAACAAACCTCTATAGCAATGGGAAAGCAGCACTGGTACAGAATGGGAAAGAAACAATGCACTGTGGTAATGAAAAAGCAGCACTATTATAGCACCTTGAAGTTGACTGTGATATTTACAATGTTTAAAATACATAATCGTCAATTTCTAAACGGACTTTTTTACACTAATTTTGAGATTATCAAAATATATTTGTTTCCATGTTTTTAAAAATGTAAATGGAAAAAAGAAAAAGTAGGTTAATAATCTTGGGAACATATTTGTTGCCAGTGCACCCAAAAACAAATGCTGCGTGTTTCTGTAATTTATGGTATTTGCTTAGTTCAGGGTTGCCACTCAAATAGAAGAATGAAATTCCCTGACTTTTCCAGGTTTTCCAGACACGTTCTAAGAAAATTCCAGTCCAGTCATATATTGGCTGTGTTAAGGGCAAAATAATTATGGTACCACTTGAAAACACAAAAGTTTACTTTGACCTAAGGAGAGATTGCCCTCCATGGGGGTCCTTCTAAGAGGTCTTGTTTAAAAAAATGGAAGAAGCTAAGAAAAAAAACATGAAAAATGACTTTACGTTGGAGGAAAAATTATTATTATTATTATTATTTTTGGCAATCATCGTATGAAATTCCCTGACTTTTCCAGATTCTGGCTAAAATATTCAAATTCTCTGACTTTTCCCTGGCTTTCATGGCCAATTTAAAAATTCTCTGACTATTCCAGGTTCTCCAAGTTTCCCAGGTAGCATGGCAACCCTGTTAGTTTTATTATACTTCTGCACTAGTTTTTTAGTGCATATTAAAACAAGCTTTTAAGTATCTCTCAAGTAACTTATTTGTTTAAATTAATTATTAAAATTAAAATTTTTAACACTTTCCAACAAAGTTACAGTTTTTGTTTGACTTTGGTTTATCTGTCTGTACTCTAACTACTGTAAATATTAATGGAATTCCTTGAAACTGGCATATGTTATTTAAGTTCACTATTGAAAATAGAATAAATTTCCCCCCTCCCCTAATTAGTGTACAGGGATACCCAAAAATATTCCAAAGCATAGTGTTCTATGAGAGGTATTTTCATAAACCATATTTTAATACCTTTAATTTGTTCAAATGTTAATAAAACTGAAATATAGTATTCACATGCACAAAAAAGCGCTCTCTATAGTATATAATATAATTAACGTTAATATTCACAAGGCAACACAAGAATATTCAGGTACATTAAGGGCTAGAATTGAAAATTGCTGGAATTGAATTTTCATTTTTATAACCATTTTAACAATAACAATGTTTAAGAGTGATTAGAGTTGAGAATGCTCTGAAAAAAACTGGAAAATTTAGGGAAATAAACAGTTTTTTTTTTTTTTTTTTTTTTTTTTCCCCCATAGGGGTTTATTTCCACTCGAAAAAATTGAAAATTTTGAAATTTCTAGCATAGAATAGTATATTCAGAAATTTATAATACAGGGTGATTATAATTAACATTACGATTTCAAAACGCTATAATTTTAAAACTACCCATCAGAGCGATTTGATATTTTAGCAGAGCAATCGTGAGGCAATGAAATTTTTTTTTATGCTTTCTGCCTTTTTTCTTGAATACAGATCCTTAGACTTGTCTAAATGCATTATTTTAATTTCTCAACTCGTATATATTCTTTAATCTCATTTTAAACCACATACCAATTTCTCTACCTTATAGTCATATAAATACTACTATGTCAATTTATTAAATCTTTCCCAGTTTTCTTGTTAAGTTTATTTTTCTTTTTGCAGTAATTATGAACTTCATTTTAGCTTTTTACTTTGTTACTATATGGTCTTGCAAAGATTTTGGGGAAAGTTGGGCACCCGTAAAACTTGTTTAATCCGCTCCAATCATCTTGAGCCGTGGTGACCTCTGCTCCTTCTTATCCTAATTTGTGTTTCATACTTTTCAAAGGTGATAGAAGGAATGAATCACAATCAAATACATCAGATTTTGTATTATCATTTAGTTCAGAATTTACAATGTATTTTTACCAATTTCTTGTCCGCTGGTGATTTATCGTGTATATATTTTTAAATATACTGAAAAACCAGAAAAAATGATATAGGCATGCATATGCGAATAATGGAGGTATGCAATCAATCAGCATAACACTTTGTGGTCAATAGCATCTGCATAAAACAACAGATGTCTATCAAAGCTATAAGATCAGTTAGAAGGAGTTTTATTTTTTGAAAAGATAAAGAAGAAAAAGAATTTTTATCTTTTGTAACAACATTGTTGCAAAAGATTAAATCTCCTTCCTAATTCAAAGTTGTGTTGAGGAAAAAGTAGATTTACAGTTAAAGTGAAAAAAGTGACAGGTTTTTTTACTTCGAAAAATGGTGATTTTAGTGATAAACTTGGCTAAAAATGGTAGTTGAGGGTTGTCAAGATTTGTAAGCTCTAACTTCAACAGAAGCAGAGTTCTGGAATTTTCTGGAATGATCCACTGGTTTCTAATGCAGATCTAACTCCAAAATTTTATATATCATCAACAACACCCTTAAAGAGTTCAGTTTGTGTTCAGACTTAGAGTTGAGCAGTCATCTCTGAGAAACTATACTCTAAGTGAAATTCCTGTTTTGTACTGTATTTAACTCTGTTTATTTCACTTGTGGTACGAATGACTGTTTCGATGTAATGTTCCGAGAATAGTCATTGGTTATTGACTTCTGCAGTATGAGAAACAGTTTTAGCAAATTGTTTCAAAAATAATTGTTAAATAAAGTGCATTCATCAACTAGAACCTGCCAATTTCTTTATAAATTATTTTTTACATAAAACAAAAGACAATTTTCATAACAAATATATTACAGGTTCTATCATTAGCTTTTGTTGAAATATCATAACAGTGTGCCTTAAAATAACTAAATATCTTTTGTGTTTCTGGTCATTATGGATATAATTTTCATGAATATCTCCAAAATTGAAAGTTGTATAAAGATTAGAAAAAAAAAATCTGGAGTGACTCCACTCGACTTTCCGAACATTGAGAAACTAACAGTTTTGTAGATAAAATAAAGAAAGAGGAATTGCTAAACAAACAAAAGAGAGAAAACCATAATAGAGTGTTTTTTTCTCCATATATCACACGAGGTTTTATTTAACGCTACTGAACTTTGAGCCCTTAGATCATAATGATAAAGAATTTTCCGTTTTGTCCCTGTAAAAATCTATAGATGCTAGATTCACCAAAATGCTTATAGTTAGTGCAACAGTGATTTATAATATTCATACAAATTTTCAGCTCAATTGAATAAGGCGTTTAGATGCTATCGCACTTTTAAAAATTTGGTCTCATAGGCCATAATGATAAAGAATTTTTCTTTGTGTCCCTGTAAAAAAACTGTAGTGCTAGATTCACCAAAATCTATACAGTTGGTGCAAATGCGACCTATAACATGTGTACAATTTTTTTGCTCAGATTAATAAGGCGTTTAGACGCTATCACACTTTTAAAAATTTGGCCCCATTGGCCTTAATGATAAAGAATTTTTCTTTGTGTCCCTGTAAAAAAACTATAAGTGCTAGATTCTCCAAAATCTATACAGATTGAGTATCTGTGACCTATAATATGGGTATAAAATTTTTGCTCAATTGAATAAGGCGTTTAGATGCTATCGCACTTTTAAGATTTTGGTCCCATAGGCCATAATGATAAAGAATTTTTCTTTGTGTCCCTGTAAAAAAACTATAAGTGCTAGATTCACCAAAATCTATAGGGTTCGTACTATGGTGACTTACAATATACGTACCAACTTTCAGGTTAATCGAACAAAGCCTTTAGACGCTAGCGTGTTCACAGACATACACACATACACACAAACACACATACACACATACACACACACATACATACATCATCGTAAAAATAGTGAAAACGGACTCAGGGGACCTCAAAACGTATAGAAACATCAAAATCTCGAATTCGGATTTTTGACATGATTACAATACTTTCCTCACTATAGTGTTCGGAAAGTAAAAAAGCTGCACAACTAGATGTTATAATAAACTTATATACAAATTTGCAACAGTCTACATACAACTTTTTTTTAATAATGCAAGATACACGTACATACAGACATCACAATAAATTTTGTAAAATTGTGGATATATCTTAAGTTGGAGGTCATATCAAGATCAAAAATAGAGGCACACCACTATGCGTCACGATAGTCAAAAATACATATTTGCAACATTCCACACTTTTTGAGCTACGCAAGATACAAAAACCATTTCATAAATTAATTTCGCAATGCTCCTTTATAAAAACAAGGAAAAACTACAACGTCTAGAACGCCAAAGAGAAAAATTTAGCATTCTAAACACTGTAGTTTTTTCTTGTTTTAATAATCTCACACCAAGTTTCCAACTAACTTCCTAATTATTAATTAACTCCCTTATACTTTGTATAAGGAAGTCAAAAAAAAAAAAAAAAAAATTGAAATTCAATTTTCTTTCTTTTTTTTATGTGTTTTTAAGATTTTAATGAGATTTTGATGTGTAATGCAAAAAAACAAATCTTTTTTCTTTTAACCTTTTTAAGTACAACCCACGGACAAAAATATTAGACCATCTCATTTCGAAACTCTTTTATTTCAAACACATATGCTTTTATCTAACGTAAAACTGTATGGTAATGCTTAATTTTTTTTTTTTTTTTTTTTTTAATGAATATTTACTTATGGGACTTTATAGTAAAGCAAATAAGAATAAAAGTGAATGATTTTTTACATAAATAAATGCTTCTCTTACAGTATGAGTTAATGACAAAAGTATTAAACAGACCATAGCTTTTTGTTGACATAAGTTTTGCATCACTTGTCTTTTACTAAAAAAAATAAATAAAATAATTGATTGAACCTCCTTTGGCCTTGATAAGAGCAACAATATATCATGACATTTGTTCGACAAATTGAAACAAAAAATAAAATTAATACTTGCTTAGACTTACTTTGGCCTTGATAAAAGCAGTGACATGTCTTGGTATCTGCTCTATCAGCTTTGCACAAATGTCAGATGAAATTTCATTCCAACATATCACAATATCCTCTTTCAGTTGAGGCAGTGTTTCTGTTCTTCACATTTTTCTTCAAAATATACCAGTGACTCGATAGGACTTATGTTCAAGAACATCTATATAAGCTTCTGAATTCATTGTTCCACTCTCAATGTACATATTACCAGTGCCAAAACCTCCTAGACATTGCCATATCATTATTTTCTGAGGAAATCTAACCAATGATTTTCAGCATGGCTTTTTAAATTTTTCATTTGTTCTTCTTCTGACTGTTTGTTCAATATTATCACCAAAGCCAAAGCAAATTCTATATTCGTCAGAAAACATGACTTTTTCTCAATTTTCTACATTCCATGCTTCCTGTTTTTCCCCCTACAGTCTTTTTAAGGCTTGCAATTTTATAATAAAAGGTTTGGTTTTAGCTTTTCTTGACATATATCCCACTGAACAAAGTCGTCTACATATTCTTCTACCACAAACATTTATTTTCTATTTAAAATAAAACACTGAAACTTTTTAATAACATTAAAATAAAATGATTAAAGAGGCCTACTTGAAGTTCTACAAAGTTGCGGCACAGCAACGAAAGATCTTACACCTCTTTAATCATTTAAATTTTATTTTCCATTTATATTTAGAAGCAGATTTAAATTGATAAGTCTCACAAAGTTTCCTCAGTTGCCTAGCTTCTCTTGAAGTTGTCTTGCATGGTCTTCACTTCTATTCGCATTTTTTGTTGAACAAATCACTTTATATATTTTTGATAATACAGAACAGATGTTTTGCTCATATTAAGTTGTTTTGCTATTTGCCTCTAACTCATTCATTATTTATGAAGAAAAAAATAATCCTATCTCTAATATGAACAGAAAACATTTTCTTTTGCTTAGCCATTTTTAAATGTTTAAAACTAAGACTTTATTCAAAGAAAAATCAACCTATTCAGCAAATGAATTGTTTGCAAACTTCTCAGCATAGAGAACTTAGACAGAGATAATTTCTTCTCAAGGGGAGATAGCAATTCAACAAAAGAAATTGACTGGTTACAAACTAAAGTAAAAAAAAAAAAAAAAAAAAAGGCATAGTCTAATATTTTTGTCTGTGTCTTCTTTTAAGAAAATGCTAGTTTTTTTTTTTTTTTTTCATAATAAATAGTTTTTTTTAAATATTGGCATATAAAAATAATAAATAAGCATGAAAAATAAATGTTAACTCATAATTTGATTTTTTTTAGATAAAACATATAAATTTAAATGTTAATAAAGTTGAAAAAGAGATGGTCCAATACTTTTTGTCACAATGTATTACACTGAAATGAAATTACATCCAACACATTATCAAAAGTTGATAAAATATATGCTGAGATTTGTTGTTACCCTTATCAAGACCAAAGACAGCCCAATCAAATATTAATTTTTTTAAAGTAGTCTAAAACTTATGTCAATAAATAGTTATGGTCTAATACTTTTGCCATTAACTCACGCTATATATATAAAAAAAAAGCATTTAACTGTTAAAAAAAAAAAAAAAAAAAAAAAAAAAAAACTTTTATTTTTCTGTTTTTTACTGTGGTAAAGTCACATCAGTAAATATTCATAAAAAATAAATTTAATCTAGTTTTATATTAAATAAAAGCATATGCTTAGAAATTAAATAGTTTCAAAATGAGATGATCTAATACTTTTGTCTGCAAGTTGTACTTATATACTTTAATTAACCCTTGAAAGGGAATTTTTTTTTTTTTTTTTTTTTTCAGAACATATTTCTGAACTGCATGAACAAGTTAACAAAATTCCGGCTATTTTTATATCTCATTGATGAAATGCATGATATTTTGTGGTCTATTTCCTAAAATTGGGATCATTTCACGTGATTTTATTTAATCACAGGCAATTGTTAAATTATGTATTTTTAAAAATAATATTTAATTTATCCCACTTTAATTCTCTAACTTACTCTAACTTTTCTATAATTATATTCCATAATATAGGGAAAATTTTCAATGCACTTTTACCCACATCCCTCTTAAAAACTAACTGATCTATATGATACACTTTATGAATATTGAATTTGTTATCTGATTTTAAGTACTGAAAAATAACTAACACACAAATTAACCATTCTTAGTAAAAATTTTCAATTGAAGAAACAACAGCTTATGATTATGATGTAACATAAAATTTGAATATGTACATGGATTATAATGTTATTTTCAATTTTTTTAAGCCTTCTGGACTTTAAAGCATAACACTTCAGGGGTGAAACTATCTAGCATACAAAAACCCTGAAAACTGATATTTGCATGCAGATAGGGAAGATTTAATAATGAAATATCATATGGCTACCTGTATTAAATGATATTTGGAGAGTTCTTAATACATTATAAGGCAAATTAAACATTCAAAATAAAAAAATTCTGTAAAAACAAAATAATTTACATGAAAATCAGAAACAGCAAAAATTTCAAAAACCCTGAATTCAGGGGTAGCCCCTGAAAAGTTTCACCCCTGACATTATGATACCTTTAAATCAAAATATGTATTAACATTGTGAAGTATAAACATTATGAGATAAAAGATACCACTACATTTAAAATATCCCATGAATGAATATTAAGTGATTTAAACTGGTATGAGAGCTAAATATGCAAGGACTAAAAAATTATGAACATATTTATTTGGAAATATCACCTGGTAGGTAGGCAAAGATTGATTACTACTAATAATAATAATATAATAACAGCAACACAAAGTAAGCACAAATAAAAAGTTTATTATTCTATATACAATACATTTCTTAGAACTGACTAGCATCATATTCATTGTGATCCTTGATACTGAACTGTATTATTACATCTGAGCCATAGCAATACAAAAAAATTTCAAAGCTGTGACGTGTTTTTCAGTCTCTGATGACAAGATGATCAGCTTCATTTGAAGAATTTTCATTTGTCTTTAAAGAATTACTAAGTTCATTATTCATAGCAAGAGATCTGAAATGCTAAAAAAAAAAATAATAATAATATTCAGTAAAATAGGAATTGTATAATATTGTGAACATATTGATACAGGGTTCATACTCGAATATGGGGGAAAAATTCCCTGAGTTTTCCCTGAGTTCCCAGACAATTTTCAAGAAAATATTAGCGGCACATTACAAGAAACACTCCTCTAGACAGGACAAAATACAGCTACTTCCACTGTATGATGTCATATTACTGCCGATCATGATAGAAATTCAGGTAGAAATCATTATTTACATGCGTATTTTCACAATACTTAATCATTTAAATTTTGATACGAAGCTAAACAAGACAAACATAACTTAAGAAAAAAAAAAAAAAAAAACATTTGTTTTTCCAGGTTTTATAACTGATTTTCCCTAACTTTTAATGAAAATTTTTATTTTCCCTGACTTTTTTTAACAAATTCTAAATTCCCTGTTTTCCAGGTTTTCCCTGAGGAGTATGAGCCCTGTGATACATCGCCATTTTATACATTTATTTCAAAAATTGAATGAAAGCATTCACAAATGCAAGTTCAGAGTTTTCCTTAAATACCTTCTTGGCCTTCATTTAAAAAAAACATACCCTTATTGCCTTATATACTACAGAGTTTCATGATAAAAGTGCACCGGGTGGGTAGTTGTTTTCTTTTCAACACACCAAATATTTTTTAAAGAAAGGGCCAAACTTTCTAATATATTCTTGTATTTTAAATTCTTTACAAACAAATAGTTTTTGCTCATGTCTCATATAATAAGGAGAAAACTACTTGTTGATATATTAGTCATCAAATCATTTAATAAGAATTTTAGCATACTGTTAAACAGTTGTTTCAATAGCTGTTTAACAACAGCTATTGAAAATGGCATAAGTATTGCTTGTCATAACCAGTTAAACCACTCATTCAAGGGATACGGGTAAAGGAAATATTTCTCTGTATGAGAAACTTTCTAAGCAATTTCAACTCATATTTACACAAGTTTACAATAAAACAATCTTTAAACTAAAGAATAATGATATACTAAAGATAAACGATATATGCATAAAAAATAATATTGTTTAGGGCCAACAACATTCGTTTATATATTAACTAGCAGGCTTTGCCCGCTTCGCTGGTCATTATATTGAAATGAAGTCTCAAAATACCATATCCTTAATAATAATAATAATAATAAAATCATTGAAATCAGTCAAAATCTAAGTTAAAGTTCTCGATACCTTCGATAGCAGTTTTCCCACTCGCCACACTTCACAAAATCCCTTTATAATGCATGTTGTATACACATATCTAGCCCACATATTAAAAAATCGGGATTCTAAGATTATTTGAAGCAAAGTTATGTTTTAAAACGTGTTTTTTAGCCCCCCCCCCCCGGCCCACTCTTAACTGAATACATGTCCCCCCCCCACAGTTACTCTTATAAACGTGTTTTCGCCTCCCCCCCGTCTTTAAAGGGGGGAAGGGTGAAAATTTGTAAAATCCCATTACTGTGCGTGTTGGAAAAGCATAAACAGCCCACATATACAAATTAATCTTACTGAGATAATTTGAAGCAAAGTTATACTTGGAAACGGGTTTATATTGCCCCCCCCCCCCCCGAAGGGGAAAAGGGGGAACTTTCGCAAAACCCCATTACAGTGGGTGTCAGACATACGTAAGTAAGCCACTCACTAAAATTTGTAAACTCGGGTCCTATAGATTTTCCCGGATGAATTTAGCGCTAAAAGAGGGGCTCAAATTTGCCCCCTCATAAATCCCCCACCAAAAAAAAAAATCGAAAATCACAAAAAAACAAACATGATGTTTTGGAAATATCCTCAAGAAGACTCTTGACGATTTTCTATATCTTTGTGCTGTTATTGGAACAGTTTTACTCGAAAACTCGTATTTTGCTAAATTTGCCTCCGAAGATAGTTTATACCCCCTCCCCCCCCCCCCTCTTAAAAATCCAAAACTCCAATCGCAGAAAATTTTTTTTTTGCACTCAGTTCTAGTCTCTCTCTTTGCAATTTCTTCACCCTGAAGCTATTTGGAGCCGAATTATGCTTATAAGGGAGGTTTTGCCTTCTGCCCCCCACAGGGGGAGCGGGTGGGATATTTTGCAAAATCCCGCCTTAATGGGCGTCAGGATCCTAAAACCAACGTGCTCACCAAAATTTGCGAGTCTATCTCCCATAGAATTGCCATGGCTGTGTTGACTCTCTTATTCCCCACCACGCCCCCAAAGGGGTAAAGGGGGGGCTTTCACAAAATCCCGTTACAATGGGTTTTGGACACACATAAATAAGCCACACACTAAAATTTGTGACCTCAGCTCCTATAGATTTGCACGGACGAATTTAGTGCTAAAAGGGGGGGGGGGGGGTCGAATGTGCCCCTTCGTAACTCCCCCCCCCCCTCCCCAAATTCGGATTCAAGAAGACGTTTGGCTTTTTTTTTTTATATATCTTTGAGCTATTACTGCTAGAATTTTACTCGAAAATCCATATATTGCTAAATTTCCCCCCCGAAAATCCTTTTTACCCCCTCTCCCCCCTTAAAAATCCAAAATTCCAAAATCGCAGAAAATGATTTTTTTGTACTTAAGTCTAGTCTCCCCATCTGCAATTTTTTCATCGTGAAGTAATTCGGAGCCGAGTTATGCTTATAAAGATGTTTTTGCCTCTTGCGCATCCGAAAACCATTTTCACCCCTTTTCCCCCTTAAAAATCCAAAATTCCAAAATCGCAGAAAATGATTTTTTTTGTATTCAAGTCTAGTCTTCCCATCTGCAATTTCTTCCTCGTGAAGCAATTTGTAGCCGAGTTATGCTTATAAAGGTGTTTTTGCCTTCTGCACCTCCGAAAATCATTTTCACCCCCTTCACCCCTTAAAAATCAAAAATTCCAAAATCGCAGAAAATAATTTTTTCGTATTCAAGTCTAGTCTCCCCATCTGCAATTTCTTCACTGTGAAGTAATTTGGTGCCGAGTTGTACTTATAAATGTGTTTTTGCCTTATGCGCCCCCGAAAATCTCATTTTTACCCCCTACCCCCCTTAAAAATCCAAAATTCCAAAATCACAGAAAAAGATTTTTTTCTATTAGAGTCTAGTCTCCCCATCTGCAATTTCTTCACCGTGAAGCAATTTGGAGCCGAGTTATGCTTATAAAGGTGGTTTTTACCTTCTGCCTCCCCGGGGGGGGGGAACGGGGGGGTATTTCGCAAAATCCCGTCTTAGTGAGCGTCAGGGTCCTAAAATCAACCTGTTCACCAAAAATTGTGACTCTATCTCCCATAGGATCGCCACAACCGTGTTGAGTCAGTGAGTTTACTCTTTTATATATATAGATAACAAGCAAAAATAAAGAAAGTTAAAATTAAAAAATGTTTATTGCATGTATACTTATAACTGAATTGCAAAATGAATTTCCATATTTTAAGTGTTAAATGAGACTTTAAGTACCCAAAACAACCTTCTAGGAGCTAAAAAGTGACCTTCTTTTTAACCAGCAGTACCTTGCCCTTTTTTAATTTGGGGTAAACTCTGGCAAATATAATACACAGTCAGATAACATAGATAAACATGCAAATGCTGTTTACAGGACTATTTTGAAGATTTCAGAAAATTTTGAGAGCAAAATAAAGAAATTCCTTTTACTGTTTTATTCCCTGTTTGCAATGTAACAAACAATAACAACAACAACAAAAAAGAATTACCAGATTTATAAAAATATTTATACTCTTGTAATAAACAAAGCCAATTCACAAAGCAGTTTTTATCTGAACACATTGTCATCAATCATTCTTCATCCATTTACTCGAGACTCAGGTCAGGACTATTGTGCTTCTTTCCTATAGTTTTGACTATTAGTTTTACTCTTTCAGGCCCAACATCAATTCTTCAGTATTAGGAGCAATATCAAGGCTCCATAAGATTTGATGCTGTTCGATATTTAGTAATTTGCAGAATTCAGAATGTTAATCTAAACTCATGTTCAAAATTAGTCGCAACCTGTTTTCTTGTTTCCATCTTTTTTGTGCATAATTTTTAAACAAATGAAGGTATCAACATAGAGTTTGGATGGTATGTTCTTCATCAAACCATTAACAGAATTTTACAGAACTTTAACATAAGCAATAATTTTTAAACTGATATTTATTAATTTTTTTCTTAAAGAAATGGAAAATTTAAACAATTTTAGAAAAGAAACTAAGTGGTGTTAAAGATGCATGACAGACAGATGAAGGTATTCAGGTCTATTAACGTTAAATTAAAACTTGATTTACTTTTCTGTAATCATTTTTCTTTATCTTCTTTTTCTTCTTTTGTGAAGAACTTTTTTTTAAATGTACAAACGAACATAGAAATTGGATGGAAAACCAAGATCTTTATGAAATTACTCATTGACAATTTTATTATTCTGACAGCATTCACAGTTCACAAACTAATAAACTTTCAAAAAGTCCATTATGAAAGAAAAAAAAAAAGCAAATACACGATGAAAAATCTTATTTTAATTTAGCATTTTGTGGTATGTATATCTTCACCTATCTGTAAGGCATCATTAACACTGTTTCTTTTCTAAAAGATTTTAATTTTTTCATATCTTCTAAAACTTACTTGAGAAACTTTAAATTAATATCTATCAAAAGCCAATTTTTTCTATGGGAAATTTTGCCCCATTATATTTCATTTATTAATACATCCGTTTTCACTTTCCGAAAATTCACAACTATTAAACAATTTATTGCTTTCAAAAAATTGATTTTTTTTATTTTTAAGATTTCATTTTTAAGCTCAAAAAATGGAAAAATTCACATTTTACAATCTCAAAATAAAATATTAAAAAATTTAAAAAAAAAACATATATATATATATATATTTTTTTTTTAGAAAGCGATAAATTGTTTAATAGTTATGAAGTTTCTGAATGTGAAAATGGAATTTAAAAATATATATTAGTTAATAAGTTATAATGAGGCGAAATTCTCCATAGAATAACATTGGCTTTGGCTTCATGGGACGATAAGTGGAGTGGCCTCTTAATGGTTTGATAAAGAAGATGTCATCTAAATTATATGTTCATTTGTTTTAAAAACATGCACAAAAGAAGGAAATGGGAAAAGGTTGTGACTTTAATTTTGGACATGAGTGTGTATAATGTGAATTATTTGTACTAGACATCACATTATTCTATGAAAATTTCATGAAAATATGAAATATTGACCTTTTTGAATTGTGTTTTAAATTGTAAAACTAATTTTAAACCACAGTCAGCTGCATTTAACATATATATATACAAGGTGATCAATTCAAAAGAGTACCCGTTGGTTTTTCTTATTACTCTTAAATATGATGGATGTGGCAACTATTCTAACACTGAAATGTAATTGTTTGAACCTTGTTTAAGTGTGGGAAACGATTTTCAACACTGTTGGACTGTTACAACTTTATTTGTGAGGTAAATCAGAAATGAAGACGCACAATGTTATTTAATCCTGTGATAATTTTATTATGAAAAACTAAATTTAATTCAATTTTTTTACATTATCATTCCTACATTACATTTACATTATCATTATCATTTAATAGGGTTTTCCAGAGAAATCATGCAAACTCCGATGAATTAAAACAGATCATAACTGAAGAAATCTCATTAATAACTCCAACAATGCTGTGAAGTGTGTCAAAAAACTTCGTTCGACGTGCTCATGTTTGCATTTAAAATGGTGGTGAACATTTTGAACGTTTTTTGTAAGGAATGATAATGTAAAAAATTTGAATTAAATTAGGTTTTTTAAAAATAAAATTATCACAGGGTTAAGTAACACTGTGCATCTCCATTTCTGTTTTACCTCACAAATAAAGTTGTAACAATCCAGCAGTGTTAGAAATTGTCTCCCACACTTAAACAAGGTTCAAACAATTTTACTTCTGTGTTAGAATAGTTGCCACATCCGTCAGATTTAAGGGTAATAGGAAAAACCAATGGGTACTCTTTTAAACTGATCACCCTGTATTTATAAACTAACAGGTTAAAACTTTCTTCTGTTATGGAGTTTTTCCCGTTGTTACAATTTAAAATGGACCTATACGTACTTTGGGATACATGAATTTGCATCGTATATCAGCTATAACTTTAATAATGATAAATCAGTTATAAAATAAAATTAACTGAAGCACTTAATTCATATTAGCTATAATATATATTTGACTTAAAAAAATCACAGAAAAAGTTTTTAAGAAATCATTTGTGTCCACAATTTTTCATTTTATATGATTGTGCTACAAGGTATACTTGCAAAACAGTGGCTTAAATTTTAGAAGTGTATCTAAAATGAGCATTCTACATTTCACATTTTTTAACCTAACAAAGGTTTTCTTTTTCAACATTTTAATTCAAAACAATTATTGCATTTTTTTGCTTATAAAGTACGTATTTTTCATGATAGGAAAAACGTTTCTAAATTTAGGGTTATTTGATAATTCAATCAATTCATCTGTTGTTTATGTTTTATTTTTATATTATTTTACTGAAATTTTAAATTTGGTAGAAAAAAATCTCGTAAAAATAAATTTAAAAATTTTCTTTCAAAATCCTCTTAAATGTGAAAAGACACTTACCTGTGAATTTTTGAATTCCAAAAATAGACTAAATAAAACATGCAAAGACTGAATCCTTGATCTATGAACTGGAATATCCATTATGCCTACAAGTAAAAGAATTATAAAAAATTATTTACTTTTAAAATATTAATTTTATAGCAATTGCAAAAGAACAGAAAGTTGAAAACCATTACAAGCAGGGACAACATGTTAAACATGTGTATGCACTCTGAGGACTGCTCTGATTTTATGAGAGTATTGTTTTTGATCAATTTTAATTGCTGAAATGTCAATGAGGCTTCCCCGTTGAGACTTCAAAAGTTTTTATCGTTGGTAATCTATGTACTGCAAAAGATCTTTTGTGAGGTATTTTTTTACTTTCTCTTACTCATATGTATGGTAGAGAAAGTATTGTTTTTAAGTCAAATTTTGAAATTGAATTTTTTTTATATTTACATGTTTTGAGGTCCCCTGAATCCAAAAGACATGCTTTTAGCGGTTGGTCTGTATGTGTGTCTGTCTGTTATCAACATATCTCAAGAACAAATAGTAGCAGAAAATCCAAACTTGGTATTCTAAATGTATATCATATTGGAATGCCACACTAAACTTTTTCTTGAAATGAAGCAAATAGTTCATGTACAGGGAATTCAAGAGTATTCAAATGCATTACATCTATGGGGAAATTTTTGGTAAGTGCAGTGTAACATCTATAGGTTGACTTAAACAAAACAGAATGAACTTTTTTTTTATATACATAAAAACATATTTTGTGTAGATTGTGGTATGAAGATCACTCATCATTCATTTACAGAGCTATCCAAAGTATTTTGACACATTGGGACTATACATGGAAATTGTTGAAATTGTAATCCATTTTGTGTTAGATGTTTTTCAAACAAGACTAAATTTAAGTACACAATATTGTTTATAGACAATATACAGGGCTACCCAATATTCAGCTAAATGTTCTTTTCCATTGAATGTAATTAATGGAATGAAGAAGATATTTTACTACATCGACAAACACTCCTCAGAAATTTTACATACATATACTGTAAACAAAGCATTTTTTGAAGTCCTATTTTCAACTTTGTTTTTGTATAATATCATGTTTTGAGGTGCTCTAATTACAAAAGTCCAATTTTTAGAGGTTGATCTGTATGTATATCTGTTACCAGCATAATTTAAAAATTATAATGTGCAGGAAATTCAGATTTGGTATTTTGAAATTCGTATTAGGTTGCCACTTAAAAATTTTATCAATATTGGTAAGTTTAAAACCAAACTATTACAGCCTTGATTTTTTTTTTATTTTTATTATTTAATAATTGTAAGCATTATAATCAAACCTTCAACCCCCCAAGCCAATTTTATTTGATTATTTTTCCAGTATATCACATAAAACTGTTCCTAAACCTATTTTAGATTATTTTTAAAGTACATTAAATTTTATTATCTTTCGTTATTGATCTTAAGATTTAATATGCAATCTATCTTTAGATTGTTTATTTGTAGGATAAGAGAAAGTTGTGCGAGTGACACACCAAATTATTTTTTCTATTTTATTTTAAGGAAGGATTTAGAATAACTTTTAGCAACATATGTGAAAAAATATTTTGTTGGCAAAACTGCATTAAAATGCTTTCTTCAGCTTTGAAGTTTGAAAATATTAATTGAATTTCGTACAATTTTAATTGAATTAATCGAACCGATTAACTCGATTAAAAAAATTGATAGGGACTAAGCACTGATCGATTAATCTAGTCGACTAATAGGCATAGCCCTATGCCCTAATATATACATTTATATTCAACAAGTGGCTAAGGGGAAGGCTACTTCCTCCTAAAAAAAATTGTTTCTGATTTTAAAACGATTTAATCATATTTATCTATGATATTAATAAATAAAAATTAAATGCTCAATTATGAATAATTCAAATGGGATGTGGAGATCCACTAGTAGTTACCATACTAAAAGATAAGAAATGACAAGTGAAAGACTTAACAAGTACAAAACTTAGAATAAACAGCATAAAATGCAAGAACTCAGGAGAGAACAACAATTATTTCAGGTCAAAAGAAAACATGGCCCTACATCAGGTGAACAAAGTAGGCATGAGTGCTGCAAACAAAGCATCAAAAAACACATTTAATTTCCACTAGTAAATAGAATTTTAGTGAAATAATGATGAAGACCAGTTAGTAAACTTTGTAAATATTTTGTACTTTTCTGTATCTAGTAATAAAACCAATGATGACAGTAAATTTGTTAAATAATACATACAGGGTGTCCCAAAACTCATGGTAGGGGGTGATAGAATAGAACTAGGCAAGCACAAATCACAATACACTCCATGGTCCGAACTCAAGCCGTAAAGAGCTAGAGGGCACCTCCCATCGACAATAATAAAAAGAATGTTCACTGCAGCTTCCTTCATTCGTTTTGTGGATTTTCAATGAGATGGATGCATACTCAAATTGGGAGAAGGCTGAGATGCATTACATGTATGGAGCGGCAGACAGTAATGCAAGGGAAGCTCGAAGGCTGTACCGAGAGTGTTTTCCAACAAGACGCATGCCTGATGTGAGGACCTTTCTATGACTGCACCAACAACTCTGCGAAAGAGGTTCCTTTTCAAGTTGCATGCAGGATACTGGATGAGGAAGGAATGGAAGGATGCCATCTTTAATGGAGGACATTGTGCATCGTACCAGTGAGCATCCTGAATCTAGCATGCGGACACTGTCCCAAGCCCGTTCTGACCATGGATTGTACAGTGATTTGTGATTGTCTAGTTGTGTTCTATCACACCCTAACATATGTACCATGAGTTTTGGGACACCCTGTACAGTTTGAAATAATATGTAGTACTTTTCATTTTCTGATTTTTGAATTCCCTATACCTCAAGACATCTACATATGTCAATAAATTCAGATAAACAAAACTAGTTGGGATAGGTGGACTTTGCTCAGTTCCCCATCATATTTATGTTCTCATAAATTTCTAGTGCAAGACATGTTATAATCATGTTAAAAGAAATGAATTTGACCAAAGCTTGATACAGAGACAGAATGAAATCCCCGCTTAATAGGCTATCCACCGTTCACTTCGATATATTTATCTTATTCTAATCTATTAATTTATTTTATCAGGGTCAATTCCGTTGAGTTTTCATGCTACTATTTCCACTGCAATAATCCTCAAAATTCATATTTGTATGAAAAATTTACAATTTCTCTATGTTGATAAAATCGTAAATTACGAATAATTTACAAAATTTTCCTATTAGAATATTTGTATTCAATCATGTTCAAACAGATATCATAAATGTAATTTTGAAACAGTCTAATGTATTTATGATCCTCAAAATGGAAGTTTATGCTCAATTTTGCCTTATTCTGACCTGTTAAGTAAATCGTAAATTCCAAATAACTTACAAATTTTTGAAATTGGAAAAATCATAGTCATTAATATTCATGCCAGTGTCCTAAATAATATTTCGAAAGTAGTCTGACATCTTTACGATGAAAATATCCCTCAAAATTGACGTTTATGTGAAATTTTGCCCTATACTGCCATGTTAAGAAATTCGTAAATTTTCAATAACTTACGAAATTTTTATATTGGAAAATTCATAATCATTAATATTCCTGCCAGTGTCCTAAATAATATTTCAAAAGTAGTCTGACATCTTTACGATGAAAATATCTCTGAAAATTGACGTTTATGTGAAATTTTGCATTATACTGCCATGTTAAGAAATTCGTAAATTTCCAATAACTTGCGAAATTTTCAAAGTAGCATATTTATAGTTACTGATGTTCATTCCGGCATCAAAACTGACATTTTAAAACTGGTGTGACATTTTTACAGTAAAAAGTTTCCATTTAATGCACGTTTAAGTGAATTTTTGTCCTATTCTCCCATGTTAAGAAAATCGTAAATTTCGAATAACTGCTGAAGTTTTTAAATTCGAATGTTGCAAATAAATAGGGTTCTTGCCAGTGTCGAAAGTAATATTTTAAAACTGATCTGATCTCTCTGCGACAATTTGTTCTTGAGATATCATGTACACAGACTAACAAACTAACGGACTAACACACTAACACACTAACAGACACCCTACAGACAGACACCATACAAATTTTGTCATTTTCGGATTCCTCACCCCTGAAAATGTGTAAAAATGTCAAGAAACTGAGGTCGAAAATTTTCACGATTACCTAAGTTCCCCATACCTATAGTATGATGGGGAACTAAAAACTTCATGAATACCAAAATTCCTCATTTAAATATGATGGGAAATTAGAAAATGAATAAATGTAAATTAAGAGTAAATAACATTTCCAATTTTTTAAGGTTTTAAGATTTTTTAAAGTCGAGAATCACATTTGAGTAAAACTGATCTCACCAGAAAGATATATGCATCTAACTATAACTGTAATTAAAAGGCACAATCAAATCCTGTGAGATCAAGCAAAGTATTCATATACAGGGCCGTCTCATGGAATTCAAATACGTCAGAGAATTCACATTCAAATCCTGTGATAAAAGAAATTTTCACACTGAAATTTGCAGTTATATAAGCCATACAGATTACTTTCTTCAAAAACTTTACCTAATTTAAAATGAAATTGATATTCTTTGCACTATTTATTCTAACAAATATTGACTTTTATTTATTTTATTTATTTATTTATTGATAGAGTGTTTTTAAAAGTTTTTCATTTTAAAAATAAAACAAAATAAATAAATAAATAAATAAATGAAGAATAACTAACACCAGAAGAAAAAAATATGTATACATGAAAATTTGATCAAATTAACTTACCACAAACATACTCCACATATTCTTCAAGAGAACAATCTAAATCAGCTGGAGGTATACCAACCTATAATGAATAAAAACAAAATTAATAATGAGAAATCAAATTTTTACAGTTTATTTAAAAATTATTATAATATCAAATTATTTAGCAACTACAGTACAACAATCTAGAACTTAACATTTGGAAGGGGGATAAGAATTTTCAAGACGTTATTCCAAATCCATGAAAAATTTGAAATCGTAATATTAGTGTGCATTCCATAGAAACATTGACTGTATTATGAAATTGCTGCAATAATTTATTTGTAATTATTATATGGAGAAATTATGAAGGTTTTATCAAAAACATTTAGAATAATACATATGTGTATGCAATACATTAACAGGAGCTGCAATTAAATGCATAAAATATAACAGTGAAGGTGTCTATGGTATGGGGGGAGGGGGAGGGGAGTCCTCTCTATCAGCCTCCGGATCTTCAATCATTATTCTTTATCTCTGAATCTTCAAACACTATACATGAAGATTTATGAATCTTCATTTGGAATCTTCAAACAATCTCATTACTTTCTTTTTTAAGACAGATTCTAACATTTGAAATCGATGTTAGTCTAAACTAAAGAGTGATTTTAATAAATTTACATAAAGTACCATACCTGCATTGTATCTATCGGAAACATTCTAATAAAGTAATTGATTCGGCAATTAATTCAAAAAGGTACTCACAATTTTCGGCTTGTACCAGGTAGAAATTCAAATACATAATGCTAATTTTGCAAATTCACAGCAACAACAGTGGGAAAAAATAAATAAAAAAGAAAGCCACTAGAGATGTAAAAAAATCGCCTTTTAGAATGAAAGGAAATTTTTTTACAACAAGAGAAGGGCCACTAGAAGTTGTTTAGAAAATCATAATTCAGATGAAAAACATTATGAATGAAAATATACATTATTTGTATGTCTATACTGCTTTATAGTAGCCATTAATATTAGTTTGGATTTAAAATGCTTTTTTGCAATATTTTTTTTAAAAGAATTCTTTAATATCATAGATAAATTGATCAACTTAACATAATTTCTGAATGAATAAGAGGTCTTTATTAAACTCACAGAAAAATCTTGGTAGAAATAATAGGTTTAGCCTGTAACAATTTTTAATCGAGACTATGTTTAATATTTTAATTTTGCAATTTAAAATCAACATTACTCCCTTAAAAGCTTTTAAAATTATTACTTGAAAATTGGTAGGACACAAAATTCCCTTTTTTAAGAGTGAATTTCACCTATATTATGCACATTAAAAACTATAAAGTCTTATTGAACACTTCTTTTCTCTGCTGACATATTGCTGCATACTCAGGGTTCATGAATTCTCTGAGAATGAAAGACGAATCATGCAGAAGCTTAAAATTTTATTTACAGAATGCTACAGGTCTATAAACCAAGTATCAACTTCAGTTTTACTAAAAAACACAGCTTATATAACAGCAGACAACATCAAATTCACAGTATAAACTGTACCATGGCATTAACACACAGCAATAGGCTATAATGAAACAGTTGCAAGAGACTAGTCAGGAGGTCTTTACAGTAATCTGATTGGTGAGAAAACTGATTGATTTGGCTGGATCAGGTATCATTTTATAGCATAAACCCACAATTTTCTGGTAACTTCTGAAATAATGAAGTTAGAGCTTCAATATTCAAGATATCAATAATAAGGATTTTCTCGCCAAGGTCACCAAAAACAATCGCCAAGGGGTGAAAAAGTCGTGAAATTTGGTACCAAGGCTATCACCAGCCTTGATGAAGTTTTTTCATGGGTTTTTATAGGAAAATAAGCTATTTTAATGTGAAAATGAGCTAAAAATGCAGAAAATTAACATTTTATTACCTGACTAAGCCTCTTTGAATAAATTTACATAAAAATAACTATTATTATTTACAAATTCATAACATTGCCCCCCTCTCAAAGACTGCATGTCCCGAGCAGTACAACCCTTGGTCAGGAGGTAAAAAATTAAAATATACAATCTAGAATACAATAAATATAGTTTAAAAAAACTAAAAAACACGCTTTTAAAGAACATCAAACTAAAAAGTGAAAAATAATTCTTAATATAAGCTGAAAACAATAATGAACGAAAAATACTAGTATAATTGTGAAAAAAGCGTGGGTTGCTCGATGTACGAAAAATATGGCACAAAGCACCTCGCGCTTTTTTCACTATTATACTAGTATTTTTCGTTCATTATTGTTTTCAGCTCATATTAAGAATTATTTTTCACTTTTTAGTTTGATGGTCTTTAAAAGCGTGTTTTTTAGTTTTTTTAAACTATATTTATTTTTCACTTTTTAATTCGATGTGCTACGAAAGCATGCTTTTTAAACTATATTTATTATTTTATTATTTATCACATAAATAACTACAGTATGTAAGTTTTTGGTTAAAATTTACACACAATCGAAAATATCCCCATTCGACTTGCAGGCCTCTTAAATCTATCTGTACCAATTTTAAACGGCCTAACTGTATTTCTATTTGTTTTTGCCCCATACCCCCCCTCCCTTACACCATCACCCCCCTACCCGCCCCTCCTAATAATTTTACAAATTCAAAAATATCCGCATTCGATTTGTAAGTATCGAAAACCTCTATGTACCAATTTTGAACGATCTGACACTATTTTTATTTTTTTGCCCCCCCCCCTCCTTCCCCCCCCTTCTTGCCCCTCCTAATAACTTTACACAATCGAAAATATCCCCATTCGACTTGCAGACCTTTAAAACCTATCTGTACCAATTTTCAACGGCCTAACTGTATTTCTATTTGTTTTTGCTCCATAGCCCCCCCCCCTTACCGCCCCACCCCCTACCCGCCCCTCCTAATAATTTTACAAATTCAAAAATATCCGCAATCGATTTGTAGTATCGAAAACCTCTATGTACCAATTTTGAACGATCTGACACTATTTTTATTTTTTTTTGCCTCCCTCCTCTCCCCCACTTCTTGCCCCTCCTAATAACTTTACACAATCGAAAATATCCCCATTCGAATTGCAGACCTTTAAAACCTATCTGTATCAATTTTCAACGGCCTAACTGTATTTCTATTTGTTTTTGCTCCATAGCCCCCCCCTTACAGCCCCACCCCCCTACCCGCCCCTCCTAATAATTTTACAAATTCAAAAATATCCGCAATCGATTTGTAAGTATCGAAAACCTCGATGTACCAATTTTGAACGATCTGACACTATTTTTTATTTTTTTGCCCCCCCCTCCCCTCCCCCACTTCTTTCCCCTCTTAATAACTTTACACAATCGAAAATATCCCCATTGTCTTGCAGGCCTCTTAAATCTATCTGTACCAATTTTGAACAGCCTAACTGTATTTCTATTTGTTTTTGGCCCATAGCCCCCCCCCTTTACCCCCTCACCCCCTACCCGCCCCTCCTAATAATTTTACAAATTCAAAAATATCCGCAATCGATTTGTAAGTATCGAAAACCTCTATGTACCAATTTTGAACGATCTGACACTATTTTTATTTTTTTGCCCCCCCTCCCTTCCCCCCCTTCTTGCCCCTCCTAATAACTTTACACAATCGAAAATATCCCCATTCGACTTGCAGACCTTTAAAACCTATCTGTACCAATTTTCAACGGCCTAACTGTATTTCTATTTGTTTTTGCCCCATAGCCCCACCCTTACCCCCTCACCCCCCTACCCGCCCCTCCTAATAATTTTACAAATTCAAAAATATTCGCAATCGATTTGTAAGTATCGAAAACCTCTATGTACCAATTTTAAACGATCTGACACTATTTTTTATTTTTTTGCCCCCCCCCCCTCCCCTCCCCCACTTCTTTCCCCTCTTAATAACTTTACACAATCGAAAATATCCCCATTGTCTTGCAGGCCTCTTAAATCTATCTGTACCAATTTTGAACGGCCTAACTGTATTTCTATTTGTTTTTGCCCCATAGCCCCCCCCCTTTACCCCCTCACCCCCTACCCGCCCCTCCTAATAATTTTACAAATTCAAAAATATCCACAATCGATTTGTAAGTATCGAAAACCTCTATGTACCAATTTTGAACGATCTGACACTATTTTTATTTTTTTGCCCCCCCTCCCTTCCCCCCCTTCTTGCCCCTCCTAATAACTTTACACAATCGAAAATATCCCCATTCGACTTGCAGACCTTTAAAACCTATCTGTACCAATTTTCAACGGCCTAACTGTATTTCTATTCGTTTTTGCTCTATAGCCCCTCCTTACCGCCCCACCCCCTACCCGCCCCTCCTAATAATTTTACAAATTCAAAAATATCCGCAATCGATTTGTAAGTATCGAAAACCTCTATGTACCAATTTTGAACGATCTGACACTATTTTTATTTTTTGCCCCCCCCCTCCCTCCCCCCCCCCTTCTCTTGCCCCTCCTAATAACTTTACACAATTGAAAATATCCCCATTCGACTTGCAGACCTTTAAAACCTATCTGTACCAATTTTCAACGGTCTAACTGTATTTCTATTTTTTTTTGCTCCATAGCCCCCCCCCCCTTGCTGCCCCACCTGGGGGCTGAATTTCTAAAATTCCAGAAATTGGTTTTTAGATAGTTGCCTTAGCTATATTTTAGAGTAAAAATTTCACGTATATCTATTTTTTTTGTTTGGGATATATAGGATTATGCGAAATCACGTTTTACGCATGTTAAATCACGTTTTGCCCCCCTCCCACCGCCCCCCTTGGGGACCGAATTTCAAAAATTCCAGAAACCGATTTTTAGACATTTGTATTAGCTATATTTTAAAGCAAAAATTTTACGGATATCTGTTTTTTTGTTTGAGATATGAAGTTTTGCTCCAGGAGAAGTTACAAACAAACATACATACATACATACAGGTGAAGCTAATATAAGCGTGTTAAAAATTAAGTTGCAAATAATAATAAAATAATAATATAGATTGCAAAATTACGAAAAGAATTATTTACAGAATTCATAAATAAGTACAAATATTTATATACAAATATTTACGTCACAAATATACAAATTTAAAAATACCATTACCCACGGTATATAGCAAGCCTGCCGTAATGTAGGTACTACCTTCGATTTTGATGAAGGTGTTTTAGTAATTCGAATGACGACGTCATTCAGTCTTTTAAGGACTGTATAGGGACTGCCCCAGTTGCACTGTAACTTGGGAGAAAGTTCTTTGCACTGAACACGGTTCCCCAACCAAACTTTGTCTCCTCCCTTGAATTCGTAATATGTAGACTTCAGGTCATATTCCACTTCATTTTCTCCATTGCCATGTGAATGCACTAGCAGGAACAATGGCAGGAACAAATATTTTGCAATGGACAGAAAGGAGCTAACATTGAAGGCTAATTTTTTTTTAAGATGAGGTAAAGACAGATAGATTTGGCATCTCAAAAAACAAACCTTAGTTTTTACTAAAATCGTCATATTCATTTCCTAGTAAACCTAAATTCTGCCATAATTTTCAACTGACAGCTGATGGGGTAGTAATGAGTATGAATTTCCCTAAAGATGAGGATATGTCCAATCGATTTAGTTCTCTAAAAACACATAACCTCAAACTTTCATCAAAATTATTATATCCATTTCCGAGTAAACCCAATTTCTGCTGTTGTAGCAAATGGCCGATAAAGAGTTAACAGTGAATGTGAATTTTCTTGATGATGAGGATAAGCCCAATCATTTTTTCGACCTAAAAATCCTCTAATCACAAACTTTCATCAAAATCGTTAGAGCCATTCCCAGTATATATATATATATATATAAAACAAGTCCAGTGATTGCTCGTTTAATATAAGAGAAGGATATACATTAGCAATATATTCATTACAAATTGCCAAAATAATACCAATAACAATTTAATTGATAATATTGATGGAAATTATAAGTGAAGTGATATAAAGAGGGGAGATATAAAAATTACATCTGAAAATTTTATATGCATATTTCCTTCAATTTTATATGCATATCTCCTGGAAAAATATTTTTTAATATGAAAGTTCTTAAAAATATAGACTTTATAGACTAATTTTTGAAAATATAGACTTTTATAGACTCAATGTTAAATATATAGACTTTTATAGACTTTACAGACTAGTTGTGAGCCCTGCAACCCAGAACCTGTCTCTACAGTCAATTTCTAGAGAAGTGATCATTCCAGTATCAAAATCTATGGCTGCAGGTAAGTAAATTGCTTGTTTATCGCAAAATGCATTGTTCACCAAAGTTGACAAAACGCCATAAAGACATTCGTGTTCAGTGGGGTTGAAATCCTATGAATTGAACAGGTGACTGGTTGAATGTTCTGTTTAGTGATGAAAAGAAGTTCAATTTATATGGCCCTGATGTTTGGGCATATTACTGGCATGATATTCGCAAGGAACCATAAACTTTTTTCAACAAACAACAAGGAGGGGACTCATACATGATGTGGGGAGTATTTTCCTTTAATGGAACTATCGATATTTTTTTTTAAAGGTCGTCAATGTTCCGAAGATTACCAGAAAATGCTAGAAGTACAGTTACTTCCATTTGGAAAGTTGCTAGGGGGAGGGGGGAATGAATGCATATAGCAGCTAGACAATTGTTCCATTCACGTGTCAAACTCTACAAAGCAATGGTTTACAAAAAAACAGATAAATATTATGGACTGGTCAGCCCTAAGTCCTCACTTGTACCAAGTGGACAAACTTCGGGGAATATTATCTAAAGATGTATATGTTAATGGGCATTAATTTGCAACAGTTCAAGATCTAAAGCTGAAAATTGAAAGAAGTTGATTTTCTCTAAAGCCAGAATTTCTTCAAACTCATGTTTTGAGCATGCCTGGTTGAGATTTTGAAGTGATTAGGGAAAATGGCTTAAAATTTTGAATGTTAAAGGAAAGAAAATAAGTTGTCAATAAACTTTTGGGACAGTAAATTTTCATTTTTAGTTTCTAACACAATGTCTGTGGTTGTAAGATATTATTTTTGTATAGTATTATTATTGTCTTGAAATTACATATAATTAAAAATGATTTTGAAATTTTTATTCATCTTTTTCAATTGTAAAATAAGAAAAAACCTGTTGTCTATAAACTTTTGGGACACACTGTAGTATGTATTTTAAACTTATTGAAGAAAAACAAATAGATTTAACAAGTTAAGTATTAAAGTCTAAAAATAAGTACATGTGTGAGAAATATTAAGCCTTTCTATCCTTTATCGGTTCTAGAATTTAATAAAACAATTTTATTCTAAAAACTGATCCTTTCGTTGAAGACTGAGAAGGCTTGAGCAGTGGGTGTTTGGTCATCGACTGCTAGCCAGAGCTTGGGGAAAGGGGGTGGGGATAAAAATAATTACATGAATGAAAAAGAATTCTACTTCTTCATAAGACATTTAAGTTATGGATGGAGAAATATTGGGAAACAAATGGCTTTTGCAGAGCATTTAATCGCCAATTGATGGTTGGAGATAATAAAAGGTGGGTGAGAGGTAAAATATAATTACATGAGCAAGAAAATATTGAATAATTATATTTTTTAATATGCTCCAGAGTAAGTTTAAAATTAATGTTGGCATTTACATCTCTCCAATTCCATTCCGACAGAAAGCATCAAATGGCTTATACGATTTTACAAAAGATGGGATATTAAAGAACCCTCTACTGTTTTCAGACTTTCTGGAAATTTTTGCCTTCATGGAGATGGTCTAGCTTATGCTGGACCATCTGGATTTAGAAACAATGAAACAACACATGTTGTGGATGAAGAAAGACTGGAAATCAAAAGGCTTCCACAAAGTATTTGATTGTCGATCATTAATGGAGTTTCTTTTTATTATGAACAATGTTCACAACTTTTTTTTCAAAAATAGAAGAAATCAATTAAAAATCAGAATGCAGAAGGTTAACTTAAAAATAGAAAAACTTCTGCCAAAAAAAGAAAAATTAACAGCTATGAAGGTGGTAAAATCAAGAAAAACGGTGAAATTTACTTATTCATTATTTTTATTTTATTTATTATTTATTTATTATTATTATTTGAATGAGATAAAATGAATTGTAAATGAGTTTATGCTTCAATCTTTTGAATTTCATCAGACCAAGTTCCCTGATATCTCTGAGAGGTAGAAAAATTGTGAGTCAACTGTTAACTCTATCTATTATTAATTCTGTCAGTCAAATATTGTTGTTTTTTCTAAGAGTTTTATACACCCTGAAAGTAATAATAGCTGATTATCTATGTGTTTTGCTTCATTGTTGTTTTCAGAAACATTTTAGAGATATTTACTAATTTTCTAAAAGTTTTCCACACACATTATAAATAAAGATTTCCTAACAAAATTGTATAAAGATGTTTATTACTTTAAAAAATCAGAATATAAAACCATGAATACAAACTAATGAAAATATAAGTTTAAATAAATTTAATACCTGATTTAACGTTTCTTCAAACTCTGGTGGCCATTCTTGCATCAATGTTTCAATATCAGGCATATTTCTAAAAGAAATTTAAAAGCAACATTTTAATTAATATTAATATCCAGGTAAAAAAATAATTAAAATTTTAAACCTCACTTTAAAGCTTCATTGTTACAGAGATGACATAGCTGCTTTCGCTGGAGGATCCCCCACTTCGTCAGCATTCTCCACAATGGTTGGTGACGCTAAATGATGTTGTTTGCCTCTGTTTTTCGGTCTTTCTTTCAGAAGGTGGCACCACAGTCAATCTAAGCCAACCTTCGATTCATGGTCATTACAAGAATTACTAATACTAACAATTTCATTCAACAGTTTGGTGAAAACAATTGTAACCAGGGTTATTTTGATTTGAGAGTTTCATTGTTTCGTTAAACTTAATATCTTAGTTATTGCTTTGGTAGGTTTTTTGTTAGCGCAGTAGTGATTTTTCTGCCTTTTATGTCATTTATGTGTTCTTGATGTTAATTTTTCACATAGACATTCTGATGTAGCATCCTTCTTTGTTGTTAGGGTAGTTAAATGGAATTTTATAAATAACCCCAATTACACTTTCTTTCACAACACGGTTGAAATAGTTAATAATTCTTGTAATGGCCGTGAATCGAAGGCTGGCTTAGACAGAATGTGGTGCCACCTTCTGGAAGAAAGACCAAAGAACAGAGGAAAACAATATCACTTAGCGTCATCAACTACTTAGGAAAATGCTGATGAAGAGGGGGATCCCCCAGCGAAAGCAACTAAATTGTCTTCATAACTATGAAGCTTTAACGTAAGGTTTAAAACTTTAATTAAGTTAATTATGCTGCATTTAAAATTATTTAAAATTTAAAAAGATAATTCTTATAAATATATTAAGAAACTCCACATAAAAAGAAATTTTCATCTAAATGAGAAGATTTTTCTTAAAATAAAAGTATAGCCTAACATAAAAAAAAGAGAGGGAGAGATTATACCCCTATCTCATCAGTAAATTACTGCACACACCAAAAATGCCATTGCCAAGAAATTTTGTATTAAAAAAAAAAAAAAAAAAAAACAGCTTAAAGAGTTGTTTTCATATTCAAATTATATCTATATCAAACTTTAAAACTTTCAATAGTAACGTGCAGTTTGACTGATGTCAGTTAATTTTGTTGTTTTCCAATACTTGTGATTGAGAGTTTTATTTATTTATTTACTTTTTTTCGTTCAAGTTATTTTCTTTTTTTTACTTTTTTTTCCGTATTTTTACTTTCCAAACATACTATGTAAGGAAAGTATTGTAATCATGATTTGCGAAATGAATTTTATATCTTGCATAACTCAAGAATGAATAGTTGCAGAATGTTGCAAATTAATATTTGTGACTGTTATAACGTCTAGTTATACACCTCCAACTTTGGACTTGACGCAAGCTCCCCTTCCAGAGATATCTACTATTTTATATGATTTTTCAAGATGTATGTATGAGTGTGGGTGTGTGAATACAATAGTGTCTAAATGCTTTGTTCGAATAAGCTGAAAATTGGTAGCTATATTATAGGTCATCATAGCATGAACTGTATACATTTTGGTGAATCTAGCACTTATAGTTCTTTTAACAGAGACACAAAGAAAATTCTTTATTACGGTGTATGGACTCACATTATTTTAAATGCAATAGCCTCTAAACGCCTTATTCAAATGAACTGGAAATTTATATACATGTTATAGGTTACCATTGTACAAGCTGTATAGATTTTTGTAAATTTAGCATTTATAGTTTTTTTTTTTTTTTTTTTTTTTTTTTTTTTTACATAGACACAACAAAATTTCTTTATCATTATGATCTATGGCCTGAAATTATTTAAAGTGTGATAGCATTCAATAGACTTATCCAATTGAGTTGAAAATTTATATACATGTTATAGGTCACCGTTTCATGAACTGTACATCCGGTGAATCTAGCACTTACAGATTTTTACAGGGACACAAAGAAAGTTCTTTGTCATTATGGCCCATGGGATCAAATTATATAAAGTGTGATAACATGTAGACGCCTTATTCAAATGAATTGAAAATTTATATATGTGTTATTGGTCACTGTTGCACAAACTGTATAGATTTTGGTGAATCTAGTACCTACAGTTTTTTTTTTTTTTTTTTTTTTTTTACAGGTAGGGTAATCATCAGTGATTGACACTTTTAGAGCAATCTCTGATGTTTTTAATATTCTAGTCATCAGAAAATATCTTTTGAAATCTTAAGATAGTACATATGGCATGAAAGACATCCAGAACCACATATATGTTAAAATATATACATTTGATATATATATATATTCTTTAATGAATAATTTTTATTTGACACCCGCTCAATATTCCAGTAATTGACACTGCCAGTTTTTCATTTTATCAGTAACTGGCTCCTTATGTTCCAGTGTTTGACACTGCTAGTTATTTATTTTACCAGTTATTAGCACCCTATGCTCCAGTGTTTTACATAAAATGTTAAAATTCTTATATGTAAAATATATGACTTTCTTATTTTTCTTATTTATTAATTATTTTGGGATAAATACCAATTACTGGAGCATGCCAATCACTGGAGCACCTACCCTACACAATGAAAATTCTTCATTATTAATACCTATGGACCAAGGATGTAGCAATTCAAAAATCATGGGAGGCACTCAAAAAATTTCATTTTAAAAATTACTCAAAATTAATCTTAACAAAATCAATTATTAATTAGATGTTAATTAATATTCACTAACTATTAGTATTAATTATAAAATATTACCAATTATGAGCATTTATAACACATTAATCTTGTTTTTAATTTGGTGGTTCTTTTATTTGGCATTAAAAAGAAAGTTTGAAACAATCAATAGGAGGGGCTTGAGCCCCTGAGCTCCTCCCTTTCCTACACCCCTGCTATGAACTCAAGTTATTTAAAGTGTGATAACATCTGTGAACAGGAAACTTATATACATATTAAAAGTCACTATTGTTCGAGCTGTATGGGTTTTGGTGATTCTAGTTACTTATAGATTTTAACAGGAAGACAACAAAAAATTCTTTATCATAATGAACTACAGGCTCAAATTTCACTGCTCGGCATAAAAATTGCCCCCAACACCATTTTTGCAAATTCTTATATAAAATGATCTTTTGATTCTGAATACGATGCCTATTTTGCTCTATCACCCACCATTTTTCAAGGTTGGCCCCCTATTTTTATCACTTTTGGGTGATGTTTATGGCTATAAATTTGATTTTTAGGAGGGGGGGGGAGGATTATTTTAACTGTTAAATACCTTCTGAGGGGCTACAGAGTTGGAAAATTCTAAAACATGAACATTTGCGGCAAGGGAAAATTTGGGAGGTGGGGGGGGGGGAATTTGCCACTAAAATTATGTATTACATTTCTTACATTTTTTAATCTATTATTAATGTTATATATTAAACATTATAATTTTTTGTTTTTAGGTGTTAAATTAATTTTTTTTCATTCTCCAAATCAAATTCATGGCCATAAAATTACCGAACATTGATAAAAATTGAGGGAGGGGGTGGTGTTCCTAGAAAATGGTGGGTGACTGTAAAAAATGGAAGTCATTCGAATTCAGAAGGTCATTTTGCATAAGAATCAGCAAGAATGATATCAGGAGTCATTTTTTTTTCTTTTTTTACCTTTTTGCAGTGCAGTGCAGTGCAGTGTTATTTGAAGTGCAATAGCATTAAATGCCTAATTAGATTGAGCTGATTGATTTCAAACTCATCTTACTTTAATTTATTTACATAACCATTAATTACTTAATGTTCGGAAAGTCAACCAGAATCCCTCCAGATATTTTACCAAGCAAAGTTGATAAGGCTTATGTATTTTATTCAGCATAAAATACAATTATAACAGGATATGCAAAATAGTAGTATTGCAATTACCTAGAATAATGAACAGTTGGAGGTGGCTTAGATCGATGAAGATTAGATATACTATTGATCCATGCATCTATTTCTTTTGGGCGTTTATCAGCATTCTCTAGAGTTTTCACAACCTTAAAAGAAAAAGTTATTTTTCAGCTAATTAAATGAAAAAAATGCAAAAATTCTATTTAAATTAAAATTAAAAGATATATTTGAAAAATAAAGTGACAGGCACTAAGAAAACTAATTAGAGACAGGGTTCAATTTACCCAGTATCTCACAGCAAATTTCTATTCAAATTTGACTGAATTGTGTGATGGGAAAATTTCCTTGCAATTTGGTTACTGCTATATATTTTATCTGCCTGATTATTTCCTCTCATAAATATTATTTTATTTTATTATTTTGAATATGTTCCCAAAAGATTTATATATTCCTCCTTTTGTTGATTTATTTTTGTTGTTAATTTTCTAATTCCACATATCACAACAGTGTAAGATGGAGCATATAAAAAATTTTCATTCGTTCATAAAAGACATTATCAAGTAAATTTCACTTCTCTAGGAAGAAAAGTACTCCAAAATGTGTTGAGTTATGGTGTATTTTCACAGTTTAAAAAAATTCCTACAAATATTATTATTACTGGAAAATAGAAAACATTTTTAAGGCTAATTTAACTTGCTTGCTAAATACCTGAAAAACATGCATAGTCCCATTAATTTAATTTGTCCACACTGATAGAGAATGAGTGCTATTGTTTTGGCTGCTATCCGCGATTGTAATGAAATGCTCGCCCTCTGGTGGGCTAAGGTGAAATTATCACACCACTGCATATCATCATATTATGCAATCGATTTTCCATGATGTAATGGCGGAGAAAGAACAATTATTAATCCACGTGGCTATTATATTTACTAACAACTGCAGTTCAGAGAGCGCCATCTATCGATCATTACAAACGCGGATTGACAGCTTGTTTATGTTTCATTTTGATGCTCGAATTGAGTTTAGTTGTAGTACATTTGCTTATCAGAAGAAAACCACCAATTTAGGTGGCACTAGTATTTCATCAATACTCAACATCATATAGCATCGTGACATATGCTGTAAATGTAATATGCCCAGATATATAATTAATCAGTTTATGGTAGTTTATGCAAATACCTTACTTATAATGAAGTATGGTATGAAGTATGGTTTGTATTTTGTTCTTTTCAGTTGCTCTTGTTAATCCTTTCCATGCTACTCTTGCTGAGTTTTCAGAATGTAAGATTGATATAATTTGGAAATTACCTGGTTTTTTTTTTTTTTTTTTTTTTGGTATCATAAAATGATTAGCTCAAGTGGTTTCCACCACTTACATTAGTTTGGAAATTCGTAAGTTGGAATTGTTTTCATGGTGTTATTGTTGTGAATGATAGTATTATCGATATTCCTTATGGAAATGCCTTTTAAAATATTATGTTGTCTAAATTTATTGCTTAAAAGAGTTATGATGGGAGGAGTACTTGTTAAAATGCATAATGCGTCTGTAGATATACACTTGTTTGGTTTTAATAAGTTTAGTAATACAAGTCGTTGATTGGAAGAGAGCTTTCAATAGCCATGTGAGTGAAGATCCTCAAACTAAACTTCATAACCATATTCTATTATTTTTAATGTGACAGTATTATACTATGTTTTAATAATATCAAGTTTGAGGGCTTTATCTCTTGTCCTGAAATTCAATATTTTTGAAAGATTTTCTTGAAGGTGTTGAAACCAGTTAAATCTTGAATCCAGGTAAGGCCTAAATATTGCGATTTTGATTTGACTGGAATAGTTTTGTTTTGGATTTTAAAGATAGGTGGTCTTGATTCAAAAAATAAGACTGCCTAACATCATTACTGATTTTTTCTTGAGAAATACTGAGGTTTAATGAAATACATATATCGGAAAATGTTTTAATTAGTTGATTGCTTTTGCTTTATAATTTTTGTCTTGTATTTTCACCTATTAATAGGCAAAAGTCATCTGTATATGTGATTATATTTTGATCATGTAGTCTATAGATTTTTAATAATTTATCTGCTATGAATAACCATAACATTGTCCAATGCAGGATCCCTGAGGACAACGTCTTGAGATCTCTCTCCAACAGACCATGTCAGTAAATTTAGTTCCACGTTTTCTATTATTAATGAAACTTTTAAGGATTAACTTTAAAGAAGCAGGAAGAAGGGAATGAAAAAGAATACTATTCAGGAGATTCCAATCAATGGTATCAAAAGCTCCTCGAATATCGAATGAAATTTAAGAACAATATTTATAATTAGATAATATTTCATTTTCGATTTGTTTTAATGTAGTTGCAGTTGTTAAAGTACTTCTCCTTCTCTGAAACCATGTAGTAAGTTGTCTAGAAATTTATTATGCTCCAGTACTGTCATTGTTCTTAATTACCATATATGCCGGCGTATAACGCGCAACGGCGTATAACGCGCACGCCTACTTTCCAGCTTCAATTTTTTATTTTTAGGTATGTTTGCCGTATAACGCGCACCCCTTTTTTTTACTTTCTCTGACAGTGTTTTTCGAAATTGAGTTTTCAGCAATTTCAAAAATCACATTTTTAGCGGTTGGTCAATTGTCAAGCTGACTTCTACATGTAAAATATTATCAATAAGCATTTCCAATTCCGGATGAAATCTTTATCTTCCAGAGGGGTGCAATACAAATACTTTGTGAGTAGGTCGGTGGTTTGGTGGTCAAGATAACCTGCTATACAATGAAGGCTGTCAATTTTAAAAGGGATTAAGAGTTTCTTTTCAGTAACACTGTAACAAGGGTAAAAAATAGTTGTGTGTGTGTTATTTTACGAAGAATAGTGAAATGTATATGTATGTACAATGCTCTTATCTTTTGAAGTCTTTTATAAGAAGGATTATCCCACACTTTTGAAGTCTCAAACCCAAGAAAAGAGGGGTGAGACAAAATTAGTGCAGTATTTTCTTCAGAATTCATTTCCTCTCTCTCTTTCGTGTGATGAAGGAGGCATACGACTTATCTTGAAACAAATATGGGTCCTGTGAAAAGAATGAAACACACTGCTGGTTTCAAAATCAAAGTTATTAAATTTGCAAAAGAAAATGGAAATCGTGCTGCAGCAAGGATGTTTGATGTTGGTGAAAGTTCCATACGCGAGTGGAAGAAAAATGAAATGACAATCATCAATATGCCAAGGAATAAATGTGCTTTGCATAAAGGAGTAGAAAAATGGCCTATCCTAGAAGAAAATGTTGCGAATTGGGTCCTAGAAAATCGCCAAAATGGATTAATTATAACAAGAAACAGTGTACGTTTGTTTGCCTTAAAGTGGGCTAAGACGAATCCAAATGAAAGTGAACATTTTAAGGCAACTACGAGTTGGAGTAGCCGATTTATGGCACGGAATAATTTAGTTCTGAGAGAAAAAACAAAAGTTTCACAAATGCTTCCTAAGGATTTGGAAAGCAAATTGATAAGTTTCCAGAAATATGTCATTAATCTACGAAGGCAAAAAGAATATTTACTATCACAGGTCGGGAATATGGACGAAACTCCAGTAATGTTTGATATGACAGGAAATAAAACAATTGATGTGAAAGGAACAAAAACCGTTCACATAAAAACAACAGGTCATGAAAAATCTCGCTTCACCGTGGTACTCTCGTGCTTAGCGGACGGTACAAAATTAAAACCTATGGTTATTTTTAAAAGAAAAACCATGCCGAAATGCAATTTCCCAAAAGATATTTTCATTCATGTACACGAGAAAGGCTGGATGGATGAAAACGGTGTAAAGTTGTGGATAAAAAATGTTTGGCAAAAACGTCCGGGTGCCTTAAAGAATCCAGAAAGCCTTTTAGTTTGGGATATGTTCAGATCCCATCTAAAAATTGCTGAGAGAATGCAACACAGACATGGCCGTAATTCCAGGCGGGTTAATGTCTTTAGTTCAGCCTTTAGATGTGTGCATCAACAAACCATTCAAAGCAAATTTGAAACGTATATGGAATATGTGGATGCTAGAAGGTGAAAAAACTTTTACCAAAGGAGGCCAAATACATCATGCCAGTTTAGAGACAGTATGTGAGTGGATTATCAAAGCATGGGATGAAATGCATCCTGAGATAGTTCAAAATTCCTTTAAAAAATGTAGCATATCGAATAATTTAGATGGAACCGAAGACGATTTCTTATTTATGGACCACGACCAGAGTGACACTGATAGTGACGATACAGAGTGTTATGATGTTCCAGAAAATATAACTCAAGATGAATATAACGAACTTTTTATGTCATTATATAAGGTATGTCATTTCTTTTTCAATAAACAGTATATTAATGATGTAGAAATATAATTTTTTTAGGCCCATTTTTTTCTTTATTTTTAAGGTATCATTTTTACATCCGGCATATAACGCGCACCCCTAAATTTCGATCTTATTTTCTGTGTTCAAGGTGCGCGTTATGCGCCGGTATATACGGTATATGATTTTTTCAAAAAGTTTTGCTATTGTTGGAAGAAGTGTGATAGTATGATATCATTCAGCTTGTGTTTGATATTTGTTTTTCTTACTAAAAAAGATCATGAGACTTTTCTTCCATGCAATGGGAAATTACAAAAATTCTATGCATTTGTGGAATAATAGTAATAATATATTTGGAAAATTTTTAACAATGTTTGATGAGTAAACATTTGTATCATTAATAGAATTTCTCAGATTCAAGTATGGTCTTATCACCTTTCATTATTTATTATAATTTGTAAACTAAGTCACATTACGTTCATATTCAAATTATTGAACTTGTAACTTGAAATCATATTCAAACAGGTATATTTACTATATACCTGTATAAATCCATTTTATTTTTGAACATATTAAGAAGTAAAATTTAGTATGAGTTCACGGAAGATAAACTTTTTTTCTTTTCCACTTCTTTTTACTCCTAATAATGCCAAATTCATTCCTGTAAAAAAGGTTCAGGAATATTTTCACTCCTAGAAGAAAATCCTAGCAATATCTCTGATTGTAAATGGTGATGAAACTTCTGTAATTGAAAATATTTGTGCTTATATAAACAATTTATAACACCAAAAATATTCAGAACCTCTAAAAACGGATATATATTATATAATATAAATCATATTTCAACATGACAATGCATAGATATCAGGAAACAAATCATGATAAAAATTATTAAGAATTTAACATATATATAATCTTCAAAAAATTTTCACCAATTCATCAGTATTTAAAACACTTATTATTCAATAAATATTTAGGATATTTTTTTTTTGTTTTTTTTCATTTGTTTATAAGACTAATTTTGATAAGTAGGACACTAGTAAAATATTACCAAGAAATTATTATAATTAGACCAAAACCAAAATTAGACAGTCATTATATAGTAATAAAAATAATATTTGAAATATATTTAGTTATTGTTATACTTATGATAAATGATAAAATTAAATGGTAGTTAACAAGATTGGGAGACAAGACTGGTAGTTAACAAGATGGACAGCACAAATTTGTCCATCCAAAAAAAAGTGAATCAAATATTCATGATAAATTAAACTCACAACTGATTTGTATGTAGTTTCTTTTGAAATTGCTCGCAGCTGCAAATCAAGAACAGTTGGATCTGACTGTTTAGCACAAGGCTCATCTAATGCTATTAACCCTAATTTATCTGCTACACCATCAGGTCTAGGAACCTAAAAAATAGATAAATAAATGAATAAAAACAGTAAATATGTGGATTATCAATTATGCTGATAAATTTCTTTTCTAATTGCATTAGTTACAATTTTTATGAACTTACAATTAAATTAGAGCTTAGAAATATATAAAGGTTCAGTAAAATGACTAATTAATAAATACAAAACTTTGATTAAACACCATAAAATACATGAACTTGCAACAATTGTTTCGAGTCGGAAGAAGACAAGACCCTTTGTCAGTCGAACAAAGTAGGCACGAGTGCTGCAAACAAAGCATGCTTTTTTATAATTAATGGCTAAATTTTTTTTTCTCCACAGAACAAAGGAACAAGTCAGAATTTTAAAATATGTTTATAAAAAATTATCCATTATATAATAAATAATTACAATAATATAATTACTATAGATGTGCAAAATTGCTCTTAAAATACCTGATTCAAACAAGAAAACAAATAATAGGTATACACGAAATTTGTTGGTGAATAACTGATCCCTCGGTTGTAACTTGTAACAAATCAATATATTACTCTAAAATGTAGATGATCAGTAAATTCTTATATTGGACACATAGAAAAATAATTAATCCACTGTTTGCCAAAATTAATTTCCTAATTTTCTCTTAATCTCTGAATTATATAAGTTTTAGTAACAAAATTAAAGGATTACAACAAATTTCAAGCAATTAAGTTTACAACAGATCTTCCATTTTTGGGACAATGGCAAAATGCACTGTATAAAATATTGTCTGAAGCAACAAAAAATATAATGTCCCAAAAAAGGGACAATGGTAAATAATGATTTAAATTTTTGAATGTTTTTAAAAGTGCTTTTTACCAAGCTCCTTTAGTAAATGCAGCATCTGATTAAAGGCAAAAACTAGTGATGAATCAGTTTTGTATATATATTTGCATTATTGATTTTAACTGTAGGGGAGAGTGAGGCAAATTGGGACATGGCCCACGGGACACCTTAAATATTAGCTTGCAGAGATGCCAACTTCTAATGACAAAAAATCTGACGTGGGCACCACGTGACTTCCTTATACAGTTTTAGAAATATACACAATGATAAAAAACATTGTCACTGGACCCGAAACAGTTGGCTAAAAATATTTTTAAAAATAAATTATCACCGTGTGCCGTTCAGCTTTTCTGAAAGTTAGTTAAAAACCGATGCAAGATTTGTACTGGTAACGCTGACGAAAAAAAAAAAAAAAAAAAAAAACCTCAGCCATGCAGTTATTTAAAATTTAAGTCAAAATAGACAGATTTGATCATTCTGCTCCTAATATAAACAATAAGAATCTTAATTATCTTTGTAAAAGAAAAGGTAATAAAGAAATGAAAGTATCAGCTATATTCTAATGAAATTTTAATTCTTTAAGTTTTAATAGTTATGGTATTTTAAAAAAAAAAAAAAAAAAAAAAAAAAAAAAAATCTTTTGATAATAAGACATTTTTCATTATGCAAAAATGAAAGTTAAAAACTTATTCTTAGCAAAAATTAGTTTCAAAGCATTGTATAGTAATTCACATTCAAACTGAACTTGATAAATTGCAGGGCAAGATAAACTTCAATTTTCTTTCAAATTTTTTTACCCAATCAGACAAATTTTAACCATAAATTATGCTAAGAGGGATTGATAAAAATTATACCAGAAAAGCAGGAGAAATGAGTGGAAAAGCAGGAGCATAGAAAAACAAGCAAAAAGCAGGAGACTCCTGCCAAAAGCAGGAGACTTGGCATGTCTGGCTTTGATTTTGTAAATAGGAATTAGTTTTCTTAGGATATCATAGTGGGCAGCACAGTCTACTCTTCAGTGTAATTTAGAATTTCTCACATTAGCACATGGTGCATACACATTTATGATTAAGAAAAGCAAGGAGTTTCTAAGGACTTTTTAAGGACTTCCAGAAGACTTTTTTACGGACTACCTAGAATCCTAATTTATACATTATAAATTTATCAGGAGGTGGGGAGGGAGGGAGGGAACAGAGCACTGTTAATTAACACTATAGTCTAACACAACGTAAAATAAAATTTCATAAGTTCAAATACAAATTCAAAAATCGAGAGTGACTTCACTCGACTTTCCGAACATTAAGCTATTAATGGGTTTGTTATAAATAAAGTAAAAGAAGTTATTAAATAAACGAAAATTTTTGTCATTTAAAGAGAGGGAAAGTAAAAAGCATTGTCAAGATTTTCTGGACGCAAGAGATTTCTGGTTAGTTAAATGTCAAGGAGCAGAGCTTTAACTCTATTCTAAAACATTAATTACAAATAAAACAAGCACTAAATTACATTCAAAATATTTAAATAGCTTAGTTTCAAAAATTCAGATATGTTTATTTTCTTTAGAGAAATTAGAGTATGTTGAATTTTTTATTCAAACTATGTGAAAAAAAATCATGTTCACTGAAGCTCAGGCCATTGATAGCAGAGCTACAAAACTTGGCAGAGTTGTAGGTTAGACCTTGCAGATGTGCGTTGATATATCTGTACTGATAAGTATAAAGGATTTAAGTCCAAAAATGTTGATTTTGAGTTAAGTACATTGTCAGAATCAGAAAAAAATTCTCTATCGATTGGTATAAAGGATTTAAGTCTATGTCATTTAGTCTCTGAGAAAATCCATTACTAAAAAAAGATTCAAGTCAGAAATTTAGCATTCATGTATGGTATAAAATATTTAATTCAATTTTTTCCCGTTATTAAATGAAGGTTGACAATCATTGAATAATATAAAGGGTATAAGTCAACGAAATCCCTTTTTCCTAATCGATTCTTCTGATTTGTTTTAATTAGTTTAACTTTATTTTTCGTCTCCTGAAAAATTAAGAATATGGACTTAAATCCTTTATACTTATCAGTATATATATATATATATATAAATAATAGATAACGTAATAAAATTTAATCTTAAAATTTAGCAATTAATAGAACTAAAACAATAACAGCACACTAAAATATAGAACTGAATTTAACATAGAGGAAAGAATGACACAAAAAGTTGCGATATAGATAAGGAATCAATGAGTTACCATATTAACTTAAAATACTTACGCCGACCTGAAGGATAATAAAAAAGGACCATTAAACTTGTGAAAGAGAAAAAAGATAATAAACCACATAATCAATTGGATATAAATGCTTAAAATTAGAAATATACTTATCAAGGGGCGCATACTTCATAAAGCAGAGAAAGCTGCAATGATTTCGTAAAACGATATTGCTAATCATAGCAATTTATATCATCTCACGCCCCGATCAATGCAGCAAAAAAACCATAAAGAATGAGAAAAAAGTGAAAAATTAAATTAAAACAAAGAATAAATAAATATTAATTAAAATCTTAAAGGAAACCAAATTAATAACATGAAATAATCAGAGTAACCACATGGAAAACAGTTAACTCAAACTGGAAAAATGGTTGATGCCGAAACCTAAATTGAAGTTAAAATAATAGCTCGACAGATATCGATTAATCGAAAATACTTCAGAACAATTACATTAAAGATAAATTACACAGAGTAAATATTAAATGATAATGTTAAAATTAATACTAGTAGAGTTAAATTAAATCGTACCAAAAATATTAATAATTAAATCGTTTAAGATAAGGACTAAAGAATGAAGGTATAAGACTACTGAGTACAAGCGCCATCTTTCGGTTAGCTATAAAAACATTAAGTCAGTTAAATAAGATGTATTGACTGAAAGATTAAGATAATTTAGAAGTATTAACAGCAAGATTAAGATAATTTTTAAGATTTTTATTTTGAAGTCAAATTATTAAGTGTAAAGTTTAAGATAATTTAGAAGTATTAACAGCAAGATTAAGATAATTTTTAAGATTTTTATTTTGAAGTCAAATTATTAAGTGTTAAGTTTTAAGAAGACATAATTACAAGCAATAATGCCAAAGAGCACAACTATAAGGATAAGCATTATAATGCGGTCATCAATAATAATTAAAATTAAAAATTAAAATATTTTTATTTTGAAGTCAAAGTATTAAATGTTAAGTTTTAAGAAGAGTCAATTACAAGCAATAATGCCAAAGAGCACACATATAAGGATAAGCATTATAATGCAGTCATCATAAATTAAAATTAAAAATTAAAATTTAAAAGATTTTTTTTTTTTTTTAAATTAATATTTATAAGATTTTATTTTTGTTATGCAAATATATGGATTGTACAAACTTAACAAGGGAAGCCACAAGTAGCCAGAAGCACATAGTAAAATTTAATGATAAAAGAGTTCAAAATACATAGTATCAACCAGAAAAAATAAGAATGTAACTTACAGCAATCCCCCCACTTTTTTTTTTTTTTTTTTTTTTTTTATATAAATTTTATTCAGCATCAAACCCTCCCAGCCAACCAGCCAAACAACACCACCCTTCCTCCTTAATCAAACATCTGCCCACCCATCCACCTGATTTTTTTTTTTTTTTTTTTTTTTTTTTTTTTTTTTTAATTAAACCTTAGGTTTTTTTTTTTGTGTGTGTGTGTGTGTGTGTTAGACAGAGAGCCTTTTTGATAAACTAGTGAATAAATAAATTTTTTAGGATAACCCATTTTTGTAGCCACATTAATTATGTGAGAAATATTTTTGTTTTTAAACCTATCTGAACAAAGATTATGTATACGAAAGAGGTGATTGAGAATAATATTTCTGTAGACAGAGATATGAAGACAAGAGGTAAATTGTGTAAATAAATTTACTGTGAAACTAAAATCTTGTCTTTTGTCATACAGATCGGTATAAATTTTACTACCATCAAGTTTAAGTTTTAAATCTAAGAAACTAATACAATTATTGTTGAGATGATTATAAGTTAAGGTAAGGTGAGAAGGATATTCAAATTTAAATAAATTAGGCGAAAAATTATTGACATAAAAAATTATAATGTCATCAATGTATCGGTAAAAATAGACATTTTCAATACATAATCCCTGTTCATAATGGTAAAGGTATAAGTCAGCTAACATACTCGAGCTACATCCTCCTTGTGGAATGCCAACCTTTTGAATATAGATCTTATTACAGTGTAGAATGTAATTGTTATGAATAATAAAATTTAAAAGTGTCTTAAATGAAGTTGCCGAAAAGCATTTTGGTAAAGAGATTTGACTTTTAAATTTTTCAAAAAAGTTAAAGATGATACGATGAAGATCTGTTAAATTAATATTATTAAATAGGTCAGCAAAATCATAAGTCATGATATCAGTCACATTATTCATAGATAAGACATTGGCTTTAAGTTGATAACTATTTTTAAGGCAAAAGAAATTTTCTGATTTACTAATTAAGTCATAGATTTGTTTGAGAATATCAAGGAGAATTTTGTTAGCATTGTTGTTGTAAGTATTACACCCTACAGTGACAGTTCTGAATTTAATAGGATTTTTATGACATTTAGGGATAAGTACAATATAAGGATATTTAAAATTATTAAATGTATATATATATATTTTTTTTTTTCCCTTATTTTTCCTTTTTTATTTTCTTAAATTTTATTCATTTCAACCACCTGCATCTCTTATCAACAGTTACTATACAATTTATTTTTCATTATTTCGCATTATATCACATAATTTAATATAGTGTATATATATCAGGGTTGTCACTCAAATAGGAGAATGAAATTCCCTGACTTTTCCAGGTGTGTTCTAAGAAAATGACAGTGTAACCATATTTTGAGAATTGGCTGTGTTCAGGGTAAAATAATTATGATACCACCTGAAAACACAAAAATTGTATATTACTTTGACCTAAGGAGAGATTGCACTCCATTGGGGGGGGGGGTGTCTTTCTAAGAGGTTCTGTTTAAAAAAATGTGGACGCTATGAAAAAAAACAGAAAAAATAAACTAAGAATGTATAATTATATACTTTTGAATTTTAAGTGTATGACAAAGAAAATAATCACTCAGTGAACAAAAAAAAAAAAAAAAAAAAAACCTTTAAGCCATTTGCAAGATTAAGTGAGATTTAAAAGACCTTAAGTTCGATAATGACGTTAAACTAAAACAAAGAATTAAACAAATACTTCGAGCAACAAAATGCATGAAATAATACCATTAAAACTTCAATAATCACAAGATTCAATTTATAATTAAAAATCTTTTTCTGGATACAGAACTACTGAAAATATTGACATACTATTTAATTATTCCTTTTTATAGAATAAAATTGTAAAAATAGCAATTTTCCTGCAGCAGAAATAGCAAAAAATTTTTTGCACAATCAAACAAACTGAACAAGTGTAATGTTATTTTAAACACTTATGGTGAACTGATGAAAAATGAAAGTTCACTTATAATGAACTAAAATGCATTTTCTGTAAAATTTTTCTTTCTATCAAAGGTGAATTCATAAATTTGCAACATCAAAATCTTGAAACACAGTATTCCTTAGCTTCCACATTAAATTTCTGGATACCAGGAATAGCATGATGCAAATACTTTTATGAAAGATTGAACTGAACATTTTGGATTTTGTGATAATGAAGTGTGTATTTTAGATATTCCTATCGATGATGATATTGTATAAGCAAAAGAATGGTCAATGTGAAGTAGTTTTTTTTAACTTCAGCAGAAGTAAGTGAAATTACCTTCAATTTTTGAAGGTAAAATTTAATTTAAATGTAATTAATCCACTTTTTTTTTAAATGCAAATTGTAAAGAAAAACTATGAACACTTCATTGTTGAAATTTACTTAAAATCAAAATGTATTCAATCAAAAATAACAAATTATTTTTATCAATTTTAAAGTTAAATGTAAGTACTTAAAATTCTTCTGTTCAAATCTTTAATTAACTAATAAATAAACCTGTGCGAAATTTTTGCAACTTATTTCTTTACCTTTAAAATTTGAGACTTATAAATCTTATACCAATTTCACCATTCAATTTAAATTTTCATTCATCAGAAGCCAAATTATTAGTTATTGTAGGATGAAACGCTAGTGATAGATAAACTAAATCATTCAAAGAAAAATTTCAAAATGAAATTCATGTTTGGCAACCGTTTTCCTCAGGGTACGCCGATTTAAATCAGCTTGATTAAAATCATGATTAAAATCACGATTAAAATCACTTTGATTTTTTAAAAAAAATCATTGATTTAAATCAAAAATATAAAATTTTACAATTCTGGGTCAATATGTAGTTTTATATAGTCTTAGAACATAAGAAAACTTGAACTTACTTGTTATTTACATCAAATACCCCCTCCCTCCCCCCCAAAATAAATAAATAAATAAAATATCTGTGTTTATTAATTTTAAAAATGATTCTTTTAATTTTCTACAACTCTATTTTTATCTTCTATTCTTATTTTGAAGCTAACTACATTCGTTTGCAACCATTTTTTTTTTATATACAAAGCCTTAAATTCTCTGTCCTAAGTGTTTTTTTTTTTTTTTTTTAAGGATAATAAATATTGTATCATCTGAACTCTGAAGCATTTGATTTGTCTGTCACTCTGTCCTTCATGTTTAACTTTTCTTATTTCTAATTCTGATTACTATGTTTTTTAACTGGCCAAGGCATTTTTAAGCAATTTTTCCCTTTTTACTTACACTTTTATAAATTTAGAAATGAAATGGTAATGGCCTGACTAGCAGGGGTGCAGAATATGTCCGAATGCCCGAACGAGGTTCAGGGGAAATTTAAACTGACTGAGGAGATTTTGAATATTTTTTTAAGAGAAAATAAAAATGTAAATCAAAAATAACAATTTGCTACTTTGAAGTGCTTATACACTAACAGCGATATTTTTATGTTACACTGTGTACTTATTCTCTTAAAGATTTATTACATAGAACAAATGACTTTGTATAGCAAAGTAGATTTTTGCATTATTGAGGGAAATTTATACTGTGTTTGGGGGAAATTTCCGAGGTTTGAACATTTTCTGCACCCCTGCTGACTAGTTGTTTCAGTTTCCTTAATTTTTTAAAACTTTAATCTTTTGAAAAAATCTTAGAATTTATATGTATATTATTGGTAATAAATTGCACAAACTAATGTGTGTACTTTATATATATATACCGGGTGATTCAAAATAGATGTTACAGCGATTATCTCGAAAACTAAAAAAGATAGAAATATACTTCCAATTACAAAATTGGTGCAAATTAAGAGTAGATTTCAGATATGGCATTTTTTTGTACAAGGGGCTGTATACATATTAAATACAAAATTTAATTTTTATACGGCCCCTCCTATCATATGACATATATTTAGAAAAATATTGTCCTCGTTCTAACAAGCAAAATAAAAAAAAAATCATCTCTCTAAGTCAAAATCTCGCTGAGTTATTGCAATTTGAAAATTCTAGCATTTTTCGCCAAGTCTTAAGGGGTTGTATCAAAAGTGAGAAATTGTAATCACTATAGCTTTTGTTAAAGGCACACGTTCATCAGCGTTTGGGAAAAAAATCACTCAGGGAAAGACGGCTATTTTAACCTGTAATGTCTCTCTTTCCTCTAATGAATACACTCTCATTAACACTTTCCAACAAGGTTGAAAAGTATTAATGACCGCGATTTGTCTGTCTGTCGGTCCGTGTGTCTGTCTGTCCGTCCGTCTGCCTGTCTGTCTGTCAGTCAGCGCTCTAACTCCCGTAAATATTTATGGAATTTCTTGAAACTGATATATGTTATTCAAGTTCACTATCGGATGTTCCCTATTGAAAATGCAGTTTATACCTCTACTGGTTTGTGTACAGGGACCTTCGAAAGTATTTCAAAGCTTTGTGTTCTATGAGAGGCATTTCTATAAACCATATTTTCATACCCTTACATGTACACAAATCTTAATGAAATTGAAATATGTTATTCAAGTTCACCATCGGATGTTTCCTGTATAAGATGGAGTAAATACACCATGGATTCGTGTACAGGGACACACAAAAGTATTCCAAAGCATTGTGTTTTATGAGAAATATATCTATAAACTAAATATTAACTAACTTTACTTTGCACGAAGATTTATGAAATTGAAATATGTTATTTATAAGCACAAAACATAATGCTTTGCATAGAATATAGCATGATTAGCATTAGGGGGGATACAGGGTGATACAAAAATATTCAGTTATATAAAGAGCTATTAATAAATATTTGCTAAAATTGTACTTTCGTTTACAGTAAGTGTTTTTAACACTTTCTAACATTTTTTAACACATCCCAACAAGGTTGAAATGTGTTAATGACTACGGTTTGTCTGTCTGTCTGTACGTCTGTCCACGCTCTAACTCCCATTAATATTTGTTGAATTTCTTGAAACTGATATATGTTATTCAAATTCATTATCGGATGTTCCCTATTGAAAATGGAGTTTATACCGTTACTGGTTTGTATACACAGACACCCGAAAGTACTTCAAAGCATTGCGTTCTATGAGAGGTATTTCTATAAAACATATTTCATACCCTTACTGTACACAAATTTTAATGAAATTGAAATATGTTATTTATGTTCACTATCAGATATTTCCTGTATAAAATGGAGTAAATACCGCCACTGGTTTGTGTACAGGGACACTCAAAAGTATTCCAAATTATTGCGTTCTATGAGAGATATTTTTATAAATCAAATTTTAATATCATTACTTTCCACTAAATTTTCGGAAATTGAAATATGTTATTTATATGCACAAAAGAATGCTTTACATAGGATATAGCATGATTAGCATTAGATTTACAGGGTGACACAAAAATATTCTGTTATATTAAGAGCTATTAATAAAAATTTGCTAGAATTCTACTTTCGTTTACATTAAGCGTTTTTAGCACATTCTATCATTTTTTTTAAATGGGAATATGATATCAATTTGTTTATCTGTCCGTCTGTCCGACTGTCTGACTGCCCACGCTCTAACTCCCGTAAATATTTATGGAATTTTTTGAAACTGATATATGTTATTCAAGATCACTATCGGATGTCCCCTATTGAAAATGGAGTTTATACCTCTACTGGTTTGTATACAGGGACACCCAAAAACATTTTAAAAAATTGTGTTCTATGAGAGGTATTTCTATAAACCATACTTTTATACCTTTACTGTACAATATCTTCATGAAATTGAAATATGTTATTCAATTTCACTACTGGATGTTTCCTATATAAAATAGATTGCATACCACCGTTAGTTTACATACAGGGACACTCAAAAGTACTCCAAAGCATTGTGTTCTTTGTGAGATATTTCTATAAATCAAATTTTAATAACTTTACTTTCCACGAAGTTTTAGGAAATTGAAATCTGTGATTTATATGCACAAAAGAATGCTTTGCATTGAATATAAAATGGTTATCATTAGATTTACAGGGTGACACGAAAATAATCAGTTATATCAGGAGCTATTGATAAAACATTGCTAGAATATTACTTTTGTTTACATTAAGCGTTTTTGACACTTTCTATCATTTTTTTAGTGTGAATATTATTTCAATTTGTGTATCTGTCTGACTGTTCTTCTGTCCGTCTCTCTGTCTCTCTGTTTTTCTGCGCTCTAATTCCCGTAAATATTTATGGAATTTCTTTAAACCGATGTATTTTATTCAAGTTCACTATCGGATGTTCCCTATTGAAAATGGAGTGAATACCTTTTCTGGTTTGCGTACAGGGACACCCAAAAGTATTCGAAAGCATTGTGTTCTATGAGAGGAGTTTCTATAAACAATATTTTAATACCTTTAATATATAGAAACTTTAATGAAATTTTAATGTGTTGTTCAATTCCCTATCGGATGTTTCCTATGTAAAATAGAGTACATTTCTAAATGGTTTGCATACAGGGGCACTTGAAAGTATCCAAAGCATTGTGTTGTATGAGAGTTATTTTTATAAACCAAATTTTAATAATTTTATTTTCCACAAAGCTTATTGCAATTGAAATATATTATGCTCAAAAAGTGCCTTCTATGTAATATTGTATGGTTAGCATTAGATTTACAGGGACACACAAAAACAATCAGTTACATTAAGAGCTATTAATAAAAATTTGCTGGAATTGCACTTTTGTTTACATAAGCGTTTTAACACTTTCAAGTAATTTTAGTGGTAATATGATTTCAATTTGTGCATCTGTCTGTCCGATTGTCTGCCTTTCTATCTGTTTGTCTCCGGTTCCTATCATCCGTGAATATTTTGAGAATTTTTAAAAAATTATACACTCATGTTCCCTATGGAATGTTCCCTATTTAAAATGTCATTAATAGGTCCTGTACAACTAGTTTGTTTGCAAGGACGACAACGGCAACAATAAAAAAAAAGCCAATGTATTACGTTTTAGGACAGAATTTTTTAAAAGGTATATTTAAAAAAACTTTCTACTATAAAAATCATAAAAACATTGACATGTATTATTAATATTCTAAAATATTGTTTTGTATAGAATAAGATATGATTAACTTTCAGATTTACAGGGCTACAGTAAAATATTCAGAGAGATTAAAAGTTGTAATAATAATCTAACGGCTGCATTTTCTTTTGCGTTAAGCCTTTTTAACACTTTCCAAAATGCCTAAGAGTAATTTTAAAATCATTTAGTCTATCTGTATGTTTTTCAGTCCTTCTGTCTGTTGTGTGATAACGTAACCAAAGAATATTAAAATTTATTCGATACAACAATTGCGTACAGGTGGAAAGTGTTACTAATCAATGCGTACTGCATGATTTTTCTTCCTTGTTTTTAATTTAACAAATAAAATTTATGAATAATTTATGTACCAAAAGGGAATTTTCAAATTCAATTTTCTTTCTTTTCCTATATACATTCTTGTATACACGGTGTACAGAAAGAATTGTTTTTTAGTCAAATTTCCGAAAATTATCTTTTGTTATATTTCCACGTTTTCAGATTCTCTGAATTAAAAAATCATGTTTTTAGCGGTTGGTGTCTATCTCTCTATCTCTCTCTGCGTGTGTGTGTGTGTGTGTCTGTGTGTTATTAGAATATCTCAAGAACAAATAGTAGCAGAAAATCCAAATTCGATATTCTAAAGCCGTATCAAATTGCGGTGCTACTCTAAAATATTCGTTTCGATCAGACAATTGTTTGTGCACAGGGTCATCCAAGAGAATTCAAATACATTACGTCTGTGAGCGAAATTTCTCATATGTACAGTGTGACATCTATAGACTGCCCTAGACAAAATGAAAAAAAAAACATATTTTTATACGCATAAAAGGATGTTTTATGTAGATTGTGGTTTTGTAATCATTCATCATTCATTTACAGGGTTACCCAGAGTATTTTGTTATATTGGAGCTATACTTGGAAATTGCTAGAAGTGTATTTCATTTTGTGTTACTTGTTTTACATATAACACTAAATTTACGTACACAAAGCCATGTGTATATAGTTTATAGACACAAAATTGAGGTAAAACTTTTTTTTTATTATTATTATTAAATATAATTGGCGTAAGTGGTTTGCTGCATTTTGTTTTATTTCGAAGATCACTGCTGACACAGAACGGAAAATTAATTTCTGATACCCATACTGTAAACAAAGTAGTATTTGAAGAGCGATTTTTTTCTGTATAATATCACGTTTTGAGGCCTCCTGAATACGAAAGATAAATTTTTAGTGGATGATCTGTATATATATGAATTATCAGCATAATTTAACAACAAATAACCTGGTGTGCCACTCACACGACCTTTTCTTACCCTGAAATTTAATACCATAAATACAGGTTGGAAATGATGTAACATAAAGTGTATTGTTATGTGAACCTATGTTAAAATAATTCAAATTAGGCTTCGGAAGAGTTTTATATGATAATTAGTTCTTTGTGAGCTAAGATTTATGCAAAGTAATTAAAATTTCGTATATAGAAATATCTTCACATAGAGCGCAATGCTTTGGAATACTTTCGGGTGTCCCTGTATACTAACCACTGATGGTTTTTACTCCATTTCCTACGGAAAATATCCGATGGAAAATTTTATTAATGTATGCATAAATTAAAGGTATTAAAATATGGTTTATAAAAATACCTCTCATAGAACACAATGCTTTGGATTACTTTCGGGTGTCCGTGTGCACAAGCTAGCAGAGGTATTCACTCCATTTTCAATAAGGAACATCCGATAGTGAACTCAAATAACATATATCAGTTTCTGGAAATTCTATGAATATTCACGGGAGTTAGAACGCGGACACACAGAAAGATGGATAGACAGACAGACAAATCATAATCATTAATACTTTTCAACCTTGCTGGAACTGTTAAAGAGCCGAAGTCATTAAATTTTTGAACCATGATGAAAAGTGGTAAAAATAAAACGCGAAAAATTCACACGGTTTCGCTAGAATTTAAATTTTTTTCCTCTCTTTCCTCCGTGTTTTGATTTGCAAGTGACCCCCGAAGAAATTTAACTATTAAATTTTTCAACAATACGAAACAAGAAAGAAAAATCATGCAGTACGCATTGATTAGTAACACTTTCCCACTCTACGTAATTGTTGTATCGAATAAATTTTAATATTCTTTGCCTACATTATCACACAACAGACAGAAAGACTGAATAATATACAGATAGAGTAATTGATTTTAAAATTACTCTTAGGCATTTTGGAAAGTGTTAAAAAGGCTTAACGCAAAGGAAAATGCATCCGTTAAATTATAATTACAGCTTTTGATCTCTCTGAATATTTTAGTGTAGCCCTGTAAATCAGAAAGTTAATCATATCATATTCTATACAAAACATTATTTTACAATATTAACAATACATTTTGATATATTTATGATTTTTACAGTAGAAAGATTTTTAAATATAACTTTCAAAAAATTCTGTCCTAAAACGTAATGCATTGCTTTTTTTTTTTTTTTTTTTTTTTTTGTTGTTGTTGTCCCTGTAAACAAACTTGTTATACAGGACCTATTAATGTCATTTTAAATGGGGAACATTCTATAGGGAAAATATTTATAAAAATAACACTCATAGAATACAATGCTTTCGAATGCTTTTGGGTGTCCCTGTACACAAACCAGAACAGACATTCTCTTCATTTTCAATATGGAACATCTGATAGTGAACTTCAATAAAATATATCAGTTTCGAGAAATTCCATAAATATTTACAGGAGTTAGAGCGCGGGCAGACAGACAGACAGACAGAGGGACAGATAGATGGACAGATACACAAACTGAAATCATATTCACACTTAAAAATGTTAGAAAGTGTTATAAACGCTTAATGTAAACGAAAGTACAATTCTCGCAATTTTTTATTAATAGCTGTTAATATAAATGGATATTTTTGTGTCACCCTGTAAATCTAATGCTAATAATGCTATATTCTATGCAAAGCCTTTTTTTTTGTGCATATAAATAACATATTTTAATTTTCTAAAACGTTGTGGAAAGTAAACTTATTAAAATTTGATTTATAGAAATATCTCTCATAGAACTCAATGCTTTGGAATACTTTTAAGTGTCCCTGTACATAAATCGGCGGTGGTATTTGCTCCATTTTATACAGGAAACAATTAATAGTGAGCTTGAATAACATATTTCAATTAAATTGAGATATGTCTACAGTAAAGGTATGAAAATATGGTTTATAGAAATACCTCTCATAGAACACAATGCTTTGAAATACTTTCGGGTGTCCCTGTACACAAACCAGAAGAGGTATAAACTCCATTTTCAATAGGGAACATCCGATAGAGAACTTGAATAACATATATCAGTTTCAAGAGTATGACAAGAATATTCCATGAATATTTACGGGAGTTAGAGCTCAGATAGACAGACAGGCGGACAAACGAACAGATACACAAATTGATATCATATTCACAATTAAAAAATGTTAGAAAGTGTTAAAAACGCTTAACGTAAACGAAAGTACAATTCTAGAATTTTTTTTATTAATAGCTCTTAATGTAAATGGATATTTTTGTGCCACCCTGTAAATCTAATGCTAATCATGCTACATTATGTGCAAAGCATTCTTTTGTACATATAAATAACATATTTCAATTTCCGAACACTTCGTGGAAAGTAAAGTTATTAAAATTTGATTTATAGAAATATCTCTCATAGAACGCAATGCTTTGGAATACTTTTGAGTGTCCCTGTACATAAACCGATGGTGGTATTTCCTCCATTTTATACAGGAAACATCCAATAGTGAACTTGAGTAACATATTTCAATTTCATTCAGATATCTCTACAGTAAAGGTATGAAAATATTGTTTATAGAAATACCTCTCATAGAACACAATGCTTTGAAATACTTTCGGGTATCCCTGTACACAAACCAGTAGAGGTATAAACTCCATTTGCAATAGGGAACGTCCGATAGTGAACTTGAATAACATATTTCAATTTTATTCAGATATGTCTACAGTAAAGGTATGAAAATATGGTTTATAGAAATACCTCTCATAGAACACAATGCTTTGAAATACTTTCGAGTGTCCCTGTACACAAACTAGTAGAGGTATAAACTCCATTTTCAGTAGGGTACGTCCGATAGTGAACTTGAATAACATATATCAGTTTCAAGAAATTTCATAAATATTTACGAGAGTTAGAGCGCGGACAGACAGACGGACGGACAGACAGACAGACGGACAGACAGACAGACAAACCGAAGTCAAACACTTTTCAACCTTGTTGGAAAGTGTTAATAATGTATATTTGCATTAAGTTCTTAAAACTGTTGATTTCACGTGTTTGAATGATTTTAGTTGCTATTTTAAAAGAAAGGATCTTTTTTTAATTTTTCTCATCTAATAGATAACCCCCTAAAGTGGGCCCGTTGGCGTTGAAAAATAGATGCCAAAATTGAAAGAAAAGTGGTGTAAGTCATTATTTTCAAATTGCAATAACTCAGCGAGATTTTGACTTAGAGAGATGATTTTTTTTTTATTTTGCTTGTTAGAGCGAGGAGAATATTTTTCTAAATATAAGTCACATGATAGGAGGGGCCGTATAAAAATTAAATTTTCTATTTAATATGTATACAGCCCCTTGTACAAAAAAATGCCATATCTGAAATCTGCTCTTAATTTGCACTAATTTTGTAATTGGAAGTATGTTTCTATCTTTCTTAGTTTACGGGATAATCGCTGTAACATCTATTTTGAATCACCCGGTATATATAAATTATACACATTGAATTTCCTTTAATTGAATAATTATTCTCCAAAAAGTTTCTCTTCAAAAAATTTGTTAATGTGATATTCAAGATGTTTTAATATGTACATTTTAATGACAATAATAATAAAAACATTGAAAAATATATTGATCTTATATGCTTTTAAGCTATTTACACTTAATCATTTATTTATTTATTTATTTTTCTTTTTGAAAGGGGGGGGGGGGTAGAATGTACCTATGTTGGCTAATATTACAATTTTTTTTTTTTTTTTAATATCCTCATATATATATTTTTTAATTTAATTTATTTATATTTATTGCTTCTTATATGTATTCACATTTAAATTTAAAAAAAGTTTTCATGCTTAATTTCTTAACATTTTTTTTAGTTGAATAATGTAAATAAAACAAAAAAATCTGATTTTAATCAAAAAAAATCCGATTTTAATCAAAAAAATCTGATTTTTTTGATTTTTTTTAAAAAATCATGATTTTTTCACACCCTGGTTTTCCTACTTACCAAAGCAGGACAATTTTAGTATAGGACCCCTATGGAGATTTGAAATTTTTGCTGTCATGTTGGTGATGCTTTTTAATTATTTTTTTTTTTATTTATTCATTTAATTTCTTTTTTATTTTAATTGGCATAATTTTTTGTTAAAAAAAAAAAAAAAAACTTAGTACCTATTTTGATTATACTTTTTATTATTGTGTTTTTTAGTCGATTTATGACAAAAGTTCATATTTTGTTTATGTCTTTAAAGTATTGTAAAATTCATATTTTGTTTATATCTAGCTAGGTTTAAAATGACACTTGCAAAGATTGTAAAGAAGCAACTTTTAAAAATAGATTTTTCTATAAAATTATCTCAACAGACAAATGCCGTCATTTTTAAAAAATTAGATCACTGAACTGAGTACGTGTACTTAAATATTGTGTGTGTATTATTTTTATCCTCGGGTATTATATTAAACTGTATTTTATTAGTTCGTATTGTTTCTACAAAATTTAATCATAACTGGTCCCCGTTAGAGAAATATGATATAGATTGTAAATAGAGTTATTGATAATTTAATAGTAAATTATCTATTATTGTAGTGACTTATATTTTATTTTTATTTTTTCAAAATACCCATTAAATACTAAAAAAAATTCAATGCTTTAAGAAGTTTGGGTATAGTCAACCTCAAGTTATAGTGAACTTTTTATTAGGTCTGTAGACAGTTGACTATAACAGAGTTGGATTGCATTTACTATAAGCATATTTCTTTTTATAAATCACGATATGTAAATGAAGAACTTACTTTAATGAAAGCATCAATGTCTCCAACAGCAGGTATGAACTCAGGTATGAAAGGTCTCAGCTTAGTATCAAGATCAATATTTTGAGGAGTATATCTAAAATTTCATACTATATAAGTGCTTTTTATTAGAACTAGAGCATCAATGCAAGTGGAATAATCAAAGAATACCTAGTTATAAATTGGAATAATTCCTTCATTTCACTTGACACTTGCAGATGTTCAAAGTCTGCAGGATCATATGCTCTAAAGAAATATATTTTAATTTAAGAAAATTTTCATGAAATAAACTTAAAATCATACTTATGAATATTAAATATACCCTTAAAAATGCACAATACTTATCCTCGCCAACAGTCAAAATCTATGTAATTCTATGTGAAAATTTGCTTTTATAGAATTAGTCATCACCTAGGGTAATTTTTATTTATTTATTTATTTTACTATTATTATTATTTTATTTTTTAAATTCTATTTCAGCATTTAGAAAATTTACAACCATTACATTTGTTTTCATTTTCAAAAAAGCTATTTTGTAATATTTTATTTTTGAGTTAAAAAAATGCAAATAATTAACTCTATATTTCATATTTTTTTTTAGCTCAAAAACAAAATATCAAATATTTGAAAATTGAATTTTTGTAAAACAAGGACAAATTTAGTGGTTACGAATTTTTCTGAATATGAAAATGGATTAATATATGCATATATATATATATATAAGGTAATGAGTAATTTTATAGAAAAAAATTCCCATAGAATAAATTGAGCTTTGTTTGTTAGCGTGAACAGGTATTGTACACTTTTAATTATAACAATGTAAGACATTTTACATAAAAGGTACGCATGAATTTTTATTTAGGAATAAACATTTTCAAAAAATTACTGTCATATATATATATATATATAAAAAAAAAAGAAAGATTTGTTGAGTAAAATTTTATAACCCACTGTTTACCACTGTCTCTATTTTGGGACACTCATATTTCATTATTTTAGATACTATTTTAGACATTTCATTCTGTCACTGCCCCACAAAAGAAAAGATATGTAGTAGTACACTTAAATGCTTGAAATTATTTGTTATAATCCTTTAATATTCTTGGCTAAAACTTACAAATTTCAATAATTAAGGGAAAATTAGATATAAAGTTTCGGCAAATAATGGGTTAAACATAACAGCATTCAAAATTTATAATTTACAAAATAATTTGAACTGAAAATAATTAGCATATGCCTTTGCATACTTATTTATTTTTTATTTTTTTATTTTACTAAAGTAAAATGCAGGTACCAATTTCATTTTAGACAAATATATATATATATGTGTATAAGATTTTACTTTCACTAAAATTTGATTGTAATAAAAATTAATTTTTAACCACCGACCAAAAAAGAGGAAAGCTATAAGTTTGAAATTTTTGTCTGCATCATGTGTGCAACACTGAAATTTCCAAATAAATACATTTTTTTTTTTTTTTTTTTTTTTTGGCTTCCCATTTAAATCAGGATAATTCTTAGCAATGTTTGTTGAATTTCTGACTGATAGATTTTTTTTTTTAAATTTATTAAAATGCGTTTTATAAGGCCACTTTGCATTGATATTTTAAAATTTGCAATCTTACAATCTTCCAACTTTCAAATCATGTTCCAAAATTTACTTTAATAATAAAGGAAACATAATAATAATTTTATTTAAACTTGAAAACTTCTTCACACACTATAAAATTAAAGAGAGCACTTCTGGTTTTGAAAGGATGTGGCCTTTCTTCTTCAAGTGCAAAAATATGTGCTACTGCCTTGGAGGCAAAAGCAGAAGTAAGTCTTGCTTTTGTCTTACTAGCAGTAGCGCATGTTTTTGCACCTGAAGCAGAAAGGTCATGTCCTTTCGAAACCAGAAATGCTTTCTTTTTTTTTATGGCTTATGAAGAAGTTTTTGAGTTTAAATACTGACTGCACACATTTTTTTTTTATTTCTAATTTAATAATAATTTTGTTTTGTTTCAAAGCAATTGATAGCAAAATATTTTTATTAAATGCAGTGAACTCCCAATTATCCAAGAGCAGATTATATGCAGGTGCAGGAAAAGGGCAAGATAAAGAGAACTAGTTTTCACAATAAGAAACAAAAACAAGTGATTGTTTTTTTTTTTTTTTTTTTTTTAAGAAAAAAAATGTAGATATAAATAATATTTTATTTTGTACATTACAGTACAGTACCAAACATGTCAACAGTTTACTTTATTCTGGAGCAGCGTTAGTACTCACCTTATTTTTCATGCCAATTTTCTTGAAGGGTACATTTTGTTTTATTTAATCATAATTACATATTGAAGAAAATTTCACTACAAATAAAGTAGTGTGAAAAAAGGGTGAGTATTTACAATGCTCTGAAATAAATTAAAATATTTGTTGGCATGTCTGCAGTACTCTTTAATTTAGTGCATAAATTAGCTTGCAGATTGTACCTTGACTTCATCATAATTACACTTTACTCTCATCAGCATACAAATGTATATGCAAATTTTACATATTGTAATATTTGCATATTAGAATCTATGCTTAGTATTTAAATACTTAATTAAATTATTCAGAGAAACTTTACCTATTCCAGTTTTTTTTTTTTTTTTTTTTTTTAAGTTATTAATCTTACTAGGGACACTCACGGACTGTAGCACACCTATTGCAACTAAACTTTACAGATAGTTAAAGAATATAAAGATATACAAATACACTGACTACTACCAATTTATATCGGCACACATTACTTCAGAACAGAGATGTTGGTGTTTGAAGTTAGAACTAATTTTTTATTATTATTATTATTGTGAAGTCATTCAATTATTCAATATATTTATTTTGTTTTTCTATTTCTTTTCCCCCACCAAACACGCGCTATTTATTTATTTATTTAAATTGTATTTTTTAATTGTCGGCATGTGCATATATTTCTTGCTCTAGAATTCATTTTAATTAAAAGATTTGAAAAATAATATTGAGTTTTTTATATAAGGGAGATTTCAATTAGAATTTTTAATAGTTTATTTAATTCCTATTTTATTATATAACATCGTAACATGGAGCATATCAAACAGTTAATAAAAGAGAAAATAGCTAATACTAATATTTATAGAATGCTTATGATTAATAGTACTGGTATCAAAATCATCTGCTTTCTTTATCATAAATACTTTTAATAAATATTAATAAATAATTTATGAATGAATTTATATAGGAAAATATAGAAGAAAGTTTTGTGGTAGCCACAACATACCAGTTTTTAATAGTTACGTGACGAGTGGATATTTTCAGGTCTATTTCGCTAGAATTTTACAAATATTTACATCTACATTCTTTCTTGCAAGCAATCTGAAATACGATTTAAATAAATCAATCAACAGTGCATGTTTGGTGGGGGAAAAAAATAGAAAAGTCAAATAGATATATTGAATGATGTCACAGTATTGGAAAAAAAAATAATTCTAAATTTGAAAACAACTTTCTCCATTTGGAAGTAACGTTTGCCAATATAAATTGATAGAAGAAGTGTATACAGTAGAGAGCCGACCTAAAATCCGTCAAAGTCCGAAATCCGCACAGCTTGTCAGATACAAACAATGAAATTCACTATTAATAAATTATAAAACTACAAATCAGAATTTTTTAAAAAGATCTTGAATACAGATTTTATGTTTGCATTTCATGATTACAAAAAAGAAAAACAAAATAATAATAATATGAGAGACTGCAAGAGCCAAGTTGCTGCTAATGGAATTATTGACTGTATATTAAGTTCATCAAAAGAAAATAATGATTATTGTGATATGATGATATCAATCAGGTAAATACCAATAACAAACTAATTTTTTTAAATGCTTTCTGATGAAGGCATAATTTGTAAGGAACAACTCAATAAAATTCGTAGAAAAATAAATTTGTGTTACTACTATTTACAAAATAAATAAATAAATAAATCATGCAGGTTCAAGCTTAGTTTAAAACTAGCTACATGTGAAGAGATTTTATCTAAATTTGACAAATATTTTTTTTTCACTTTTATTTATTGTTTTCCTTATATATTTTTGTTAGTGTTCATTATAATTCTTATGTACCTAGTAATTTAATATTTAGTGTTATTATTCACTAGTATGTGTTTAGTTTGAATAATATTCTGTTTTTATTATTGAAAGTGAAAATAATTTTTTATGGGCCCCGAAATGCGTACAACCTCTGGTCCCGAGCTGTGTGGATTTTTGACTCTCTAATGTATTTTTATCCCCTTTAACTACCAGTAAAGTTTGATTACGACTGGCATGCCACAGTTCGTAAGTGTCCCTTGTTAGTTAAAAATTTCAAATAGTATTTCCATATGATCTTTAAAATGCCAAATTTCAACTTCCTTTATTTAACAGTGCAATGTTTTGTAATGGAGTTATACCTTAATTTAAGGAAACACATCCCTTGTCATTGTCAGTAGCCAAATAACATATTCCAAAAGAAAATTTTTTATCACAGTTACTCACTACCTAATAATCTTTTTTAAATTCCATTTTCACATTCAGAAAACTCATGCTATTAAAAATAAGTCTTTGTGCTATAAAAATCTATATTTTTTTTTTTTTTTAGTTTTTAGCATTTCATTCTGAAACTATAAAATACATGCACTTAGTTTCTTTTTCATATTTTATAACCTCAAAATGAAATATTAAAAAATTTTTAGATATTTTTTTTTGCAAAATAAAAACAAATAGTGGTTGATTTTATGAATGCAAAAATAAAATTTAAAAAGGCAGGGTTGCTACACAAATCAGGGGGAAAAAATTCTCTGAGTTTTCCATATCTTTCAAGTGTAAAATGCATAGCATGCAATCATGTAGCATTATAATCTAAAATGTTTACAAATCAACTGAACATATCTAGGGTATATTGATTTTATTAATTTACTATACCTGGGGAAAACCCTATATAATTGACTTTTTCTTCTTCATAATAAAACACTAAAGTTAAAAAAAAATAATAATAATATGAAAAATTCTTCAATGTTTTTCAAAAAATTTCAAAATTTTCTTAATTTTTCCTGTTTTTTAATAATTTTTGAAATTTCCTGAGTTTTACAGTTTTTTTCTGAATTCCAGGTACCCCCAGTAGAAAAAATTTCTGTATCTGTCTGCAGCAAAACAAAATTTATCTGTGATCTGTGAATGCCAGACTAAGTCTGGTATCACAGAATGTATTAACAATTCATAAAGCATGTAAAATTTGCATCTACAAAGAAAATTAATTAAGAATATACAAAAAATACAGCAATTGAGATACATAACATAAGTTATATTTGTATTTTTTAACTTGACATTTATTTATGAGACGTTAAATTAATCTGCAAAGCTTCAAAAAATCTGCGGTGCCTGCTGCCATGCTGCACTGTTTCTGCTACTGAGTAGGTACAGTAGCAATCCTGAAAGGATGCATAAAGCAATGAGTAATTTTAATAAAAAATTTTCCCACAGAATAACCCAGGATTTGCCTGCCAGCGACAATAGGAGATACATCATCTTAAGATAAACATTTACTTATTTTATATGTATACCTTTTGGAATTATATGGTAACTCAAAGTAGCCAATGTCTCTGCATGATTGCACTTTTTCAGCAATATCTTCAGATATATATTCATCGGGTGAACTATAATTAGAAAGAGATAGGCTAGCACTACCCGAACTTCTAGGACTTTTATAAAAACTCATCCTTTTAGGCAAAAGTTGCTCTCGATTTACAGAAAAATGTTTTGAATCATGTCGGGCAGGCTGAATTTTCTTTCTTCTAAGATGTGGATACTGGTGGATTGTTCGAAAATAATGTGCACTAGGAAAATATAAAATGCATGCAAAAAAACAAAAAATACAAAAAGAGTGCAAATTATATTAATATGCAGTGCATTCAAATTCATGCAATAAAGGAAGAAAAAATATAAACACATGCCATTATAAAAATGCAAAATACATACAGTCAACTCTCCATACCTTGCAGACCTATAATCTGTGAAAGCCTCTAATCTGCAATTGATTTTTGATGCATTTTCATTTCTGTATTTAAAATATATTTTCTTTTGCATTTAAAAAATTAATATTTATGTTTATGTTTTATTGCTATGCTGAATATGCTTAAATTGTTTACTTTCATATAATTGCTAAATTTTATTAATATTAAAGAAATGTTTTATTCTAAAATTTATTAGAAACTAGCAGGCTTTGCCAACTTTGCTGGTCACTATATTTAAAAGAATTAAAAACATAATCACTCTTTTTTATATCACTTTATAAATAAAAAATAAAAATCAAATACATTGAAACTGCTCAGAAGCTCGCTTTGGATCCATTTTCTCACCCACAAGGTATCAGGCACCTGTCTCTACTGCTGCAAAAATGGATTAGGCATGGGATTCTGTTTGGGTGCTTATCAAAACAGACAGTATCGAAAAAATGAAATATCCCTTTTATATTTGAATCTGAATTACATATGAACAACACGAAACATACTACAGTAAAACCTCAATCCATCGTTTTTCATGGAATGCATGAAAAAAACAATGAAAGCGGGAAAACGATGAATACGGGTTAAAGTCAAAACACGAAGAAAAAATGCTTATGGATTAATACACACAATGTATACAGTATACTACTAATAAAAACTGATTTGTTACATTCCAGACTGTCAAAGAAATAAATCAGTGTTGTAGAACATTAAGTAAAATTTATTTTTAAAAATACAAAATTTTATGTTGGGTTTTTTTGTTCCTTTTATAAGTTAAACAAGAATTTTTCCAGATTTACAACATTTTTCTGGTCCTTTTCTGTAAATTCATATGCTTATGCTTATATAAAATTCCGTACATTTTTTAACTCCATAATTGAGTCATCGGCGTGAAAATTATCCTCCGTTTCTTCACCACTATTTTAATTTTTTCAAATCACATATTTTTTCTATGCTTTAGGATACCGTATGCTGCAACGTCTTGATTAATGGAAATATTATCACTAAATTTTGGACTAGATGCATCCTCTGTTACACACAACCACTCTTAATCTGCCCTATCATCGTCATCATCATCCTTTTTTTACCTTTTTGTTTCATATTCTTCATAATTTTTTCGCACGCAACCGTATTTTATGAAACAATTTTCTAGATTACTAAAGAGGTTACTTCCTACCATAACCATACTGAAATTACAAAATAAATAGATGGTCCAGAGACATGCATCACAATTTTGATCCTCCATGGAAATGGGAAAAGGAGTTATTTTAGGATGAAAGAAGTAATTCCAGTTTGTATGTCATATGGAATCACTTAACCTTCAGGAGAAAATTTTTACAAGCTCAGGAGAAAAAATGTTCAATGATGAATATGGGAAAATGACTTTTTTGAAGCAGAATACATGCGGGTTTCATTAACATTATTTAAATACAATTTGTGCAGGGATCATAGCAACAAAATTATCAATGCGGGAAAACGATGAATGTGGGAATGACAGATCAGAGTTTCACTGTATACATATTATTTACTTTCATGTTATTTCCTATATTTTATTTTATTTATCCGGTTAACCATAAAATGACAGCAGTTTCACGTCAAATATATTACAATATGCTATGAGCGCTACGACTACTGTATGAGACACTACATTTTGTGGTAATAAATATATAAACCTGATCATGGTATGGCTTTATTATAGCTCCCCTTGGTGACTTTTGAATTTTTGTCAATATTTTGGATTTTTCTATAAAATGATATAGTGAGACAAAAATGGATAATTTATGTGATTATTGTTTGTTTCTTTTATCCTTTCTTTTTTTTCTTTTTTTTTTTTTCAATATTTTATAATTTATTTATATTTTTGATGCACTAAAGTCTTTGGTGAAAAAATGTCTGGTCTACTTCAGCATCAAAATTTTAAAAAATTTCCCAGGACAAACTATAAGTAGAAAATTATTTAATTTTTAATCTTATAATGATGTCATTTTGTCATATACACAAGCAAATTTTTGATAATTTTTTATTATTTATGTGAAAATATATTTCTTTTTATGTCAAAAAAAAAAAAAAAAACTCACAAACTTTTTTGGCAACAATTAAATATAAAGCTAATAATTAAATGGCTAATTTTAAAGCCATCATCAGATCATTATTTTTATATTTTAACTAATTAAAAGAAAACTAATCAAAAATTTGGAAATCAGGCTTTGAGGAGCATCAGGAGAGGTCAGTACGAACCTTTATGCAAATTTGTGTAGCTCTGTGATCAGCTGTTTGTTTTCCTAAAAAGCGGCAGACATTACACATTTTATTACATACATAGATAATCCTTCCATTTTAATGTCTATTTATGCATTAATAATAACACACTTTATATCTGCAAAACAAAAATGTAAACAAAAACAATGACCTATAATCTGTGAAATCCTATAATTTGCACAACTCTGAACAAAACATTTGCAAATTTAAGAGAGTTGACTGTACATATATAGATGTTCGAGTGTAATAATAAAAAGAATCTGAAAAAAGAATGATTTAAATGAGGAAAATAAATTTAATTTAAAATTACAGTGAGCTTTAATTTTAAATAATAAGCACATACTTGTCAAACTTGGTGGGCGGGAAAAAAAAAAAAAAAGAGAGATGGAGATTTTGTATAACTAAGGCAGAAAAAGGGAAATTACTGTTTTTGGAAGAAAAAAAAAAAAAAAAAAAGATATTTTTATTCAACACATTATTTTGTTGTTACTTTTAAAATAAATACACTCTAAGACAAAAAAAAAAATAAAAGACGCACCAAGAAGGACTTATCCAAATGGGACGAAAATTGGTAGATGTGATGTACATGTGGAGAAAAACAAATGATTACAGTTTCAGAAATTTAGGAGGATTTAATCAAGAGAAGAGAAAAAACCTCACAAAGTGAACAAGGCAATAGTGTGTTGGTCCTCTTCTGCCCTTATGTAAGTAGTTATTCAGCTTGGCATTAATTGATAGAATTGGCAGATGTTCTCCTGCGAAATATCGTGCTGAATTCTGTCCAACTGATGTGTTAGATTAGCAAAATCCCGAGCTGGTTCTAGGACCCTTTTCATGATGCTCCAAACCTCCTTGGTGGTAGAGAGATCCAGCGACTTTGCTGGCCAAAATAATGTTGGGCAAGGAAGAAAACAAGTAGTAGAAACTATCTTTGTACATGGACGGGCATTATCATGTTGAAATATACGCTCAAAATTTAGTGATATGAAGGACAACGAAATGGGACGTAGAATTTCATCGACGTACCACTCTGCTTAAAGATGCTGCGGATGGTAACCAAAGGGATCCTGCTATGAAATGAAATGGCACCCAAGACCATCACTCCTGGTTGTCGGGCCGTATGGCTGGTGACAGTCAAGTTGGAATCCCCCCTTTTTTCGGGGCATCTCCAGACGTGACTTCGCTGATCATCGGGGCTCAAATTGGAGTGGGACTCATCACTGAAGACAATTCTACTCCATTCAGTAACATTCCAGGTTGAACGTGCTCAATATCACTGCAAACGGGCTTGTCAGTGTACCAAGTTTAATAGCAGTCGGCACAAGGGGGCTCCATGAGCTCAACCCCTTTCTCTGAGTCGCCTATTAATGGTATTTGAAGTCACTGAAGTACCAGTTGCACGTAGGATTGATAATAACGATGAATTTGGGGCTTTGAGTACCACTCTAATGATTGATCGGTTCTTACATTCTGCTCTATCTCTAGGCTGACCACTTCCTTCTTAACACTACATTCGGTCATGGTTCACCCATTCCTGCCAACATCGTCTACCAGCAGCATCGCTCCTATCCAAATGTCAAAGAATTCGCAGATTAGACGAACCGACTTCTTTGAGCCCACCTACACTTCTCTCTCAAATGCAGACATCTACGCACATTGTTTGTGCACCTGTATGCATGGCATAGTTACTATCTGAGTAGACAGAATAAAATTCTCAAAGAATTTACGACCTGGAATCAAAATTTCTCCTCTTTAATATTTTGCCAGTTGTGCAGTTAAAATGTGTTTGGACATGTTCATTCATTGGCAGTGCCGGCCCGAGCAAATTTGGCGCCCTAGGCAAAAAATTTTCGTGGCGCCCCATTAAAACAAATTTTTAAAAAATGTAAGACACGCAGACAATTATACACATACAAATACTGTAATAAATAATCAACTAATTATTTTTATCACATATTGCATATTATTGTTTTTCGTCGCTACTTTTAGCGGTAGTAGAAAAAATATCCTTCAAATGAATTGTCTTAGCTTCATCTTGAGCTGTTGATAATGGTAATAGTCCTACAAATCGTTCTCACGTCACTATAGAACGCTAGTAAGTTTTTATTAATTTCAATTATATGAAGTTGAGTTCTCCACTGGCCACAGACACAGGAAGTGTCAGCAACAATTTTATTGCTGTTACTAAATTCAATGCGCAATGTGCTAGTTCGTTTTCACAAAAATTATTCAAAACTTCCTGTAGTGTGGTTTCATCAACATCCTTAGAGTCTCCTTGAGTCAGATAATCTCCTAATCTTCTGCATAATTTCAAAATCACTTTAAAAGTTTTTTTTTTTTTTTTTTTTTTTTTTTTACGACTCACAATCGTTAGAAAAGCATCAGAAAACACGATTTATCTTTTTGGTCTGTTTGAACTTCTCATCATTCGAATTTCTTGCTGCATCAAGAAAAGAAATATGAAAATTAATCTTAAAATGATGTTTAGCCTTACTTGTTATTTATCAGCTGACTGCATAATTAAACTTCTTTTTCATTTTTCGTAATCAGGCTGGCTCTGACTCCGATGGGAATGATACCGCAATACAGTAGAACTTGGATAATTTGAAGCTGGAGGGACCAGAGAAAAATTCGAAATATTCAAAACTTCGAATTACATTTGTCAAAAAGAAGAGATAAATTAAAAAAATAAAAATAAAACTCTACGATCAAAGATTTAACACATAAACTTTATATCTAAGAATACTGCTACATTCCCCCCCCCCCCCCTCCATTAAGTCAATATTTTTTTACGAGCTTAATTATTCCATACTTTTTAAAAAATAGATATTTTTGGTTGCTTCTTTAAGTACAATCTTTGTGTCATAGCATATGACTTCAACCTATCAATTGATACAAAAACAGAATATTCTACATTAGACATGGCTTTCTATTAAAAAAAAACCTCGAAGTTCATGTATATGGACCATATCTTCTTCTGATGCACTAGGTAGGAAATACTCATGTATTTCCTCATCCTTCTTTTGAAAGACTGTTCAAAAAATATTGCACTTTAGCTGAGAATAATCTCGGGTTAACAATTTTACTGTAATATTTTAAAGGTAATCGTATAAAAAATTCGAATTATCCAAAACAGAATTCGAATTATCCATGATTTTTTAATATTATTTTAATACAAAATTCAAGGGACCTAGTAAAAAATTCGAATTATCCAGAATTTCGAATTATTCAAGTTTCACTGTATTAATTTCTTCTGAAAATGCCTCCTGTTTATCAAATCCGAAATCACTTTTACAGTTTCCAAGAAAAAAATTTTGTTTTTAGTAGTGCATTAGTAGTGGAGTTTGGGTCACATTTTCACCATTGGCGCGTCGTCTTTTGTTATATACTGATGAAAACTTTCTTCACTTATTTTCTAATAGGAAATTAACATTTTTTATACATCATCTGGCTTATGTTCGTCGAGAATGGACAATTAGAACGAGGCGGAGCTTTTAATGTTTGTGGAAAAAGCTGTGCTATGATAGGCTACATTCCACTGTTTGTGGGTTAAAAGAAGACTCCTACAGGTTAAATTAGAGCCCCTAAATAAAATAATAGGCTGGCGCATCACCGCCAATTTTTTGCCTCCGAAGTGGACAGATTCCCGTTTGGCGTCCTTATCGCTTCCCTAATGATTTTAAGAAATCTTGATCTGAAGCTAATCCGGTCAAGGTAAGAGCAATAAGCAACAATAATATTCCTAAAAACACATTTTTTTCACAGTACATTCTCAGGATGTCATATTATTCTGAGGATATCCTATCGATGTACTGGGGTAAGATGTGTTGTTAGGGCAGTTTCTGTTTCTTTTACAAAATGTCTCCAAAACTCAAATACACAGTAATAGAAGGTCTGTGAACACTTTATATTCACTTCTTGAATGATTATAAAAGTCTATCGCTAAACAAACTTCCATATCATAGTTTACTTAGCTATATATATGAAATATAATAAAACAAGTGAAATATAATAAAACAAGTTACTCTAAAGTAACATAAGACGATAAAAAAAATGTTTGTCGTTTGTGTATCAGAGAAATGAGCTGGGTACATGTAGCAACCCTAAGGCAACAAAATGCCTGATGCGCCAGCTCATATATATAGGAGTCTTAGGTAAAATAAAAGAAAATCGTCAGGATTTTGAATGACGTCAGAAAGTCATGTCGTCTATTCGCTGCAGATTACCCATAGAATTTTCTCACATTGCAAGGATACATAAACTCAAAGTGAAACCAGAAGCATTTTCCAGCTTCTGTTTATCAAAGCCTCAATCTTTATTTCTTTCATATCAAACTATTGTTTATTTACTAATTATTTTGGAAGATGAAACAAGATTTTTGCTTATTCAGATACAGGTGGAAAAATCTTTTGTTTTTTCAAATTATTATCCTGATAGTGTTTCTTTAGGATTCGGACGAAAATAACTTTTCAAATGAGCCTAATTTGCTTTGCTAATGATATTTTTTTCTCTAATTTTCTCTTACAAAATTGCACTCCAATTTTTTTTTTTTTTTTTTCAGTTAACAGCTAGTCTCAAGTATCAACTGTACTGAAAACGAAATTTCGCATTTTATTACTAAGTTGAGCTACTAGAAAAAGAAACTGTAACAGAATCACTTTCTAAAATTCCAAAAAGCTCCCACGCATAGCCCCTACAAAGTCACCTAGTCTAAAGAGCTAAAACTTCTTTCTAGTTAGAGCTAGCTTCCTTCAAACCTTATTATTATTATTATTATTATTTTCTTTTTATGTCAGTTCAAAATTATAAAAAACATGATGTACAATTTAGACCCTTGAATGGAAAGTCAAAACTTTATAGTTCCAATAACGTACAGCCCCATTAAATAATGACTTGGTGACTTTTAGATATAGTGTAAAGCTGTTAACAATTAGATGGACAGATTTAATGACAGACTGTTTTCAAAACTCAATTCGATGTTGTAAGTTTTTGAAATAAATAGATCGTTATTATGGTAAAATCAAGCCCGTTGTTTGTGACACTTTCTCTAACGCTTCTCATTAGATAAATTAGATTGACTTTGATGCCCTGAAAAGTCAATTTGAGGATTATCCATTTACTTCATTTTTACACGTCCAACTGAAAACACACCAAGAAAAACTCAGTAAATGTTTCCAAGTCATAGCAGCAGACTTGTACCTGTTAGTCCTTTCTAGACAAAGATTATAAGTGCTTAAAATTTTCACACAACATGAGTGATGTGTTTCCAAGACTACATTTTATCTATTGTAAAGTGCCGTTAGATAGTAATAAATAAAATAGATCTTGTTGTCTGGATTGTGCCACCCTCTAGATTTGAGCGCCCTAGGCCATCGCCTAGTTTGCCTATATGGTCGAGGCGGCCCTGTTCATTGGCCGCCAAACTTTAAAAAATTTGCATTTTCCATCGAAACCTGTATGCATATCAATTTGTGTCCAATTTGCATCACTCTTTCTTGGTGCATCTTTTTTTTCTTTTTTAATCCTAGAGTGTAAAAACCACTTTTAAAAAATTATAAAGATAATGAAATAAAAACTGCATAATTTTAAAGCTGTTATAACTATTATCATTATTATTATTATTTCAAAATTTCCTAATTTTTACACATTTAGCTTTTATTACTAATTCCTACTACCCTTCATAAGCATAAATTTTATTTATGGACAAAGAAAATTGTATGTTTTAGCAATCACAACAGGAATTTCAACTCTTTTTTTTTTTTTTTGTTAAAGAATCCTCTTATGAATAAACAATGAAAAAAAGTGCCAAAATTAGTCAATTTGCACTAAAACATTCCAATATATATAACTCTAAAAACTATTTTTTATGTGACTAAGTTATATATGTTTAAAATTCTTAATGTAACAGTACCCTTCAATTTGAATACCCTGATCATCATCCTCCTCCTCTTCTTCTTCCTCATCTTCTTCATCTTCACTATTTTGATCAATATCAAGATCTTCCTTACCTAATGCATGAACTCTAGCTGATGGAGCAGGTCTTGACGGAGGTCTTGCCACTGAATGTGACAATGGACGTGAAATTCCGGAAACTGCTGAAACCTAAAATAATTGTATTTATTTAGTAATTTTAATTTCCTTTTTTATAAACACATTGTCCAACACTAAAGTAAATAAATAAATAAATTTGAAAAAAAAAATTAATAATAATAATAATAACTTTTTCCACTATCCATCCAGAGCAGGGGTGGGAAATTCCACCAGTTCACAAGTCAGTAGTGATTACATTTTTGGATGTGGCAAATGAAATCTTAAGCAGTGGAAAAATATACAAAAAACTTCCATGTGTTCACCATACTCCTTGTTTCTCCTAAATCATAAATGTGGCTATGCTTTCAAAGTTGGCAGATGGAAGGTGCCATGCACTTGTTGGCCTAGTTCTAAGTTTTTGTGATTTTTTTCTGAAACTTGCATGAATACAAGCTAGGAACTCTTAGAAAGACCTCTGTAAGGGGCACTTCAACCAAGCCTAGGACCCTTGTGAGGTCATTCGGCCTTAACCTCAATACCACCAAAATGCAGCAAAGTAAACCTGTACTAAGTTTGTTTCTTTAAGGACATAGACAATAAGGGCATATTTAACACGTTGAGCACCACGCGAATTCTTAAGGAAATCCACATAAGACCATCACTTAGAAGCATGTTATGTTTACCGTGTTTCAATAAAATCCATTAAAATGCCTTAATAATGTCCAGTAATAAATTAAAATGAAGTAAATTTTAAATAAATTTTCAGTAATTACTTGAAACAATGTAATTTTTATAGTTTTATACCATATTTTACACTGTTAGCCACCGGTGGTTGACGAGGCCTAAACGGAAAGCTCAGTGCCAGCCACCAACGGCTGACATGGCAATCAGCATGTTAAAGACTAGGCATTAAAATGTTTTCAAGATTTTTTTTTCCCCATGAATTTAAAGAATGATAGCAGATGCTCCAAATAATTTTAAACACTGTATATTAGTTTAGCAGCTTAAAAATAATCTGGTGTGACACTCACACAACTTTCTCTCACCATGAAATTCATTACTATAAAGATTTAAGGGTAAGATATATAAATCTACATTAGAAACAATTCAAATTAGGCTTTGAAACAACTTTATCTGACAAATAATTTTATGTGAAAGGGTCTACCGAACCCCTCAATCCCTCGTTTTAGTATTGAATTCAAAAACTGTTATTGAATTTAAAACGTCATTCCAAATTATTCAGACAAGTTTCACTTGCACCATTCCTTGAAACTTATCAATCTTGATCAAACTAAAAATTATGCATGCAACACATTGTGAACTTATACAGAATCCTATATTAATTCCTTCCATGTCGGATTTTTTTTTTCCCCGACCCAAAAAAAGCATTTTTTTTTTTTTTTTTAATTGCTGAAAATTAATATAAGATCTATTCTGAATACAAAAATATTTTTGTCAGTAAGCAGTTTTTGCTTTTCCTAGTGGTTGTCATACATGTGATACCGCACTCACTGACTTCCAGCTTTTCCTGCAATGCACCCAGATTTTAAATTAATACAAAATACTCTTTTGTTATTATACTTATCAAATCTATTGCTTTCAGGCATTTAAGATAAATATCTGCATAAAAAGAATTATTAATTATTAATTATATGTAAAAAATGCTTTGTAAAGTGGCCTTACCATGAAAACAGCTTTACAATCTTTCTTGATCATCAGATCGTAAAAACCACACTGAAACCATTTATTGCTGATTATTTTATTGCTTACTTTTTCAAACAAACTCTTGATAATGAATATCAAAAATATTCAATACTCTCTCAGTGAAAACATGAAGAAAGTGGGACTAGTGTGCCTGGAGAAGGCTGTGGCATGCAGCTCAAAGTGCTAGCACAGGTGATTTTTAAATGGTTTTAATAGTAATTTTTAATGTAAATCTCTCTTAGCGTTTCCACCTTTCACACTTTTCTCCTCGATGAACTAACTACCTTAAGGTAAGACCAATATCTTTCCCTAATGTAAAAATCATAAAAATTGAAATCTGGATACACAACTCATATTCAAAATATTAGAATAATTGAGAAAAAGTAATAAGAAATTATTTTCCATTTATTTATTTTTGATACTAAGTAAATACAATTGAATATCTTATAAACAATCGATCTTGCATACTATATGCAAGGTGTTTACAAACATTTCTACCAATATTAGCCCAAATAGACTTTATATGTGCTAACTCAGTTTTACTTGAAGGAGGATTTTCTTGGAATTTTTTTCTTCATTAAACCCCATAAGGTTTCGATGGGATTAATGTCTGGTGATTTTGGCGGAACCAATTCTCAGTTGACACTGAGGAATGCAGTGACACTAAATCTTGTTCAAAGATGAAATTATCTTCAAATAAATCTTCTGATGATGGAATCATGTAATATGTAATATTCCAAAATTTCTTGATATATCTGAGAGTTAACCTTTTCATAGATGACACATAACTTTCCAGATCCTTCTGCACTCATGCAACCCCAAATTATAACACTAGCAGCAAATTTTACCGAATGTTTAAAGATTTCTTTATCAAATGCCTCTTGCTTCATTCTCTAAACTCGAATACCTTGATTACCATATGAAACACAAAACATACTTTCATCACTAAATAATATTTTTTTCCAATCTTCATCGCTCCATAAATGTCTTGATTTACACCAATTCAATCTTATATGCTTTTGTTTCGCAGTCATGAGAGGTTTTGTTTTCAGTACACGAGATTCAAACTTACATTTATGGAGACATCTTAATGTTGTCGATGTAGAAACTTCAACTCCTTCTTCTTTCCATTTTAGGTGCAAGAATCGCACACTTTTAAAACATTTTTTCTTAACTATACGCTTCAGTTTCCTGTCATCTCTAGCAGATGTTTTTGGTTTTCGTTTCGGCCACCATTTCTGCGATTATTTTGAAATTCTCTATTTCTTTAATATTGTGTTAGTATTTTACTAATGCTTGATTGTGAACAATGTAAATAATTCGCTATATAACATTGATTTTTTACCGTACCAATACAAATGAACCATACAAAGTTTAACAAATTCAGGAATATCACTCACACAACCCATTTTAAGACGAAAAAGCAAACAAACTACAAAAAGAGGAACAACTATAGTATTTCCCCACAGCTGAATTTGGCGATTTATTTTTGGCGATTATGGCTAAATCATAAATCTAAAAATCATATAGCATAAATGATAAAATCATAATCTAAATTATAAATCATAAATCCAAAATAAATAGCATGCAGGCTGCCATATTATATCGCAAACAGTTCAGAGCGACGTCGTTATCGTTCAAATCGATCGCCAAAGAAAAATCACCAAATTCAACTATGGGGAAATACTATAGTTGTACCCAAAAAGAATGCGGATTTTAAATAAAATCATCTGAATTTAATCAATGATGACACCAGTTATGAATTGGTGATAATTAAAGGAGAATTAATGTGAAATATTCTAATATTTTGTACCACTTGAATAAATATTCTAATATTTTGACATTTCAAAATAATTTTTTTTTTTTTTCAATTAATCTTTTCAAAAATGACATTAATTTTAAGATAATATATATGTTTAATCAACAACAAGTTCCTAATAAAAATATCGTTTGCATATTTGTATTAAAAGACATTAAATTACCAAACGATATTTTCAATTTGTAAAAAAGTGTAATTAATTTAATATTTTGACTATGAGCTGTAAATATTCTGTTACATAGCAAAGCAATAAGTAATAACTGAAATATTTGTCACGTTTGTAGTGATTTAAAATAGTTAATTTAAAAAAAAAAAAAACCTTGCCCTAACTGAATTAAATTGTTTATCTAACTTTAAAATATGACTTTTAAGTATTTCTTGTGTAAATTTAAAAATAGGGTTTGTAAAACATAACAAAATATTTCATTAAATTAACTAATTTATCTCATAGCTTGATTTTAAAATTGATCTGTATTAAACAGCATTAAAGAAACTTCCAAATATATACTATTTTTTTCATTTTATTGTTTTTAAATAAATTGAAGTTTAATAACTCATGTGTCAGTTGGACAGATCTAGTCAAGTCCATTACACCCCATTGATTAACATACATATGCTAGCTGGCTTTTGCTCTCCTAGCAGGCGATATTTACAAAAGATTGTATTTTCAAATTTATTATCCCTTGCTCATTTAGCTCTCATACCAGTTTATATTATTTAATATCAGTTCATGTGATATTTTTAAATTAATGGCATCATTCTTTAGCATAATATCAACATCACAATGTTAAAAAAAAAAAATAATAATAATAATAATCACAACTCTGCAATTTAACAATATATAATTCATTCCCATTTTAAATATTTTATTTACTTATTTTAATATTAAATAGTTAATTAAATTTACAAACATTAAAAAAATAAGAGCAATACTTCGCTAATTACGGCTACTTTCACTTTAGGCTAATGCATTAAAAAAAAAAAAAAAAAAAATGTAATAGCCGTCAATTAATCAATGATATTGGTTTCTGCTGTTCTGATAAAGCCAGAGTAGTACTCTAATTTGGATAAAAATCATTAAATCTTTATACAAGCCTACTTTTAATTTAACAATAAATAAAAGTTAACAACAAAGGCTGAAACACTAATTGGAAAATAGATGATACATATAAGAAGGAATCAGAAAAATATTTAAAACTGTAATATTATTATTATTATTATTATTTTTCTTTTACAAAAATATATGTTCCAATAAAAAAATCAAAATATGATATTGATATGAATTTTATTCCAATTACTTTTATTTGTTTCAGTAATATTAAAGAACACAAACTACTAGCATCTTAGTTACACACAAAATATATACATATAAATAATAATAAAAGGATAAACTTCCATACTTTTTGTTCATCGCTTTGTTCATCTTCACCCTCATCCACAACTTTTTCCTCTTCCTCTTCCATAAAATAACCTGCAGATATAACAAAATTTATCTTTATGAAATTAAAAGACAATTTGATTAACAGTAGAAATATTAATTTTAACAAATTAAACTTACACTACAATAATCTAAATATTGATTTTCACAAATCGTTATCTGCCAATGTACAAATATTTTCCAGAATGGTAACTATAGCAACATTACACAGTTGCAGTTACTTAAATAATAATAAAAAAAAATTTACCATTGAGTTACTTTAAGGAGCAGTTGGAAGCTTGTATTAAAGCACGTGACGTCAACATTAGGAGGCTCTAACGGGAAGGAACAAAAAACTAGTGGCAAATCATTGGTTTTACCATAGAATGACCAAATTTTTAAATACCAAAATGAGGACACCATGTTTTTAATTCAAATTACAGTTTAAAAGGCAGTAAGTGCACACATAAAACAGATACACAATACATAAGTATACAGACGGCAGCAAAAGTATCTGAGCACTAGCAATAATCCATGTCTAATAAAAGTACACTTAATACTGCTTTGTTAAATAAATCCTTGTCAAGTCCTGTTCTTAGTCAGTCTAAGAATATGATTCGACAAGTATTTATTTAAAAAAAAAAAAAACAGTTTTAAGTGTACTTTTTCGACATCGGAATTATTGGCTAGTGCTTGGATACTTTTGCTATCGAGTATCGACTGTATATCTTTCCTTCCGAGCGCGTCCGCATACAGTCGGTAACAAAAGTATCCGAACAGACTAAGAACATGATTTGACAAGGATTTATTTAACAAAACAGTATTAACTCTACATTTTTATATAGGAATTTTTGCTAGTTTTCAGATACTTTTGTTACCGACGGTGCATCTTTATCAGGATTATAATATCTGATCATAATAAAAAATATTCAACATTCCCATGGTTCGAACAGTCAAAACATGAGGATATGATTAAAGTTATGCATTTCCTAGTTTTAAACTAATTCCCTTCATTGCCCAAGATACAGCGCCTAGAATAAGGTGACCAGTCGTCCTCATTTTCTGAGGATCATCCTCATTTTTAGACATCTTGTTCAGTTTTGAAAATTTGTAATGAGGACCACGTTTGTCCCCATTTTTAACTATTCTGTCCTCATTTTCTGAGAACTGCTAGAAATTTATGTATTCTCATTAGTGTTGTATCTAAGTTGTTCAAAATATTGTTTGGACCTGGGAATAAAATGAAATCTTGGGTATAAAATAACATTATTATGTATATAAACCACTATCTAATTTCATTTGTATATATAAATATGAATTACTAAAATAGTACACATTATTTAAGTAATAGAAAGTCCGCCCGTTGAGCTTTGCCTTATGCAAAAAGAATTTTCTTTTAAATGTATCTGAAAATATATAATCTGAATTCAAAATTTGGTATTTTGAATATGCTGGAAATATAGGCAATAAAATCTACAGATGAACCGGATATGAATTTTACCGAATCCAGCATTCCGGATATTCTGTCATGAATTTGTAATGTTAAAAAGTGTTATATAGTATAGAGCTAGAGCCTGATTCTGATATCCGATCGCATATGTGGTGGTTTTGATTCGGATATCCAATGGTATTTTTGAAATTGAGTAATCAGCCGAATGCTGGATATTTTATGGATGTACGAGTAATAGGTGTAGACATTCCAACATTTTAATTTTTTTCGGAGCACTGATAGAACAAGTCTTTTTTTCACACCCTTTTATTTTTAGTGAAATTTTCTTCAATATGTGATTGTGATTAAATAAGTAAAAAAAAAAAAAATACCCTTCAAGGAAAATGGTGTGAAAAAAAGGTGGGTACTAACAATGCTGTAGAACAAATGAATATGTTGATATGTCTGGTGCTTAGATTTAAGTTTTTAATTGAGATCTAAATAAGAATGTTTCTTGTAACGTCAGCTTATGAGTAGCAAATTTACTGATTTAGTTGTTATTCATATTGCATGCTTATGATTTAGAAATTTTTAAATTAAATTTTTACAGTGTCATTCTATTCCCTAAATCTCAACTCCATCTAAAATTTCTTACTTAAAAGAAAAAAAAAAAAAGTTAAATGTGAAGTAAAACTTGTAAATTTCTTTTCAAGTTATGAGTTTTAAATTTTAGATTTGTACTTCATCTTAGTATGAAATGTTATTACTGTGGTAATAACATCTTATTTTCTATTTCTCTACGCACATTATCATTAATGGGAGTCCTATATAAGCGTAACACCTGGAGAAAAAAAAATCAGTTTTAACTATAATTATCATAATGTTAATACTGAAAATATTATCTTTTATTAAATTAGTGATTTCATCTGAGGTAATTTAAAATAAGCAATATTCCTTAAAGGAGAGAGAGATACAAAACAGTATATTTGTTCAAATATAAAAGCATAAATGCGCTTGAATTTTTGTCCTCAGAAATATCCTCATTTTTTTTTACCAAAACTAAGTATAATGCGTCATGTGTACTCATTTTCGTTTGTAAAAATCTAGTCAGCTTAGCCTAGAATACATTGTGTGGAAAGCGACCAGCATATCAGTGCCTTAAAAATTAAGCCTCTCACCAGAGGTCAGTGCGATCGAGTTCATTGCTTGAAAAACTCCTTATTGATTAATCATATGCTTAGATCTCTTAGATGCTCTTAGATGCTTACGCCTGTATTCTTGTCAAACACGCAGCTCTCGCATTTCCCCTTCTCCCGCAAATTTGCGGCAGGCGAGAGAGGAGGCGATTCTTCTCAAACACGCACAGATCTGCCTCTCGCTCGTCTCCCGCAGAAGTTGTATGTCGTGTGTCTCTTTTTGCGGCAGCTTCGGAGCGCCCGTATACAGCTTTAGCTGTCGTTAAACAACACGGCGTTGGCTTTACGCTGAGTTGGAAGGTTAGCAATAAAAATGAAATATGTAAAACGTTATTATTTATTTATTAATTACATCTTCTCTGTTTTTTTAGTGCCCCTCAAAATGCCTAATTATTATTATTATTTTTTTTTTAGCCTAGCTTTCGTTTAATAATATTTTTTTTCATAAGATAGTTATAAAACAACGTCAGATTTTCAGGCCATACTCACCCAATGTAAACATTATTTCAATTTTCTATTTTATTCTAAGTGTAAAAAATGAAACAAATTTAATTTCAAATGGAAGGAAAAACATTATTTGTTATTCAAAATACATTTTTCATCATAATTTTTGCTTGAATAAAATTCTTGATAGTTTTATCTGAAATATATTTTAAGATGTTACAGTTATTTTCGCATTTTAAAATTACATTCAGGAAAAACAAAGTACTAACTTACTAAAGATTCCAAGGAAAATAAATAAATAACAAATAATTATAATTTCTTTAGTTAGCTTCGTTATGATAGAAAATGTACAAATTAAGTTTTTTCTAATTAATATGTTCTGACATATTTCATAATGCATGTTAAATTACACACATACACATATATATGTATATTTGTATATTTTATACGCAAATATATTCATACATATATAGAGATCTTTCATTATTATTATTATGACAGATTGTTCTTTAATGTAAAAATGCACATTAAAGCAAAATTTTAATTAAAAATTCTGTCTGATAAATGATTTCCTTTAAACATTTTAGTTATTTTATATTTAAATTGAATATTATATTTCAACATTCTAGTAAATGTATTGATCTAACTTTGTTCAGATTTCAAGCTAAAAGTTAAATAATTACAAATTCCTTCATCATTCAACATTATTCTATACATCAACAAAATATGAGAAATAAATATGTATATAATGTTTGGCAGACCTGCATTACTACTGTTATTCCTTAATCTATTGCATAATTAAAAGAATTCTTAGTTAATTTACTAAGTTTGCGAATATACAACTCAAGCTTTGCATAATTATTCAAATATGTTTTGTAATTAAAAATATAAATTTCTCAGTAATGGGTACCGATTAAAAAATGTTTGTTCTGCATTTCAGAGCTTCATAAAGGATTGTATTTGTATAATAAATAGGGAAGGCGAGTACACTGCAGCCAGGTGTAAGCTTAAAAGCCCCCCCCCCCTCGCTCACACACACAAATCTATGCTTTTGATGTATTATTAAATCCTTCTGCACGATTCTGTCATAAAATCATGAATGCCTACACACCCTTATCTTGCATAATACTCCGGGTACAAAAAAGGAAATTTGTAGGATTTCATCAAAATCTAACTTTTCTCAATTTTTTATGAGATTCTGTAATTTTTCTGTGAAACAGTAATCAGAATTTTGATTAAATATTTTAATTATAAATTGAAGCATTTTAAAACAGTAATAATATTTGAATTTTAATTGAAACATATTTTTCCTCATCATCCTTTCCCTATATAATATTTATTTTATTTATTTTGATTAGTGTAATTATAGATTTATAATTAGGTAAATATATTAACTGCAATAATATTCAAGCTAAAAATTTATATAGACCTGTATTTGAGTCCTGTCCTGGACCTCAGGCTGGATTCGGATTGAATTTTTAAATTTGATCTCCGGTTTAATATTACTTTGCATTTTTGGGCAGTGCAGGACTCGGGCTTAACTTTTTGTGCATTACACAGGCCGAAAATATTAGTAGCTTGTCTGGAAAAAGATACAGGTTATTTAAGCTCAAAATAGCAAGTTTTCTTTTAAAAATCATATGCATTTAGTTACTAGTTTACGCACATGAACAAACAAAGGAAATAAGCTACATTATTGTCTGTAGGGCTTTATGTCCTATGATCTGTGTGAATCTAGGTTCTTGGCTTTAACCCGCACAAACATACCCATTGATTCAACTGCAGTAATTGCTACTAAAATCATATTAAATGAAATAAGTCTTTTTTCTTACTTTATTTTTTCTTACTTTACATGAAAAAAATTCTGTCCACAAAAGCATCAAATGTAAAAATTAATAAAAGTTTTAAATAATAAAATTGAACTGTGATTTATAAAACTATTTTCTTTTATAATTATGAACAAAAGTGATATTTTAAATGACCCCCCCCCCCCTTAAAAAAGAAAAAAAAAATGCCAAAAGTAAATAAGTAAATACATTTCTTTTCACATCAAAAAAATAAAGAAAAAAAAAAAATTTTTTATTATTTAAGTAAAATTGAGGAAAATATAACCCCCCCCCCCCCAAAAAAAAAGGGACAGCTGCAGTACAGAATTTTTTGGCAAAACTTTAAATTCAGCACCACACTAGCTCGGATGTTTCTCGCCAAATTTTTGCTTACGCAATTGCGACATCAGTTTTAATGTATTGCCACAACAACAAAAATTTAAAAGCTGCCAAGGAGCTCCTATGTTAAAGTTATATTAAAGAAATTTTAAGAAATGGTAATAGTAACCGATGCTAGGGAATGAAACAGATGCTGCATGTTTTCCTGTGGAAGAATAGATTAAAAAATTACTATCGCATTAAAATATATTCTCTTTTGCGTAGAATTTTATAACTATTAGTTAGGAAGCAAAAACTTTTTTTTTTTTCAATGAAAAGCTGAAAATTTAATTACTTGAATACATTTTTTACTGCAAAATTCTGTTAATCTTTTTACAATTTGCACTTTTTTAAATGAATATATTTTCTTGAAAATTATGCATTTCATAATATTTATATATATTTGCTTTTTTAAAATTTATTTCAGAAAGTTCTCTTGTATTATAGGGGAATTTAAAGGAGAGAACATCTTTTATTGAGTAAAGTTTGTAATGCTCCAAATTAGTAAAAAGAGTTTAAATTTTGTGAAGAATTCAGAAAAAGCTTCTAATTTTTTCCTTGAAAAACCCTTACCGCATTAATATATTTTAATGCTTATTATAATGCTTTGTAATATTTTTTAAAACTTTTTTGTAGCAGAAAAATATTTTTCATTTCCGTTTAAAAACTTGTCATGCTTAAATCTTAGGGAAAAAAAAAAAAAAAAAAATCTTGTTTTAAGGAATTTATTTGAAGAAATAAATTATAAAATATTTGCTTTTTTCTTTCTACAGATTTTGTAAATTCATGAAAAAAAAAAAAGAAAAAACAACTTTATATTTAATTTTTTAGCTAAATTTTGCACTTTTCACTATGCCCTTTTATTGTAGGAAGCAATTTATCTATTTAACGCTTCTGAATTAAGTTCAGAGATTTTTTTCGATTTCATCAAAAGTAAATTCTGCTGATAAGAATCTTGAGGTTTCAAGTATCAAAATATTGAAAAGAAACTTTCAAACAATCTATTTTATTAAAACAAAACACTCCGTCAACAAAACAGATTCTCGGATAACCGAAACCTGACTATTTCACCATGTCATATTCAAACATTTTGATTGGTTGATGCTGAAACATTTCGACTAAAAATCGAATCTTTAAGCTACTAGTTTTCGCTTATCTATATACGACCGGTCCGTGACGTCATCAATAGCGGTACTAGAAACGCGTTTGAGAAGAATCGCTCTGGGAGTGCTTTCCCCTTGCCTCTCGTTATCCCCACAACTGGTAGCGCTCGCTTGAGTGAGGTCTCGCTAGTTTGCGGCGTTTGACAAGAATACAGGCGTTAGTCTGAGCAGAAAAAGCCAATCAATTCTTCCATTTGAGCAAAAAATTCGATCGCAGCGCCAGCCGAGAAGCTTAATTTTTTAGCAGTAGTTTAAGCATTCGATTACAAGCGCTTGCCACACTGCATATTCTAGGCACTGTACCCAAGATTCAAAAACATTTTCAACAAGACCTCACAAGAGTTCTAGGTCAAGAGTATTTTCTGTAATATTTTAGAGAGGCAGTTAATTTCTCTGAAAATTCGTGTATGTCATTATGATAAGTAAAAATGTCTTCAGCCAGAACAATCTCAAACTAGCATTATTGGCTGTCAAAACACTTTCAGGAAAGAGTATGTGGATATAGCTATGAAAGTTTTTCAAGTTTTCAGAGTTAATATGAGTAGAAACATGTTTTTTTTTCCACACCACATAAATTATGAATTTAAAAAAAAGTAAAAAAGAAAGAAAAAGTAACAAAATTTATAAATATTTAAGCAATTTTTTTTAATTGGGGACATTTGGGGACAAACGATAGAAAATGTGGTCCTCAATCGCTGTCTTTAACTTTTGGGACATATGGTCGAATTGGAGACAGTCCCCGAAAAATAGAGACGTTTGGTCACCCTATTTTACCAAAGGTACTTAAGCATGTAGAAAAACCAAAAAACGAGCTTCTGTTAATGTTAAATTTTATCTGTAAAAATATAATATGCATTTATAAATTTCTCTCCTATTTACTTTTTCATTGTATATTTTTCTAGTGCATTATAAGGGGGTCAAGGTAGTCCAGTCGGTAGAGCGCCGGGCTCGTAATTGGAAGATTGCAGGTTCGGTACTTGAGCCGGCCAAAGACCATCGTGTACATAAATGGTGGCTGGTGCACGTAAAATCTGTCGTGGCTGCAATATCCTCCATGTTCCCCTAAAAAATATACCTCTGGGGGTCATCGAAGCTGGAGAGCCATCCTTTCCGTGGAGGACCAAAATTGTAATGGCATGTCTCCGGACCACCTCTAGGGGTGAGTCCAGTGTTGCCAGATCTGGCGGATTTTTTACTCAATACTCACCAATAATTTTAAAAATGATATTTGATATACATAGTAGACGATTAATATTGGAAGTGTTTAGGCAAATGTTACGATTAAAAATTATTGGTGATTATTGGATAAAAAATCCGCCAGATCTGGCAACACTGCTCGTGTGCCTAATGGACTCCGATAAAGCATGGCTTGTTCCTGCCGACCAGTTCTCTTTGTGAGTGATTATTCACTATTATACCTGTAGCGCGCTTCTACGTTTGATTCTCTTTCATTTTGTGCATTGCCGATAGCTGCCAACATTTAAATTTATATCGGACTATTTTTAGCCCCGCCTTTATTTCGCCCCACTTTATTTACAGAATAATTCTCTCCAATATATAACTAAACCAAAATAAGAAAATACATTCTTAAAAATGTAGTGTAATATAAAGGCGGGGCTAAAAGTACTCCGGAATAAATTAAAATGTTGGCAGCTATAATTGCCTTGTCTTCCTTCTTCAATTATTATCCTTTTCGGGTTTAAGGTCGGATTCAGGACAACTGAAATCTCTCTTGTGGGCTGAGATTGTTTTATCAGGTTAATGAAAATTGCTTGCCGGGTTGACTGTAAATTTAGCTGTTCGAGTCAGATAAAACCCGATCCATTTATAACTTTAGATTAACAGGGGTATTTCCTTTTAAGAAAGTCGAAAACTATCATTATTTACTGCACCAAAACTGCAGTTTTGAAAAATTTTTAATAAGTCTAACACTGCGAAAAAAAAAAAAAAAAAAAAAAAAAAAAAAAAATCTGTTAAAAATAAAGTGTAGCTAAAAGTTTTTAAAGGAATCTGTAAAATTTCAGAGGTATGGGTGTTGAATTTGCTTTCTGATTACGGACGTTTTACAAACATTTTCAATGTTTTAAACTGATCGGCAGGAAATTGGTTGATTATGACTTTGACTGACTTCAAATATTTTGGAGCTTGGCCAATCCGCGGGACGCATGCAGCCCGTCGTGAAGTTTTTTGCAGTCCACGAGTAGACTAAAGATATTTAATGTTTGACAACTTTGGTTAACAGATTAAAAATTGATAAATCCGTTCCGAACTTTCGAAGTGAAAATACCTTTCAACGATTATGGTAGCTAAAGAATCACACTGTTGTAATGAAATATGATTACATGCTTGTCAACCATCTCATTAATAACCGTACAATTGTTAACTCCCCTTTTTTCACACCACTTTATTTTTAGAGTAATTCTCTCTAAATGTTGTTACGATTATACAAGAATAAAATTACTCTTAAAAATGACTGGCGTGAAAAAAAAAAAAAAAAAAAAAAGGCGGGTACTAAAAATTGTACGGTTTATAATGAGATGGTTGGCAAGTATGTAATTATGATCCGAATCTTTACCTTGCCCTCCCCGAAAAAAGCATATACATATAAATAAATATTTATACATACGGTGCGGCCCGCCTGAATAAAATAATTTCCAATGTCGCCCACCAAGTGTTTTGGGTTGGACAGGCCTGTTCTGGAACTTTGCTTGCATCGGTTTTTTTCACATTACTTCACGTGAAGGATATTTTTTTCTTATTTAATCGCAATTACATATTGGAGAGAATTTCACTTTAAATAAAGCGGTGAAAAAATAAATGAATTAATAAAGGGCGGCGACTAATAGTGCACCGGAATAAATTAAAATGCAGCCATGTCTGTTTAAATAATTTGAATTTGTGTATCTTGTTATTTATGGAAATAACGAAGACATGGCTTTAGGTGGAATATTTCAGGATAAGTATAATGCAGTAAAATAAAATTATTTTTTTTCAAATTACTTAACTGTCACTTCATATTTCAGTAAATTAACGAAACATAATTATCTGCGTAATTATTTAAGTAAACAATGCAGTTGAAGGGAAATCTAAGTTTTACATTCCCCATTCTATACCACATATTGTATCTTTTCCTAAAATAGATACTTATTTCTAAATTATTCCAGAATAAAGAATTATGCTTAAATATCTAACCCTTAAAAAAAAGAATAAATAAATAAATAAATAAAATACATAAGACAACGAATTAAATTTTTTCATGTGTTTCAGAGAGAGTTTTAATTTATGTATATATATATATATATATAATACATAATACATAAAAATATAAAGAAATAAATATAAGCTGTAAAGCTTGCTATTGATTAATGATTTCGTAGGGTTTGTCCTTCAATGGTCAGTCGTATAGCCTCCTTAATGATAATAATTAGTTGATTTAGTGTATAAAGCAGAAATCAAGAAAATAGAATATCGGTCACATATACATACATGCACATATTTTACGGTCATATTACACACACACACACATATATATGCACACACAAATTATGTAACTAATAACAGGATTATAATTATATACTTTCATATGTATCCAACGAATTCAATTCTATGCAATATAATTATACATTCATTTAAATGTATTATGAAAACGTGTATCATAAATATATAAATATGTATTATTGCATGCACACGCTAATTTTACATTTATTTTACGCCCCACATACACATTAAACACGCATATTGAACTCGCACGTGTATAATATATATATATACTATAGTTACGAAAACTTGCGTTTATTTCTGAACGTCCCTAAGTGAAAAATTCTTCAGTTTTTGGGCTTTTTCAAACTTTTAAAAAATAGTTTCATTGTTTCTTTTTTATGTTTAAAAACCAATATGGTTTGTTATTTTTGTTTAACTAGTAAGCTTTGTCCGCTTCGCTGCTCATTATATTTTAATGTATTTAAAAAATGAATATTTGAAAAAAATTAAATAATTATATTTTTATTGATGACTGTTTTCCCCAAATTAAAATCATAACCATATATGTGATATACAGCATTAATAAAATGTTAAAAATATTTATTTATTTGAGTTTTAGTATGCTGATAAGAAATAATATATCTATATAAATAAAGAGAAGTATCTGCGTGTCTTTGTGTGTGCAATGTAGTGCTTCTACTACTGATTGCAGAGCTACAAAACTTGGTAGATGGGTACCTAGGACCCTGCAGGTGTGCTCCTCATCGAATTCTTTTTTTAATTTTTAAAATTCTTTTTTCTATTTTAAATATAGGCTTCTATATTTCATTTTTCTAAAATGTATTTATTTCGTTTTAGTCGTCTGTGTATCTTAGCAACGGCTATTCCGTTAATTGATTCATTTGAAGCCGAAATCTTTTTTTTTTTTAAATTATTATACATATATATTTATTGAAAATCAAATGGAAATGCAGTAGAAAAGATTCAGTATATTAAATTTTAAATTTAAAAACTTATTTATAACAGTTATGTCGATGTATAAATTTTATAATACAACAACTTTTTATTTTTCATTTTTTTAAAATTATTTCTTTTGAAAGGTTTTTTTTTTTTTTTTTTTTTTTTTTTTTTATTTACAGTATTTACAGTATTTATAGGAGAAATATGGTAGTATATAGTAGAAAGGATTAAACTGATTAAAATTTAATTAAAATTTATTTGTTTTTTATGTATTTAATTCCTTTTAAAAGAAAATCTACTTTTTATTTTATTTGTTATATTAGTCGGAATCAACTCGTAATATAGTGTAAAGAGCGGATGCTATAAAATACATGGTTCTAAAACTAAAATATTTAATTGATGCTGAGATACAGTCACCTTTGAAATCGTGTTTCTTAAATAATAGTAGATCCACTTGTCGTCGATGAATACTCAGATTGAAGCGTCCGGGAAAGACCTTTCTGCCGGCAGTGGCATAACGTGCGGGCGGAAAAAGAGCTGCCGTAGGCAGTGAGTACCCGAAGCGAGATTTAAAGCGATTTCAATGTATATATATATATATATATATATATATATATAAGTTTTATTTATAATGTGATATAGAAAATAAATAGTGATTCAATTCTTTTGAAAATTCATTTAAATATAGTAATCAGCGAAGGGGGCTTAGCCTGCTAGTATCAAATAAACTGAATATACACTGACTTAGTTTGCAGACGATAAAATCAAGAAAAAACATATTGCTGTTTAACGGCCCTCTTCAATTACCGTCACCAGAAGCCCGAGCCAATGTTATTCTATGGGGAAATTTTCTTTACAAATAACTTATTAACTAATACATATTTTTAAATTCTGTTTTCACATTCAGAAAATTCCCAACTGTTAAATTGACGGACCTTTTTTTAAAAATGTATTTTTTTTTTTTTTTAAATTTGAAATTTCAAAATGAAAAAATTTCACATTTTGAAAATTCGTATTTTGCAGCTTCAAAATAAAATATAAAAAATTAAAAAAATAATTTTTTAAAAAAGGTCCGTCAATTTAACTGCTAAGAATTTTCAGAATGTGAAAACAAAATTTAAAAATATGTATTAGTTAATAAGTTATTTGTAAAGAAAAATTTCCCATAGAATAACATTAGCTTCGGCTTCCGGCGGTAGTGAGTGAAGCGGGCCCTTAATGCGCCCCTGTCCGCGCAACCGCTGGTAATTGATGGGTTTTTCTCCACCACCGCTGGGATCTCCGGCCATAAACCCTCGGGTTAGCAGGTGGTTGAGGGGTTTCTGTATTTATTTAATTGAAATTGTAAATAAATCAAAACAGGCCTCATAGCGTTCCTAAAATTTTACATGTGTCTTATTATATTGTCAAAACTATTTCAGAATACTCATTTTTTCACTAACATTATAGTATTAAAAGCTAATTTTATTATTTATTTTTTTAAAGAGCGGTAACAATGTTTAAAGGGGGAAAAAAAAAGAAAAAAGAAAAAAGTAGCATAAAATTTTAGGAGCCGTGCAAGCCTAGTCGAAATAATTTTTTTTAAGGAGAAATTTATATTTATTTATTTTTATTATTTTTTTAATTTCTAGCAGGGAATATATCTGATAATTCTAAAATTATTAAGAAGTCAGTTTTTTATTTTTTATGTCACAAGTTTAACTTTTCAATATTTTTACTTACGTGTAAAGAATGTTTCTTTTTATATATTTGCACCCTGGTGGTAGAGGGCACCAAGTCAGAAAAATGAATTTTTTTACCAATGATCTTATAATGAAATTAATTAATGACATTTGTCATGAATAAAGAAATCGGACATTGTTTTATGTTCTACTGTCCGATTCCCTTTATAGTAACTGGGCATAATGCTTAATGTCTCTATATGAAACAAAAAAGGCACATCAAGAACATGGTGACAACTCTTTTTGTAAAATGGACATGTTTGCGGACCTTTATCTGCGGATACACCCCGCGACAAAAATATAGGTAAAAAGGGTTTTTTCTTTGATTTTTCATAAAATAACATTATCTAAATTGTGCTTATCATTTATGAATATCATAAAATAACACTATTCCCGGACAAATTTTTGTTTTAAGACTAATTTAGAAAATTTTTAAGACTAAAATTTTTCTAATTTAAGACTGCACACCGCGACAAAAAGATAGGAACAAAGTTTTTTTTTTTTTTTTTTTTTTAAACTTTTGAATATGATTATTTTAAGTATGAATATTTTGAATATGATTCAAATATTTAATATGTTTTTGGTATGATAGTATTTTGTTATGATAATAAATGATCAGCACAATTTAGATAATGTTATTTTATGAAAAATTTAAAAAAACCCTTTGTTCCTACCGTTTTGTCGCGGAGTGCAGTCTTAAATTAGAAAAATTTTAGCCTTAAAATTTTTCTAAATTAGTCTTAAAACAAAAATTAGTCCGGGAATAGTGTTATTTTATGAGAATAATAAATGGTAGCACAATTTAGATAATGTTATTTTATGAAAAATCAAAGAAAAAATCCTTTGTACATATCTTTTTGTCGCGGGATGTATATATATATATATATTTATATATATATATAACGAGAAGTTGTAAGTATTTTACTTTTTCTGGCATCAGGTTGAAATTACACTTCTAATAAAAATGTTGGAAAAATAGTATAAGATATATATAAAAAAAAAAAAAACGTAATAGGAGTATCGGATGTCTAAAGATAGGTTGCTATTCTACAATCATTCTTTTATCTAGGAATAAAATTTCAGAACTGTACGTGTAGCACCTTTTTCTGTACGTCGCACACATATAGACAGTTACTTTCTTTTATTAGTATAGATTTGTTAATGATCAGTTCCTGATGCAATAAATTTTCGGGATTTAATAATTTATCCTCAAGCGAGTTTTTTGAATTTTTAACACGCTTTTATTAGCTTTACCTGTATGTATGTTTGTATGTATGTTTGTATGAATGTTTGTATGAATGTATGTTTGTAACCACTCTGGGAGCAAACAAAAAAATTATTGTAAAAAAATACTTTTCTTACGTGAACGATGTGGCGTTCAGGTACAGCTCCGCGCTACGAACCTAAAGGTCCAGCGTTCGATACCAGTGAGGGGAGCTTTTTAAAAAATGGTTTTTGTCTAATTCTAAGTTATTTTAATTAAAGATTTAAATGTATGTAAATATTATGATGTGTCACTCACACGATTTTCTCTTACCCTGCATTTTAATACTAAGGTAGATATTTTGTGCTTTTTAGTTCACATTTCTTTAAAAGCGTGTTCTTTAATTTTTTAAAACTATAATATTATTCTTATGTTAAATACAACACTTCCTGGATATTTCAAAGTGTGTCTGTCAGGATTTCGTCATTCTAAGTATATATCTCTAGTAACTTCCAATTTCTGATTATTCTTTCATTTGTGCATTTCTTATTTTAAATTTATTTTATTTTTCCTTGCAAGGTAGACCATATTTAGCTGAATATGGTCGCTAGAGTCTGAAATCTTGCAAATGACTCTTTGAAGAATTGGACGATTCTAAGATAAAACTCTTAAGTTTTGAGCTTTTTCCAGCATTTAATAATTTTTTTAATTTTTAAATTTTTCATTGTTCCTTTTTGTTAATGAATTTAATATGGATGTATAATCATTTATTGTCGATTTGTAATTTATGAGTATTTTTTTTACCAGTTCCTTTTTCTGTGAATACGGGTTTTTATAAACGTATTCTAAGTAAGTATTGGAGAATTTTTCTTATTTTTATCTATATTAGCAGGCGCTACCCGCTTCGCTGATCACAATATTTAAATTATTTGTCAAAATTACATATAACTTATTAATATAAAAATGTCCTTAAAAAAAAAAAAAAAGATTAAGTGAAATTGACCCAAAACCTTAGTATTTTTGCCATTCCCTTCTCGCCAAAGAGTGAATATGCACAAGGGTGCACACAAAAAGATGTACACCCTTTTGTGAATACCCTATGGGGTATTTACAAAATTCTTTTACAGTGTGTGTAGGGTACACATAATTAAACCACACATCAAGAAATCGCATTCCTAAGATAATGTAGAGCAGAGTTTCTATGGCCCCAAAATGGGAAAGGGAATATTTCACAAAATCACTTTATAACGCGTATTGGGTACACATAGTACACCCACATAACAAAAAGTTGCTTTTCTGAGATAATTTTAAATGGAATTACGTTAGTAAACGTATTTTTTGCCCCCACCCTAAAAAAAATGGGGGAAAGGGGAAATTTTACAAAATCAATTTATAGAGTATTTTAGGCACACATAACCAATCAATACACCGAAAAAAAACATCTTTCTGAGATAAATTAAAAATAAATTACAATTGTAAACGAGGTATAGTACGTATGTATAGTACGCATAGTGTTGTTCATATGCAATTACGGTTTAAATATTAAAGTTCTACTTCGATTTTTTTTCGATACTGTGTCTTTTGAAACTGTTTTGAAAGACCCAACTTTAAGTCTATGGGTAAGGCGTTGTCACAGGCAATAATGACACAGACATAAGACTTCGCAGGTGAGGAAGACGCTGCCGAAAACAGAGGACACTCAAAGCGAAGTTTTGAACAATTTTAATCCATTTCCTTTTTAGTTATTTTTATAAAGCGATACAAGGAATAGTGATCTTTTTAGAAATTTATTTAAATATAGGGACCAGCGAAGCGGTCACTAGTCTTTAGTAAATTTATTATCAGATAAGCCTATTTTTGGTTCTTGGTCAAATTCTGGCATGATACGATCATCAGTTTTTTTTTTTTTCTTTTCATTTTACACTAATTATAATTTTATTATGATTACGGACACATATGTATTTAGAATTTCTTCTTCTTCTTCTTCTTCTTTTTTTTTTTTTTTAGGACTGAGGGCCTATTAGTCTCAATCTGGGATTTTTCCGTTGTCGATTTCGATAGTTGGACATTTGTCGAAATCTAAAATTTATCGAAAATACAATTGAATAATTTAAAAGTGATGTTATAATTTAAAAAAAAAAAAAAAAAAAAAAAAAACTAATAGTCCTCCGTCCTAAACTAAATTCTGCTTTTGCCAGAATTTCATCAAATCTTTTTATTATTATTATTATTATTATTATTATTATTGAAAGAAAAAGAAAAGAAAATTAATAATAATCAGTATCGTTACAAGCGATATCGAAAAAGTTTTTTTTAATAATTTTGAATTAGGAAATAAAAAGTGCGTGTGAAATAATATGAAATAAAAATAAGTAAAAAAATGAATTTAATGATTTAATGTTTTTGTTTTTCGGGGGCTGCTCATGCATATAAAAAATGCGTATTAAAACGAGTCGAAGAAGGAAGCGAAATAAGTATTGAGTTATATTACGATAAATACGATATATAATATGATACGATATATTAGACCTATCGTCCAGGGTTAGTAGGCATTTTCGTTGAAAGAAATAATTTGTCGTTCAGTGCAACTTGCACATTAGTCCCGTGAGGTACAACTTTCACTTTAGTCCCGTCAGGTACAACTTGCACATTAGTCCCCTTTAAATATAGTGATTTTATTTATTTATTTATTTTTTCTTTTCGAAAAGCATAGAAATTAATTTTTTTAAATATTGCATAAATTCATATGAAATATTTTATTTAATATACATTGGGTTAGGGCCCATATAAGATTTATATTTGCTTATATATATCACACATGCAATGTATTCCGTACGCATATTTTTATCACAATTTTTCAGAAAGCGTAATCAACGACTTCCAGCTTTCGATTTGCAGTTCGTCCCATAATCGTTTTTATCTTATCACACTTTATTATTATTTTTTAAAACGGCTGAATTTATCGACGATAAAAAGATGCGATTTCTCACTTTCCCACGGCAAGGAGCTTCGGGAATCATTCAGATGTAAGTCCTACGCTATCGTCCTTGCCTTGATAACTAACTAGTCTGCCTGTCACCTGAGTCACAGGTAGACAAACGCATATTTTCGATAGAATTACGGTCATCGGGATTTTGTTATTAAATATCTACGGAGATAATGAAAATGCCGGATTGCATGAGATATTACCGCGGATGTGTAAAATAGTATCATGTTGATAAAGATCTTGAAATGCTTTGTTTAAACGATATAAGCGTGATGCTATTTTTGCACATCAGTTTAATCTTAAGCAAACTTTTACTTTTTTTTTTTTTTTAAGCATTAACACTGCAAAAGTTATTTTGTCATTTTACTCTTAACTCCTTGAAGGTCTATGGGATATATTAAAAGGAGACTTGGCGCTGGATTATTAAAACCAGTAAAAACTACAACGTCAGAAACGCCAAAGAGTTGCTTCCCAAATATTTTTCTTTGGTGTTTCTGACATAGTTTTTACTGGTCTATGGGGTATGTTCAGGGGGTCATACATCCCATCTCTTTTAGATCACTTTCAAAGATGAGAAATTTCCCTGATTGATATCCCTATTTTCCTACAGAAATTTTTATCGTATTTTTCTAGTAATGTGTCGTGATAAAATAGTATGGGGATTGTTGTATAAATATAGTGGTAGCAGAAAAGACGAAAATTTCTTATCCCAGAATGTGTCCTGAAAAGTAACGACAAATTCTTGTTGCCACCTTAGCTATAGTAATAAGACATAGATTTATCATTGGGAGGGGGGGGGGGGGGGTAATGATTCCTTTTTACTCGGAGAAAGGTCCACAATATGGCCGTCTTTTTCCGAGTGAATACACACACAAAATTTAGAAAATAAAATTTATGAATAATTTATGTACTAAAAGTAAATGAAAAACTGCAGATACAATTTCATATTTAAAGTTAAACTTTTTTTATATGCTAAAACTAACGTTTTTTACCTACGCCGCTGCTAAATATATTTAAAAGAATTCTGAAAATTCTATATTACTTACTAATACAAAATCTTAAAAAATATCAAACTTTAAAAAATGTACTCCATTAAAAATCAAACCAGTTTTTATTTCATAATAATAACAAAGCAACTGATTATAAAAATTATATTTTTCATAATTTAGTCGATTATAATTTACTTTTATGATAATTTATCCATTGCTTCTTATAAATTTATTAGAAGAATTAAAAGACGCAATATTTCGACATTTTGAAAGTTCATCAACATTATATTCTATTCTATTACAACTGCCGAGTTTCGATGGTTTCAATACCACTATATGGCTGGTGCCAAAAAATTTTTTCGGCATCAAAAAATTTTGCACGATAACAATCGGATGATAGATAAATGTAATAATAGAATGATGTAAATTACTATATGTATGGTTGCCACGCCACATGTGACTTACGACGATTTAGGATTAATTAAATTATTTATTTAAGTAATTATTTAATACGCTGGTATTCAAAATTAAAGCAACAACTTGTCTTCTCGTTTTCTTCTTTTGTGCATAATTTTTAAACAAATAAACATATAAACACAAATTTGTATGACATGTTTGTTGTTATATCATTAATCAAATTTTATATAACTTTAGAAAAGTAATAATTTTTGAACTTATAATTATTTAATTTTTCTCAAAAGTAAGTTTTGGAAAAAATGGAAAATTGCAACAATTTGAGGAAAGAAAATTTTATGAAAAATAGTGTTAAGGATGCATTACAGATAGATGATAACGCACATGCTTTCAAATGTCAAACTAAATCCCGATTTTTCCTTTTTGTATTCACCTTTCTTTTACTTTCATAACGGACTTTTTGAAAAAATGTAATTACTAATTTATAAACTACTAGCAGGCTTCGCTGGACCCTATTTTTACATGAATCACTATAATTACTGAATTCTCAAAATTGCGTTAATTTTTATCACGTGAAAAAAAAAGCGAAACAAAATCTGATTAGGAAAAATGTCGCACCGGGTCCTCACTGCCTTCGGAAAAAATTCCCAAAATGCTCTAACTCTTATTTCTGTTATTTTCCCCCTTCGCACCCCTCCCACCCCTCCTAATAACGTTACACTTTTGAAAATATCCCCATTCGACTTGCAGGCCTCTAAAACCAATCTGTACCAATTTTGAACGGCCTAACTGCATTTCTATTTGTTTTTGCCCATAGCCCCCCCTTACCGCCCCTCCTAATAATTTTACAAATTCAAAAACATCCGCATTCGATTTTAAGTATCGAAAATCATTTGTGTACCAATTTTGAACGATCTAACTCTATTTTTATTTTTTTGCCCCCCCCCCCCATCCCCTCCCCCCTTCTCGCCCCTCCAAATAACTTTACACTTTCGAAAATATCCCCATTCGACTTGCAGGCTTTAAAACCTATCTGTACCAATTTTGAATGCCCTAACTGTATTTCTATTTGTTTTTGCCCATAACCCCCCCCCTTACCGCCCCACCCCCTTCCCGCACCTCCTAATAATGTTACAATTTCGAAAATATCCGCAATCGATTTGTAGGTATCGAAAACCTCTATATACCAAATTTGAACGATCTAACTCTATTTTTCTTTTTTTTGCCACCCCCCTCTCCCCTCCCCCTTCTCTCCCCTCCTAATAACTTTACACTTTCGAAAATATCCCCATTCGACTTGCAGGCAATTGAAACCTATCTGTACCAATTTTTAAAGGCCTAACTGTATTTCTAATTGTTTTTGCCCCTGCTGCCTCCCCTGGGGGCTGAATTTTTAAAATTCCAGAAATTGGTTTTTAGATATTTGTATTAGCTGTATTTTATAGCAAAAATTTTACGTATATATATATATTTTTTTTTTGAGATATATAGGATTATGCGAAATCGCGTTTTACGCATGTGGAATCCCGTTTTGCCCCCCCCCCCCCTTGGGTACCGAATTTCGAAAATTCCAGAAATTGGTTTTTAGACATTTATATTAGCTATATTTTAAAGTAAAAATTTTACGGATATCTGTTTTTTTGTTTGAGATATGAAGGATTTTTTGAATTCACGTCCCCCCCCCCTTGGGGGGCGAATTTTTTCAATTTTTTTTTCCCTAAACCATCCCTGACCTATAAGGAAAAAAACAAAAAAAGAATGATCGAAATCGGTCAAGCCGTTTACGATTTTATAAAGGACATACAGACAAACATTCATTTTTATATATATAGATAAGCATCACCAGAATAATAAAAATGCTGATAAATAATTTTATAATGAATATCTTATCCAATTTTCATGTTAGTATGTATATTTTTTAAAAAGTTATTCACACATAAAAAAAAAAAAAAAAAAAAAAACAGAAAAATGAATACAGTAGAAAAAATCAGGTTTCAATCTAACACATGGATGCACGTGCATTGTTAAAGTTTTTCGTTTTTTCCGAAGCTTATTTTTTAGAAAAATTGATTAATTATCGGTTTAAAAATTATTACTTATGCTGAAATTATACAAATTCGATTAATGATATGATAACGAACATACTTTCCAAATTTTATATGTTTATTTGTTTAAAAGTTATAAGCAAAAGAAGAAAATGGGAAACATGTTGTTCCATTAATTTTGAACACGAGTGTATATTATTCATTGACTTGACTTTGAATATGATCGAGCTTGGAGCGTGGAAGCACCTGTGGCCGATGCCACACATCTTCTTCTGTATAACGTTAGAAAAATAATAGGTGAGAAAATCATGAATTGAATTGTCTGCCAGAAGGAGAATAACAAAAATAATAAAGTTAAACAACAATACGTATAATAAAAATTTTGAACTCATAAGAAATGGAAGCAAAATTTATTAAGAATGAGAAAACTGAAAAAAAAAAAAAAAAAAGATTACGTATAGATGGTATATATATATAATATAAAGATTACGGATAGAAGGTATATATATATATTTAAAAAAAATAATAATGAAGGAATTGGTAGATTTGAAGGTGGTTTGCGAAAAAGTTATTCTCATGATTATTATTATTATTATTATTATTATTATTATTATTATTATTATTATTATTATTTTTTGCGGGTGGGGGGGGGGGAATAATGGTTAAAATTTTGTGAGCAAATCACAAACGTTAAAAAAAAAAAAAAAAACTATATTTATTTCTATGCAAATGTTTACATGCATATAAATCCTTTTCTATGTGTTTGCCATCACCACAAATTACAGTTTGCAAACGAGTTACAGCACCGCTAACTACAACTTTAGCCGGTGGTCCTTGGTTCAGAAAAAACACATTCACAAAATAACGCTTATCCACCACGTAGGCGTCGTAATTAAAACTTCATGTGTATACAGTATACATGTAGGAAGCAAAATAAGAAATAAACTGTGTTGATCGTAAAAATGTAAAATTTATGGGACTTTTATTTGCATATTTCTCGTTATGTGTCCGTGCAGCGTCCTCTATCGATGAAAAATTCAACTATTTTCTTTTTCTTTATCAAAAAGTTCCCCTTCACGAGAATGAATTTTTCGCAAACCGCTTCCAATTCTACCAATTTTTTCAACTCTACAGACTGTAGACATTTTAAAAATTTATAAAAGCTGAAGGAATTGATAGAATTGAACGCGGTTTACAGAAAAGTTATTCTTCTAGAGGGGGATTTTTTTTGGCAAAAAAAAAAAAATTAGTTAATTTTTTTGTCGATAGAGGGTGCTGTATGGACCTGTAACGAGAAACAAATAAATCAATGTCCTATAAATTGCACGGTTTTACGAGTAACACAACTTATTTCTTATTTTGCTTCCTACTTGTGCATGCATGAAGTTTTACTTGAGATGCTAACTTGTTAGTAGATAAGTTTTTTGTGAAAATGTTTTCCCTGATCTAAGAATCGCCGACTGAAGTTATAATCAGAGGTATTGTAACTCGTTTACAAACTGTAATTTGTAGTAAAAGCGAACACATGAACTAGAATTTATATGCCTGTAAACATTTGCATGGAAATAAAAATATAGTTTTTCATGGAAATTTGTTATTTGCACACGTACACCCTCTATCGACGAAAATTTTAATTATTATTTTTTTCTTTACCAAAAAAAAAAAAAAAAAGAAGAAGTCCTCCTTCATGAGAATAATTGTTTTCCGCAAACCGCGTACAAATCTACCAATTCCTTCGATTTTTTATTTTATTATTATTATTATTATTATTATTATTATTTTAATGATTTTTAAAAATGTTCACAGATTTATGGGACACCCTGTAAATATATATAATTTTTGTATAGTTTAAAAATTGTTATATAAATTTCCCCCTTTTTTTCACTTAAGACAATACGGAATAAGGAATAAATGAGAGAATTAGAAAAAGACAGATAAAATAGTCTAAAAAGGAAATTAAGTTTTTTGTTTTAAGACTAACGCAGACTTAACCCTTTGCGGCGCAAGACAATTCGGATCATTTAAATTTTAATGCCACTGGAATTCATGAACTAAATTAAACTAAAATAAATTTTAAATTTTCATGTTAAAAAAACCGGTCTTTTCTGCTATGTTATAAACGTAAAATTTTGCTAAAAAATTTCCGGTATGGATTTTTTGCAGCTGGTAGGTGGTTAAAATATAAACCACCACCCCTGAAAGGGTTAAATTCCGTTTAAAAGAACACATCAGTTACGTCCGGAAACAAGAAACCAAGTCGGCCATTTCTAAGCATTGCGGGGTGAAAAACTACAATTTTAAATTTGACACAGCTAAAATTATTTGCAGGCCCAAATATACGCTTGAATTTGATTTCTTTGAAACTTTTTATATTTACAAAAATATTAAAAACTTTGTTAATTGTGATTTCGATGTACCCCCTTGTCTCATTATTGGAAATTTTATATTCGATTCATATTTTTATGACTACCGTTTCTGAAATTCCTATTGGCTAATCCCCCGCATTCTGCCTATTTCTATTGGTCGATTAAACAGTCGTAAAATCCAATTCCTTTCTTATATATAGGAGTGCTTTTTTTATGCAATGATGACAGTACACTAAATAGTACCGAAGATGTGTCTTTTTTTGTTTGTTTTGGTGTTCAAGATTATGATGATTTTTCCAGTGTTTATTTATCTAGTGCCAAATCTTCTATTACTAGTATGAGTGACTTTTTTAAAAATAAATGTTGTAACGCGCTAAGTTCAGACACCTACTAGTACGTTAAATAGCGTATCGCTATTGAGCCATCTTCCCTAATTTTAAAGTAATATAGAGGGTGCTGTCGCCATTCTTGGCAAAATATCACTAGATATTTTGCCAATCCATAAACTGAAGTGAAAACATTTTCTTTTCATAATGTTATAAGTTGTGAACTGTGAAATGTCGCAGAGTCGTGTAAGAAGAAGCTGTAACAGTCTGATGTCGTTTAAAATTATACTATGTTCTTTTATTGTGCAAGATGTAAAAATGTAAATAAGTATTCGCATATCTGTATATGTAGTATTGCGAATTGTTATTAAACGTTTATGTATCGAGCCACGTGTAATTATTTTTTCAAACTGGGTTCTGATTCTTTACAATGTGAAAATTTCGAATGTATACCAGGACAAATCAAATGTTTGCCGAATGGTTGTATTATGATCTCTAATGAGATGTGGATTTTTGCTATATATAACTATATCATACTGTCATAAGTGAGGATGTGACGTAGATAGGAAGTACAAAGGAGCAATTGATTTTTATAGTTTAAGGAATTTGGCAATTTTTTACTTAGCACCACTGAAAGTTTCATATGAAAGTTTATATTTCTATTTATTATTTATAAATTGAACTATATTATGTTTTTCCAATAAAACATATATTCAGGCAACAATTCGTATAGATATTGATTGATTTTTTACAGATTTGAAACCTTTAAATTACGTTTTCTCAATTTGTATTTTTTCATTAATTCATGATCTTCAAATGCTAAACTTGTACAGATATTTAAGAAAAGACTTATTATTATTATTATTATTATTAGTTGGTGTTTAAGAGAACTTACTTAAAAGAATTAGAGATGAATTTTGGAATATCTTTTTTTTTTTTTTTTTTTTTTTTTTAAGAAAAAAAGAAAAAAGTTTTAAATAAAAATATAACTAAAATAATGTTTTTTGGCAAATTTTTACATATGCACTTTTTAGTTTGTTTCTCAAAAACTAATCAATAAGTTTTACAGTCCACTCTCAATCCTTTTAAGTAAGTTCTATTAAACAAACGAACAAACAACAACAACAACAAAAAAAAAAAGTAAGTTTTTCTTTTCTTTTTTTAATATCTATAGAAGTTTTAGCATTTTGGAGATCTTGAATTTGTGAAGAAATGCAAACTGAAAAATGCGATTTAAAGATTTTAAATCTGTAAAAAATGTATCAAATACCATGAGAATTGTTGCCTAAATATATATTTTACTAAATAAAACTATTAAAATTCAATTTATAAAGTTTAAATCGAAATGTAAGCTTTCATATAAAACCTTCAGTGATATGAAGTCAAAGATGCTAAATCCCTTTAAACATCTTTCAAGAAATTCTTAGCAGAATATATTATTTATATTAACTAAGTTATTAGTTTAATGGACTCTTCCTAGTTTCGTCTGCTCAATCATGTGATAGAGGGAAACGAATAATCGAATTCTGAGAATCGAATTTAATTAAATATTGTTCTTAACAAAAATGTTAATATTTAATATAAAATAAAATAAAAGTAATATTGTGCATTTGTCAACAGTAGAATAGTTGTACTTGTAAATTAATAATTTTTTAAAAACACTTTATGTGTTTATTTATTTTCAAATGTAAGGATCGATTTTTGAATGTTCTAGTGTAACTGTTACATTAACTGATCTAGCAATAAATAATAGCTTGTTCTTCTAGAATGTTTATGGATCATAATTTGAAAATTTAAAATGTTTTCATTTAATTTAATTGCATAAAGGTGTTACAACACGTTAATTAACTTAGTTACTGGTCTAAATGGATTTACGCAGGATATAAATGGATATTGCGCTGTCACTTGTTTAAGTACCGAAAATCAGAGTATTTAACATGTTCTTCATGAACATCAATAACAAATATAAACTAAATGATGATTGTAAATGTATACAGCAAACAAACAGGGACCGACTTACTCACTTGGAGGCCCAGGGCACTCACGTTCAACGGGCCACTTTCCGTCGTACTTTAATATTACAACAAACAAAACAAACCGCATATTTTTCATTCACGCGTCTAAAAATTCTCTTCACTTCACTTTTCATTTTATTGGTAAGAATAATGCTTAATTAGGTTCGATGTTTGTCTATCGGATTAATATTAAAGCTGTGCCGATTAATCGGTTCGGTTAATCGATCAATGCTTAGTCCCGATCCATTTTTTAATCGAGTTAATCGATTCGATTAAAATTTTTCAAAATCCGATTAAAGTTTTCAAACTACGAATTAACGTAAAAGCTTAAAATACTGTTCTGCCTTTAAATTATTTTTTTCTCACATATTTTGCTAACAAACATTCTAAGAAGCGTCCATCCAATAATCAAAAAGAAGAATAATAATAATAAAAAAAAAAAAAAAAAAACTCTTAAAAGAGATTGTTGTCCGTTCAGAATTGCAGATAATAACTATTGAAGTAGAAACAGAAAATAACATTCTGTTTTCTATTCTGAAATGACGAAGAAGAGTTGAAATATAAACAATGAAGAATTTGAGATTTTTTTTATAATGATAATATGAAATTTTGAGAATTCATTTAAAAATAGTGCCAACGAAGTGGACAAAGCCAGCTAGTATAAAATGAAAGTATATGCAAAATCATCTAATTTTTCTTTCAAATCGAAAGTAAATTTATTAAAATAAAAATTAAATAAACGAAAATATTTATATAAAATTAACACTTAAAGTCAGCAACTATTACTCTGAAAATTGATTTAAATTTTAGTTATAAAACGGATCTAATCGATTATTATTTTTTTTCTTCTTCTTTCAGTCAAACATATGAATAAAATAGTAATATTGAGAATTTATTTTTTAGAATATAAAAGTAATAATGAATGCAAGATGAATAAATGTTATTTCTCATCTGTACTCTCGAATAAAAATTTTATTTGGAAATATATTAGGAATGTGTTTTTTCATTATTTATTTGTATGTTTATTATTATTATTATTATTTATTGTTTAAGAGACAAGCTATATTAACATCTATATCATTTTTATGGTTTGTTGTGTACTATCTGGAGCGGAAAAAATCACATAGAATTTTATTCATCACTTAAATAAAATTATATAAAGAAAAATGAAAATCGACTAAAAATTCGATTAATCGATTAATGAACTACGATTAACCTAGTTAAAACTGTTAATCGATTCCCACCCCTAATTAATATACATCGCGCCTGTGTATCTGCTCTGCGGTGCGTGCCTCGGATTTAGTTAGCCTTAATAAGAGTTTGGAATGCAGTATCGGTGGTATGCAGTTGTATTTGAGTTTAGCGAAAATATTGAAATTTTTTCAATAAGCTGATAGTTTCCTTGAAAGATCATACCTCCGATTTATAAAACAGCGCAGTAATACCTTCATTCATTGACGAAAAAACAAAAAACAACGATCATTATAACAAATTTGGAAGATTTTCATTTTAACTATTTTTTTTTTTTTTTAAATGTACGATGGAATTTCTTGGAGGCACCGCCAGTGTGAGGGCCCAGGGCACATGCCCCGAATGCCCTGCCTTAAATCAGGCGCTGCAAACAAAAGATGATGAATAATGATATAAAATGGATTAAAAATGATGATGTATAAAAAAAATAACACAGATTAAATACGATTGATCAAAAATTAGAATAGAAAATACGTTATTTCAGCAATCGCTCTAGATAAACAAGACTTCTTCTGCTATTTGTTTTTCCTCTATCATGTGACCTCTGACGTCAGGTGGGAAGAGCCCATTAATTTTTTTTAATACAGTATTACAGTGTGAGGCAAGTAAATAAGTGAAAAGTTAGAATCTTAAAAGTGATTAAAGATTAGATTAATAATAATCATAAAAAAGGCAAAATAATTTTTTTTAAAACAAAGATTCGTGTAACAGAAATTTTTTTAATGCAAAATATCACACTAGATTTATTTCTAATTTCTTAATAGAATAAATAACCTTCGAACACACTAAAAAATGAAAATAAATAAATAAACAAAAAGCTTTTTATTGAGTACATTTTCCCCGATGCAGCATCCATTTTCACCCACAACACGGCTACTATTAAGATTTGATAACCATATTTACCTGCCACTGTCAACCGTGAGAAAAAGTTATTCTATCATCTCGAATAAACTAGGCAGTGATAACAAGTCGAAAGATTTGACAATCGAGAGCGGTGTTTCTTGAATAAGCTTAGAAGTTGCCGTGAAAAAAAAAAAATAAATAAATAAATAAATAAATAAGCAAATAAGTAAAAAGGATTAATCCGAAGGATTTGCCAATTGTGCGTATAGAAACATCACAAAGGGATACTCTTACACAAGGTGAGTTACGTGATTATGCAGTGATAAGTCGGTATTTTCCAACAAAGGATATTGTGTGGAGTATGATATGGAGTTTGTTGGCAAGGGAATTTACAATGTTAAAAGGACAGATGAGGTTTTTTATAAAGAGGATAACACTCATCTATTAACAATCACGAAATATTGAGAATCATTTAAAAATATTAACGTTTTAGGAAGTCGGAAGACGTTTGTTAGGAAGAGAATTGCCGATATGTGCCATTCTGTGGTGTAGTGATATTTGTTTATAAATAAAATAAAATCTATTGACAATTATACATTCTATTACACATTTCTTAAAATATCAAAATATAAATTATTGATCGTAAGATATCAGATAATAAAAGGGTAAGGAATTTGGGAGGAAAGATTTGAGATGTTAAAGAAAGAAAAATGGAATTTTTTTCAATTGTAACTATTTATTATTTTATTATAATTATAAATTTTAAACTTATTACATGAAAAAACAGGGCTTACATATTATGTATACATAATGTATATTATTTCGCGTTTTCATTACAGAATTAATTTGTTACAACGTTATTAAAATATGAAGCGATTTCCTTTATTTGAATATCATTCGCCCTTACTTTTTCATAAACTTGTCCTTATGTGGTTATAAAAACGAAATTATTGTATTTTACACTGAATAACAGCGAAAAATTCCTTTTGGTATTATTCACTGATAATTATATTTATCTGTTTTGAGGAGTCAAATCAATTCAAGTGGTGGTATATGGGTTAACGCCGATTGCCTACACGTAGAACGTAAATCTGGGTCTTTATGATAGGACCCAGTATTTATTCAAATGCCCGTATTTATTTGAGTTTCGGAAAAAAAAAAAAAATCCCGTAAAACTCCGAATGTCTAGACTGACGAGCACAACATGGGTTAGAACCCTATACTTCCATAAACTTTGACAGCAGAATTCATTAGCGGCTAGTGGCACCAAAAAAGAAACCAGGACAAATTTGCTTTCTTACCCCAGATATGCGGGATAACTTTAAGTCATAACTATATCTGACGTATTTTCGGATAGAATCTTAGACAAAAGTCTTATTATACCTTCAAATTTATCTTTGTCCAGAGAAAATTATTGTAATTATTTATTTAATCTATAATAATGATTTCTAAGAGATGCTATCCCATATTTATGCGAGTTTCGGAGAAAACCGTTGAAAGCTTCGAAAAAGTAGGTTGACGTGTACGACCTGGGAACTAACAGCGCACCTCCCGTCTAAAAGCTTAGACAGTGAATCTCTTGACCATTGTTGGGGGGGGGGGGGGGGCATGTGATAGAGATAGAAGTTTTGATCGATATCAATATAGATGACAAAACACACACACACACAAAATCAGGATTTGAGCTTCGCGTAAGCGAAATAGAGTTTGCATACAGGGCCTCTCAGGTTAAGATACATCTCAGGAAATTTTAAAACACAACACATTTTAATAATTAAGTAAATATGAATATTTAAGCAAATGTAGCGTACTACTTGCAAAAATCTTTGATTGTATTAAAAATCAACAAACTAAAATTAAATCACGTAACTGTGTTTGTGTGGGTTAAGGCAGATTGACTACGCTAGGGTCCTAGCCTAATACGTGGAATGCCCTCCGGGGGGTCTTTCTAAGGAGCCAATACTTTCTAAGGAGTCCACATTTACGCGAGTTTCGGAGAAAACCACATAAAACTCCGAAAGACTAGGTCGGCGAGCTAGATATGGGATCAAATCAGGCATTTCCCGTCTACAAGCTTTAAACGCAGAACCGTTTGGTCACTGGTCTGGACTAAATCACGTAACTAAAATTAATTTTTAAAAATCCCGCAATATTAAAGCTTTTCCCCAATTAACAAATATTTTGAGAGAGAGTATTTAAAATTTGTGAAATTACCAATTTTGTACAGCAAATTATTTCTTTGCGTAACTAATACTCTATTTAAAATTTTATAAACAACTCAGACGATTGTACATATTTTTTATGGACAAAAAGTCAAATATATATATATATATATATATATACATACACACACACATATATATATATACATTACTTTCCAGTTTATAAATCATAGCTCTTCTAGAAACAATTTGTGTAAATGTGCCATGATGCATTTTCTCTCATATCCCTGTATAATTAAATTAGCACAAGATACATTTCCTTCCTTTGGGGTAAATGCATTCAACTTTTTAATATAAGGAGTCCACATTTACGCGAGTTTCGGAGAAAACCACATAAAACTCCGAAAGACTAGGTCGGCGAGCTAGATATGGGATCAAATCAGGCATTTCCCGTCTACAAGCTTTAAACGCAGAACCGTTTGGTCACTGGTCTGGACTAAATCACGTAACTAAAATTAATTTTTAAAAATCCCGCAATATTAAAGCTTTTCCCCAATTAACAAATATTTTGAGAGAGAGTATTTAAAATTTGTGAAATTACCAATTTTGTACAGCAAATTATTTCTTTGCGTAACTAATACTCTATTTAAAATTTTATAAACAACTCAGACGATTGTACATATTTTTTATGGACAAAAAGTCAAATATATATATATATATATATACATACACACACACATATATATATATACATTACTTTCCAGTTTATAAATCATAGCTCTTCTAGAAACAATTTGTGTGAATGTGCCATGATGCATTTTCTCTCATATCCCTGTATAATTAAATTAGCACAAGATACATTTCCTTCCTTTGGGGTAAATGCATTCAACTTTTTAATATAAGTTACTGTAAAAAAAAAAAAAAAAAAAAAAAAAAAAAAAATCATCTACCATTTTATAAACAGCGTAAAAGTTAAGAGACTAAAATTAATTATCTGAAAACGGGATGTGAAAAAATGAGAATGTCATGTAAAGAGACGTAAAAATATTGCAAAAATGCGTGCCTTAATATCGTGAACATCATATTCAAAGTCTTAAAAAATGTGTCACTGCACCTTTAGGCATTTTCAGCTTGTAAAAACTGTAAAAAAAAAAAAAAAAAAAAAAAAAAAAATCACTCACTGAATTACCCATATTTGCAGCCCATAAAACATGAGCGAATCATTAGTTCTGTCTACGAAGTAAAGTGCTGCTAATGTTTCTTCGTCGATTAGCCTTCTTCTAAGATTATGCAGGGTGGATCCTTTGCAAAACTTTATGACTTCCGTAGTCCCTAAAAATGGACACCAAAGAAGTGGTATTGATCCATGGTATGGAGGTATTTTCGTGCCAAGAATAACAAATACCTCAATATGGAGATTTAATGTTAATCTGGTAACCTAATTTTACATGACATGAGCTAACTCACGGGTCGGGTTGGTGTTATTTATTTTTTATTTTAGATTGACTACCAGGAGTTGACTTAAATATTTCTGCTGTCTTTATTCGGAATTGGATTGAGGAATATTAAAATCCTATACTGGTTTAGCATAAACCGTTCAGAAATCGGAATATCAGTTTCAAATTAATCCAAAATGCAGCCTAATTCTGATGTAGTTGGCATAGGTATGGGCTTTGCCCGGTTTCCCATCATATATATATGTGTGTGTGTGTTCCCACAAATTCCATTTACGGGATATACTATATCCATGTTAAGAGAAGTGAATTTGACCGATCGCTTGACACGGTGATAGACTGATTTGCCCCACCTAATAGGCTACCCCTTCTCGATACATTTATGTTATTTTAATTTGTTATTTAATGTTATTGGGGCTAGTTTCATATTTTATGCAATTTCATGGTAGTTTCATTGAAATGATCCCCATAATGCAAGTTTACGTGAAATATTGTTCTATTCTGCTATGTTAAGGAAATCTTAAATTCTGAATAGCTTACAAAATTTTCAAATTTGAATATTCGTAATGAATGATGTTCGATACGTTTCTATAAGTTGAATGATGTTTCTATACGTTTTGAGGTCCCCTGAGTTCACTTTTGCTATTTTTACGGCAATGTATGTATGTGTGTATCAGTGGCGTATCGTAAATGACGTTTTGGGCATGTTCCATACGGGTGGTTAGAAACAGCTTGTTTCAGAAAAAGCTCCTTCTTCTGATTGACTGTTGAAATGTCGTCATACATACATTGTTTCTCAAAATAAGCAAATTAGCCAATAAGATGACTGAATATCTTTTTTAAAGTACTGTTTCTAACTACTCGAGTGGAGCATACCCAAACCATCATTCACGATACGCCACTGGTGTGTATGCATATGTATACACATGTGAGTGAATACGATATCGTCTAAACGCTTTGATCGCTTGAGCTGAAAGTTGATACGTATTTTATAGGTCACCGTAGCACAAACCCTATTGGTTTTGGAGAATCTAGGACTCATAGTTATTATTTACTTATTTTTTCTTTTTTACAGGGATACATAGAAAAATTCTTTATCATTAGGGCCTATGGGTGCAAATTATTTAAATTCCTCGTTAGATTGAGCTAAAAATTTATGTACATGTTATAGATTTCAGTCGGATATGAACTGTATAAATTTTGGTTAATATAACACTTACAGATTTTACTGGGACACAAAGAAAAATTCCTTATCATAACGGTCTATGGATTCAAATTATTCAAAGTGCGATATTGTCTAAAAGCCTTATTCAAATGGACTGAAAATTTGTGTACATATTATAGATCTGCATCGAACGAAATGTATAAATTTTGAAGAATCTAACACATATAGTTTTTTTTACAGGAACATAACAATTTTTTTTTTTTTTTTTAATCATGATGGCTTATGTGCTCACATTATTTAAAGTGCGATAGCATGTAAATGTCTTATCCCAATGAGCTGAAAATTTATATGCATGTTATAGCTCACAGTCGCACAAACTGTATAGGTTTTTGGGGAATTTAGTATTTATAAATTTTTACAGGGGCACAACAAAGATTTCTTCATCATTATGATCTATAGGCTCAAAATATTTGAAATCTAATAATAGCGTTAAATTAAGGAACATACTATATGGAGAAAAATACTCAAACACCCTATTATAATTTTCTCTTGAGTTTATTTAATGACTTCTCTAACTTTAATTTATACAACCTTTAATTACTTAATGTTAGGAAAGTCGAGTGGAGTCTCTCCAGATTTTTTAGTGTTACAAATCAAAACAATTATTGCAAATTATGAATTATATATAAATAAAATAATAATAATAATAATAATTGCAAATATCAAAAAGTATAACATTAAAATGTGCTTTTTAAATTTAAATTTATGTGTATTTGTTTTTCATTTACCATACATGTAATGAACAGAAAGTTTTTTGAACGACATAGGTCAAGAAAATTTAAATTATTTTTTAATAAATCTTAATTTATAATTACTAGCAAACCCATGCGAAATTTCCGCAATTTATTTCTTTTTTTCTTTTCCCCTTTAAAATTTGAAACTTATAAGTCTTATACTAATTTCACCATGTAATTAAAATTTTAATTCACCAGAAGCCCAATTATTATTAGATTTCGTATGATGAAACGCTTATGATAGTTAAACCAAATCATTCAGCGAAAAGTTTCAAAATAAAATTCATGTTTGAGGACCCAGTTTTCAGTTTTCCCCAGGCAAATATGAAAACTATTAGCTTTAATGAAGGACCCCTATGGCGACTTTAAAATTTTTGCCGCCATGTTGGCGAGATCCCTTTTATTTTTTTATTATTTATTCATTTTGGCAAAAATTTTTGTTAAAAACACTTATGTAGTACAGATTTTGATTACACTTTTGATTATTGCGTTTTTCAGTCAATTTATGAAAAAGTTTATATTTTGTTTATACCTTTTTAAAGTATTGCTAAGTTTAAAATGACACTTGCAAAAATGCAACTTTTAAAAATAAATTTTTCTATAAAATGATCTAATCAGACAAATGTCGTCTTTTTATTTTATTTTATTCTATCATTGAACTGAGTCCGCGTGCTTAAATATTACTTGTATATTATTTTTTTATCCTCGCGTATTTTATTGTAACTATCGTATCGTTTCTACAAAATATAATCGTAATTGGTCTACGTTAGAGAAATATTACATAGATTTTTTCTGTAGATCGAGTTTAAAGGCGGAATTAATTACACATGATTATAAACTTATTAAAAACGCATATTTAAATGCATTAGCATATAATTTATAGCTGAATTATATCTAATTGTGATGGAATGGTATTGCTGTTTTAACAAATGACTTTTACATATTCATTTAAAATGTATTTTACATATTCATTTAAAATGGTATTTGTACGTTATATAGCTTTTCTGTTTTCTTTTTTTTTTCGTTTTCTTTTCTTTTCTTTTTTTTTTTTTTTTTAAGGCAGATATTCATTTGCAGTTACTGAAAAAAACATTTAATGCTAGGAAAAGTTTTTAATGCACTATATTCCCTCTTTTGCTGTATTATTATTAATAACGCACAACTAACGAAACAAAAGCATATAAAAGAAACCAGGCGTAAAATTATTTTGTAACACCTTTTTGCATTACTTATTGAGTTACAAACTGTTTTATATCGATAAATTAAACTATGTTTATCCCGAATAAAACAAAGAACAAGCATTATATCTGAAAAGGAGAGCAAAAATGTCCGTGTACCATATAAAAATGTTCCCACAAAAATTGACTAATACAGTGCTTCGATTTTAACATTACAGACTATTTTGTAAACATAACCATGTTTTTTCAGATGCAATAGGATTGTTATGTAACAACATCTGATATAATTGTACTCCAATTGTTACAATGTGGGAAGAATAATACAAAAATATGGACGTATAAAAAGGAAACAATCACAGCTTAATAAACGAGAGAATTACTGTGCCTCCTACAAAAATATAATTAAATATATTTGCTGAAATGTGATTATAGTGGGGATGAAAAACCAACTTACAAACAGCTGCGTGCATGCTTGGTTAAGTTTGACAACGATTTATAATAGGCTTTGTGACTTGATGCAAATAACAATATTATTAAATCTATTCCTGAATATTAGTGAGACATACAGCTGCTATAATAGTAGGGGGACTGAAGACTCCCACGCTGGGTGAATATTTACTGAAATGGCAAAGATTTTCCTCAAAACAAATAGATTTCACTTTATTTATTTAATTATTTTAGTAAATTTTAAAATAAAAATGTTTATTTATTATACTTTATTAAGAAAGGATTATATTTATACTTTTAATTAAATAAGTTACCTTATACAATATCCTTTTAAAAACTTAAGCAAATATAATACGAGTAATTCCGTACCAATCTTCTGTGCCAAGTGAAAACGTCTGTTCCTCTGCGGTGGTCACTTCGCGGTGTTGTGTCACTGCTTTTTCCGTTTTCTTGTAAAAATTGTTGCCACACCGCCAGAATAATACAGTGCTCTCGGTCATTAACAGCTTGATTGTTAGTTATTATTTCTATTATTATTATTATTTATTAACTCCACTGCAGGTATCTATAAAATAAATTTCGAACACACCAACGGTAAAAAAGCATGTTATATAGGTATGACTAAACGCAGGATTAACGATTGCGAAAAAGAACACCCGCGCTGACTTAAAATATGGTAAATCTTCCACCGTTTTCTCCTCCACCCACAATACTAACCCTATTAACGTTAACTCTATCAATATTAATAAAATAGCCCCGTACAATAATCACCATTACGCACTAAAACGGGAGACCATAGAAATAATAACTAACAACCAAGCTGTTAATGATCGAGAGCACTGCATTATTCCACCAGTGTAGTAACAATTTTTACAAGAAAACGGAAAAAGAAGTGAAATGAAGCGAGACCACGAACACCACAACACCACGAAATGACCACCGCAGAGGAACAGACGTTTTCACTTGGCACAGAAGATGGGTACGGAGATACCCGTAATATATTTGCTAAGTTTTTAAAAGGATATTGAATAAGGTAATTTATTTAATGAAAAGTAAAAATGTTTATTTATAAATTTTTATCTATTTATTTATTTCTATAAATTTTAAAATAAAAATGTTTAGTTAGAAACTTTGTTTATTTATTTTTAACTAACTAACATTTTGGAAAGCTATCGCAAAGCTGCAAACATCTTAATTAATATTTCGTAGTGCTGTTAGTGCCCGCCTCTTTTTATACATCGCTTTACTTTTAGAGCAATTCTCTCCAAATGTAATTAGGATTAAATAAGAAGAAAAATACTTTATAAAATCTGGTGTGAAATAACCACACGACTTCACTTATTCACTATTACGCGTATTATTTGCACTTTTAGAAAATAATGCGTTTAGAAAACGTAAAATTAACCTAACAAGGTAGACACCTAAATAAAAATTTTCAGGTAAGAGAAAGCTGATACACGTGTAAAGACGTATAAAACAAAACTTACATATCAAGTTAAAAAATAAGAAAAAAAAAAAAATCGGTAAGGCCAATTTTTGAAACACCAATTTCTGAGATCTAAAACTGATCTACCTAATCAAGATGACTGTTAATTTTCTAGTAATAACCCCGTAATACACGAGAAAGGATATGTTAAATGGGTTTATGTAACAATTTTCATGAAAATCGTTAAAGCAGTTTTTGAGATACCGACTTTTATTACAATTTGGCATACTCAATTGTTGACAGAAAAACAACAATTACATACAAAAGGATATATAAAAAGGGGTTAATATAGTGTGTAAAAAAAAAAAAAAAAAAAAAATCCGTACAGCCATTTTTGAAGAAACGCGCTTGCGAGCCCTGAAATTAAGCTACTTATACAAGACGCTTATCAATTTTCCTGATCTAACCAGCTAATTCATATGAAAAGACATCTAACAGAGTGTTTATATAGCAACTTTGACGAAAATCGTTAGGGCCATTTTTAACGGGCCCCACTTTCGATTTCGGATATCCCCTTTCTGTTTTTCTAATTTTCACCAACATTTGGAAAATTCATCTGTACACCAGACCTGTCCCAATTCTGAAGTTTCGTAGTTCTACCTTCATTAGTTTCGGAGATATAATAGTAAGAAGATTCAGCCCATACATACAGACACATACACATAAACCCACACTGACCAATTGCCAAAAAAACAAAAGTCCAAAAGGACCCAAGAGACTTAAAACATGTAAATCAGGTGAAATCGCGATATCGAATTTTTGGACCGCATACAATACTTCAATTACCTACGGTAGTCGGGTAACGGAAATAAAAAAGACTGGTGCGGGAAAAAAAAAAAAAAAAAAAGATGGACTCTAACAATACTAGAATATTAATTAAGAGGTTGGCAGCTATGCTATTGGAATATGATTGGGTCATTTATTGATAGAAGTATCATCTATATTACTTTGTAAACTATGCTCTGAATTATAATTTATAGTAATATCGTACATCTAATATTTATATAAAAATTATATTTATCATTTAATTTTTTAAAGTTTATCGAATACTTAATTATTTAGATTTATATTCTTAAAAAAATTAGCAATGGAATATATGGTTGCAAATATTTCTAAAATCACGACTTTAAAAAAAATAATAAAAAAAATGACTAAGTAAAAAATTATAATTTGTATAACCTTGTCTAATTTGTCTAATTATCTTTACACTAGCAGGCAACGCCCGCTTCGCTGGTCCCTGTTTTTAAATGAATCACTATAATTACTGAACTCTCAAAATTGCATTAATTTGTATCACGTGAAAAAAAAAAAAAAAAAAAAAAAAAAGAGAAACAAAATCTGATTAGGAAAAATGTCGCACCGGGTTCTCACTGCCTTCGGAAAAAATTCCCAAAATGCTCTAAGTCTTATTTCTATTATTTCCCCCCTCCCCCCCCCCGTCTATCCTAATAATTTTACAAATTCGAAAATATCCGCAATCGATTTGTAAGTATCAGAAACCTATATGCACCAGTTTTGAACGATCTATCTCTATTTTTATTTTTTTGCCCTACCGCTTCCCCCCCCTTTCCGCCCCTCCCAAAAATTTAAAAAATTCGAAAATATCCGCAATCGATTTGTAGGTATCGAAAACCTCTATGTACCAATTTTGAATGATCTAACTCTATTTTATTTTTTTTTTGCCCCTCCGCCCCCCCTTCTCGGCCCTCCTAATAACTTTACACTTTCGAAAATATCTCCATTTGACTTGCAGACCTCTAAAACCTATCTGTACCAATTTTGAACGGCCTAACTGTATTTCTATTTGTTTTTGCCCATAGCCCCCCCTTACCACCCCACCCCCCTTCCCGCCCCTCCTAATAATTTTACAAATTCGAAAATATCTGCAATCGATTTGTAAGTATCGAAAACCTTTATATACCAATTTTGAACGATCTAACTCTATTTTTATTTTTTTGCCCCCCCCCCTCTCCCCCTCTTCCCGGCTTTCCTAATAACTTTACACTTTCGAAAATATCCCCATTCGACTTACAGGCCTCTAAAACCTAACTGTACCAATTTTGAACGGCCTAACTGTATCTCTATTTGTTTTTGCCCCATAGCCCCCCCTCCTTGCTGCTCCACCTGGGGGCTGAATTTCTAAAATTCCAGAAATTGGTTTTTAGATATTTTCATTAGCTATATTTTAGAGCAAAAATTTCACGTATATCTGTTTTTTTTTTTTTTTGTTTGTTTGAGATATATAGGATTGTGCGAAATCACGTTTAACGCATGTGAAATCACATTTTGCCCCCCATGCCCCCCCCCCCCCCATCTTGGGGACCGAATTTCAAAAATTCCAGAAATTTGTTTTTAGACATTTGTATTAGCTATATTTTAAAGCAAAAAAATTTACGGATATCTGTTTTTTTTTTTTTGTTTGTTTGAGATATGAAGGATTTTGTGAAATCACGTTTTGCTCCCCTCCCCCCCTTGGGGGGCGAATTTTATAAAATCGCTTCTTAGTGGATGCCTATGTCATAGAAAGAACATTGTCACAAAATTTCATTCTTCTAGGTCTAGGGGTTTGGTCTGGGCGATGATGAATCACCCCCTCAGTCAGTCAGTCAGTCAGTCAGGAAGAACGATTTTATATATATAGATTGTTTTCAAATGATTTGTAAAATCATTTACTTTAAGATTTTTTTTCATAAATCATTTTTATTGTATGATTTCTTTGTATGAATTCACATCGTTATGCACTTATTTCATTTTATTTTATGTATGTATATAGCTATATATATAAAAGAACACTTCCTGAGTGCGTGAGGGGGTGATCTATCAACGCCCAGACCAAACCCCTGGACCTAGAAGCATGAAATTTTGTGACACTGTTCTTTCTATGACGTAGGCATCCACTAAGAAGCGATTTTACAAAATTCGCCCCCCAAGGGGGGGAGGGGGGGGGCAAAACGTGATTTCGCAAAATCCTTCATATCTCAAACAAAAAAACAGATATCCGTAAAATTTTTGCTTTAAAATATAGCTAATACAAATGTCAAAAAACCAATTTCTGGAATTTTCAAAATTCGGTCCCCAAGGGGGGAGGGGGGGGGGGGGCAAAACGTGATTTCACATGCGTAAAACGTGATTTCGCATAATCCTATATATCTCAAACAAAAAAATAGATATGCGTGAAATTTTTACTCTAAAATATAGCTAATGCATATTGTTATAGGCTATATTTAATTTTGATAAAATAAATTTTAGTTTAAAATCTGAGCATTTTAATTAAAATCCCCATAGAAGCCGTAATAGTGAATGGAAATAATGAAATATTAAAAAAATTAGCTGCTGCCAACATAAAAGAAACATTTACATATTCATTTCGTTTTTAAAATATCTTGACGTGAAAAGAAAAGAAATATATTTGCACGTGCATTAAATTGAAATTCATATAAAGCTTTGTGAAATGTTAAACTTACACGTTAAATCTGACGTCATTATAGAATTAAAAGTGTTTATTTTTCTAATAATTTAATTTGATATGATATGATATAATATCTAAGCATCAATTTTTAAACCACGGACTCTTTATTACTCCGTGGTTTAAACTGATGTGTGTAAACGAAATTGGAATTTAAAAATAAATAAATAAATAAAATAAAATAAAATAAGAAACTCTATTTTATCCGCGTTTGTAATGATCGATAGATGGCGCTCTCTGAACACTGCAGTTGTTAGTAAATATAACAGCCACGTGTAATTATTATTCTTTCTCCGCCATTTCATCATGGAAAGTCGATTGCATAATATGAGAATATGCAGTGGTGTGATAATTTCATCTTAGCCCACCAGAGGGCGAGCATTTCATTACAATCGCGGATAATATTATATTATTTATTTTAATTTATAATTGTTGCCAAAAAGATTTACGAATTAATTTATTTTTAGACATATAATAAAATATATTTTCACGCGAACAATAATATAAAAAGTGAACTGGATTTTTTGTAAAAAAATAATAAAGATCGAGGAAAATTATTTCCCCATTTTAATCCCCATATTTGGATATAGATATGTATTATTTATCATGTTTATCCGTTAAATTAAATTGTTTTTGTTGTAAAATTGATAAAATTGGAATTTTAAATTTCAAAACTCTAGAAAAAAAAAATGGCAAATTTCCATATTCGATTGAAAACATAAACATTTTATTTCAAAGGATGATATTGACACAATAAACATCCAACTAATAAACTAATTAAAAGGAAAATGATAAATATTCTATCATAATTTGAAGTCAAATTTGTTTTCAAATGTCTAAATAAAGTATCTGATATAATATACTAATATGTTGCAGCGGAATAGATTTGATATCCGTCATCCTTGGCAGAAAAAAAAAAAAAATATCGCCAAATTATCTGGCGAATATAATTTAATTCCTTTAAAAAATCATGGTTATTTTAAAAACTTATATTAAGAGTGTAACGAATAATATGAAACAATATTTCGCACAATACATATTACGAAAATATACATCTGGCATGTATATTTTCGTATTACGTTTTTGATCGCCAAATACAAAAAACGCCAAGGGTGACAGTTTTGAAATTTAAAATTAAAATTTTGTCAATTTGACAGCAAAATAACTCAATCTAACGCATGCATACAATAACTAATACATATCTATACCCAAATATGAGGATTAAAATCGGGAAATAATTCTTCTAGAATTTTAATAATAAAAAAAAAAAAAAAAAATCCAATGAGCGATTAACATGGAAAATCTTTTTCTTGCATCCACGGGCGGTCAGTGATGTCATACTTCGCTTGCGTATTGAGATGTTTAAATTTATTTGGTGACTATTTTTAGCAACTAACAGTTATGGCAAGTAGCTCAATATACATAGCGCATACAGCCATTACTGAAATGTAAATAGCATTTAATTATTTGAGTTACATTATGTTGACTGGAAACCTATTTAATATACCTATGCTCTATAGCTATACTAATATAAAAAAAGAAAGGTTTATATGCCTATGTAGAGAACGATCGCTAGAACTAAAAAGCCGATTGCTTTTTTTTTTTTCTTTTTCTTTCAATAATCAAAAGTTACACTGTCTCTCTCTAAGTGCTAGAAGCTATAATAAATTTTGGTAAAATAAATTTTTAATTAAAATTTTCAATATTTTAATTGAAAACAAAGCATAGATTTGATATCTATCGTCATTGGCGATTTTTGTATTTGGCGATCGAAAACGTAATACGAAAATCTGTATATTATCGTAGTAAATACGAGATGTATGTGTTTACTTCAATTACCCTACTACCGAAGGTAGTGGAAGTATTGTATAGGTTTTGGCAATTGGTCAGTGTGTGTGTATATGTGCACGTGTGTGTGTAATCTTCTGGCTGTCATATCTCCAAAACTAATAAAAATAGAACTACTAAACTTCACAAGTGATTCAGGTCTGGTGCACAGATAAATTTTCCAAATTTTCGTGAAAATTGAAAAACCGGAATTGGGTCATCGAAAACCAGAAATGGGACCCTAAGCCCATATTCAAAAACACGTCTAATGATTTTCTTCAAAGTTGCTATATAAATAATATATTAGATGCCCTTTCGATTGAAAAGTTGCTTAGTTCAGGAAAATTGATAGGCGTCCTCTATAAACAGCTCAATTTCAGACTTCGCAAGTTCATTCCTTTAAAAACGCCTGTACGGATTTTTTTCAAACTCGCCATGTTAACTTCCTATTAAATATCCTTTTGTATGTAATTATTGTTTTTATCTCAATAATTGAGTATGTTAAGTTTTGGTAAAAGTTGGTATCTCAAAAACGGCTCTAACGTATTCTTGAAAATTTTTTCTTTAATCCAATTTAGATAACCTTTCTCAAGTATTACGTGCTTATTACAGGAATATTAACGGTCATCCGGATTAGGTAGTTCAGTTTTAGATCTCGGAAATTCGTGTTTAAAAAAATAACTATCTATTTTTTTCCCCTTATTTTTTAACTCGCTATGCAAACTCTATTGTATGTGTCTTTATACGTGTATCAAGTTTCTCTTACTCGAAAATCTCAAAAAATGCAAGTAATATCTCCAAAAAATTGCATATATTACGTGTAATAGTGGGTAATGGAAGTCGTGTGGTTGTTTCACACCAGATTCTGTAATAGTATATATTGTACGAATATTGTTTCATATTATTGATTTCTCCTTTAATATACATTATTAAAATAATAATCAATTATGGAAAAAATTAAATATATTTGCGAAATGAAAAAATAAATAATAATTAAAGCTATTATGACGTCAGTTTTATCAAAAACATTTTCATGTCATAGGTTTATTTTTCAATATTTTTTATTCATGAGTAAAGAAATGTTTCTTTTTATGAAATAAATAAATAAATAAATAAATAACATTAAGTAAAAATTGCCAACATTTAACAACTAATTAAAAAAAATAATTGTAAAATTATATTTTGACTTTTCAGTTAATATTGCCTGACTATAACATATAAACTGATATATTTCTTGATTTTTTACATATCAATCCATCTTTAACTAAAATTTGTTCATCAGTGCGAAGCCGGACGGGTCAGCTAGTAAATAAAATAAAGCAATTGATAACCAAAATAGAATTATATTTCTTGTAGATATTAATAGTTTTACATACAACGATTGTATCTTCTCCACAAATGTGGGAAATTGTTTCATAATGTATGAGTGACGCATTATTGTTTTAACTGTAATACAGATTTGTTCCATAAGCATGTAAATGCATATAATTAAAATACTTTACTTTCCATGAGTTGCAAGTATCACTATTATCCCGCAATGTAAGAAATAATAACAATAATAATAAATATACCACATACTTTTAGCTTGTTCGTAGGACCATATAAACATAAATAAAAACATTATCATATGAATATTTTGTTCTTTATCCTACAATATCCATTTCTTCTTAATTTAATTTTTTTTTTTTTTTTTTTATGAAAAGTGGCCTTTTTACTTTGCTTACCCAACGTTCATAAATAATATGAAGATTTCATGAATAAAATAGGAATATCTTTGAATTTCCCTTTCCTTATTATATTTAATATCGTTGTTTATTGTATATTCTTGCATATCAATACTTAGGGTTTAATCTAATTTTAAAAATAAAAAGTATGTTCTGGCCATCACAAAACTTTCTTCTATATCATTCTTTATAATATAACCACCTACCATTTAATATGAAATCTCAGTTTCTCGCAATAAAGATTCTACATATGCTATTTGGCGCAATTTGAACCAACAGATGCAGAAATATAGTCATATGGAAAATTGCAGAAGGTGAGAATGTGCACTCAAACTGAATCATCATAACTAAATTCAAAAACTGACGTACAATCAATAGAAATATATTAAAACTTCTTCACACACCATAAATTTTAAGTCAGCACAACCGGTTTCGAAAGGACGCAGCCTTTCCTCATCAGGTGCAAAAAACACGTGCTACTGCCTTGGAGGCAAAAGCAAGACTGGCAAAAGCAAGACTTTTTGCACCTGATGAAGAAAGGCTACGTCCTTTCGAAACTGGTTGTGCTGACTTAAAATTTATGGTGTGTGAAGAAGTTTTAATATATTTCTATGAATCATCATAGTTTTCATAATGGTTTTCTCACATTATTCACGTTACTCAAAACGTTTAATTATACAAAATAGAAGCTGAGATGTAGCTTTCCCATCCATGGGAGAAATCGCTGCGTAGCAGATCCACCTGTTAGGCGATATGCACCAAAATATAACAGGCCCTAATTTATGTCAAGGGGCAAATAAATTTAAATTTGTATGAAATTCTGTCCTTTAATTCTTGGGCTAGAACCACCAGAAACCTACACACTAAGATTTTGTTTATTTGTTAGACGGCAGGAGGCCGCTCACCACTATACAGAAGTTCGGAGCGATTTTAACCACCCCAGCGGCTACCACGACAGAATACGGGGAAATCCTAGCCCCATGGTCGAATCGTGTTCAGAACATCTCAAGACGTCTAAATCCATTAAAAACTGAAAATCGAATGTTTTTAAGAATTCATTATTTTTTCTATGAATATAAATCTATGGAAGAAAGTAATAAATTTAAAGTTAAAAAAAACAGGTGGGGAAACCGAATAGCTCCGTAAGATAAACAAAATCTTTTATACTTAATTAATAAATTATAGAAACACTAAATAACAAAATGGAGGAGAAGGGAAATTCAAACAAAAAGTCTACTTATTTACATAATTCTTCTTAGAAAATAAAAGTAAAAATAAAGGAGAAAAATAATTTTATGAAAACTAATTCACAGTTTATATTTTTGTTTTGTCTGCGTGCTAGTTCCACGTTTTCTCGTCTACGAAAAAGAAATTGCTTATGCATTTAACCGATGTTTTTGGTCGCGTGTCAAAACATAGCACACGCTCAATTCTTTTACAAGCGTGCGACGAAATCCACACGCACAAGTCTACGAAAACGCGCGAAGGAATTTCTCTGTTTGTTGTTATCGTTGTTGGAAAACGATCCTGAGTAACGGTTTTAAAAACACTCATCAAAAGTAAAGAAAAATGCAGTGATCGTACCTTTTGGCAGAAACCTAAATCAGAAAACTTAGTGTCACGCCATAACAATTTGGCGACACATCTGGCGAAACATCACCGTCTGTTTGGCGTTGTCATTGGAGTTGCCAATTTGGATTTTCGCCAATTTCTAAAGTTGTATGGAAAAAAAAATGACCTCAGTGAGAGAATAACTAAAAAGACAGATTATTAGATCACCCTAAATAATTATTTTTATGTAACCATGGTGACAAAAGTTGTAAAGAGACGAATATTTTTTGATCTTTTGGATGAATGCTTTTATTTGCTAACACTTTCATAAGAAAGTTATACATATATATGTTTCGAAAGAAGATTTTTTAGTTCCCCATCATACTATAGGTATGGGGAACTTAGGTAATCGTGAAAATTTTCGACCTCGGTTTTTTGACTTTTCTACACGTTTTCAGGTGTGAGGAATCCGAAAATGACAAAATTTCTATGGTGTCTGTCTGTAGGGTGTCTGTTAGTCTGTTAGTGTGTTAGTCTGTTAGTGGGTCAGTCCGTTAGTTTGTTAGTCTGTGTACACGATATCTCAAGAACAAATTGTCGCAGAGAGGTCAGATCAGTTTTAAAATATTACTTTCGACACTGGCAAGAACCCTATTCATTTGCAACATTTGAATTTAAAAACTTCGTAAGTTATTAGAAATTTACGATTTTCTTAACATGGGAGAATAGGACAAAAATTCTCTTAAGCGTGCATTTAATGAAAACTTTTTACTGTAAAAATGTCAGACCAGTTTTAAAATATCAGTTTTGATGCCGGAATGAACATCAGTAACTATAAATATGCTACTTTGAAAATTTCGCAAGTTACTGGAAATTTACGAATTTCTTAACATGGCAGTATAGGGCAAAATTTCACATAAACGTCAATTTTCAGAGATATTTTCATCGTAAAGATGTCAGACTACTTTTGAAATATTATTTAGGACACTAGCATGAATATTAATGACTATGAATTTTCCAATATAAAGATTTCGTAAGTTATTGGAAATTTACGAATTTCTTAACATGTCAGAATAGAGAAAAATTTCACATAAACGTCAATGTTGAGGGATATTTTCATCGTAAAGATGTCAAACCACTTTCGAAATATTATTTAGAATACTGGCATGAATATCATAGACTATGATTTTTCCAATTTAAAAAAATTCGTAAGTTATTTGGAATTTACGATTTACTTAACATGTCAGAATAAGGCAAAATTGAGCATAAACTTCCATTTTGAGGATCCTAAATACATTACACAACTTCAAATTTAAGTTTATGATATTTGTTTGAACATGATTCAATACAAATATTCTACTAGGAAATTTTCGTAAATTATTCGTAATTTACGATTTTATCAACATAGCGAAATTGTAAATTTTTCATATAAATATGAATTTTGAGGTTTATTGCATTGGAAATAGTAGCATGAAAACTAAACAACAGAATTGACCCTGATAAAATAAATTAATAAAATAGAATAAGATAATTATATCCAAGTGAACGGTGGATAGCCTATTAGGCGGGGATTTCATTCTGTCACTGTATCCAGCTTTGGTCAAATTCATTTCTTTTAACATGATTATAATATGTCTCGCACTAGAAATTTCTGAGAACATAAATAGGATGGGGAACTGAGCAGAGTCCACCTATGCCAACTAGTTTTTTTTTTTTTTTTTTTTTTTTTTTTTGATTTTATTCAAGATTTCAAAGTAGATGTGCTTAAATAATTTTTGAGGTCGACAAAATCTAAATAATGTTTATAAATATATTATTTTTAATTATACATTCATTAAAATTTACTTATTTCGAGGGATCAGAGATTTTTTTTTTTTTTTTTTTTTCAAATTTTTATTACTTTGCAACTGTTATTCATCTCAGTGTTAAGCATATAGGGATTTAAAAAAAAAAAAAAAAAAAAAAAAAAAACTGGAAATATTATCTATTTTTACTTTTCAAATTTCAAATTCAAAGTTTTCAACAGATTTACACGTTTTGAGGTGTCCTGAATCAGTGTTCTTTTATGGCGCTGAAATATTTTCAAATTTCAATATTTCAATTTCTAATTATGATTAAATTATTTTTAATAGATCATTCGAAAGATATTTTAAAGTTCTTTTAAATTATCGAAAGTTTTCACCAGAATTACACGTTTTGAGGTCTCCTGAATCAGTTTTCTTTTATGGCGCTGTAATATTTTCAAATTTCAACATTTCAATTTCTAATTATGATTAAATTATTTTTAATACATCATTCGAAAGATATTTTAAAGTTCTTTTATATTATCGAAAGTTTTACCAGATTTACACGTTTTGAGGTGTCCTGATTACGTTTTCTTTTGCATCTCAGCCAATTGAGTTAGATCGTTCAAAATTGGTATACGTAGGTTAATTAAGAGGGCATGAAAGGGTGGGGGAAGAAATAGGCGTGCACCGCGCGCGTATCGCCTAACTTGTGCACGCGCAGCACGCACGGGAGTGCGCTGCCGAATGCAGTGGGGACCCGTCCCGACTTTTTAACCAGTGAGAAATGATTTTTTTTCTTTTCTTTTCTTAAGAATAAAAATTTTATTTGAGGGGGGGGGGACACAGTGTAAGTTTTTACCCGATTAGAAATTATTTTTTTTTTAGGGGGCAGGAAAGATCAGGGACGGAATATGCGCGCGCAGCGCGTGTATCCGTTAACTTGTGCGCGCGCAGCCCTCACGGGAATGCGCTGCCGAAGGCAGTGGCGACGCGGTCCGAATTTGTACCCGATGAGAAATGATTTTTAAAATTTTCTTAAGAATAAAATTTTGACTTCAGAAGGAATATGTGCGCGCAGCGCACGTATACCGTCACACGTGCGCGCGCAGCGCGCATGGGTCTGCGCTGCCGGAGGCAGTGGGGACCCGGAGGGAGTTTTTTCCCGATCAGAATTTTTTTTTCAGGCACGAAGGGTCAGGGAAGGAATACGCGCGCGCAGCGCGTGTATCCCGTAAGTTGTGCGCACGGGACTGCGTTGCCGAAGGCAGTGGGGACCCGGGCCGACTTTTTACCCAATCAGAAATGATTTTTTTAAAACTTTCTCTTCTTAACACTAAAAGTTACTGTTAGTGATTCATTAATTATAGTGGTTGAGAGATTTTGAGAATTCAGTCATTATAGTGATTCATTTAAAAATACTGAACCACTAGCGGGCGAAGCTCGCTAGTCTCCTTATATTATTAAAATCTGTACGCGTGTGTGTTTCTGTCTGTGTGTGTCTGTGAGAAAAGGCTTGAAACAGAAAAGGCTCCGCCGCTAATGGTCGCACGGACTTCGAACCGGTACCGTCGGACAGAGAATTTATCGCAGATCTACGTTATCTAATTTGCTAAACGATGCGACCCTAATTAGCGGAGATATTAATTAAAATGTTGACCCATGTCAAATCAAAAAACGATTCAAAATAGCAGCCGACCGCCATTTTGTTACAGAACAGCCTACCTCAAAAGAAAAAGCAAAGAGAGAAAATTTCGTGGGTTTTTTGTAAAGCGATCCTGCTCGAACGGTTCGAGATATCGAAATACACCTCCACCAACAGAAAGAGCATTTATTGCCGATTCTTACGGCACAATTTTTTTTAAAAATACGGATTTTTAACACTTTCCAACAAGGTTGAAAAGTGTTTATGACTTGGGTTTGTCTGTCTGTGTGTGCTCTAACTCCCGTAAATATTTGTGGAATTTCTTGAAACTGATATATGATATTCAAGTTCACTATCAGATGTTCCCTATTAAAAATGGAGTTTATACCTCTACTGGTTTGTATACAGGGACCCCCGAAAATATTTCAAAGCATTGTGTTCTATGAGAAGCATTTGTACAAACCATATTTTCATAACGTTACTGTACAAAAATCTTAATGAAATTGAAATATGTTATACAAGTTCACTATCGGATGTTGCCTGTTGAAAATGGAATTTATACCTCTACTGGTTTGTGTACAGGGACCCCCGAAAATATTTCAAAAAGAAAAATACTTTCTAAATAAGTGCATGAGTTCGGAGTTTCCTCAAATTAGTTATTTAAATATATTTATAACAAATATTTCTTACTAATAATTCTTTGCTAAAATAACAGTCACATAATTAAATAAAGTTTAGCTTACCTGGGTTGTCACAGGTAATCGAATATTCCATTGGTGAAGAGTAAGTAAATTTCCTTAATATGACTTCTGTATTAGATACCAGCAACTACTTTTCCTATAATGAATCTTGATTAGACTGAGAAATTCTTACATAATATGTAGATCAATTGTTATTTTGGATAATACACTCGTTGCGGCGTAATGAAAGAAAGCCTAGATGTTTTTTACTTTAATTTATTCATCTTAGACAAAAAGAAAAAATTATGATTAAATAGAATAAAAAATGGAACGTCAGTTCCGAATAACGAAAATTACATGATTGAAAAAAGTATTACAATGTACTTGTAGAGAGACGCGACATATCGTCACGTGATACGGCAGGTGCACGAAAACAATCAGTTGGCGGGAAGCAAAAAACAAAAAGAGAAAGTTAATAAAAGAAAGTTCTGAGATTAAATATCACAACACCCCCTCTTAAGCTCAGAAATTTTTCAATTGTTCATTAATGCATTTCTATGTCTATTAAAATCAGTTTTTGGCAGAGCTTTTGTGAGGGTATCGGCGGTCATTTCTTTGGTAGGTTTGTATTGAAGCTTGATTAGGCCTTCTTGTATTAGGTTTCGCAGAAGATGATATCTCAGCTGTAAGTGTTTTGTTTTGGACTGGAATTTTTCATTTTCAGCAATCTTGATGGTAGATTGGTTGTCCTGGTACAACACTATAGGACATTCTTGCGGCAAATTTAAATCATCCAGTAGTTTGTTGAGCCACTGTATTTCAAGTGCAGCACTCGCAGCTGCGACGTACTCAGCCTCTGCTGAAGACATGGACACACAGGACTGTTTCTTCGAAGTCCAAAATATTGGATTTTTTCCTATCTTAAATAAATTTCCAGAGATAGACTTTCTATCACTTGGATCATTGGCCCAATCCGAATCCGAATATGCTCTAAGAACAGGTTCACCAGAGTTACAAAGTTTTAATTTAATATCTTGGGTATTTTTCAAATATCTAATAACCCTTTTAACTGCCTCCCAGTCTTTCGCTCTAGGATTTTCGTTTCTACGGCTTAAGATGCCAACGGCAACACTTATATCAGGTCGCGATACTGTAGAAATATAAAGTAACGCGCCTATAGCCTGTCTGTACATTGTGTTGTTTGGTAAGAGATTGTCATTATCAGTTAATTTTATATACCCTGGTTCCATTGGTGTGTCAGAGGGCCGTGCGTTATCTAGCCCAAATTTGGTTACAATGTCTCGTATTTTATTATTTTGATCAAGCGTAATTACCCCTTTACAAGGTCTTTCTATATTTATGCCGAGGTAATATTTGGCTTCCCCAAGGTCGGTTAATGGATATTCTTCCCTAAGTTGATTAATTAGTATGTCAATATCGTGATTTTTACCAGCTACAAGTAGATCATCAACATACACAAGAATGTAAGTTTCTGTGTTATCTTTGTTACGTATATATAAACACTTGTCGTGTTGACTTTGTTTAAATCCTAATTTACACAATGATTCATTAATTTTCAAATTCCACGCTCTAGCGGCTTGTTTCAAGCCATATATCGCTTTCTTTAACTTACATATTTTATTTTCTTCGCCCTGGATAACATAACCCTCGGGTTGATGCATGTATACATCTTCTTGCAAATTTCCATGTAGGAAAGCAGTTTTTATATCTACATGCCTTAGATTCAAATTTTTATATAGTGACATGGTCAAGAAACTTCTTAGAGTGGTATGCGATGCAACTGGTGCAAAAGTTTCGTCATAGTCCACCCCGTATTTTTGAGAAAAACCCTTGGCAACAAGCCTGGCTTTATATTTCTCGACTTGTCCTTGGCTATTGTATTTGGCCTTGAACGCCCACTTACACCCTACTACTTTGGTCCCTGGTTGAGCGTCAACAAGTTCCCAAGTATTGTTTTGTCTGAGTGAATTCATTTCGTCGAGTGTGGCATTCAGCCAATTTTCTTTTTCAGCTGGGTTTTGAATTTTTAATATATCATCAAAACACTTAGGCTCATCAATTCTTTTGTCATTTACTACAAATGCAAATCTGTCGGGCGGAACACCTTTATTTAATCGTTGTGATCGTCGCGGCAGAGTTTGCGTGTCATCCGGACTATCGTTATCGCCCGCTATATCTATATTTATATCAGTATCTAATATTGGTAATTTGGACACCGGAATTTCATCATTTGAATTTTCATTCTTGATTAGTGATGTTTCATTATTGTGGGATTCTCTATTTTCATCCTCCAAAAATTTTACTGTTCTGCTAATTATTACATTTTTATTATTTGTGCAAATTCTGTAGCCTTTGCTACGATTATCATATCCCACAAAAATTCCTTCTTGAGCGGTGCTATCCAGTTTTCCCCTATGTATTTTATGTACATATGCGTATGCGCGACATCCGAATGTTTTTATATTTGATAAATCGGGTTTACGGCCGGTCCATTTTTCGTAAGGAGTTGAGTCGCATGAGGAGGTCGGGAGCCTATTTTGTATGTAATTTGCAGTATTTACGGCTTCCCCCCAAAAGGAATTCGGTAAATTACTGTCTTTAAGCAGACAGCGAGCCATTTCGGTCAGCGTACGATTTTTACGTTCTGCCACGCCGTTCTGAGCACTAGAGTAAGGAACGGTAAACTGATGCTCAATTCCTTCTTTATTCAAAAATTCATTTACTTCCATACTAGTGTATTCAACCCCGTTATCGGAGCGAATTGCTTGCACTTTTCGGCCAAATTTGTTTGCGGTCATAGCCACATATTCCTTTAACTTAGAAAATACCTCAAACTTATTTCTTAGCAAATATATAATAGTATAACGACTGTAGTCGTCTATAAATGTAAGAAAGTAATATTTTCCACCTACAGTGGGGGTTTTCATAGGGCCACATAAGTCTGTGTGGACCAGTTCGAGTGGTACGGAGGCTCTAAATTGTGCAGCTTTGGGGTAAGTTTAATCAGTTAATTTTGACATTATGCATGTTTTACATTCAGTATTATGTTTGCAATCATTTAATTTTATACCCACAGCCATGTCCTTGTTAACTAAATCTTTAATGTGGTTAGTATTTCTGTGGCCAAGTTTCACATGCCACTTGTTTATGCAATTTTCGTTATCACAAGTTTGTATTACAATGTTCGCTGTGTGTTTGTTTTCAGAATAATTTAATTGACATTCATATAAGTTATTTTTCACATATCCCTCAATGCATGTATTACCCTGATTTACAATTTTACAGGTTTTATCATCAAATACAGCGATACAGCCATTCTCTGTTGCTCTTTTTATAGAAATTAAATTAGTTTCTATTTCAGGGACATAAAGAACATTTTTAAGTGTTATTTTGTTCTGTGTGTTTTCCGAATTTACGGTATACAAATCCACAGTACCGGAACCCAAAGATTTTAGCTGCGTGCCGTTCGCGATAGTGACGTTAGAAACGTTATTTTTAAGATCGCGAAATTTTAGTTTATCATTGCAGATATGTGAAGACGACCCTGAATCAACCACCCAATTTACAGTTTTATCTCCAACATAAAAAGAATACAATTTATCAGCTTTTGGTTTATTGCTCCCCTCTGCAATTTGAGCGCTATCTGGCTTCTCATTGTTCTGAGAGCATATGTTGGATCTGAAGTTGGGTTTTTTGTTGACATTTTTACTGTGACTTTTAACAGCAGAATTATTTTTATTTTTTAACTTATAACAATCTTCTATATTATGATTGCTTTTCCTGCAGTATTTGCAGAATTTCTCCGATTTGTTATGGTATTGGACTTTTAACGCTGAATTTTGAATTGTTTTGTTTTCAAGCCTTTTGGCATATTCATCAGCTAATTTGTTTCGTATATACTCAGGTGTCAATTGCGCTTCGTCTTTCGATTCGAGACTTGTTATGAGAACGTCATACGAAGGAGGGAGTGAGCATAGCATTAATGCAGCTAGGTGCGATTCATCTATGACTTCACCTATAGCAGTGAGTCTGTCGCCTGTTTTATATATATCAGCTATATGTTGGTTTACATCACCACCTTCCATTAATTTTATGGAATAAAGTTTCCTAAGTAAGAAAAGCTTACTCGTAAGCGATGATCTTTCGTGGACTTGGCGCAGAGCATTCCAGCACTCTCGTGCTGTATCTAGATTCATAACATACACGATTTGTTCGTTATCAATAAGTAAATTAATTAAAGCTCTCGCTTTTCTATTTTTTGAACGCCACTGATCGGTTATTGGGTTGGGAGGATCGTCAGTAATGACTGTAAAAAGATCCTCTTTTTGCAAGTACATCTCAATACGAAACTTCCACACATTATAATTTGTAGAGTTCAGCGGTTCAATTTGTATATCTTTTGTTGCTGACATACTTAAACAAAATTTTTGTAATAGTTTTGTTAATATTTGTTCAATTCGTAAATATTCATTTAATATTTTAAATCAACACAGTTCGGATAAATAGTACTTGAAGAAGAAAATAAAATTAAATAGTTTTCATAAAATAAGCACTTTTCAATACTTTCGATTTAGTGTCACTTCGGTTTTGAAGAAACAAAAACAAATATTTTCGCTTACATTTTCATTTCTTATTTTATTATTTTGAATGTAGCAATCTCTTCCAATGTGCAATGAAAAAAAAAAAACTTTTGAACTTTTGTCAAGAATAAATCTAAATTTTCAATTCAAAATATCAGAATCATAATCTAATAGAAAAATACTTTCTAAATAAGTGCATGAGTTCGGAGTTTCCTCAAATTAGTTATTTAAATATATTTATAACAAATATTTCTTACTAATAATTCTTTGCTAAAATAACAGTCACATAATTAAATAAAGTTTAGCTTACCTGGGTTGTCACAGGTAATCGAATATTCCATTGGTGAAGAGTAAGTAAATTTCCTTAATATGACTTCTGTATTAGATACCAGCAACTACTTTTCCTATAATGAATCTTGATTAGACTGAGAAATTCTTACATAATATGTAGATCAATTGTTATTTTGGATAATACACTCGTTGCGGCGTAATGAAAGAAAGCCTAGATGTTTTTTACTTTAATTTATTCATCTTAGACAAAAAGAAAAAATTATGATTAAATAGAATAAAAAATGGAACGTCAGTTCCGAATAACGAAAATTACATGATTGAAAAAAGTATTACAATGTACTTGTAGAGAGACGCGACATATCGTCACGTGATACGGCAGGTGCACGAAAACAATCAGTTGGCGGGAAGCAAAAAACAAAAAGAGAAAGTTAATAAAAGAAAGTTCTGAGATTAAATATCACAACAAATATTTCAAAGCGTTGTGTTCTATGAGAGGCATTTATACAATCCATATTTTCATACCCTTACTGTACAAAAATCTTAATGAAATTGAAATATGTTATACAAGTTCACTATCGGATGTTCCCTGTTGAAAATGGAGTTTATACCTCTACTGGTTTGTGTACAGGGACCCCCGAAAATATTTGAAAGCATTGTGTTCTATGAGAGGCATTTCTATACACCATATTTTCATAACCTTACTGTACACAAATCTTAATGAAATTGAAATATGTTATACAAGTTCACCATCGGATGTTCCCTGTTGAAAATGGAGTTTATACCTCTACTGGTTTGTGTACAGGGAACCCCAAAAATATTTCAAAGCATTGTGTTCTATGAGAGGCATTTCTATAAACCATATTTTCATACCCTTACTGTACAATATCTTCATGAAATTGAAACATGTTTTTTAAGTTCACTATTGGATGTTTCCTATATAAAATAGATTACATACCACCACTAGTTTAAGTACAGGAACACTCAAAAGTACTCTAAAGCATTGCGTTCTTTTTTAGATATTTCTACAAATCAAATTTCCATACCCTTACTGTACACAAATCTTAATGAAATTGATATATGTTATTCAAGTTTACTATCGGATGTTTCCTGTGTAAAATAGAGTAAATACCACCACTGATTTGTGTACAGGGACACACAAAAGTATTCCAAAGCATTGAGTTTTATGAGAGATATTTCTATAAACTAAATTTTAATAACTTTACTTTGCACGAATAGTTATGAAATTGAAATAAGTTATTTATAAGCACAAAAGAAAATGCTTTGCATAGAATATAGCATGATTAGCATTAGATTTACAGGGTGAAACAAAAATAATCAGTTATATAAAGAGCTATTAATAAATATTCGCTAAAATTGTACTTGCGTTTACATTAAGCGTTTTTAACACTTTCTAGCATTTTTAACGCTTCCCAACAAGGTTAAAAAGTGTTAATGACTTCGGTTTGTCTGTCTGTCTGTCCGTTTTTCCGTCTGTCAGCGCTTTAACGCTCGTAAATATTTGTGGAATTTCTTGAAACTCATATATGATATTCAAGTTCACTATCGGAAGTTCCCTATTGAAAATGGAGATTATACCTCTACTGGTTTGTATACAGGGTCCCCCGAAAATATTTCAAAGCATTGTGTTCTATGAGAGGCATTTCTACAAACCATATTTTCATACCCTTACTGTACAAAAATCTTAATGAAATTGAAATATGTTATACAAGTTCACTATCGGATGTTCCCTGTTGAAAATGGAGTTTATACCTCTACTGGTTTGTGTACAGGGAACCCCAAAAATATTTCAAAGCATTGTGTTCTATGAGAGGCATTTCTATAAACCATATTTTCATAACCTTACTGTACACAAATCTTAATGAAATTGAAATATGTTATTCAAGTTCACTATCGGATGTTTCCTGTATAAAATGGAGTAAATACAACTACTGATTTGTGTTCAGGGACACACAAAAGTATTTCAAAGCATTGTGTTCTAAGAGAGATATTTCTATAAATCAAATTTTAATAACTTTACTTTCCACGAAGTTTTTGGAAATTGAAATATGGTATTTATATGCACAAGAGAATGCTTTGCACAGAATATAGCATGATTAGCATTAGATTTACAGGGTGGCACAAAAATATCCAGTTACATTAAGAGCTATTAAAAAAAATGGCTAGAATTGTACTTTCGTTTACGAAAATATTTTTAATACATCATTTGAAAGATATTTTAATGTTTTTTTATATTATCGAAAGTTTTCACCAGATTTACACGTTTTGAGGTCTCCTGATTAGGTTTTCTTTTGCATCTCAGCTAATTGAGTTAGACCATTCAAAATTGGTATACGTAGGTTAATTAGGAGGAGCTGAAAGGGTGGGGGAAGAAATAGGCGTATACCGCGCGCGAGATTTCACCCGATTTACACGTTTTGAAGTGTCCTGATTAGGTTTTCTTTTGTATCTCAGCTACTAATTAAAATAATTTCATAAGTAATACGTCATTAGAACGCTTTTTTGAATTGGAATCGAACAGTGGAATACAGAAATTCGTACCGTCAGATGGCGCTGTAATATTTTCAAATTTCTATATTTCAAATTCTAATTAGGATTAAATTATTTTTAATGCATCATTCGAAAGATATTTTAAAGTTTTTTTAAATTATCGAATGTTTTCACCAGATTTACACGTTTTGAGGTGTCCTGAATCAATTTTCTTTTATGGCGCTGTAATATTTTCAAATTTCAATATTTCAATTTTTAATTATGGATAATTTTTTTTTTTACTACATCATTCGAAAGATATTTTAAAGTTCTTTTATATTATCGGACGTTTTCACCAGATTTACACGTTTTGAGGTCTCCTGAATCAGTTTTCTTTTGTATCTCAGCTAATTGAGTTAGACCGTTCAAAATTGGTACATGTAGGTTAATTAGGCGGGGCTGGAAGTGTGAGGCGTAAAGAAAGAAATAGGCGTGCACCTCGCGCGTGTGCCCTACCTTGTGCACGCGCAGCGCGCACGGGACTGCGATGCCGAAGGCAGCGGGGACCTGGGCCAACTTTTTAACCGATGAGATATGATTTTTTTCTTTTCTTTTCTTAAGAATAAAAATTTTATTTCAGAAAGAATATGTGCGCGCAGCGCGAATGGGTTTGTGCTGCCGAAGGCAGTGAGGATCCATTGTGAGGTTTTTACCCGATCAGAAATGATTTAGGGGGCACGATGGGGGCACGAAGTGTCAGGGAAGGAATACGCGCGCGTGGTGCGTGTATCCTTTAACTTGCGCGCGCGCAGCGCGCACGGGACTGCGCTGCTGAAGGCAGTGGGGACCCGGTCCAAATTTGTACCCGATGAGAAATGATTTTTTAAATTTTCTTAAGAATAAAATTTTGACTTGAGAAGGAATATGTGCTCGCAGCGCACGTATACCTTCACACGTGCGCGCGCAGCGCGCATGGGTCTTCGCTGCCGGAGGCAGTGGCGACTCGTTGGGATTTTTTACCCAATCAGATTTTTTTTTTTTCAGGCACGAAGTGTCAGGGGAAGAATACGCGCGCAGCGCGCACGGGTCTTCGCTGCCGAAGGCAGTGGGGACCCGGTCCGAATTTTTACCCGAAGAGAAATGATTTTTTAAATTTTCTGAAGAATAAAATTTTGATTTGAGAAGGAATATGTGCACGTATACCTTCACGTATACTATAGCGCACGTATACCTTCACACGTGCGCGCGCAGCGCGCATAGGTCTGGGCTGCCGGAGGCAGTGGGGATCCGGTGGGAATTTTTTACTGGATCAGATTTTTTTTTTTTAGGAGGCACGAAGGGTCAGGGAAGGAATACGCGCGCGCAGCGCGTGTATCCCTTAAGCTGTGCGCGCACGGGACTACGCTGCCGAAGGCAGTGGGGACGCGGGCCGACTTTTTACTCATATATAAATGATTTTTTTTTTTCTTTTCAATTTCTTTTCTTGAGACTAAAAGTTACCGTTAGTGATTCATTTTAAAATACTGACCCGCTAGCGGGCGAAGCTCGCTAGCAATAATAATAAAATCCGAAACCTATTTTTGTTTTTTAAGCATTGATATAAAACTTTGCGGAATATAGAAATTTAATTTAATACAACATTTTTTTTTTTTTTTTTTTTTTTTTTTGTGTGTGTGTGTGTCTATTTTTCAATATAAAGGAATGTAGTAACTGCATTGCTAAAATATTTTAGTTACAGTTAATACAGGGCCTCACTGGCAGATTTTAAAATTTTCATTTATTTTGACGATGACTTAAATTATCTATCGCAATTATGCCTGTCTTCGCGAGAAAAGTCTAAGCTTCTTCAGTGCCAAATTTAAAATTTCGCCAAGAGATTAAACTGTACCATTGCTTTAGCACGATTTTTTTTTTTTTTTTTTCAATTTTATTTTAAATATTTTCTAACTTAATTCAAGAGGAAAAAGAAGAAGAACATTTTTTATTTGGTCTAAATATACAAATTATCTTAAGGTAAAATATTATCCGTTTTTCGTTCTGTTTGCTATCAGAGAGAAAGTAGTTTTTCCTGTGCCATTCATGCCTCTATAAATTAAATCAAATCAAATTATCCAGTATCGTTATATTTCATTCTCCACGCGCATTTTTTATTTTTTAAATTCAATATTACATAATATATATGTAAAAAAAATCAAGGTGTAGTCAGTACATATCCAGACAATGTAGCCAAGAAATATTCAGAAGCCATCAACACAAGTTCAGGAAATATCGTAAATAACTATTAAGGTGCCCGATCAATATATATCCAGTAGATATCTCCAACAATAATAATTATTCAGAAGATATCGCCAACAGGAGCCATTATCAATACTTATTCAGAAAATATTGTCAATAAATATTCAAAAGCCATGCAATTTTTGAATGGTGATGGTCTATCTCGAATACTTCAAACCGCCAATTCGTTTTTACAATACAATCAAGGATGAATTTTTCACTAATCAGTAGGTTTCGAATAATGTGATCCCCCCCCCCCCCGGTTTAACTTTATATTTAATATAGTTTAAGAAATTAAATGGCAAAATCAGATATTGGCGGGAATCTTGGCAAATTCATGGTGTAATACAATAAATCGCGACAATGCAAAATCGCTATCAGAAAGAAATTGTCCTGTCGTACTACTACTACTACTACTACTAATGAAATTTTTAAAATAATTGCAATAATCACATAAGATATTTATTTTCAACGTATCTGACTAAATCATATTCTAGAAAAAATGCACTTTAAAAAGTTGCATCTTTACTGTTGTAAGCACCATTTTAAACCTAGATGTACATCGGGAAAAAACGCAGCGTGTTACATATTGTCCTAAATTAATTAAAAAAATTCAAAAGTAAAAACTATAGGCATTAGAAAAAATAAGTTCATAATTTCTTTAATCAAGCAATAATACCCGAAAAATTCATCGTCAAACAGTGACAAAAATTTAACAAGTGGATCATATACTAAAGCTGTAACGCTAAATGGTTTAGATGTTAAGAATTTCCCTCTATTCTAAATAGTTAGTGCTACCGTTGTTTATTTTGTGTGTCTAGCTGTCTAGCACATGTTTTCTCTCAAAATAAAGGCAAATTGTTATTAAATTGTCGAACGTTAAAACTGATTTTTCGCATATTATAAACGATATAATACCAAATATGGTGGATTTCTATAATATTGTTCAACTTTTCTCTTGTGTTATGTATTATAAATATTCCAATTCAATGAAAGGCAAAGTTGCGAATAGTCGGGTAGAATCCCGCAGGGGTAAATGAGCAAAGTCTTCCTCGGGTGAGCGGAGCGAGCAGGGGGCAGAGCCCCCTAGTTGCATATAAATTTTTCTTTTTATTTCTCAGCACATCAGTGTGACCGATTAATTGAAGATTGAAATCATTAGAACTTTGCAGTTTTGACATACGGCATTTTGGTAAGCTTAATATATATATATATATATACATGGTCTGTCCCGAAAGTAATGCGCCCATTTTTATTTTAAGAAATTTATTGAACTGATTTGTACACTTACTCAATATTCTTCGATATACATCTCTCCTGCTTCAACACACTTGTTCCGACGCGATTTCCATGCTTTATATGCGTCCTGGCTGTCCGTCACAGAGACGTCCTTTAGTAACCTCGTTGTAGCCACCTTGATGTTCTCCAAGATACCCAAATGCTGTCCTTTGAGCAATTTTTTAATCTTCGGGAACGAAAAGAAGTTGGACGGGGACAAATCAGGACTGTAAGGCGGCTGGAGGAACGTTGAGACGTTGGAAGCATTGTCATGCTGCAGCTTCTAGGAATTCTTGATCTCGCGCCTGACGCGGTTGACCCGTTGCTTTAGCCTTTTCAGTACTTCGACGTAAAATTTGGCGTTGACTGGTTGGCCAAGTGGAACAAATTCAAAATAGACCACTCCCTTGGATTCGAAAAAAAAAAAAAGAGCATCGCTTTGCCCTGCGATTTGCTCATTCTTGCCTTCTTTGGGCGTCTGGACGACGTCGTGTGTCCCTCTGCACTCTGTCTTTTCCTTTCTGGGTCGTACAAGAAGGTAAAAGATTCGTCATCACTTACCACATTGTCGAAAACTGTTGGATCGTCCTCACAACACTGTAACAATTCTGCTCGAGAGTTTGTTCCATCTTGATTTCGACTGAGCACTCACACAAGGCTTCACTGAAATAGGCACTGTGACTCTGCAGGAGCTCGGAGCCGACAGGCGCTGTGTTCCCAAGACTCCACTCACCCTTCCGTGCAAGCGGCAACCCTGTTTGACGGATAGTCGCGGCAGAAGGAAATTGGGCGCATTACTTTCGGGACAGACCATGTATATATAGATATTATATATATATATATATATATATTTTTTTTTTTTTTTTGGGGGGGGGGAAGGGGGATTGTCGTCAAAAATGAGAGACGGTCGCCAAATAGGCGATGAGCGCGCCATATGTGGTGGTCTTTTCTCGCCAAATCGCATACGAAGAAAACAAGACGACGTCCTGTTGGCATCGTTGAAATTTGAAATTGAACAAAGGCCATCGCTCATTCTTGACTAAACCCCTCGGGGTTCTACCTGATCTTTGCTATTGCCGTGAATGAAGCGCATCTAATATTATTGAATTTAAGAAAGTGAACTGATTTAGTATTGGTCTCCCTCGGCGAAATTTCATATTTGGGGTACAACTATAGTATTTGCCCACAGCTGAATTTGGCGATTTTTCTTTGGCGCCGATTTGAACGATAACCGTGTCGTTCTGGACAGTTTGCGATATAATATGGCAGCCTGCATGCTATTTATTTTTGATTTATGATTTCATGATTTATAATTTAGCTTATGATATTATTATTTAGGATATATGATTTATGATTTTTAGATTTACGATTTAGCCATAATCGCCAAATTCAGTTGTGGGGAGATACTATAGTTATTCCGCGACGAATTAAAATGGCTATGGCAATTGCGCAAGTAAAGAACCTGGCGAGAAACTTCAGAGCTATTTCGGGTTTTAAAGGAAATTATATTATTAATTAATTTAATTAAGATATTGTGAATTATTTAATTTTATCCAATTCATTTATTATTTTAATTCATTATAATAGGTAGTTAAGATGCAGTTTATTGTACTGCTTGGCGAATTTTTTGAAATTGCCAAGATGGCGTGTTATCGCATCTTATTGCAACATTCCAGAAAATATGATAAATTATATATCAAAAGGAACACAGTCTAGGACGTTTGCGTTAAAAAACAGAAACAGAGAGAATCCTAAAATTCTTTACAACACGCTATAACCTTTTTCATCGTCTTCTTTTTAAATTAGTATTAAGATTACTCCTCGTTTGACTCTGATATTTTTGATAGTTTGAATTTAATTGCAGGGATTGTAAAAGTCAAATAGTATTTAATAATCAATTTAGGATATTTCAAAAATAGAAAAATTCGCAAAAATAAGACAAAGTTCCGTTACTCGCTATCGCGCGCCCACTGAGCTGAAGAACAACTGGAGGAAATGCTAGATCGGTTTTCGCGTGCCGTTTTTTGAAGGTTTGTCTTCCGAGCGTTGTATGGCAAAAAGCCTTTGACATATTTATACTTCAAAGTAAAATTGTGTAAAGGTTGTCTGTTCGAACAACCATATGCTAAACATGACATTACAATTTTAAATTTTAATTCTTTAAAGATTATAATAGTAATAGATGACCCGATAAATGTAGTTTGCCATACAAGGCAGGCGAACGATTGCAGAAAAACTGGCACGCACGAACACTGTGTAAAAGTATTGGAAGCATTTGCTCCAGTTGTTCTTCAGCTCAGTGCGCGCGCCCACATATTAGTAGATGTCGCATATTATTAATGTGGAATCATTGACAGTGGAAAACTTTGAGATAGTATGATTATTCTTTATCTTTTATGGTACAACAATTTTATTTATTACAACCTATATTACTCCAGAGTGTCTGTGTATACGCCTTCGTTTTCATAACAGAATATGATTTTTCTCCACGTATGATGTGCAATTCTTTTCAACAATACGGTATAACTTTGTATATCCCCACAGCTGATTTTGGCGATTTTTCTTTGGCGCCTTTTGAACGATAACGATGTCGTTCTGGACTATTTGCGATATAATATGTGGATTTATGATTTTATCATTTATCATTTATAATTTTTGATTTTTAGATTTATGATTTAGCCATAATCGTCAACAAAAAATCGCCAAATTGTGGGGATATACTAAACTTGTTCCAACAATACTGGCGTGATGTTTGTAAATGCACATCGGACTGCATTCGGAACAACTTGCTGGTTGGTTACAACGATTATGGTGAAATGCGATTTTCCAGAAATATTTGTCGTGGATTCTAAACGTAAGCAAAGCTAAAACGCGTTTTTTAAAATGGCGTCTATTTTGTATACAAATAAATTAAGCCTATTTTTAATATTAAAACAAATATTTAAATTAAATTACCTCACTTTGCATTAAAAAAAAAAACTGAATGAAGTTCTAAACTGCAAGGATCATCAATATATAAATATATATATACGCTCCCCGTACATTTACATCATTTAAATGTTCTACAGCTGCCGTGAAAATACGATTTATATAAACTAGATTTCCTGACCCACATTTTTTCAAAAATTCCAAAAACATTTCTCTCCCTCTCTCTAAGCAATTCTCAAAAAAAAAAAAAAAAAAAAAGAAAAAAAAAACTAGCACACTCATCTTTTTACCCGAAAATAGGCCTATCTTTTGTTAAATAAAATAGAATTCTGAATATTTAAATGTCGATCAAGTTATCTTCCTAAATAATTGGAATGCTGGTTGCCATGGTCATAAAAAATAAATAGCATTCAATTTGCCATATCATGTTGCAAAGAATCCAGAAGGACATAGTTATCGTTCAAAACGGCGCCAAAAGAAAATCGCCAAATAGGGTTGTGGAACAAAGAAAATAAATAAATTTATTTAATCTTAGTCTTTATTTAATTTTCAATTGCAGCTACTGACCAGAATTGAATGAAATACAAGCGCGGTAGTCAAAGAAGCTGAATGTTTGTTTATATTTTCTTTCACCTTTTTTATTTTTCTTTCTTATCTTTCACATTCTCATCCTTTACTTTTTTTCTTTTGCTTTCCTGACAAGTGCTTTTTTGTCACCACTGAAAAGATGTTTTAGCTCATCATCTTGTTCTAATCCACTCAGAATGTCCTTCGGAGTGATAGTAAAAGGTCCAGCAGGTGGCGAGTTTTCTTTTGCACTATTTCCGGCTACTTCAATTATTTCAGCTGCGATATACTGCATGACGCCCGTCAAAAATACCGAAGCTTTTGGATCAACACTGCCCTCAAAGCCATCCTTTAGAATATCATGCAAAGTTTGAACTTCGAAGAAATTTTTTTTGGTAACGTCTTTTTGATTACTCCTTCTTGCCATGATTTTTTAATTCAATTTAATTTAAACAATTTCTATTTCTATAAATAAATTTTAAAGTATATTCTTATAAAATTTTGTAAATTTTAAAGCGTACGTATAAAGAATTTTTAATTTGTGCACGTTTATTTTAAAGCACGTACCAATTAACTTACGATGAAAATACCACGGAGAAAGTATATCTGAATATGAAAGGCAAACAACAAACAGTTACAACTTTATTAAATTCTACAAAAATTACTTTAGTTTTTATACAGTGGATATTTTTAGTATGATGGGAGCATAACCAACCACAGACCTATAACAATAACAGGTTATATTTCAGGTCTGTGAATGTGAGTGTATAGAAACTAAATCCAAATAACATCTTTAAATGTAATTTTAAGAAACCGTTTCTTGAGTCAATTGTTTCTTTTACAAATAAAAACGTCATGACTGACGTCACAAGTGAAAGCACAAAAACTTCCATACTCTATACGCAAGCGAAGTGCTGACGTCACTGGCCGTTCGTGGATGCAAGAAAAATATTTCCTATGTTAAACGCCCATCCGCGTTTGTAATGATCGATAGATGGCGCTTTTTCAGCTTTTGTTGTTAGTAAATATAATAGCCACGTGCATTTTTTTTTTGTTCTATATGTGTTACTACTTAATATTCGTGCTATAATCTCTCCGCCATTACATCATGGAAAATTGATTGCTTTTGGAAAAAATATTTCAGTTTATTCAAAGTTCGATCGGAAGTAGATATTTAACTGAAGCTGAACAAATATTAGTTCCAAATCATCTGATTAATCCTTTACTTCCATTAGCTGAAGCAACTGAAATTTTAAATTTGTCATTTAGAAATAAACGGAAGCTTAATTCTGGATTTCTTGATCCTTTGGAGTTACACTGTGGCACACGACAGTAAGTGTTATCTTTTTTACCGGATTTATTTATTTTTATTCAATAAATATATGTGAAACTAAACATCGGCAAGCAATGGCGTCTATTCGAAAGCCGAAAGCTATCATGTCAATTGTAATTTCACCTTAGCCCACCAGAGGGCGAGCCTTTCATTACAATCGCGGATTGGATTTTTTGTAAAAAATTATTAAAAATCGGGGAAAAATATTTCCCGATTTTAATCCCCATATTTAGGTATAGATATGTATTAGTTATCACGTGTATGCGTTAGATTAAGTTGTTGTTGTTGTAAAATTGATAAAATTTGAATTTTAAATTTCAAAACTCTAGAAAAAAAAAAAAAAAATGGCAAACTTCCATATTCGATTGAAAACATAAGCATTTCACTTCAAAGGATGATATTTAGACAATAAATATCCAACTAATATACTAATTTAAAGGAAAATGATAAATATTCTATCATAATTTGAAGTCAAATTTGTTTTCAAATGTCTGAATAAAGTATCTGATATAAGATACTAATAGGTTGTAGCGGAATATATTTGATATCGGTCATCCTTGGCAGAAAAAAAAAATCCCCAAATTATCTGGCGAACACAATTTAATTCCTTTCAAAAATCATGGATATTTTAACAACTTATATTAAGAGAGTAATGAGTAATATGAAACAATATTTCGTACAATACATATAACGAAAATATACTTCTGGCATGTATATTTTCGTATTACGTTTCTGATCGCCAAATACAAAAACGCCAAGGACAACAGAGTTTTGAAATTTAAAATTAAAATTTTGTCAATTTGGCAGAAAAATAACTCAATCTAACACATGCACATGATAACTATTACATATATACAGTCAGTCACAAAAGTCTACATACACCCGCTAATTTTCGCAGATCTAGCACTTTACTCATATTTTTGAATATACAACTTTATTTTCGTTAACATCTTGGATAATAACTCATATCTAACAAAAAAAATTATGAACAAATTCATTAAAATATAACAAAAATCAACAACATATTAAATTATATAGTCACAAAAGTCTACATACAGAGACAGAACAATACAAACTTTCAGAATTAAATGCCAAAAAATGTAACATAAATATTTTGTAGGACCTCCCTTTGAAGTAACAACTGCCTGAATTCGGTTTGGCATCGACATAACCAGATTTTTTGTCGTCTCAGGTGTAATTTGAGACCATGCAAGCTCTATTGCCTTCTTTAGGGTTTCCTTGCTTGTTACCGATTGCTCCCGAACTCTCCTATCAACTTCCTCCCAAAGGTGCTTGATGGGATTAAGGTCAAGGGACTGTGGCGGCGAATGGAGCTGTTTAGGCGTTTTATAGAGTAGCCATTCCTTAACAATCTTAGCTGTATGTTTTGGGTCGTTGTCTTGCTGGAAGACAAAGTTGTTCCCACGTCCCAATTTTCGAACCGATGGAAGTAGATTGTCTTGCAAAATCTTCAGGTATTCAAATCGATTCATTATGCCATCGATAAACACTAAATTGCCCACTCCAGCGGCCGCCATTGCTCCCCAAACCATAACACTGCCTCCACCGTGTTTCAAAGTTGGAGTCAAATTCTGTGGATTCATTTCTGTGTTTTTTTTCCTCCAGATTTTTCCGCGGCCATCACTCCCGAACACGTTGAACTTACTCTCGTCTGTAAAAACAACTGTTTTCCAAAAATTAAAATCTTGGTCAATATGTGCAGAAGCAAAATCAAGTCTCTTTTGTTTGTTAGTAGATGAAATTAACGGCTTTTGTCTAGAAACTCTACCATTGTAGCCGGCTGATCGAAGAATTCTACGAACAGTTTCTGGATGCACTTTCTTTCCACTGGCTGTTGCAATTTGATTCGCTAATTATGGAGCACTAATTTTCGGATTTTTCTTCACTTTCCTTACTATGGTTCTTGCATCACGATCATTAAGCTTCCTTGGACGACCAAATCGATATTTGTTAAGCCCATTTCGACGCATAACATAATTTCTGTAGATTGTTTGAACAGTTGACCGACTTTTTTTTTGCTATTTTTGCAATTTCTGCATAAGATTTCTTTTCACATTTCATTCTTACTATCATATTACGAAGTTCTAAAGATGTTTCCTTTCCCTGACTCATTTTGTTGAAGTTACAATGTCAAAAAATCTCGGGAAATGAAGATTAGAATAGATAACGAAACATGTAACCTCAAACTAAGACAATCTTCCAAAATAACTTCGTATGCAAATTTTTTTCCGTCCGCCCATCAGGTGTATGCAGACTTTTGCGACTTGATAATTACTATACAAATCACAAAATTACCTAGAAATTATTATTTCTGAATATTTTTATTATGCAAAACAAATTTTTTAGAGAAAACTGAAGGAGTGATATGATTTTTAAAATTGAAATTTAATTGTTTTTTGAGAAACCTTTATTTTGATCAGTGTATGTAGATTTTTGTGACTGACTGTATATACCCAACTATGGGGATTAAAATCGGGAAATACTTTTCATCGACGTTTAATAATTTTTTTAAAAAAATCCAATGGACGACTAACATAGGAAATCATTTTCTTGCATCCACGGACGGTCAGTGACGTCACACTTCGCTTGCGTATTAGGAGCTTATTATTTTTATATGTTAATTAATTAACACTTCGCTTGCGTATAGTAAAGACCCTCTAAATAGCCCCTATGAATAGCTGTAGTGTCCAACCGGTAGCTCGCGGGTGCCTTATAGCCTGCATTCCTATCTTTAGGCACCCGCCAGCTATTCGTGGTGATATAACATTCAAAAATACAAAAATAAAAGTAATGAAGTTTTTAAACCAATGATGTTGATGTCGGTGTGGGGATTAAGGCCAACTGTCTACACTTGGGACCTGAGACTCAGGGGGAAATGCTCTCCGTGGAGGAGGAGGTCTTTCTAATGGATCGTAACCTATATTCACGTGAGTTTAGGAGAAAAACCACGGAAAACTTCGGACGGTTAGGTTGACAAATTTAAACGAATGGATTCTATTCAATACACTTAACTGGGCACTAATAGTGAAAATGTTTTTTGGGTCAACCCAGCAGGCATTTTCATAATTTAAAATAATTAAATGCAAATACAGAAATATGTGGACTCCTTCCAGGTGCAAATTATATGAAAAACGACACGGTTCTGGCATGCTGTGATTCAGAAAACATGCCAAATTTGTTGTCATAGAATATTAATAATCAAATATCTCATTAATAAAAATTTAACTCTTTGCCGGCCCTAAAGCTCTAGGACTAACTTTAGGGACTCTTTTATTCAACTATCACCAATAATTTTGAGGAGTGATATTTAATATACATAATGGACGAATAACTTTCGATGTGATTGGGCAACAGTTACAGTTAAAATTTTGTGGTGGATATTGTTGTTGCGTACCTGAGGATTCGTAAGTTGTCCGAGAATGAGAAGCGAAACTTTTAAAAATTCAGGAGTTTTATTTATAGAAAGTTCCAGAAAAATACAGGACTATAAACGAAGTATCAACTTCAATTCCACCAGTAAGCACAGTTTAAGTTTAAATAACAGCCGTCAGAAAGAAATCCACAGTACAAACTGCATAGTAATTACACATAAAGCAAGCCTCATTCAAAGAGGCTCAGAACTCCTTCAATAACAATACTAGCGTTTGGCGGAACTGACTGACTCTGATCCTGATTTGGCGCGCTTGACGTCCTTTTATACTCCTCTATCGAACCCAGATTGTTCGAGAAATTTCCCGTATATCATCAGTCAATCATATTTCAGCTTCCATATTTGGTATATCTATAATATAGAATAATAATAAAGGATTATTATTATTATTATTACCTTTATTATTATTATATGATCTATAATAAGGATTTTCTCGCCAAAAGTCGCGAAAAAAGTCGCCAAGGGTAAAACCTCGCCAAATTTGGCGCCAAGTCCATTACCTGCTTTATTGGAGCTTTTTAATGCCCTTTTAAACGAAAATTTGGCTATTTTAACGCTGAAACAGCTAGAAATGCAGAAAACTAACATTTTATCGACTTACACTAAGCCTCTTTGAAAGAATTTATACAAAAATAAATACAATTATTTACAATTTTGTAACACTATTGAATAAAAAAGTCTTTAAATTTGGAAGCACTGACAAGAGGAGTGAAATTAAATAAGACCAGCAAAGGGTTAAATATTTAATGTAGTTCTCCTTTAAAGAGATATTTGATAATTAACAGTAACATTTTTCTGCTCATACTAATACATTAGCAAATAATATATTAGTATGAGCTTTCTTTTATTTTATAATTAGAAAATAATAATTTGAACCTATATTACGTTTGTGTTTTATTTTTAGCTTCTTGTATGTTCAAATTAATTTTCTTATTAATTATTGTAAACGAAAATTTATTCAGTAAAAGCATACATTTTCGTAAATTCTTTTTTTTTTTTTTTCTAAATACAAAATAAAGAGAGGCCGCGCGACATGGCAGAAATTTAAAAGTAGCCCTTAAGCAAGTACTTGGCATAGGTAAACTCTGCTCAGTTCTCCATTAAATACACGTTCTCATAAATTTCTGGTATAGGACATACTATATTCATGTTTGTTAACAGATAAGAAATTGAACCCGTTAGTGTCCAGTGCCCTCATTTGAGGACAGCTAATAAAATGGCACGTGTGTTTTTTGTGGTTTCTTGGAATGATTTCTGCTTTTTAGTGACAGTTTATAGCGTCACTCTAAATGATCCCTGAAAGTTTTATGTGCCTACTATTAATTATTATTTCATAATTTGGATAGTCATTTTATTATTTTTCATTCGTCGCACATATCTTTGCTTTTTGCGCAGGTATACTAACTTGAATCAAGTTGAATAATAATATATATTATAATACTTTACTTTCGAGATCTTTGTCAACATATAATAGGAAATTAATCTGTTATCTCGAAGTTTTCTCGCTAGAACACTAAACGTCAACAAATGAGGATAGGCTTTGAATTTAAAACTCTCAGAAGAATTGTTTAAGTTAATCTATTTTACTGTCAGTTGTCTATATTAATATAGAAGTGAAACAATCAGCTAAAAATATTTTGCAAAGTTAATTCGGCCGTTAACGATTTAACCGACTGCTCGACACGGTGACAGACTGAAATGCTTCACCTAGTAATAGGCTACCAACTGTTTAGTTCGACGCATTTTCCTTATTCTAATTTGTTAATATATTTTATTAGAATCGGTTTCGTAGTCTAGTCTCCTTATATTATTAAAATCTGTACGCGTGTGTGTTTCTGTGTGTGTGTGTGAGAGAGACAGAAGAGGCTTGAAACAGAAAAGGCTCCGCCGCTAATGGTCGCACGGACTTCGAACAGGTACCATCGGACAGAAAATTTATCGCAGATGTACGTTATCTAAAATCCTAAACGATGCGACCCTAATTAGCGGAGATATTAATTAAAATGTCGAGCATTGTCTAACGAAAAAATGATTCAAAATGGCACGCGATCATCATTTTCGACCGGGACCGCTTACCGCAAAAGAACTAGAAAGAGGAAATTTCGTGGGTTTTTGTAAAGCGATCGCTTTTGATCTGTTGGAAATATCGAAAATACACCTGTACCACGAGAAAGAGCATTTATTTATTACAATTTTTTTTAAGAATAAAATTTTGACTTGAGAAGGAATATGTGCGCGCAGCGCACGTATGCCCTCACACGTGCGCGCGCAGCGCGCATGGGTCTGCGCTGCCGGAGGCAGTGGGGACCCGGTGGGAGTTTTTTCCCGATAAGAATTTTTTTTCAGGGACGAAGGGTCAGGGAAGGAATACGCGCGCGCAGCGCGTGTATCCCGTAAGTGCGCACGGGACTGCGCTGCCGAAGGCAGTGGGGACCCGGGCCGAGTTTTTACCCAATCAGAAATGAGTTTTTTAAAACTTTCTTTTCTTAACACTAAAAGTTACTGTTAGTGATTCATTAATTATAGTGATTGAGAGATTTTGAGAATTCAGTCATTATAGTGATTCATTTAAAAATACTGACCCGCTAGCGGGCGAAGCTCGCTAGTCTCTTATATTATTAAAATCTGTACGCGTGTGTCTGTGTGTGTGTGTGTCTGTCTGTCTGTGAGAAACGGCTTGAAACAGCTAAGGCTCCGCCGCTAATGGTCGCACGGACTTCGAACAGGTACCATCGGACAGAGACTTTATCGCAGATGTACGTTATCTAATTTGCTAGACGATGAGGCCCAAATTAGCGGAGATATTAATTAAAGTGTCGACCCATGTCTAACGAAAAAACGATTCAAAATGGCACGCGATCATCATTTTCGACCGGGACAGCTTACCTCAAAAGAAGAAGAGAAAGAGGAAATTTCGTGGGTTTTTGTAAAATGATCGCTGCCGATCTGTTGGAAATATCGAAAATACACCTGTACCACGAGAAAGAGCATTTATTACCGATTCTTACGGTACAATTTAAAAAAAAAAAAAAAATACGGATTTTTCATATTTTTAAAAAAAGTTTTATAAAGGGTGAAAAATTTCTCTTTTCGCGATCGTCTTTTTTGAAACGCCCTGTACAACCGAGTAACTGTTCCATTTCTTAACAACTGGTATATAAGGAAAGGTCATTTAATCCTCTTTCGAACCATATAAACAATTTTACAAAATACGGATTAGCGATTTATATTTTTAGATTTTACGAAACATCGATTTTTTCACAAAACATTTTATAACTCAAAAGCGTTTAGAGATAAATCATTTCTTTTATATATATATATATATATATATATATATATATATAAATCTCGCTTCCATAATTTCATTTCCAAAAGATTGAGAGAAAATTTCAAAAACTGAATGAGTTATAATTTTTTAATTTTAGGCATTAACCCTTTGAATTGAATACGCGACCTTCCTTCGATGAGATTGTATAATGTGTTCTTTCTCGTTACCATGGGAACAAGTTCAAGGAAGAGGGAAAAAAAACACCAGCGACTGATTCAGTTGATAATCAGATGTATTTTAAGTGGGATAAAAAACTGCAAATTTCTATTTTCTTCAATCTTTCGAATTCGCACACGACACTTGGTATACAACCTTAAAACCACAGGATAAACTTGCAGTTCAAATTTCATCGATTTTCGTCAATAAACAAAAGGTTTACATTTTAATTGCAAATTAAATTTTATTCTAATACGCGTGTTTCAATTTCTAATTATAATTAAATTATTTTTAATGCATCACTCGAAAGATATTTTAAAGTTCTTTTACATTATCGAAAGTTTTCACCAGATTTACACGTTTTGAGGTGTCCCGAATCAGTTTTCTTTTGTATCTCAGCTACTAATTAAAATAATTTCATAAGTAATACATCATTAGAAAGCTTTGTTGATTTGGAATCGAACTGTACATTACAGAAATTTCTACCGCAAGATGGCGCTTTAATATTTAAAAATTTCAATTTCTAATTATGATTAAAATTTTTTTAATAATCATTTGAAAGATATTTTAATGTTCTTTTAAATTATCGAAAATTTTCACCTGATTTACAAGTTTTGAGGTGTCCTGATTAGGTTTTCTTTTGTATCTCAGCTACTAATTAAAATAATTTCCTAAGTAATGCATCATTAGAACGCTTTTTTGAGTTGGAATTGAACAGTGGAATACAGAAATTCGTACCGCCAGATGGCGCTGTAATATTTTCAAATTTCAATATTTCAATTTCTAATTATGATTAAATTATTTTTAATACATCATTCGAAAGATATTTTAAAGTTTTTTTAAATTATCGAAAGTTTTCACCAGATTTACACGTTGTGAGGTGTCCTGAATCAGTTTTCTTTTATGGCGCTGTAATATTTTCAAATTTCAATTTCTATTTATGATTAAATTATTTTTAATACATCATTCGAAAGATATTTTAAAGTTCTTTTAAATTATCGAAAGTTTTCACCAGATTTACATGTTTTGAGGTGTCATGAATCAGTTTTCTTTTATGGCGCTGTAATATTTTCAAATTTCAATATTTCCATTTCTACAGTCGGCAGCAAAATTATTCGAGCACTAGCAATAATCCTTGCCAAAAAAAAGTACACTTAATACAGCTTTGTTAAATAAATCCTTGTCGAGTCATGTTCTTAATCAGTCTAAGAACATGATTCGACAAGGATTTACTTAGCAAAACAGTCTTAAGTGTACTTTTTAAATATAGGAATTACTGGCTAGTGCTCGAATAATTTTGCAGCCGACTGTAATTATGATTAAATTTTTTTTAATACATCATTTGAAAGATATTTTAAAGTTCTTTTATACTATCGAAAGTTTTCACCAGATTTACACGTTTTGAGGCGACCTCAATTAGTTTCATTTTGTATCTCAGCTACTAATTAAAATAATTTCATAAGTAATACATCATTAGAAAGCTTTTTTGAATTGGAATCGAACAGTGGAATGCAGAAATTTCTACCGCCAGATGGCGCGGTAATATTTTCAAATTTCAATATTTCAATTTCTAATTATGATTAAATTATTTTTAATACATCATTTGAAAGATTTTTTTAAAGTTCTTTTAAATTATCGAAAGTTTTCACCAGATTTACACGTTTTGAGGTGTCCTGGTTATGTTTTCTTTTGCATCTCAGCCAAATGAGTTAGATCGTTCAAAATTGGTATACGTAGGTTAATTAAGAGTGCCTGAAAGGGTGGAGAAGCAATAGGCGTGCACCGCGCGCGTATCCCTTAACTTGTGCGCGCGCAGAGCGCACGGGACTGCGCAGCCGAAGGCATTGGGGACCCGTCCCGACTTTTTAACCAATGAGAATTTTTTTTTTTTTTTTTTTCTTCTCTTAAGAATAAATATTTGATTTGAGGAAGAATATGTGTTCGGAGCGCGCGTATACATTCACACGTGCGCGCGCATGGGACTGCGCTTCCGAAGGAAGTGGGGACCCGGTATGAGTTTTTACCCGATCAGAAATGATTTTTTTTTAGGGGGCACAAAAGGTCAGGGAAGGAATAGGCGCGCGCAGCGCGTGCATATCTTAACTTGTGCGCGCGCAGCGCGCATGGGACTGCGATGCCGAACGCAGTGGGGACACGGTCCGGCTTTGTACCCGCTGAGAAATGATTTTTTAAATTTTCTTTTCTTAAGAATAAAAAATTTACTTGATGTGCTCGCAGTGCGTATATGTGCTCGCAGCGCACGTATACTTCACACGTGCGCGCGCAGCGCGCATGGGTCTGCGCTGCCGAAGGCAGTGCGGACCCGGTGCGAGTTTTTACCCGATCAGAATTTTTTTTTAGGGGGCACGAAGGGCTAGGGAAGGATATTGCGCGCGGAGCGCGCACGGGACTGCGCTGCCGAAGGCGGTGGGGACCCGGGCCGACTTTGTACCCGATGAGAAATTATTTTTTAAATTTTCTTTTCTTAAGAATAAAAATTTGACATGAGAAGGAATATGTGCGCGCAGCGCGCATGGGTCTGCGCTGCCGAAGGCAGTGGGGACCCGGTGCGAGTTTTTATCCGATCAAAAATGATTTTTTTTTAGGGGGCACGAAGGGTCAGGGAAGGGTACGCGCGCGCAGCGCGCACGGGAGGCAGTGGGGACCCGGGCCGACTTTTTACCCAATCATAAATGATATATATATTTTTAATTTCTTTTCTTAACACTAAAAGTTACTGTTAGTGATTCATTAATTTTAGTGATTCATTTGAAAATACTGACCCACTAGAGGGCGAATCTCGCTAGTAACACAACAAAATACGAAGTGATAATTAGCGTCCCTGACTCCCACATGGTAGGGCCCAAGTTCGAATCCCGCGCAAAGCACGAATCTGGTGTCCCTATTAAGGGTAGCGATGGCCGCCCATTGGGTGCTCCTTCATAAACAGCTATCAATTTGGCGACCCCTGGCTAATGCTTAGTCGTAAATTCCACGTAATTAGAAATCAAAAAATGAATAAATAAATAAACAAAATGAGTTAATTTAACACCAAATTTTAACACTTTATCGCTATTATGGTGAATAATAAAACAATGTTTATGTAACGATGAAAACGTTTCTCAAAAACTGTTATTAGTACCTGACAATGTTATCAAATAAACAAAAGGAATGTACTCTAAAAAAACGAATTTTTAAACTTAAAAATTTTATAAATGGAAATAAGATAAAAATACAATACTAGGCATAAACACGTGGTTCTTATAAACAAAGGTATTAGGCGATAAGTTGAGATGTAATGCAAGATCAAAGTAGAAGTATAGTATTTAATGAAAATAAAAATAAAAATAAGTAATATTTAACATTCAATACTTTAAGAATAAATTCATATACATTTTTTTTCTAAATAACACATTATTTTTATTTATTACTTCCTCTTACCTATAGGGTCGAGAAAGTATTGTTTTAGGGTCAAATTTTCGAACGCAAGTTTTGTTATATTTACATGTTCTGAGGTCCCTGAATACGAAAATCATGTTTTTAGCGAATGGTCTGTGTGTCTGCCTGTGTGGATGTCTGTGTGTCTGTTATCAGCATATCTCAAGAACAAATAGTAGCAGAAATTCCAAACTCGGTATTCTAAATGTGTATCATATAGGGATGTTACAGTAAGCTTTTCGTTGAGATGAAGCAAATGGTTGGTGTGTGCAACAGGGTGCAACAAAATGGTGCAACAGGGGCGCTCAAAAGTATTCAAATACATTACGTCTATGGGGGAAATTGCAAGTAAGTCGAGTTTAACATCTACAGACTGCACTAATCCAAATGAAACGAATATATTTTTTTGTAATAGAGATAGTCAAATGGGAATTTTTTTTCTTTTTTCTTTTCCTTTTTTTTTTTTTTTTTTTTTTTTTTTTGTGTGTGTGTGTGTATGTAGGAGTCTCGCCTTCCCCCCTGGGGGGAAGTCTCCTCTCGAGGGGAGTAAATTTTCATGATGGGTATCTTTCAAAAGAGCTCGCGAATACCTTTAAAACGAATGGTTGAACCACTGATCTGCGACAATTTAAAATAAAGTTATCAATTTTTTTCCTTTTTGACAAAAAAAAAAAAAAAAAAATGTAATATTGAGAATAAATTCAACTTTTTTTTTGGTGGGATATTTAGTGTTATTCTACTTCTCTAATATGGAAATCGTCTGTATTATCATAAAATATAATTTTTTTTAAATAATAATTTTAATAAAATATTTTTTAAAAACAGAATTATTTTTCAATAACCGAATTAAATTCTATAGAAATGTAGGTGAATTAATGAAACGGGGTTTGAGGAGGGCGGTAGCCCCCATCACCCAGAACTAATTATCATATAAAACTCTTCCGAAGCCTAATTTGAATTGTTTAACATAGGTTTACATAACAGTACTCGTTATTTTACCTCTTAATCTCCAACCTGTATTTATAATATTAAATTTCAGGGTAAGGGAAAGTCGTATGAGTGACACACCAGATTATTTTTTAATATACATTCATTTAAAACTCGTAATGAATCTAAGGAAAAATTAGTGATGTAAAAATAAATAGAGTAATTTAATTCACACTGATAATTATTTGATAAAAAAAATAAAAGAAATAAAAATTATTTAGTTAAAATAAACGATATAAATAACAATAATCGATTATTTCAATTTACTCGATCCACATGGAATAAATTGAAATAAAACATCCACAGTGCGTATCGCCATTTGATGAATAGAGATGAATGCAAAGGGCATTATCATTAAGCAAGTACTTTAACACATTTTTAATGATTAAAAGGTGTGGAAAACATTTACATTTATATTTAAACCAGTAAATGATAATATTATTAAAGTACACTTATACTCGTATTGTACTAAGTAAAAAAAAAAAAAAAAAAAAAAATATATATATATATATATATATATATTTTAAGGAATAAGTTACAATAAGTTGTTTTATTTCGTACTTGATTTTACTGAAATTATATAAACTTAAAATCTTATGATATTTTATCATAAACATAAATCAATTCGTAATTTATTGAACCTTGTTAGAGAGAAATTGTTAATCTAAGGCATTCTCCAAACTGTATAGTACATTGCGTTCTCTTCATCTAAATTACACCCAAGTTCTTTAAATATTTTTAACGGGTCATAAAACTTATCTAAATAAATAATTCCTTTATTAATAGATAGACAAAGAATTTCATTAATAATGCATTTTATTAAATATTTTGGTCTCTTATAAAAAACTAATATTTTATTCAATTCAAGTTTAATTTTATTCAACACTACTTTAGGTGTACTCACACATGACTAAATAATAGAATAAATGGGGATAGATACAATTAAATATTTTCTCTTTTTTTTAGACTATAAAATTTTGACTCACCCAGATGAGCATTATAGAGGTTACTCCATCGTAAACGGCAGTGGGATATTTCTACATCTTTCCTCTTTATATTAACTCTCAAGCAAATCATAGAGGACTTCTATTTAACAATTCTAGGGCGCTTCGAGATCCTGGAATAGGAATACACTTGGATGCTCCATTCGATAGATTCTTTCGAGAGATGAATCATAGGTGTATTGGTCTCTTCGGGTTACTCATATTTTTCATATTTTGAGATTAAAATTCAAGGGCAGTTGATGCGGGATGAAGCAGGATATCTGGAGAACCACCGGGAGATTGCACCACTGTCTCGCCGAAAAGTTGACCCCGAAGCCGTCCTCGCACTTCTATAAAAAATGCTCTTCTTATGTCGAGGGCTGAAGGGAGAGTGTGTGTGCGGCGTGCGGGTGACCTATAGTTCCCTCTAGCCTGGAGTTATTTTTGCGATGCTCCATTCAAGTTTTATGAGTCCTATAAACTTTCCTCTTTCCATCTTTGTTCTATAATGTCACTGGGTAGCCAGTTAGTCTGAGATCCCTATCTCATTTTTTCCCCTTCTCCTTCAATTTTACAAGCAGCACTTATAAATTTATCTTATTCTTATTTCAAAGCAAACAACTTTTTTTATCAAAATATTTACATACAGATTAATAATTACTTTCCATTATTCTACCACAAAAAATATTTATACATAAATAGCTATATGCTTAAATGAAAAATCACTTATGTATCTATATATATATATATATCTAAAGGTGTAATTTTAATTACAACAAACCTTTATATTGATTAGTATATTACACATAACTGTTTTGATTACTAAGCATTTTAAAAAGATATTATTTTTATTGTATATAAATGTATGAAAAATACTGATATAGTTTGCATTTAAAATTAACCAGATTGAAAATTAATTGAATATTACGGATTTTCTATATTTATTTTAATTTTGATATTTCGATATTTTAAGTAAAATAATACTTTATACTATAATTATAATTAACAATATATATTATTGAATATAAGGGTAATTTTAAATGTAAATTCACATTAAACACTACACTTTTTCGCATTCAATGTCTTAATTAAAATCCAAACCTCTACTGACTTTTAACTACTATGATTCACACAATATATCAATACAAATAATTACTGTCTCAATTATTTAATTTTCATTTAAAAACTGTTATAAAATATTAAATAGTATATTTATGTGATTAAAATGAAAAGAATGAGAACGAAGATGAGAAAATAAAATAAATACCAAGAAACATTATATATGTGTGTGTGTGTGTGTGTGAAAGAAGGAATAATTTTACTAAATTAGATTATATTTTTGAAGTTTAATTGTAATACATATCGAAATACTTTTTAAAAAGTTAAATTTTTAATTAAAAAAATAAAATAAAAATAAAATATAATTGCAGATGATAATTTTGACATATTTTGTTTTTTTAGTAAAAATATTAAAAAATATTCATTCATAAAGTATACAATTTTGAATTTTTTTTTTTTTTTTTTTTTTTTTTTTTTTTTTTTTTGTAAAGTAATACAATATGTGTGAGTAGAGAAATATGATTAAGTAGGATACTGGCAATTGTTTTAAATGACTATTATTTTAAAATCAGGTAAATGTGCAAATACCACCACCAGCAGAAAATTAAATCATATGTTTAGTATTAGATTATGACACATATCGAAATATTTTTTAAAATGTTATAGGTCTTTTTTTTTTTTTTTTTTTTTTTTAAATACTTTTAATACGCAGTTAAACTTCGTATTTTGAAATCAGGGAAAACTGCAAAAAAGTTTTTTTTAGAGAAAAACAAAGTTTATAATATGAAATATAACAAAGGTTGCTTAAAATAATAACATAAATAGGTTTTATAAAAATATTTTTTTAATAAAATATTAGTAATACTCTCAATAAAGTAAAATTACAGATGAGGATTGCGACAAGTTTTGTATTTAAAATAAGATATACACGAAAATATTTTTGTCATAAAATATATTTTTACAAAAAATATTTTTAATAAAATAATACTAAAAGTTAAAACTTTAAAATTTGTAAAAAATTGAAAATGCTGATATTTTAGAAAATAGAATTTATTACACACACACACGTATAATAATAATAATAATAATAATAATTCATTAAAATGATCAAACACCAGGAAGAAAAACTGAATTAATCAACAAACAAATATATATGGAAGTGAATCTTTATACAAGGAGAGAAAGTTTTTGAGAAAGTTAATATGAGCTATTTCTGAAACATTGATGGATGCCATCATATATAGTAAGCATGAATAAAGTATAGCAAAAAATAAAAATAAAGACATGGTTATAGGGGCAATTCTACGAAAAATGTAACGTCAGTCACATACAGAGATATTTCTGCTTCTACCAATATTATTTAACAAATATCACTATCCTATTTAATAAAAAAAAGCCACTGTAAATATGCCATTAATTTTTCTGTATGGTAATAGTGGTGGTAAAAAAAGAGGAAATTTTATCTTTCTGTGTGACTGACCTTACCCTCATCCATGGAATCACCCATATAGGAAATGTCAAAAATAGAGGGTTAGTAAAAAACGTTTGCAGAGCAACCTTTGTGAGGAATTCATGTTCTCCATATTCTTAATTCCTCAATCTTAAGATTAACTTGCTTAATTACTTAATTGCTTAGTAATAAGAGCACGAGACAAAGTTTTAAATACAAAATAGCACAGTTTATTAATTCTTAATTTCAAGGAGGGCGTTGAGCTCTAACTCAATTTAAATAAGTGACTTCAGGAAATAACTTTAACAAGACATAAAATGAAAGTTAACTTATCTCACCAATGCTGATCTTTTTTGACGTCTGCTCTCGGCTACTACTAACTATTCTCACTCTAGAGTGTCGGCCGGATTCCCGATACGCGACAGACTCTTTTCTTAATTTACGCCACAATACTACACCTCTCTACCATCACTTCACACACACCATAATCCGGTGCAACTCAGTATCACCACCATCTCCAATTCGCTATAACTCTTTACTCCACACTAATCAGCTACCATTCTCCAATTTTCTATCCATCTTATACTACATCCTAACAAACATCCTTTCCCTTCATTTGAGTTAAACTTACAATCACTTCCCATTCATCAAACACTCAGAACCTAATTCTTTCACTGCAGCACCATGCGACATAAAACTCACTCGACCTCAACTTTCGCCGAGTTACTGGCGAAGAAGTGCTTTAACCGTCCCAACTTTAGATTGCTGGATTCAGCTGAAATTCAAACGAACTGTGGAGACGTTCTATAGTCTCGACCTCACACCTTGTATCATCACATTATAATAGAATAAAATATAATGGTAACAAAAAATTATTAATAGGATTAAATTGGAATATAACCAATGAATAATGCGCAAAAACAGCAGAAATCGGTGTATATCACAATAAAATGAGTTAGTTTGCCAAAATTTAGCACAAACGTGGGTTATGTCGTTTAAAAACAGACATAAAAGTTACTTATATATTATAACAGTTTCATTAAGAAAGAAGATATTTTCGAAATGAATATAATTCACACAGTGTATGTATATATGTGTGCGTGTGTATTATATTCTTTAAACGAGATTTTCTAACTCTGATTAATTCTCAAGCTCAAGAAGATGAGTTTTTCTCCCTATTTTAGATTAGTCATTTCCAATTAAACTTATTCTGGATTGCCTCAAAGCCAGTTTAAAGTCTTAAAAATTTTAAATATTTTTTTTTCCCTTACAATATTTTTTTTTCATTTATTTTTTGACAAAAATCATCTTATAAAAGACTCACTGATATTATGCTTTTTTTCATTTCATTTCGTTCCTTTTTTTTTTTTTTTTTTTTTAAGCGTTTTATTCGGAACCGTAAACTGCTTTTTCCTCGACACAGTTGAAAAATCTCTTGAAATTTTGACATTTCAATAAGCTGTTTCTTCCAAATGAAGGTTTGGTAATATTCCAATTGCTTATTAAAATGATCCGGAAAAGATTCGAAAATGCATATGTGAAGTTTAAAAAAAGTGATAACTAAAAAAAAAAAAAAAAAAAAAAAAAAAAATTGAAGTGAAGCCTTTTATTTTTTTTCCCACAGTATATATAATCAAATATTTAAAGTTAGTTCTAGATCTTTTTTCTTTCTTTCTTTTTTTTTTTTTTTTTTTTTTTTAATCACACTACCATTTTATTGCAATATCATTTGATTAAGCCTTTATTTAAAAAATAACCTCTGTGATTCATCTTAGCTTGTCAGCAATAACTTCTATTTTAAAGATAGTTGAATATAAAAAACATGATTAAAATACATAGCCAATTTTACATTAAACTAGCAGGCAACGCCCGCTTCGCTGGTCACTATTTTTAAAAGAATCACTATAGTTAATGAATTCTCAAAATTGCATAAATTTTTATCATGCGAAAAAAAAGAGAAAAAAAATGTGATTTGAAAAAATGTCGCAACGGGTCCCCACTGCCCTTGGCAGCGCAGGCAATTGTGCGCTGCTTTCGCGCATTTATGTTCAAAACTCTTAATGAATCACTATATTATCGTAAGGGAAAAACATAAATAAATAAAAAAAAAATCTCCCATCAGTGGAATAATCGGTTCGGGCCACCACTGCCTGCGGCAGCGCATACAAACGCGCAAGCCTCGCATGCTCCTTCACCTACCGTTCCCGCCCCTCCTAATTATTTTAGACTTTAAAAAATACTCGCAGTCGTTCTCTCTGGCTTTTAAACCTAATAATACTAATTTCCAAAATTTTATCTGAATTTATTTATTTTTAACCCTGCGCCCGATCCCTTCCCGTCCTTCGTAATAATTCTGTACTTTCGAAAATATCCGCAATCGATTTATCGGGCCTCAAAACCTAACAACACTAGTATTCAGCGCTCCAACTCTTATTTATACGTTTTTGCCCTTTCACCTCCCTTTCCCGTCTATCCTAATAATTTTACAAATTCGAAAATATACGCAATCGATTTGTAGGTATCAAAAACCTCCACGTACCAATTTAATAACTTTACAAATTCGAAAATATCCGCAATCGATTTGTAAGTATCAAAAACCTCTATGTACTAATTTTGAACGACCTAACTCTATTTTTATTTTTTGTCACTCCATTCCCTCCTCCCGCCCCTCCTAATAGCTTTACAAATTCGAAACTATCCGCAATAGATTTGTAGGTATCAAAAACCTTTATGTACCAATTTTGAACGGTCTAATTCTATTTTTATTTCTTTGCCCCTCCGCCACCAACACACACCTTTCTGACCCTCCTAATAACTTTACACTTTCAAAAATATCCTCATTTGACTTGCAGGTCTCTAAAACCTATCTGTACCAATTTTGAACTGTCTAACTATATTTCTATTTTTTATACCATAGCCCCCCTTTCCCGCCCCACCTGGAAAGGATTTCTAAAATTAAAGCAATTAGTTTTTATGTATTTATGGGAGCTATATTTTTGAGTAAAAATATCTTACACATATATTTTTTTCTGTTTGCAATATAAAGGATTATTTCAAATCACGTTTTGCCCCCTCTCCTCCCCTCTTGGAGGCTGAATTTCGAAAATTTCAGAAATTAGTTTTTAGGTATTTGTATTAGCTATATATTAGAGCAAAAATTTCACATATATCTGTTTTTCTGTTTGAGATATATAGAAGTATGTGAAACCACGTTTTGCGCATGTGAAATCACGTTTTGCCCCCTTTCCCCCCTTGGGCACCGATCTTCTAAAATTCCAGAAATTGATTTTTAGGTAATTAAATTAGCTATATTTTAAAGCAAAAATTTTACGGATATCTGTTTTTTTTCTGTGAGATATGAAGGTTTTTGTGAAATCACATTTTGCCCCCTACACCCCCTTGGGGGGCGAATTTCGCAAAATCGCTTCTTAGGGGGTGCTTACACTATAGGTTCTTAAATTTGACCCAGTTTCGAGTCAGTGGCTCTAGTAGATTTTGCTGTGCGTTGATGAGTCAGTGAGTGAGTGAGTGGAAGTACTCTTTTATATGTATAGATTAGCTGCTAAATTGCCCAGTGTGCTTCCTACAGAACCAATATATTTTTGCAAAATTTTAATGTCTCTTGATTCGTTGTCTTAATCATATTTTCAGAGTTGGCAACATTTCTAATTCACTCCAAAACATCGTTAGTACCATAGATATAGTAATAAGACATAGATTGATTATCGCGAGGGAAAATATGACTCCTTTTTATTGGGGTTTTCCTTCTCCATTGGTTGTCTTTTCTCGAGTGAATACACTCGGTAATACACACAGATAATTTAGCTTGTAAAATTTATAAATAATTTATGTACTAAAGTTGAATGAAAAATTCCAGATGCAGTTTCAAACTCATTTTTCTTTCTTTCTTTTTTTTTTTTTTTTTTTGAATAAATAGCGACATCTAAAGAATTATATATCTATGAATTACTTAAAATTAATTACTTAATCTGCTAATTAATTGTAATAATTTTAATTAATTGATTAAAATTAACTTTGAAAAAATTCCCTGAAATATAATAGCAGTATTTATATCATAATAATAACAAAGCAATTGATTATGAAAATTATACGTTAAATAAATTAGTGAAACATATCAGATGCATAAAGATATGTTTTATATAATTTATGTATGGAAAGTTATCTTATTTGCTTCAATAATTTTTTTTCGAACAATTAAATGTCATGCAAATTTCGTCATTCAGAATATTCACCTTTCGCAATAATTCTATTCTATTAATATTGCTGAATTGCATACTCGCTAATGGCTGACGCTCAAAACTTTTTTTCGGCATCAAAAATCTTTAGTCGGTAACATGAGGATGATAGATCTATATGAATTACTATATCTATGGTTAGAGTACTCGCCTTTTTTAATACCATTTTTTTTTTTCAAATTTAATCGTAATTTACTTGTAATTGAAAATTACTCTACAAAATACAGGGTAGCCATAAGTAAACTGATAGTACTTATAATGGTGTGTAAGTAGTGTGTAAATAATGGTCTGTAGCGAGAAAAATATGTAAGAATAGCACCTAACTTTCTAGTAAGTTTAAACATGACAGGGGACGAACGATTTTGGGAAAAATAAAAATTTGAAATTGGAGATACTGCGCTAGACTGTCCCCATTTTCCCATTTTCCCATTTTTTAAACTCTCTTTTCTATTACACAGCGCCATCCAATTATTCCCCTAATTGTGAGTTTTTTTTTCCCCCCGAAATCTTCCGTCTCTTGGTTTGTTCAATCGTCCTACAAACTTTGGTGCCATTCTTCCAATTAGATGACACTACAGAACACTGTTTTTACTTTCTCTTACCCATAAGGTAAAGAAAGTATTGTTTTTGGGTCGAATTTTCGAAAGTGAGTTTTTGTTATATTTACACATTTTAAGGTCCCCTTAATTCGAAAATCATGTTTTTAGCTGCTCTCTCTCTCTCTCTCTCTCTCTCTCTCTCTCTCTCTCTCTCTCTCTCTCTCTCTCTCTCTCTGTGTGTGTGTGTGTGTCTGTCTCTCTCTCTGTGTGTGTGTCTGTCTCTCTCTCTGTGTGTGTGTGTCTGTATGTCTGTCTGTTATCATCATATCTCAAGAACAAATAGTAGCAGAAAGTCCAAACTTGGTATTCTAAATGTGTACGATATAGGGATGCAACACTAAGCTTTTCGTTGAGATGAAGCAAATGGTTCGCGTACAGGGACACCCAAGAGAATTCAAATACGTTGCGTCTATGGGGGAAATTGCAGGTAAGTAGAGTTTAACGTCTATAGACAGAACTAAACCAAATGAAATGAATATATATTTTTTATATAAGTAAAAACATGTCTCATGTAGAATATGGTAAGGAAATCATTCACTGTTCATTTACAGGGCTACACAAAAGTACTAGATTATAGTGCGACAATAGCTGAAAATTGATATATGTGTATTTCAAGTTGTTTCGTGTATTATTACTATAGGATTATATTTAGGTGCACCATGTGATCTGTACATAATCTTCAAAAGATATACAGGGATGCAAATATTTAAGCGATAACATTCTTTGTTATTGTTAGTGGAAGTGCTTTACTGTAATATTTTAGCCTGTCCAGGAAAGCTGCCCAGGAATGGAAATGAAATTCTCATACACATATGATAAATGATGTATGTTTTTCAGAAAAATATTCATCACTTGTTTTTTGTATATTTACACGTTTTGAGGCTTTCTGATTACCGAAGTCAAGTTTTTAAAAGTTTGATCTTTCTCTTTGTCTCAGAGTAACTTAATAACGAATAATTTCAGGAGATCCAAAAGCCTCCCCTCACACAAAACTAATCATCATAAAAAACTCTTCCGAAGCCTAATTTCAGTTGTTTTAACATAGGTTTACATAACAGTACTCGTTAACTTACCTCTTAATCTCCAACCTGTATTTATACTATTAAATTTCACGGTGAGAGAAAGTCGTGTGAGTGACACACCAGATTATTTTAATTAAGCTTAATAAGTTAATCTATGAAAATCGATTCATTAACGAAAAACAGAATGAATGCAAATAACAAGTGTCGTTTCTTTAAAAGGGCTTATGCCCATAGACTGTGAGTACTTGGCTTTAAAAACGATGCGAGCATGGTGACCTTTAATGGCAATTATATCAAAGGAATTAACAAATTGTATCACTTTTAGTTGTTAGTAAATGCAAATGAAGTGAAGCGATTATTTTCTTCTGTAAGTGGCTTCCTTTGTTCACTTCAATTATTTCCATGCAAAATCTTTTAAGAGGATTTGCTCCATGTTCATTTTTTTCAGACATTCATGTTCAAAAAATGCTAAGTCTCATTTCGTAAACAAGATAGAGGTTTCACTTTATTTTGTTTGTGCTGTTTAAAAGACATTTGATAAATCAGTGTATGAGATTATTTTTAATATTTGTAGTTAAAGAACGTATATGTTATTGGTATAGCACACATTTCATTCTTGTAAAAATATAAATTAATATTATCAATAAATTCAATTTTTTCATTTCAAAATTGCTTAAGATTCCACAGTATAATGTAATTTAAAGATAATTCCAGTTTCTAGATGAAAGCAGTATGCTTTTTTTTCTCAGTGTATGTACTGTACATAGCACCGTACATTGCACTAAAAATTTAGTATAAATTAAAAAGTGCATAAAAGAACTGAAAACGCATTTTTAAGCATTTACACTAACAGCCTGTAATCTATCTGAATTCTTGCACTGCACACAAAATATTAACGCTGTTCAACCGACAAGCTTTTGCATTCTTCAGGAAATTTATTTATATACGTACTCTTATTTCCTAGCATTCCTATTTTCATGCTTACATGTATTTAGAAAATTGCATTGCCTATATGTACTACAATACATTTTTTTTTTTCTTTTGAAGTGAAAACTTCTTTAGGCGCGTTGACCACTTTTTGGGTGAACAAAAATCATAGAACTGGCGTCATCGTCACCGAACGCTTTGAAGTGAAAACTTCTTTAGGCGCGTTGAGCACTTTTTGGGTGAACAAAAATCATAGAACTCGCGTCATCGTCACCGAACGCTTTGAAGTGAAAACTTCTTTAGGCGCGTTGATTTTTGAGTGAACAAAAATCATGGAACTCGCATCATCGTCACCGAACGCTTTCCATGAGCTATATGTATACTGTGTATATATGTACATAGATATACCCCATGCGTTATTAGTATACATTATATATATGCAAAGAGTATATCTCTCTACATATATACCCATATATGTAGCGCATGGCGCGGCATGCCTCATATACATACACACACACACACACATATATATATATATATGTATAAAATGTATACTAATACGAGTAGTATACTGGCTACTGCCATCTGTCTCTTTCTAGTTCTATACTCTATGTATGTATGTACTTTTTCCACAGTATATTCATAGTTCACAAAGTACAAGCAAGTGTTTTTATACAGACTGTTATATTCTTCTTTTTGCTTTCAATATAAATTTTCAAATAAATAATAAAAAAAAAGAAAATTATTTTAGTCATATTACAATATTTTTACCTAATATAAGGCTTAGTTCATTTAATTTGGGTAGCTACAAATATTGTGCCGAATCATATAATACAGACCATAAACACTTCTTTACAAACCAAAAGTAATTCGAAAATAATAATCTAATAGCTCGACGATACAATTCACAAGTTACTTAGTTTTCACTTCTATCGGCAGTCACTAAAGACTGCTTTAGTTTTTTTTTTTTTTTTTCTGTGTTTCTATAAACGAACGGATAGACTTTTATAAACTATTTCGGTACGTTTCTTTATGAGGCCACTTGGTAATTTGTAGGGTTATTTTCACGACCTCAGCGATAAAATACCAAATTATATTAAAAACATTTAATGTAATTAAAGGTAAGCTTAAAATTATAGTTAAATCGATTATAATGTATTTAAATAATAATGTAGCATGAAGGTACACAAATAGGAAATTCTCGAAGGCTAAGTGCTGTACTGTGGGACTATAAAATAATTATAGTTTCGCATTTTTTACAACAATGCACCTAATGATCAAAACTTTTTCAGAGGTAATATATTTTAAATTTTAAAATATATTTTGAAAATATGTCTTTTTCGAGGGATTAATATTTCATAGTATAATGATTCAGTTGTGATAGAACTCAGAACTATTTATAATAGATGCACTCTCAGAAATAATATATTAAATTTTGATGATTCAGACATCCTCGGGCTTAATTTCGTTGTTTTTGACAACCATTTCGTCAAGCGATCACGTGATTTTTTGAGGAAACGTGAACTCTCAAATATTTGACGAAATCAAAAACTTTTACTTGGCGGCTTGGTGGTTCGGTCGGTAGGCCACTGCCTTCTGGATTTCTTGGTCTCGGTTTCGAATCCCGATGCGGGCATGGACGTTTATGATGTCCTATGCCTACAAAATATTGTGTACGCTTGTTTCTGTGAATTTCTGTAAAAATATGGATCAATTGAGACATAAGTCATTGTAACTATAGGTCTCAAAGCTGTCAAATAAATATTCAAATGACTTTTATTTGTTTGCTCTGTTTTATTTATATTTTCATTAAATATAATTAGGATTTAATGTCTAAAGCAACCAACTTGCAGGTAATTTTATAATTTTATAATTTGTATTTTATTCTGTATCACGAATCTAGGATGAAAAAATGTATCTTTACTTTTGATAAAATTCGTATGTTTAAACAAGTGGCGAAAGTAATTTTCTCAATTTGACGAAATGTTCGCTCGGAGCATACCCCTAGAAACACTTTCGTCAAAAATGAATTAGGATTTAATGTCTAAAATTAGGATTTAATGTCTAAAGCAACCAACTTGCAGGTAATTTTATAATTTTATAATTTGTATTTTATTCTGTATCACGAATCTAGGATGAAAAAATGTATCTTTACTTTTGATAAAATTCGTATGTTTAAACAAGTGGCGAAAGTAATTTTCTCAATTTGACGAAATGTTCGCTCGGAGCATACCCCTAGAAACACTTTCGTCAAAAATGAAGAAATTTTCTTAAAATTTCAGTATCCATTTCTGAGAGTGTGGCGAAATTAGTTTTTATATTGAATACTTAGTCATTCTTTTTAATTTTTTAATCCTTACATACATTGTTATATTTTAATTAAACATTATAAACGAAGTGAAGTTATTTTTCAAAGGCATAGTTTTATTAAAACTGTCTTAACCATAGCTACTAAATTTTACGCTTTTTGGTTACAGGAAAATTTTAAGATATTTATTTTATTAGTGAAAACTGTTTAGAACAAAATTCTGTTAAAATTTACCAGTGTCAAAAAAAAAAAAAAAAAAAAAAAAAAAGCGTAAAGGCTATTAGTTATGCCTTAATCCTTTAATGTTCATTAGTAATCGCACTAAATCCAACTACTTGACATAATTTAATATTTTTTAATGCAACATATTTTCAATATTTCCCCCTCGTTTTAGTAAATTTCTCAACATTTGTTCCTTCTTTATACGTCAGATAGCGTCACTACTACGAAATTAAACAAATAATGTTTCAGAGGAAACCAACTGCAGAAGTCCTTAGTACTCAGGAGTGCACCTTGTTGTTTCGATGATGTATTCGTGTCTAGTTTTTCACTTCACGAAAATTCGTGCTATTATTTTGACTTAAAACAACTGTTGCAGGTTTTTACAACTAATAACGTTTGTTTATGAAATTAAATTAAATTTTATTTAAATTTATTCAGATATACATAGAGATGTTTTATGAAAACCAAAAGATTTTAGAATATTAAAAATGCTATATATATGTATATATACATATATATTTACGATCATCTGTGTCTAATAGCCATTTTTAGCGTTTTAATGTGTAGGATCAGGTCTCATGAAATACGGTCGCCTCGTCGCCATTGGCGACCAATATATTTTAGCTGGTGACCATGTTTTCAACGAAAACTCAATATTTAAAATTTTTTTTATATTTTGGTGAAAAAATTGGATCCAGAATTGAATGCAGAAACCTATGCTAAACTGCAGTGTACTTCATATCAATCTGCGTAACAAACAAGTAGAAGGAAAACAGCAATCCGTGGCTCTCTGTGCGTGTTTTGCCCACCGTTGTCTTGAATCGAGACACAGTGTTGAATCAATATACCATTAGGGAATTTACACTACGCCCCACTGTGCACGTTTAACAACCCGGTGTTGAATTCATGTAGTTTGCTCACTTTGCGACCCGGTGCTGAATCTTTGTTTTAATGTAGTGATTCGTCGATGCCAATAGTGTATTGGTTTAAAGAAATTAATAAAACCGGTTTGAGGATATCAAATTTAAACAGGTGTCTTTTGATGTATAATCCAGTCCTAATGAGTATTTGATTTTTATACACAGAATTTTAATTTATAAATTCAAGTAAATTTTAAAATTGAAAAAATAAAATAAAATAAAGTAAAATAAAATAAATAAAGAGCCGTTTTTTTTTTTTTTTTTTTTTTTTTTTTACTGGCTACCAGATTTTTCAAATTCCTAGAGCTTTGAGTAAGATATACGGTTAAAAATTTCAAAACAAAACTACTGGTAATCATTTATTTTAAATATTATAAAAAATTGCAGAAAAAAATAAACGAAGTTAAAGGAACTATTTTATAAATGCATTTTTATGACTAATATTAATTTAATTAATTGTTAGTGAGAACGCATTTGTGATTTAAAATGCTTTGTTTTAATGTAGAAACATTCATTTTTAATTTTTTTTTTTTTTTTTTTTTTTTTTTTTTTTGAGAAATTAAATAGTAAAAATAGATAAAAATACAGAATATAGATTGAGGTTCTCGATCATTTACTTTTAATAAAGAATTATTGTAAATTTATAGAGACTAAACATTTCTGTAAATTCACCGAAATTTTTTACATGTGTTCTAACAACTTTCAACTTTATATCTATTTATCTATCTATATATATATATACAGTACCCGACGCTTATTGAAATCACATTCGTCCTAGGCCAAAGTGATTTTATTAAGCGGCAGATTTTTATATACGGCGAACGTTCCTGCACTCAAGGAAAATATATTACTTTCCTGAATTTGGAAAGAAATTTCAAAAGGTAGCGAATAATGGAACTAATAAACAATACTGATTAATTTTTGATAGATAAATAATTAATTGTTCTTTCGATATAAAAAAAATTTAAACGCATTCCATGTTCCTATGCTCTTTCTTTTGAGGAAAATTAACATTACTTTACCAATAGTTCATGCTTTTTTTATACATTTAAAATCTTTCCGTTTAAACCTCCTGATTTATAGTTACTTCAAAATAAGAACTAAAAATTGTCTTTCAATAATTAAAAATTTAAAAAATGAATATCATTTGCAAATAAAATCTAGTTTGTGACTTATTACTGTGCTTTGAAGAATACGTTCCTTGAAATTATTACGGAGAAAAGTTATGGAGCGTGTTTAATTTGTAATTATGCATCACGTGTAAAATTTTCGATAATTAGAGATAACGGAGGGATTGTTGTGCTTTAATTTCTTTTTCAGAAAAAAAGAAGGAAAAAAAATCACAATGTAAATAAAAAATATTGTTTTAGTGTGCAGAAATGATATTTTTGTTGCTGAGATTTTTTTGAGTTTATTAACAGGCGATACTGATTTTATTAAACGGCGGTTTTAAATACAGTTCGAATTGATTTGATTCCGGTCCTGGCAATTTGATCAGATTAAGCCGCTGATTTTATTAACCAGTGGATTTATTAAGCGGCGGTTACTGTATATATATCTGTATATATATATATATATATATATATATATATATATATATATATATAATATATAATGATGATCTATTAAGCATAGTAGAAGCCAAGCAACAGATACAAGATCACTGAAACACCAATGACCAATAAGATTAAAAAAAAAAAATTATCAGTGGATGAAATACACTAATGTAAAGAAACCAGATTTATTAATTAACAGCCTGCAAAACAAACGAATCAATAAAGTAACACAACAAATCTTAACTTAAAACCATAAACTTTATCAAAATTTATGAAAAAATAATTTAAGAAACATAAGATAGGAAGGAAGGAGGCAGGCCGCAAGACTTGTGACTTGCCTGTGGGGTTAAACTAGTTTCACGCTGGCAATACTCCCCCAGCCTGCCATGACCAGAATAGGAGTCATATGGATTGAAAAAGCAAAATTTCACAGCAGATGAATAACAATGAAACCACGAAGCAACAATGAAATTCACTGATTGATTACATTGTGTTTAACAGTATAATTATTTAGAATTTTAAGAATAGTTGACAACTCAAAAAGGAAGAAACTGAAATTTTACTGGAAAAAGAAAGTTTGCATAGTAATACAAAGTAAATGCAACAATCCTTCTGCTTTTATTTTTTTATTATTTTTTTATTTAATTTCACAAACCCACCCAACTATCCAGCCTTACAACACCACCCCACCTCCGTAATCAAACATCTGCCCACCCATCCGCCACCTTTTTTATTGTCTTTTATTATTTTATAATTTTTTTGTTAATATACACAAAAGTGTACACAGCTTTTTTTTTTTTTTTTTTTTTTTTTTTTTTATATGTATTGACAGAGACATGGTTAAGGATATAAAAGAGAAAATACAAAGTTTTTAGGAAAACCCATTTTAGCAGTGACTGTGATCAGTTTATTAATATTCTTGTTTTTATAATTCGCAGAGCATAAATTATTAATTCGAAATAAATGGTTAATGATGATGTTTCTAAATACCGAAAGATGCAGACATGAATTAAAATGTGTAAATAAGTTTACTTTAAAACTAAAATCTTGCCGTTTGTCATAGACATCTGTGTAAATATTATTACCATTGATGATTATTTTGAGATCTAAAAATTTAATTGATTGATTAGTTAGAGTATTTTGAGTTAACTTTAAATTAGGTGGATAATTGAAGGAAAAGTCATTTTGTGAGTGCTTGTTGAGATAAAATACGATAATATCATCGATGTAACGATAAAATCGAACATCGTCATTGCAAATTTGCTTTTCATAATAATAAAGATAGAGATCTGCCAAAATACTGGAGCTACAACCTCCTTGTGGGATGCTTAATTGTTGCAAATAGATATCGTTGTTGTGGAAGATATAATTATTATGGATAACAAAGTTAAGAAGTGCTTTAAATTTTTCTGCTTTAAAATTGTGAGGAAGATTAATTTGAGCTTTATATTCTTGAAAAAGACTGTAAATGATATTACTAAGATCTGATAACTCAATATTATTGAAAAGATCTTGAAAGTCAAAAGTCATAATATTGTCTATTGAATCGAGCGATTTGATGTATTGAATTATATATATATATATATATATATATATATATATATATATATACATATACATATACATATATATTGATAATAATAAGAATGAGAACGAAAAATAAACAGATGAATAATTCACCATTGAAAAAAAAAAAGGCAAATTTGTTAATTTGTTAATTTGAATAATATTTTAATTTAATTAAAAATAGAATAAGAACACTTACTTTAAAATAATTCTGTTAAGCATACAAAACATAACAAGAAAGAACTTTTAATTGATTGTAGTAAAAAGGTTACTAATCGAGCTTATTTTAACAAAATGAAAAAAAAAAAAAAAAAAAAAAAAAAAAAAATTGAGAACAGCTGAATTTATGGACCAAGACACAAGTAATTGAATAAATAATAAATTACATAGCTCAGAATGTGAGGGAAATTTGTCAGGAGTTACCACTCCCATCATTTAGCGAATATATGCAAGGTTTCTTTTTTTGGAAAGCGATGTTACGCAATACACAGGGTGTCCCAAAAAGGTTAAAACGCGCTTTATTTCTTTACCCGTTACAGATAAATGGGCATTGTAAATTGAAAAAAACGTCCAAATTAAGGTAGGAAAGACGACTATATTAAGAAAAAAAAAAAAAAAAAAAAAAAACCCTTCATTAATTTTTAAAAAGTTACATTTTTAAAAATTTTATATAGTCCCTCTACGCAAATTTTGTCAATTACGAAGTTTTTATTTTTCATTCAACAAAACCATTAGGAAAAAACCCATAACTATATTTTTAAAACCAACCGAATTATGATACAAAAAAAAAAAAAAAAAAAAGACATGCCATTTTCCCGTATCATTTAAAAAGCTGGTTTTTCGGTGAAAATAGGGATCATTTACAAACTGATAACGGAAATCTTTAGATCAAAAACATAATGTGTCGAAAAATTCTCAAATACATTTAAATTAATCCCTAGAATGCAAGTGCAATAGCATTAGAATGAAAATGCAAATGCAAATCCTTTTAATACAAATGCTATAATACATTTTATCTTTTTATAATATGTCACAAATTTACCTTTCTATTTTGATATATGGTCTCTATAATCAGAGTTCAGTTTTCAATTAAGTATAATTCATTCAGTTTAAAGATACAAGAATGCGGTTTTTTGCAATGATGTTGTTGCATTGAAAATAAAAACTTTCTAATTGACCAAATTTGTCTAGAGGGGTCGTAGAAAAATTTCAATTTCAAAAATGTAATTTTTTGAAAATTACCAGGAAGATATTTTTATTAGCGTAGTTTTATTTTCTATCTTATTTTGTACACTTTCGCAATTTACATTACCCTTTCATTTCTAACAGGTAAGGAATTAAACCGCGTTTCAATCTTTTTGGGACACCCTGTATATATATATATATATATATATATATATATGGTGAACTTTAAAAGGTTAATATTAATTTATTTTTAAAATTTAATTTGCACACTGTTAAAAAATTCTGTAAATTTAATATAAATATTTATCCAGAGTCTCTGTAAATTTACAGCAATTCATAGTTAAAAGTGAATAATTGAAATTCTTAATCTTTATTCTGTATTTTTACCAAATTTTATTTTTTTACTTTTTAATAAAAATTAAAAACGACTGTTTCTACTTTAGAAAAATCATTCGAAGTCCGAAATATGTTCTCACCGATAATTAATTAAGTTAATATTAGTTATTAAAATGAATGTATAAAATAAGTTTTTTAACATCTCCGTTTATTTTTCTCTGTAATTTTACGTAAGACTTAAGATAATAGATTACACAGAGTTCTCTGTTGAAATTTTTAACAGTGCACAGTGCACAACAGTGAAATAAAACATTAAAACAGAAAACATTAAAAAATATATATATATATACACAGATATCACATCTTATATTTCTGGTATTCCAGGAAGTTTTTCACATGCTTCATGATAAATTACTCAATTATTGATATTTCTTATTCCCTTTTTTCGTGTCTTTGACAATGTCCAGGACAAATGAGCTCGTGAGAAAAACAGATTCTACTACAAAATGTTGGACACACGACAGCTTTCATAACATGGATACCAGGCGAAAAACAGATTGAAATATTTGGGGCGTATCCGAAATAATGAATTTTTTATAATTCACATTTTTACCGATCGTAATTTTTCCGAATAGTATACTTAATCACATGGAAGGACAAAAAGTAAGGCACTCATTCTATCCACTGTCACGTGAAACTGGGATTTTTTTTCAAGCCACATACATAAAAACTTTAAGTGAGCTAGATTGGGTTGAAAGATAAGATTATTACTTTAAAGTTGTATAAAAGAAGTTTTTTTCTCTTCCCTCATCGCCATAAGTGTAAGTGTTGATAATATACGTAAAACTTTTTGTTACATTTCAGATACACGAGAAATTAAATAAAATAAATAGTTATTCAATAAATTTGGAAAAAAAAAAAATTTGAATAATTAACAATTATGTTATTAATTTCAATTATAATAATATAAATAAAATAATTTTATATATAATTTTATTTATGTTTAAAATTTTATATAAAATTATAAATATATTGTAATTTCTATACACAATTTTATAATAAAAGAAATACTCTGGCTAGGTACTGAACATGGGACCTGTTACTTTATGTACCGATGTTTTAACACTGAGTTATTTCGAACAATCGCAATCAACATATTTCACTCAAAGTAAAATGCAATCTCTTGTTCTGCATTTCCATGAAAAACACCAGTCACATTGGTTTCTGATATATGTATTAAATTTTCACTTGATTAATTGGCAAATTTGTAAATGAAAGTAATCCAGTATAGTTCAGTGCCCTGGAAAATAAATAAATAAATAAATAAAATTAACGCGTTCACGCCGGCGCATTTTGTTTACACAGTCTACTCAAAAGTATCCGAGCACTAGCCAATAATTCCGATATCAAAAAAGTACACTTAAAACTGTTTTATTCAATAAATCCTAGTCGAATCATGTTCTTAGACTGACTAAGAACATGACGTGAACGTGTTAAAAAACGCTATTTTAAAATATGGGGCAGCAAAGTTTCTCGAAAATCTAGGAGATGTTTCGGCATTTCGCAGAAAAATATTTAAAAACGTTTTTGTATATTTCTTAAAGACATTCAAAAACCTGTCAGTTTATGATATGAAGGTTTCTGAAATCAATGTGTAAATGTATCTGCATGTTTCGAATAAATATTCAGAAACTTCCTTGTTTATATTACCAAGATATCTGAATTATAGTATAACGTTTCCGAATATGTTGGAAAGATATTCGGAAACCTTCCTTTTTATTTTATTAAAGATTCTAAATTAATGCGACTTGGCACCTTGGCATTTCATATAAAAGCTTATATAGTTCCCTCCGCTTATTAAAATCGCATTCGTTCTGAGCCAAAGTTATTTTATTAAGCGGCTAATTTTTATTTCCCGCGAACGTTCCTGCCCTTAAAGAAAATGCATTACTTCCCTGAATTTCGAAAGAAACTTCAAAAGGTAACGAATAAAGGAATTAGTAAACAATACTAATTAATTTTTGGTAGATAATTAACTAATTGTTTCTTCGATATAAGTAAATTAAATGCATTCTATGTTCCCGTGCACTTTCGTTAGAGGAAAATCATAATTACTTTATCAAAAGTTCACGCTGTTCTTATAAATTTAAAATATTTCCTTTTAAACCTCCTGAAGTATAGTAATTTCAAGAACTAGAAATTGTCTTTTAATAATTAAAAAAAGAAAAAAAAATCATTTCAAATCAAATTTGTGTTTTATTACTGCGCTTTGAAGAATATATTCCTTAAAATTGTAACGGAGATAAGCTATATGAGGAATGCTTAATTTGTAACTGTGCTACAAGTGTAAAATCTTTGACAATGAGTGATAACGGAGGGTTTGTTGTGCTTTAACTTCTTTTTCTATAACAAAAAAAATCACTATGTAAATAAAATTTTTTTTTTTTTTTTTAGTGTGCATTAAATGATACTTTTGGCTGCTGAGGAGACATTTTTGAGTTTATTAACCGGCGACGCTGATTTTATTAAGCGGCGGCTTTAAAAGTAGTTTGTAGTGATTTGATTCCGGTCCAGGCAATTTGATCAGATTAAGTGGCTGATTTTATTAACCAGTGTATTTATTAAGCGACGGTTACTGTATTCCCATTAAATATTTATAAATTGAACTATATTAGGTTTGTTCAGTAAAATATATATTCAGGCAACAATTCTTATGGTTTTTGATACATTTTTTACAAATTTTAAATATTTAAATTACATTTACTCAATTTATATTTTTTTTATGAATTCCTGATCTTCAAAATGCTAAGACTTCTATATTAATTTCATAGCATTTCTCTTTTAAAATATTCAAACATTAAACATTAAAAAAAAAAAAAAAAAAGGTAGTTATGTCTTCTATTATGTAGAAGTATTATGTACTAAAAGACATTTTAAAAAACACGCAGATAAAAACACTTAATTTAATTTAAAAGCTCAGTTACAATAAAAATATACATTGAAGCTTTTCCCTTTGATCTAACAAAGCATCATCAGGATATATTTTATTTACAATTAAGTTCTTGGAGTGCAGCCAATATATACTTTAATATTTTATAGTCATAGATGAGGTTAACCCGTTAACGCCCGAATTAATTTTGAAAAATATTATTAGCTGATTATTTCAATTGTAAATTAATATAGACAACTGACAGTAAAATATATTAACTTAAACAATTCTTCTGATGGTTTTAAATTTAAAGCCTATCCTCATTTATTGACGTTCAGTGTTCTAGCGAGAAAACTTCGAGATAGAAAAACTTTGAGACAACAGATTAATTTCCAATTATATGTTGACAAAGATCTCAAAAGTAAAGTATTATAATATGTATTATTATTCAACTTGATTTGAGTTAGTATACCTGCGCAAAAAGCAAATATAGGTGCGACGAATGAAAAATCATAAAATGACTCTCCAAATTATGAAATAATAATTAATATTAGGCACATAAAACTTTCAGGGATAATTTAGAGTGACGCTATAAACTGTCACTATAAAGCAGAAATCATTCCAAGAAACCACAAAAAATATACGTGCCATTTTATTAGCTGTCCTCAAATGAGGACACTGGGCGCTAGCGGGTTAAGCTTGATTGCAAAGTACTAAAAATTACGAAACGCATTCACCAAAATACCTATCACCTTTATACGGATCGCATGATGAAATTGGAAAGAACTGGGTATTGTTCTTCAGAATGGGAGCCAGCGAGGTGGTAAGTATGGAAAATGGAATAGGTCGGTATCGGTATGGACCTATTCCAGCTTAACCTCACCCATGACTATAAGACGTTAAAGTATATATTGGCTGTACTCCGAAAACTTTATTGTAAATAAAATGTTCCACCAGAGCACTTTTAATTTTCCAGTCTTTCAGCCTCCTCGTGGTATATTAATGCGCCAGCAACTGAACCTCCTGATTGGCTTTTTAACATTACTAACCATCCTTCCCTTCGTAACAAATTAACAAACATTTTTGAATTTTATAAAGAGTTAACCCATCCAACATTTTAAATTATTTTCCTCTTTTCTTATGGCAGTTATCTGTTTTATAACAAGATAAAGTTTTGCTTTTCTTCTCACTTTTGTTTTTGTTTCAAAAGTTTAAATGTTTTGTTTTCCCCATCTTAGTGGAGGCCCTTTTCAACTTATTACCTACCAATGTAAAAGAAAAGAAAATTTTAAAAGTTATTAAGAGAAAGAAGGAGTAAAAGGATGGAGGGGAAAACGGAGAAGGATAGGGAAGAGTAATTAGGATTTAGTTAATTACATTCATTCAGGTGAAAAAATCAAACGACACTTATTTTGAGTCTTCTATTCTGCGTACTTTTCGAGACATCTTTTTAAACAGTTCTTGCACTGTATACGTCTTATTCTGCCTTCTGTCGTGAGGGCATAATCGCTGGCGGTTAATACAATTTTTTTCTCTCTTTCTTTTTCTTTCTTCCTTTCTTAAAAAAAAAAAAAAAAAAAAAAAATGGGGCTGGCTTAATTTCTTTACCGGCCACCGTAGTTTGTGGAGGCTAAGATTTCCCCGTATTATTACAGGATGGCCATTTGGGGTGGCTAAAATCACTCCAAGCTGCTGTATAGTGGTGAGCGTCCTCCTTCCGTCTAACAAAATCTTATCCTGACGTGCTTCGTAAGTTCAAAGCAAAAGGTTTCGATGTATATTTTAATGTAAATAAGTATTTTAATTAAATTAAGTGTCTTTATATGCATGTTTTTTAAAATGTCTTTTAGTACATAATATATACAATACACGCGTATTCTTAACCATTTTCTCTTTCTGATAGATAGTGTATTTTATAAATAGCAGTAGTATTGTTTGTGTAAGCTATATTCATTTTTACTGGTATGTAATTTATTTTTGTTTAAAAATGTACACAAGGAGCTTCAATTAAGCATCAATTAAGGCAAAATTACTTTGTTTAAGTACCTATAGTTTTTTTGTGTTTTCGTTAGCATACATATGTATTTAGCTCCACATTTTTCTTTAAATCATCGACTAAAAATTCTATTTTTGTTGCTTTTATATAATTTTCTCATTAAGTTTTTACGAGATATTTATAAAATATTTTTCAGTGTTTTTTTTTTTTTTTTTTTTTTTTGTTGTTGTTGTTGTTGTTCAATTGTTTAAGTACTTAGTATATTTTTTAAAATTCTTTATCTGTGATATAACAGATATATCATGTTTGTTTTAAAGTTACATGTTTGTTACTACAGATAAAAATGATGTTTTAAATAAGGATTTAAAAAAAAAAAAAAAAAAAATCCTTATTTAAAATTGCAACAACCACCTGTTTTATTATTATTATTATTTTGAATTTGACAAAACCAAACCAACTATGCTATCATAACTGATCATTTAAATATTAGTAGCATTACATTTAAAAGTTATTAAAAATTGTCAATGCTCTACATACAAGAGGATTAAAAAAAAAAAAAAAAAAGTGACACAAAAATGATCAGGTTATTAATGAGTGAACTGGGCATCATCGTAATAACATTTTTCTAATTGCTTAAAACACAATGTTATAATAATATCCCCCCCCCCCATTATTTAAATCGAGCGTATTAAGTTATCATTAACTATACCATTGTAATTGATCGGCTATGCATAAAATCATTGAATTCGTATTATTCATTATTAAAATATAAAAAGGACTTTGTTCATATAAGTTATTTATAAAATTTTGAATAATAATTTGTAAATAATAATAATAATAATAATAATAATAACAATAGACTATTTCTAAGGCTTAATTCTTAATGCTAAAGTAATAAATAAAAGTTTTAATTAATGATTTCTACTGCGTGGATTTGCATAGGAAAATATAAATGAAAGTTTTTTGTTGGCCCCAACAAACAATTTTTTTTTTTTTTTAATGTTGCGGGAATGCCTACTCTGTTTTGCTGTCTGAAAAAATAGCCCTCTCGTCCGAATAAATATTTTCTTTTTTCTTTCTTTCTTTATTTTTTAATATAATTTTTTAAAAATCCAAAAGCTGCATGTATTCATAAAAAATTCTTCTACGTTTTCCAAAAGCCAGATAAAAAGACCTTTGTCCTTTGACAGTTTTGAATTTTTTTCTTTTATTTTTAGTAATTATTTCCTGAAGAAGCCTGGACTATATTTCGGCAATCATTGATTCAAGTAACAATATCTGATGCAATATTGATTTTAGGAATTTCTTTTCTTTTTAAGTAATGTTTCTAAAATAGATAAAGTCGTTTCCTAGGAAATGAAATACAAGAAAGAAATCATACAAACATTTCTTTTGTAGGAAAGAATGAAAGAAAATTTTCGAAATACAAATATTTTGTATTTCGAAATATGATTGCGTGTTATCGTATCCCCCACCCCTCCTTCTTCAACCCAATTCTTTTTAAAATAATTTGTGAATAAAAACTATATTTTTGACACATTAAGTCGATCTTTTAATCGATTTAATATACTATGAGATAAGTGTAAAGTTAGCTTTTAAAACCTTAAATTTAATTAAATACATTTTTTCCCATAAAGTCAATAATTTACAAATGGAAGAACGGTAGCTCCCAAATTATGAAATGACAACATAATGCTAGACATTAAACATTAAACATTAGATGAATTAAACATTATTTTTCTATAAAATGTGTAATTTTCAATCAACTGTGAGATTTTTAAAAAGCGGATTATGCTCCAATTAAAAAAAAAATATTTATAATTTGATTTGATTTAAAAATTAGAAGATTGACTGTTCACATGATTCGGAAATTAGAAGATTGCTAGCTCACAAATTTTAAAATATGAATTTAAAACAGTGTGAAAGAAAAATAATAATAAAAAAATAAACTATCAAATAGATTTTTATCAGACATAGTTAACAACAATCCCGAAAATATCAGTATTCTTACAAAATAAATAAATAAATAAATAACCATTGAAATCAGCAATTTGTTTAGAAATTACAGTGCCACAGACAAAGACTTACCCTGCTTTTTCATTTAAAGGTTTAAAATAAAGAAGAAATTAAGGCAATTTCTTTTGCAATATTACTCAAAATCAGCCAACGTATAAATGTTTTAATACTAAATAAATAAATAAAATAAAAGTTTTTTTTTATTACAAAATAGATGATTAAAAAAGATAAGGTCATATTTTGTGATGAATTTGAAATTCCTTTCTTATAACATTTTTCATGTTTACGTTTTGTCCTGAGACTATTATTATATAAAATTACTTTTTACTTTCTCTTACCCATAAGGTAGAGAAAGTATTGTTTTTGGGTCAAATTTTCGAACGCGAGATTTTGTTATATTTACACGTTTTGAGGTGCCCTCAATACGAAAATCATGTTTTTAGCAAATGGTCTGTGTGTATGTCTGTGTGTCTGTGTGTCTGTCTGTTATCAGCATATCTAAAAACAAATTATGGCAGAATGTTCAAACTTGGTATTCCAAATGTGTATCATATAGGGATGCTACAGTAAGCTTTTCGTTAAGATCAAGCCAATGGTTTGTGTACAGGGACAATCAAGAGAATTCTAATACATTCCGTCTATGGGGGAAATTGCAGGAAAATAGAGTTTAACGTCTATAGACTGCACTAAACCAAATGAAACGAATATATATATTTTGTAATAGAGATAGTTAACTGGGAAAATTTTTTTGTGTATGTAGGAGCCTCGCCTTCCCCCCTGGGGGGGGAGAAGTCCCCCCTCGAGGGGAGTAAATTTTCATGATGGGTATCTTTCAAAAGAGCTCACCAATACCTTTAAAACGAATGGTTGAACCATCGATCTGCAATAATTTAAACCTTAACGAAAAAAAAAAAAAAAAAAAAAAAAAAAAAAATCTTACTTTTTTTTTTTTTTTTGAGAATAAAATGGACTTTTTTTTGGATATTTGGTGTTATACTACTTCTCTAATATTGAAATCGTCTGCATTATCATGAAAGAAATGTTTTTTAAATAATGATTTTAATAAATTATTTTTTAAAAACAGACTTATTTTTTAATAACCGAATTAAATTCTATGTAAATGTAGGTGCATTAAGGAACCGGGGTTTGAGGGGGGCGGTAGCCCCCCTCATACAGAACTAATTATCATATAAAACTCTTCAGAAGCCTAATATGAATTGTTTAACACAGGTTTACATAACAGTACTCGTTATCTTACCTATTAATCTGTAACCTGTATTTAATGCATTAAATTTCAGTGTAAGAGAAAGTCGTGTGAGTGACACACCAGATTATTCTCTATCTAATTGTACATTACTAGTGCATTGGTCTATTGAATGGATTGTACTGAGATTTATTTTGGAACTCTGTACAAAACTTTAAGGGATTTGAAAAAAATAATAAATACAATTAACAATTACTTTTACAAATGCTATGAAATAAAAAAATTTAAGTTTTGTGGTTATTAAATACAAGGGCAAAAAAGTACATTTCCCTTTCCGAAAAAATTTAAATTCTTTGTTTAAAAAGATTATAAAAAATTATATTTTGCGATACATTTTAAAATGATTCTTTTATATTAATTTTTATTTCTTCGCTTTTCCTGCTGGTACAAACATTTGAAACTAACTATTAGATGAAACTATGTTATTCGATAATAGCAACTGCTATCTAATAAATGGATTGGTATGAAAACCTGAGTTGCATTTAGAATACTTTTCGGCGATTTAGAGTAATAATAAAATAATAAGAAATTAAAAAAAATAAAATAAAATAAAAATAAAATAAAATAATTATAAGATAAAAAACTTTTTATATACTATGTTTCTAAATTTTCTGTTAAACCATAGCTATATACAAGCGAAGTGATGACGTCACTGGACGCAGGTAAAAGACTCCCTATGTTAATTGTTCATTGAATTTTTTGAAAAAAAAATTATTAAAAATTATGAGATTTAAAAAAAAAAAAAAAAAAAAAAAAACTTTTTATATACCATGTTTTAAATTTACTGATGAATCATAGAGCTCTTATCAATGTGCATAAAACTTTTAAAGTGATAACGACGTCAATTTTTGTGAGATGCATAATTTAACTTTTTATAATTTTTTAACGTTCACGTTTAATTAAATGTATTTTTTTATGTCGAAAGAAAATGAACTCGTAATTTTTTTTTTTTTTGGCAACAATTAAGTTAGAGCTAATATTTTAATGGCTATTTTAACGCTATTAGGATGTTACTATTTTCATATTTTAATTAATTATAAGAAAACTAATCAAAATTTCAAAAATCGGGCTTCGAAGTAATGTGTTGTTACCGGGTTATGAGCTACTGTGAAAGTTTCAAATGTCTAGCTAATAGGGAAGTTAGTTAAAATTCGATTGCAAGATTTTTACCGGATAAACAAACAAACAAACAAACAAGAATAGAAGTTAATAAAACACGGTAAAATAAATAACAGTTGCGTTTTCGACAATTACAAAAATTGAGAATAATTTTGTGCTACCATTAAACGAATGTTGGAAAGGTAACAAATTTAACGTTATAAGCTAATTCTAAATTTCATTTTCAAATAAAATTTTAAAAATCGTTTTTAGTGATAAATTTTAGAATGTTTATCTTTCCTTATTCACCCCCCCCCCCATCCCCCCCTTTTTTTTTTCATGATCACATTATTACATAAAACTAATTATTTGTGTTTATCTGATTATACATTATTAGAGCATTAGGGAAAAAAATTATTAAAAGATAAGGCTTGCCCTGGAAAATTAAATCTGGTATGTTCAGCGACTGCTATAGAAATAAAAAATTTGATTTTTTTTTTTACCATTAAATGTTTGATAAGACTAAAAATAAATTTAAAATAAATAAAATAAAATAAAATAAAATAAAATAAATAAGTAAATTACCTTCTCAAACCTTTTTTTTTTTTTTTTTTTTTTTTTTTAAATTGCGGATAATTTCTAAATCTTACTTTATTTTTTTTTCCTTTTTTCTTTCCATGGTCGTACTATAACATAAAACTAACTATTTCAGTATATATCTGGTTATATGTTATTGGATAATAAAGAGAAAAATACTACTGGAGGAATTTTAATTAGGCATTTTCCAGAAAATGAAATCTGATATCCATTTAGATTACAGTTTGAATAATTTGGTACACGATTAGAAGCAATTCTAAAAACATTCAGTTTAACAGTTATTCCTACGACTATTAAAATAACTGAAATATATTTATTTATTTACTTATGTTTTGCTGTCTAATAAGTTTTTAAAAACCCTATTTTGCAATAAAGTTTAACGTGCTTTTCTTACATTACTTTTCTTTCTTTGCTTTTCAAAATTGTACTACTACATAAAACTATTTTTGTTTATCTGATTACTTGTCTTTAGAGTGTTAAAAAAAATTGTTTAATTTATTTTATAGAGCCTGTTTCTAAAAAAGAAAGCGAGGCATTTATGTATAAATTATAACATTTTATACATTTTGTTACAGAATTAAAAAAAGATTAAGCTATACACTTAAACAGTTACTCATCTGTAATAAATAAATAAATAAATAATATTAAAACAACATTTTTTTTTTTTTTTTTTTTTTTTTTTTTTTGTTATTAAAAAAAAAAAAAAAAAGCATTTATCTTTTCACGAAATATTGCAAAGTTTTTCATGCGTTATTTTTAATTTTTTTCCCTCCATTATCATTATAGTACCTTTATGTAAAAATGTAACTATTTCTGTTAATGCATTTGCACATTGGATAATCACGCAAAAAGCTACTAAATGGGTTTTAAAATGACTCTTTGAAACAAAATTTGATGAGATCTTAGATTACTTTTTGACTGACTCTGCGCAAACTTCGAAAAGGTTCATTCGAAAAATTGTATTTTCCCACCCCTGTTTTTGTATTTATATTTTATTTTATATTATATTTTTTTCATTATAGAATTATACATTTCATTAAATTATGACATATTTATTCAAATTTAGTGCTTCATTTTCTATAAAAACCTCCCTCACCTTTCTAAAATATACAGGGTGTTTATAAAGTCCCGGACCTATTTTGATGTTTAATAACTCATAAAATAATGAAGATATAAACAAACTTATGGCATTTATTGATGGAATAACTCATATATTTCCTTTTTCAAGTTTGAATATCTTTACTTTTGTAAATATCGTCTGCGCGTGTGGTTAATTTAAGGCGACCATATTTTTAAGCCCTGCTTCGAGGACAAATTAACGCGGTGTCCCCGAATCAAACAATATTTCGAGGACATTGAGAAGTATATTTGGGGACTTTTTCGGGGACAACAAATAAATGTCTATATATGCATATTTTTTAAAATTTGTCTCATTTATACATTAGAAAATGCATTAAAAACATCTTATTTGCAAAATTTCATGATAAACTGGAAAAATATTCATGAAAACTAAATCGACTCAGAGTTTCATCCTAGTATCTGGTGTCCCGGCAAAACTGCCGATGTTGCGCCTAACTGACCGACTTGCAATCTTGTAATTTTACTCGCCTCCATTCTCCTTGTGCAACCCTATCAGTGCTTCTCTCTGATTAGTATAGCAGCAGTGTTAGAAATAAGAATTTTGAAACTAGGCGTCAACGCCTGGATAAAATTTTTTGGGCGTCCAAATTAAAAATCTAGGTGCCATCTATAATTAAATATGTATATTTAAAATAATAATAATAATAAAGCATCAACTTGTAAATAATTTAGGTATGCAAGATTATATGAAAAATATTTATGTAATGAATGTAATTACATTGACAATATTAAACGTACATATTTAAAATCACAAAGTCATTCTTCACCCAGAAGATACATCATTCCACCGTAATTTAATAGCATTTTCTGGGCAGAAATCTTCAAATTTAGGACTGTTTAATTTAAGCATTAACAAATTGTCAACTACTTTCATAGAGAAATGAACCAGTTTTTATTAGGTAAGTTCAAATTAGGATTTTATTAGGTTAGGCGAAATAGACTTGTTTGCTGTCTGATGGGATTGGGAAAATTATTAGATATGAGGAAAATATCCAGGCGTCAAATATGGCACCTATGATTGAAATTCTAGACGTCAAAATGAAAAAACTGGTTGCAAAATAAGACTAACGACCGCTTATTTCTAAACCTGTTTAGCAGATATTTCTGCTGTTTCGAAAAGTGCCATCAATTAAACAAACATTGCCAGGTGAGGTAATGTAACGGTTAAAAAATAAATAAAGCCTTTTGCTGCCTTGTTTCTTCAAATTCAACAGTGTGATTGGGTTACGATGCTGTTAACATCAATTATTGTCATATTTCTGAACTCTTGAATAAGAAAACAATGATTGTTTTGAAATATGAATGAGTGTGCTTATAGTTAAAAATATGTGTACCAGTATAAAAATATACCTGTAATTTATTAAAATGTATGTTTGTGTTATATGGTTACAACAATTAATTCTGCTTTTAAAAACTGTTTTCTTTCTCAAGAGTTCAAATTATTAAAATAAATATGGCTATCATTGTGACAGGTAAGTTGTGCGACATTTTTTCACTGAATCAACAAGTCACCAAAAGGCACCTGTAACCGAGATTTTAACCCAGCACAGTATATAAGTTAATAAATCTGTATTACATATTTAGACTTTGTAATTTTGCCTTAAAAATAATTAAACAAGAAACAACATGAGTATTTACTATTTCCAAATTAAATTCTTACTTCTATTTAAGGCATCAAAATATGAAGGGTTATGCTATATGTATATAATAAAGAAAAAGGATTAAGAAATATATTGTACTTTTAATAACAATAAAAATAAAATATCTTCAAATAAGTTTTTTCTACAGATAAATTTAACAAGATGAGTATTAATATGTTGATTTTTTACTTACTTACCTCCTGAAATTTCTTTCCAGCAACCGAAGTATATTATATATACGTAGATTATATGAAGTAAAGTGCTATTTTTTTATTACAAAATTTTAATTCATATGAAGATCCCCAAAATACTCTTATTACTTTGTAAATATTGTGATATTATTAATACTTTGGCATAATACTCATGTATTCGTCTTATTTTAACTTACATTTTTTTCAATTTTTTTTTCTTTTTTTTAGATATTACTGAAATTTGGTATTTTTTTCATTATATCGAATTCATACCAATACCAAAAATTCATTATAAATAATGTCCAGAATAACTCATAAATTTGAAATTAAGATACCTGCAATATTAAAGCAGAATTTTGTAATTTATTAAATATACATACAATACTAAATAAAAAAATTTCAACATTTATATTAATAACAAATCAAAACTTAAAAGAGGGCTAATTAGAAGCATAGTAGTTATATTTTTGGGAAGATACAATTGCTTTCAACATTTCATTATCATTTGATAGTTTATCATAAAATTCGACACAGCCGTAATTCATATTTGTTTTGACACATAATATAGCCTTCAATGTTGATATATTAAGGGAGTTTTTTTCGGAAGTCCAAAAACTGTTCATTGCGGAGAACACTCGTTCAGTAGGAGCGTTTGTCCCTGGTAAGCAAAGAATGAACTCTATTATCTTAAAACAATTCTCCATAGAAATATTGTGATTTTTATAGTACGAAAAAATGTCCATCCAGCGAACATCAACTCTATCATATTTTGCATTCCATGATGAGACTTTTTCTGTACAGAACTTTCTTAAATAGGTAAATTCTTCATATAACACATTTTCATCAATAGTTATTCCATGCTCAGAAATATTGGCAACAGAAGATTCTATTTCATTCCATGTAGGCACATCTTTTAAATTTATCCACGCAAAATGAATAAAATCTTCAAACGGTTTTATCCATTTCTGTAAGTAATCGACACAGTTAATGTAAAAACTCATAATGTGTTCTTTAATATTATCTTTGTCGCTTAAACTATTTAATGCATTTTTTATTTCTTTTGGTATGAATTTATCTGTAGCTCTGTCTTTGTATTTATTAGTTATTTAAACATTACATTTGCTACATCCATAACGGTTTCATACTGCCCTTCAACTTTAGTTACAGCATCATGAAAAATTTGTGCTTGAATTTGAAGAAAGTTTAGCCATAATAAGGCCGACTCAGATTCAAAAAATCCACGTAATACTATTGGGCATTTTTGGTATGAGAGAAAATAAGCTTTTAATGGCTCGAACATTTCTGTAAATCTGGTTATGGCTGGAAGAAGTGAGAGCCATCTAGTTTTACAATAACCTAAAACTTTATGATATTCAGTTGACACATAGTTTGAAAAATCTTTTAGAGCTTCAACGCGAACAGTATATATCTGAAAATGAGAAAATATCTTTATCAATATACACTCAATATCATTAGGTAAATTATCTGAAGCCATCTGCAAAGTGTTGTTTAAAATATGGGCTGCACATCCAATTCCTAGAATTCTACGTTTCAGATCTACTTGCAATTTACTGTAGACATTATTAGTTCCATTACGAAGAGGTCCACCAAAATTAGCATTGGTATTATCAGCACAAAATGCAGCCATTTTGGATTCTAAATTAAGATCTTTAAGAACATTTAATAGATAGTTAGAAATCAAATCTGATGTTTCACCTGGCAGGTCTTTCAACTCTAAAAGTTTCACACAAATCCCTTTTTGCATATTGAAATATCTCACTAAAATAGGAACAACTTTTATATGTCCATGATTGGAAGTATCACAATAGAATGATGCAAAAGATGTTTCTTCTAGCTCACTCAATAATTCTCTACGAGCAAATTTTGCGAAAACATTTTCGATAATTGCTTCTGTTTTAGTTCTTGCACATGAAAATGACTTATCATAAATTTTTTTCAAAATACTAGAAGTGCAATCCATTGATCTAAAGCTAAAGTTATGTTTTACATTGTGAAAAGCAAAACTTCTTTCAGCAAGTGCTACTTTTCTTGCTTTTTTCTGCCTTTCCTCTCCGATATTTAAAAAAGAATTTAATTTTCCCTTTTCAGTTCTTTCGACGGTTTTATATCGCCTTTTATGACGTGCTGATTTCATATGCGATTTTATATGTGAATCTCCACCGCTTCCGATTGAAAATTCACAATTGCAAATAGTACAAAACACATTATGGTCGTCAGTAGATTTTTTAAGAAAAGGATACTTTTCTTGCAATCTGTCTGTGAATGAACATTTTCTTTTCGACATCGCGATATC